>CM060184.1:11661125-12911125 GCA_030549335.1 Pontederia crassipes | reverse complement strand
GTAAATCCTTTTCTACTAATTGAGCCCTTTCATACACATATTCATATACTCGCAACTTGAGTGTGGCAAGGTTACTCTTGATAGCTGGTTTGAGTCCTCTCTCGAACTTCTTTGCTTTTTCTGCTTGGTCAGCCACTAGGTGTGAAGCAAATCTTGATAGTTAAGAAAACTTTGCCTCATATTGATCCACTGTCATATTTCCCTGCTCCAGTTGGAGAAATTCAATCATTTTTTTATCCCGAGCACAATCTGAAAAGTACTTTGCAAGAAAAACTTCAACAAATTTCTACCACGTTAAGTTCAGGTTATCAGCCAAAACTCTAGGCTTAGTTGCCTTCCACCAGTGCTCGGTATTATCTTCAAGCATAAACTCGGCAAATACTATCTTTTCTGGATCCTCACAACCTAAGGCAGCAAATATCTTTTCCAGTTTGTTTATCCAACTCTCGGCCTCCGCCGGGTCACCAATACCTTTGAAAGCATGAGGACCAAGTTTCTTAAACTGCTCCATTGTACATTTACGACCACCTTCAACTTGTTCAGACCTAGGTTCATTGTTTCTTGTATTCTGTTCGTTTTGCATCCTCAGGATATTACTCATTTCTTGCAAAGCTTGCAAGACACCTTCCAACCGAGGATCTCGTTCTGCATTTTGATTTTGGGATGAGCTCTCCCCTCTTGTCGTCATGACCCTAATTGAATCAAGCACAGGTATACTTCAAATTAATAATATGAAAGGTCATTCCTTAGACCTAATCAAACGTAACACAACATCCTAAACCTTAAACAAATTTAAAGCATAACCATGTCATCCTAGACAAGATCATGCAACTTTTAACAAAAGGGTAGGACCTATTGCTCTGATACCATAACTGTCACGATCCCGATTTAAACGATGATTTAAATCAGAGTTTGCGATTAATTACATACGATCAAATATTATTAATTTTTTTTAAAAAAATTGTGCATAGCTCCTCTAGATAATACAAGAAAATGATAACACATATAAGCAAACCACACAGTTTATATTGATCATTCAGAGCATGTAACAACCTTAGGATTTACACCACCACATAGTCATAAAAGATTCACATTTTACAAGATACAGAATTACTTTTCATATATAACACATATCAAACTCTCTCCATATTTCAATAGAGGAATATGAGAGCTGCAAGTCTTCTATCTAACACGCGCAGTGGGGCACATGACTTCTCAATACCTTAGCAGCAAAAAGGATCCACATCCTGCTAAGACTGTCTCTCGCGCTCCCAAAAGTTCTACTGATCTGAAAAAGTGTACAACAACACTGTGAGCAAATAATAGCTCAGTAAGCTGATAACTCATAAGCTATGTGTTACCATCTAATAAATTCGAGAAGACATAAACATACATGCATTAATCATAATATCAAAGTCAATATCTTCATACATATACTAAATATATATATAACATCCCAATCAAAAGCATTGCACTCAATTTACATTCATTGTCACTTAAACATATCAAACATGTATATGCAATGCAACACTCCCATATGTATGCACGGATCACCAACTGGCCAGTGGTCGGTAGGTGAACTCTAGAGGTGGCTCCCATCGTGATCAGCGATGTAGCACTTAGCTCAATTCTACCTCATCCCTTTCGGGAAACAAATCATATAGCGATAGGTGGACTCTAGAGGTGGCCCTACGGATTCTAGAGGTGGCCCCCATCGCAACTACTTACGATGTGGCACTTAGCTCCGCATGGCACTTAGCTCCAGACTATCTCATCCCATTATTGGGAAACAGAATGATGGATTGGACCTTAGAGGTGGCTCCCATCGTGATCAGCGATGTAGCACTTATCTCCAACCATCACATATGCAGATGCAAGCATATGCATGATTCATCATATAACAATTTGATATCAAATATCAAAGGATTAACCATATCTTGTAACTCAAATATCAAAAGATGAATCATGTCGAACATCGATTCAAACGAAATATGATTGCATTTTATTAAATCAATCCTTAACATACCACATATGCTTTTCAATTGTACCATCACTCAATCAATCATTTCAAACGGAACAAGATTGTACTTCTTGTAATTCATTCATATCATATTACATATGCTTTTCAAATGTGCAATCATACAATCATTCATATATACTTTTCATAGTTGCATTTCTTGAAATCAATTCATAACCTATCCAAAATATATTTAATAGATATAAAAATCGATGTCACACCAAATTCAAAAGAGGTGAAAATATAGAATAGGATAAACCAACTTACCTATAAGGGCTAGCAAAATGTTTCCCTTTTCTTGTTCACTACTTTATTCTTCTACTCCTATAACAATAATAGTAAGAAACACATTACTACTATGATCTGAACACAATCCTATCACACATGAAACATAATTAATTGCTTAGGTACATGAACCTTAAGTATTTACTCTTATAACTTAAGTAACTATTAAACATAAGCATTGACCTAATATTATAACAGATTACACGCATAGTAAAGAAAAATTCATATCTTTTGGTACACATAATCAAATGACCTCATTCTAATTTTCTTTACTTTTATATTACAGAGAAATTAATTTGTAAAAGTTTCATTTCCTACTTCATTATGGTTTGCTCTTATGAAAATCAACATTCAGCCTAACTTTTATGTTGTTTCTATGTCCTGGCAGACTGAGTAACCTTAACTTTATGATTTATATAAAATAATAAATCTTACCTGTTCTGATCCTTTTAATTTTCCCAAATTGTATACATCCTAAAGTGCAACTAATAAAATTACTTGTATTTATATCTAATTGTACTGAGCACAATAAATGTAACCAATACTAGCATAATCTGCCCTAAGCTCCATTATGACAAACTGAGTAAGGCTCGGTAAATTATTTATAACTTTTGCTACACATATCTTTTGCTAGTGATTCCAATTTTCAATGAACCCTAACATCAATGTCTGTGACACCCTAAATTATCAAATAATTTCACGACATATTGAATTTAATACATAATTTACAAATTCGGATAGCAATTTAGGCGGACAGAGTGATAGTACCTTAAAGATACGAGCATAACTTTATCTACAGAAATCATATTAACTTGTTTTCCAAAGCTCAATGAAAGTATACTCATAGGGGATCAATGAGAATAAATTTCATAATTTTTGAATCATCGAAGGTATGAAATTATGTAGCTAAATATTCATGAATCAATTGAATATGGCTAGGGTTAATCTTACCCATGAACAACATGAGTTTTGTCCCATATTCAAGTAAAATCCGAAAATAAATGGATGAGAAAGGTTCAGAGTCAACCTAATTAAGAATTATATAGTTAAAATCCAAAGAAAATGAAGTAGGAACTTACCAAAATCTAAAATCCTAGTTGCCCCTTCTCCTTTTCTTAATTTCCTTCAACCATGTAGCATATTTCCTTCTACCTTGCAACTCGGCCAAGGGTGGTGAATAGGGCAGAAGAAGGTAGTAAAAGGTGAAAGGATAAGTGTTAAAAGAAAGGGGAAATGACTTCAGCTGGTGGAAATCAATTGTCCCAAAATACCCTTGTAATATGGCTTATTCACGTGTAATGCCACTTAAGTAAATGGCTTTTGCATTTTTCATTTATTTATTTATTTATTTACTTAAGACATTACATGTAAATAAGGAACTACCCCCCATTTGGATTCAAATAAAATATTTAGAAAAATAAATAACTAAGGAATCGAAATCTAAATTTTTGTCCAAAGAACAAAAATCACGATTTCATAGATTTTTCGATTTTGTGTCTACGTTTTACCTAACTCATACACCTCCTAAAAATTCTTAAAAATCACTTTTAGAATCCTCTCATATATAGGAACAATTACCGGGACTTTAATTTTCTAAATTTTCACTTTTCCGAAAATCACATTTTCATGCCCTAAGTAAATTTCCATCGCTTTCGCACTTTAGTTGATATTGAAGTATAAGTTTTAACATCACATTCATAGAGATTATCAATAAGATAATATACCATCACATTCATACAACTAATCATACATGTTTAACTTAGGGATATTACATATTACACTATCTATATCTATTAAGTAGAGTCCCCATGGTGATTCAAGGCCTTGCTCAAGGCCCTAATTTAAATAAAATCTCAGAGTAGCTATTGTTATATATATACACACACTAATAGACATACTTTTGCTTTAGCAAAAACAATAAGCTGATAATTAATCACAAATGCCAATGATATTTCATTTATTGCTCATAATTAATACTAATTTTACTTATCATTAATCCAACTCATAATTGATTCCTTATTTATTGGATCTACATGTATAATCCTAAATTGATTATCCAATATTTTATCATTAGTTATATCTATTTCCAATCCAATATTCCTGATCAAGTCATCATTTTTTGCTCTTATAGTCTAACAAAATCTATTTATTTATTTATTTTAAAAGAAGTTTAATTTCTTTACATTCTCACTTTAGTTCCTAAAAAAAGTTGGAGCTACTTTTAATAGAATAGAATAGTGCTACTAGTAAGCACAATCAATAAAACCAATAGTAATTAAACTATATTATATATTATATACATACATGGCATAAAAAAATATAACACCACAATTCATAAGGTAAAGATTAAAGTTTAAGAAGTTCTAAACTAGGTAAATGAAAAAAAATGTACAAATATAGTCTCACATTGAAAATAATAAAGAGATGGGAGTAAAATGATAAGTATTAATTGAGGAGGAAAATAATGCATCAAATGTTAAAACTTTCCAAGGAGAAAGTTCCTCTTTGGTCTCTTCCACAAATTCAAGCTTTTTTTTATCAAATCTTTTTTTAGTAAAAAATTGCCACTTAAAAAATTGATTTGATTAGATTTTCATGAATTTTGATCAGTATTGATTGGTTCAATCCGATCTAATACACATCCGTTTTCGAACTCTCTTACAAATTGTCTTGACAATATTGAAGTTTTGGGCGCTTAAACCACTGTGACATCAAGGAAGTTGTAACAATGCCAAATTGAGACCCATACCACAAAGTCCATAGATATTCTTTGAAACTTTTCTAGAAATATTCAATTGTTCCGCTAGAGAGCTGAATGTCAGTTAGTGAGTAATTAGGAAGTAGTTGAGACTTGAGAATAGACTTAATCAAAGCACACTTTACTTGTGTTTGGGCCTTCATTTTCCGGTGTGCTAATTTAATTTCATTTTCTTAGAAATATATGCTTGTTCTCTTACAATTAGTTTCTTAGATGAAATGATAACTCCCAAGGATACCAAGGGCAACTAGTGTTCATTGCAAGAGCTTCTCTTATACACGTTTTTCATTTGTTGTTGACTTTTGGAAGGAGGTAGATGATTGACTTAGCCAAATTGATCTTCTGATTAGTGTACATGTAGTATAGTCCAAAAATTCTTTCAACCTTTTGTACTTGATATAGTCACAAGCATTGTAATGATAAGACGGCCAATAATTGTGACATTAAAATAAAATATTTCGCCTTGCTCATACCTTTATGATTAAAGTTGGAGGAGGGATAATAATTAACCTTTTCTTATACCTTTATGATTTCACATTGTCGTATACGTTAAGGTGTTGTTTGGCTTAAGGATAAATTGAAGAATAGAGTCTTATTCTGGTTTATTCTGCCAATAATGATGATGGGCACTTTTTATCATTTTAAAAAAAAGTTGTACTTCTGAATAGTGACATTTTGAGAGATAAATAATTTCATCTTATAGGTGGAATTACTTATTCTTCATCCCAAGTTTCAAAAAAAAATCCTATCAGAATAAATGCTCTAAACCCAAAAAATAATTATCCACCAACCAAACAGTGCCTAAGAGTTTGAATACAAACTTTTATTCACGTGATGAATTTCATGACTTGATGACCATGAGATCGTGATGAGTGCTTTTTCCATATCCACTTTGATTATCATATATCTTAATTTATTATATCTTATAGAGTGGGTATCTCATGCACCACAAAAAATACTATCCGTCTTACATCTAATACCAACAAAAGAATACTGCATAGGATCAATGAGGAATGGCATATTTTGGCAATACTGCATAGGTTCAGTATCGATGGATGTATTCTTTCGAAAGGTGCATGTTATATTTGAAAAGGAAGGCGAAGAATAAAACAAAAATTGAAGGCTCCATATGTGAAGCATATTTCATTTAGGAGGTGTCAAACTTCACTTCAAAAAACTTTGAGCCACACATACAATCACGACACACCCAAGTTCTAAGAAACGATGATGGTGGTGAAGGAGAAGTTGACATGAATATTCTATCCATTTTTAAGTATCCATGTCGATTTCTTGGTGCAGGACACAAAGTTATCTTGAATGACAGAGATCTCACCGCCGTTGAGAATTATGTTCTTGCAAATTATAGCAAAGTGACACCGTAGCTCAAGTAAGACAAATTGTTCTAATTTGTTATATAATTTAAAGTTAATTGTTGCTATATGATTGCATAAATTGAAAACTATGAATTAAGGAGATTCGAAGAATTACAGCGAGAAATCAATCCGTTAGTTTCAAATGATGAATTATTGAAACTATGAGACGAACATTTTACTGATTGGTTGAGATGTGAAGTGAGAAATCTTTCAGCTTGTTCTTAGTTGTTATAAGTTCGTAACTTTTAATAAAGTTTTTAGTTAATTTTCTTGTAGGTTATTAATGGCTCAGTCATAAAAAACAAAATATGAGATCTCGGTCATGGCCCAAAGAAACAAGTTCTTAGCTATTGCGGCATCATAGTCAATGGATATCGTTTCCATACAGAAGAATATAGCCGATAACGTTCAACTATTAATAGCGACATATGTGTTCTAGGAAGCATGTACGGGGACAATGACTTTGATTACTACGGTGTTATAAAAGACATCCTAGAATTGTCTTATTTGGGAAAATCTAACAAAATCGTGGTGCTAAAATGTCAGTGGTTCGATTCAGAGAAAGGAGTTTGGATCGATCAAAAGTTTAAATTGGTGGATATTAACCCTCGGTCGAGACTTCAGTCATATGATCCATTCGTATTGGTGGAACAAGCACAACAAGTGTACTACACTAAGTATCCATCGAAAAGAACCAATGATGAATGGTAAGCGTCATGTAAGGTGAGGAGTAGACTATTCTTAGTAGAAACGATGGTAGATGACAATGAAACATCATCCGTACACAATAATGTGCTCATGGACGATTACTATCAAGAAGATAGAGTGAATAAGACGATTGATGTGGTTGATGGAGTCGAGAATTTTCAATTGGTCGATGACGTTGAGCCAATGGAAGAGTTCAATTCAAATGACCTCTTGGATGTGAACTTTGATAATTTCGTTGACGATGACTCGAACCAAGATTATAGCGACGATGATGAAGATGATGAAAATGAATTAGAATACGAAACAAGCGAATGAATCTCGTAGTTATTCTAATGACATAAGCTTTTTACTTTTTTTTTAAGTTATATATGATTACCGATAATAAGAGAAGTTTCTTTCTTTTTTTAGTCATGGTTACTAGGGGTCGAGCATTTGGGTCATCTCGCTCTTCCAGGCGTTCACTTCATATGAGTCAGCCATCACAATCACTAGGTAATATATTTATTGTCAGAGACTTATTTATAGTTTTTTATAATAGTTAAATTCCTTTTTTAATAATATCAGTTCCTCTGTCGCTGACGGGGCACGTAGCCGGATCGTCACATAGTAGGTGATCCATTGGTGGGTCTGCTCAGCGTATCACTCCAGGTACGTGACACATTGTAGGCGATACATGAGTTTTTTAAATATTTTACTTTTGTGACAGTTGCTCCACCGTCGATGGGGAATATAGTCAGGACGTCTCGATCGCACGACGACGATCATCATATTGCACCAGGTTATTTTTTTGTATATTCTATAATTTTAAATAAGAGCCAAATTTTATGTATTTTCTTATGATGACAATTGCTACCTCACCGCCACCACCGAGAATACCAGACGCTTTATCACATTCTAGCATTGGCGAGCGACATCTTACGCCAAGTGATATATTTATTGTTATTGACATTTCTCAATTAATTATATTAATTATCTTTTAATAATGTCAGTTGCTACGCCGTTGATAGCACAAGTACCTGGCTCAATTCATTCAGACGAGTGGACTGCCACTGATCGTGTTGTGGTACACATCAATCGAGGTGAGAACATTATTGTATATTTATCAATTATCATAATTTTAATTTGGTATGACACTAATAATTTATAATGTATTAGGGCCCGTAGATGATGTCGGACCTTCACAGCCTACCCAGCTGTACCGGATGATGATTCCTCTTCAGTGATGAAGAGGGGTTACACGATAATGGGTGGTCACTATGAATAATATTGCTCGATCGTAAATTAAATAAGTTGTACAAATTTTGTTATAGTTTTAGTTATCGTTGAAAATTAATTCTTCTTTGTAAGTGGCAGGACCACTTTCACACCCGCTAGTACCGTGCGAGATGTCAGTACTCTCGTTCTTTCCCACTTGTCGGAAGGGACATGATCTTGGAAAGATGTTCCAATTCAAGTGCGGGATGACATCTTTCGAGCTTTTACGGTACGATCTTCTATTTGTGTTACATAATTGGATTTATATTATTTTAAAAGTACTAAGTTTTAACGTATTTTGTAGGAGGCAAATCAGTTTCATCCGGATCTTAGTTTAGGGACGATCCAGAGAGATTTTGAGGAGGTCGCTGTGAAACACCTCCGAAATCGATTATACAAGTTTTGCAAGGTCGTCACGTCCACCGGCCTCACTTTGGAGTAGGGCATACAAAGATGCCCAAGACATATTAGGCGCTCGGTTTGGGAGTCCTTATGTAGGAAGTGGTAAGTATATTTACTTTTAAATTGTTTTTATTAAATTTGTAGTTTTTGAAAGTGTAAGTATTTGATGTTCACAAAGGACGCATGAACGATGACAAAAGAAGTTGAAAAAGGCAAGAGTTAACCGTCTTTCGAAGTCCGAGGCCCACATCCACACAGGGGGGTCGATGCGTTTTGACGAGCATCGACGACGCATGGTAATTTACATATAAATTCAATTTATCAAACTTTTGACTTATACTTGTGTTATCAAATTTGAAACTTTATTGTAGGAGGAGAAAAAAGACATTCTCGTAAGCTTTCGTGTGGTCTATGAGACCATGCATAAGAGCCGGAAGACAAATGACTTAGTCACGTCCACTGCTCGTAGGTTCTGGTAAGTCTCATGACATGGTCATTTGGTTCTTGACGTTAGTGCACTATTTTTAAAATACATAATGTTTAAATTTTTTAGGATGAGTATAATACGAAAATGACTGAAAAGTATGGAGATGATCCGAGTACTCAGCCACCAAGTAATATTTCTTCGTTGGTTTAGTCATGTTTTTAATTTATGTGTTTCTTGATATATAATTTATATATTATATGATTGTATAATTTTTCTATTTCGTAGAGGGGAGGAGGTTGCCGGCACGACACGAGAGGATACTTGCGTGGCCTCGGCACAGTCGCTCAGATACTTAGGACGATCGGAGGATATGCAGGAAGTGCATCTGCTCCGAGCTCATCCGCTGCACCTGATATGGCGCAGCTATCACAGTAGCTATCGCAGCAGTTATCGGTGCAGGTGTCGCAGCAGTTGGCTCTGCTATTGCAGGCGATTCAGGGATTGATCCCGACACAGAATTCATCCCTGTGAGGCCATGGACCGAGCACGTCTAGGTCTAACGTCCGGAATGATAACAATAACTCCCAAACCTAGGATAGAAACAAACCATGAATACAAACTATGCTTTTGTTACTTATAGATTTAGATATACATATAGTTTTAATTATGTTTATTACTTTTCGTATTCTTATGTTAAATATTATATCTGTGTTGCTTTTATATTACCTGTGATGCTTTTTATATTGCCTGTGATGAATATCAATGCATTTTTATATGCATTATGTAATTGTACGGTGTGGGAAGAGGAAAAATAAGGATTGGATGGGTAAAAAAAATCTGCAATCAGCGACTCCATAGTGTCGCATTTGCGTCGCAAAAGCTGTTGATGCTGCGTTGAATATATCGTACTTAGCGCCATATTAGCGTCTCATTGGCGACGCGTACACCATCATATTTGCGCCACTTCAACGCCTTCCAAGCGCCTAAAATAACGACTCGTGGGTGCCAGAATAGTGCCTCAGAGCTAGCGCCCCTTGAGCGTCGACTTAGCGACGCACATGTTGTATGCTTGCCGAAAATCACACGTCTTAATAACATCGAGATAGCGTCAACACGTGGCGCTAGTAGCGTCTCATTTTCTTTGACTCTAGTGCGATACCACTAGCCACCGATTTTCAGCATCCCCCGATTGCGGCGCTAGTTGGACGCTAATGAGACGCTCTTCACAACGGACACGTAATAGCGCCTTCCTAGTGTCGCCTATGCTGAGTCGCTGATCGCCAATTTTCTTGTAGTATATTATTGTATATAGGACATGATACCGAAAGAAAGGCTTACAAATATTAATTGTGAGTTTTTTTTCAATTTTTTTGGAATAAAATTTTATGGATATGCTCACAACCTTTTGGAAATTCTGGAATTTGAAAGAATATAAAAATCCCATTTGTGACATTGAAGCCCATAATATCTCAACAATTTTTATATACTCATTTTATGTAACCATTGGGCTGAGGAAATTTGCCAAGTGGCATGTCTTAAATAAAATTTTGATCTCTTGAATAGTCACCTAAGATGAAAAGATGCTGACTTACGTTAGGGACAAGTGTTTAGCAAAGGGCTCTCTTTTCATCCGTTGTTATGTGGCCATCTAATAAGGAGGGATGATAGAATTTCTTATAACTGTAGTATTATACTAAGATAAAATAGTTGTGTTCTTATAGTCATCTTTAAGTCAATTTATCCTGGACTAATTCCTACCGTTTAGGGACAAGTGTTTAGCAAAGGCTCTCTTTTCATCCGTTGTCCTCTTTAAGTCAATTTATTCTTGACTAATTTCTACCGTTAGGGACAAGTGTTTAGCAAAGGGCTCTCCTTTCATCCGTTGTTATGTGACCATCTAATTAGGAGGGATGATAAAACTAAACTTGCTTCTTATAATTGTAGTATTATACTAAGATAAAATAGTTGTGTTCTTATAGTCCTCTTTAAGTCAATTTATTCTGGACTAATTCCGTGACTCCATTTTTTATCCTTTTTTTTGTTTATGTTGCATGTTAATTATGTACCGAACATAAATTTCCTAATTTAAAGTTGATTAAAGTAAACAACTCATTCTCAACCTCAAGATCTAACTCATTCTCAACCTCAAGATCTTGAATTTCTTGTTTAATATCTCATGCCCTGCTTTCCAATCTATCCAGGATCAAATTGGATGACCCAACCTTTAATTTTTTACTTTTTTTATATTATTTAATATTATTTTCTTATTATTTATTTTAAAGCATAAAAATAAATATTTCAACTATTTAATTATTATTTCCATATTTAAATTTTTTATTTTAATATTATTTAAAATTTTAAATCAAATTTGCTTTAAAGTTAAATAAAAATGTAGAACAATTAAAAGTTCACAATATTAGATCATATCGAGTTGAAATTTTTTATCTATAGTAGATCCACCCATGGATTAGGTTGGGTCGAGTCAAGTTATCAAATTCACTGGATTGGTTCGACCCCATGAACGTCCTTATTGTGCATACTATTGGGGAGTGTTTTCATACAAGTAATTTTTTTAAAGTATTGATAATGTGAAGTTAAATTACTTGTGTCCATTTATTTTATTTTAATTTGTAGGCAATATCAATTGTATAGCAATGTAGATTGCTCGTAAAATAACAATTCACATTGATTAAGGGGATGTTAATTTAGATTGCCACATATTTCTATCTTCTTTTCCTTTTATTCTTTCCAATCTCAAATAAAAAAAATCTGAAATAATATAAAAAAGTATGTAACGAAAGCAATAACAAAAAATATTATTATCATTGCTACTATCATAATTAGGAATATTAATTTACTTAATTTATTATTTTTATTATTCATACGGATTGCATATTATCATTAGTTATTATTTTGAATGTTACATATTTATTACCATTATTTCAATTTAAAATTATATAAATATTTATAACTAGATTTATTTAATTTATCAATTTTATGAATTTTATTTAAATTTTTAGTCGGATAATGTAAATTTTAACTTAACATTAATGATAAAGTGTATTTTAATAAAAATATATATTGCCTAGTATTTTTTTATTATAAATAAATAATATTATTTAAATTACTGTAGAAATTATTTATATGTAATAAATAAGGTACTGCACGTTATTAATAATTTAATAAAAAATTTAAGTAATGTGAAAAATAATGCAATAAACGTGTCGATAAGATTTGAGTGTATAGTTTTACTTTTTTGACCTAAATCCAAACAAACCTAAGCACTATAGGGTTTTGAGCGTATAGTTTTACTTAATAGACTTTAACCTTTGTTGTATACTTGTATGGATTGCATCATTTAACCATTCATTCTTAATTATGTCCTTTCGTTCATAATGCTCAAATAAAAATTATTTATATTTGAATTAGTACTTGAGCTGTTTTTTTGTGAATAGTGCACTCGGAGAGGTTCCAACCTTTTTCCTACAAGATGGCCGCCGTAGTAATGCGATTTCCATCCTCTGTTCCCCTCCTCCTCCGCACGCGGCAGAACCTCTCGTTGTGCTTCCGCGCCGTTTCTTCGAACGCCAACGTGAATCAGTCCCGCGGGGGGCTCCCGCGCTTCCACTCCCCAGCGCTTCCCCCTCTAAGGTATCCTGTCTTCATTCTCCTGAGCATTTCAGCAAACATTTGATGCATCTTAAGTATTTACGAAGAAAACTGGCAGGGAAGCGTCGTCCGGATCCAAGGCGACGAGTTCTGGCACATGACGAAGGTGCTTCGCCTTGGAGCCAATGACAGGTACATGAACATGAGCATGCGTTCTGGTGTATGCTTGTAGGCCGTCGTCTTGTACATTGAACAATTTTTAATTTCTCGTGTCATTGGGGTCCAGAGTGGAGCTCTTCAATGGAAAAGGTGGTCTGGTCGAAGGTTGCATACAAAGTGTTGACCGCGGTGGACTTGACGTGATGGCACTTGAGGAACCGAAAGTCGTTGCCCGTCAGGGCATCCAGCGGCATGTTTATGCTGCATTTGGTGAGCGTTTGAAACGTTTGGTTGAACTAGCATCTCTCTGTGTGGCATTTTTTTTTATAAATTTTAATTTTTAATGCTTCCAGGGACACTAAAAGGCGGTCGTGCAGATTGGTTGGTTGAGAAATGTACAGTATGTTTATCGTTATCTAAAACTAGTGAGATTAATTACCTTCTGATGAAAGTATGAAGTAATTTGTGGCGTTGTGTTCTTATGTTGAAGGAACTAGGAGCTAGTAGTGTAACACCCATACTCACGGATCGATCTCCGACAATTGCTGAAAATCGGGTGGACAGGTTGGAGCGCGTTGTATTGGCAGCAGTGAAACAATGTAAATATCTTTGGGCATTCTATCTATTTATTAACTTTGCTATGCAATGGTGGTAATTTCTTTAATAACTTTTTATATGTTGTACCTCTTGCAGCATATTTTCTTTTCTATTTCATGAGGTGCAAAAGAAAACATTATACAACATATTTTCCTTTTCCTTAGGTCGGAGGTTACATCAGATGACTTTGAATCCTCCTCTAAAATTTCATAACCTTCTGCCGATTGTAAGTATTGCCTGTCTTCGAATGCTTCTTGTCTTGTATATGACAAACTCCTTCCTGTGGTGCAATTTTATTGTATTGGGTTTATCTTTGTTTAACCTCTTCCCAAGTGTATTGTAATTTTTTATTTTTGTGGTAGACTGGTACGCATGAGCATGCTTTATTTCATACTGCAGCTTAAGGATATCCTTAGATTAGAACTGCATGGTAATAAGAAACATAATAGCATAACAACATGACATGCATAGATAAAGACATCATATTTATTCATTATAGAATCCCTACCATGTAGATGTTTTTCCTTTCCTAGTCTCAGTATCAGTTATCTCACTGGAAGAACAGGGAAAGAAAGCACTATGAGGGCGGATTCCTTCCTATGAATTATTGCCCTGGTGATAAACTATCCCATGTGTTGAAAAATATGTTTTCACTTCTTATTCACCAAACACTAACGCCTCCTTATTTATAATAAAGGTAGGAAATACAAGAAAGGAGAATATGCTAGAATATTACTCCAGAATATCAGGGATATTATCCCAAAATATCTAGGATATTATTTACTAATTTTGAATAATATTACAAAGATATGCAAAAACTCCGCCTATATTTTATAGCCGGTCCCAAGCCCGGATAAAGGAGGAGGGTTGTGTTAGGCCCCGACAGCCAACATAAAATCATGTCGAATCTTATGAACATGGATCAACGAATAAAGGTTTGGTTACTAATAGAGCGGAATGGCGTCGTATGATCCATGTAGCCGACCCCACCTAGTGGGATAAGGCTTTGTTGTTGTTGTTGTTGTTGTATTACAAAGATATGCAAAAATATGAAAAGATATGCAAATCATATCTCAACACGCCCCCTCAAGCTGGAGCATAAATATCAATCATGCCTAACTTGGTAGCTAGAAAGTTGATGACGCCGACGATTCTATATTCCAACATGCTCCCGCAAGTCCACGCTGGGAAGAGACTAAATGGCGGCAACTTGAGGGACACATTAGGGAGAAATCACACAACAGAGGCAATGTAACCACTTGTCGAATACCTGCTGGGTGACCTGTGCTGAAGACGATGACCAAGATCAGACTTCAAACCATAGAGACAATTTGACAAACACCTAGAGGACAGCTGTTGCTGAAAGAACATCGGAGAGGAAGATTCCAACAATGATTTTGCCGACATGCCCCAACTTGAAGAGAGCTTGAGCAGCAGTAGCAGAACATCCAATGAGGCACGTAGAGATTCTTCGATGAAAGTAGAGAACCAGAGGAGTTGGAAACATAGCTCCCAAATTCGGCAACAACATCGGTAGAATGCCGATAACGACAAATGGAGAGGAAACTTCAAAGCGACGACTTGAGAATGCCAACCGTGATCCATCGCCAAAAAGGAAGTAAGGTTCTGATCGTCGATAACAAAGTCGGCCAAGTTCGATCGTCCACAACGATACCGGTATAATTTTGGAGGTTAAGGTTCGATCAATAGAGGTTCGGTAGGACACTCCTTATGAAGTGTAGGATGCCTCAAAGGCGTAGGAAGCCCTCAAGGACTTAGGATATCATATAAACGTGACAGCAAAGCTGCAGAGATGCCCCTGTGGAGTAGAGAGTCATTGGAAAGTGAAAGGTGGAGAAGAGGAACAAAGGAGAGAAACCACAAAGGTACAAAATCTCGATTTAGGATCGTTGCTCTGATCAATAGCAGCCTGAAGGCAAGTCTGGCCATAACACCGGCAAACAAATGAAAGCGAAGGAAACATGGAAGAGGCAAAAATGAAGTTTCGTTCTGCAATAGTTTCCGAGCTCCTGTGCACTGCTAGAATATTATCAGGGATATTATCCCAAAATATCTGAGATATTATTTACTAATCCTGAATAATATTACAAAGATATCCAAAGATATGGAAAGATATGCAAATCATATCTCAACACTCCCCCTCAAGCTGGAGTATATATATCAATCATGCCTAGCTTGTCGCATATCAATCATGCCTAACTTGGTAGCCAAAAAGTTGATGACGCCGACGATTCTATATTCCAACACCATGGTTGCATTATTTTTAACACACTACACGACAAATGAAGGATCAATAGGTTGTTGATTATCATAATTAACAACTTCGAGATAACCCCTCTCAGAAAAAGAAAAAAAAAGTATTAATGTATGGATAAGATTAGCTGGTGAATATTGATAATGACCTACATGTTAGTTATGGATGGTTTATGGAGGAGATGTTTTATTGTGTAAGAAATATAACTACTGTGAAAAAGCAAAATATCACCTCAAAATTTGTACTGCTCATAATGTTCGTTGCAATGGTGTTAGATCCGGATCGGAATGGGACCTAAAAAAGCCCCCGATTAGGTTAAACTGATCGACCCGGTTAAACTCAATGCTCGAACTAGATAATAATAAATAATAAAAACATTAACATAGATATTATCACTTTAAGATTATAAATATAATAATGTTACTCTTTCTATCGCCTTAATCTTTTAGGACAATAGTGGCACACCTAATCTAACATATTATCGTAGCAGAGGCCCAGAATTCAAATTTCGTCAAAATTCATATTAAAAAAATAATTCCACCCTTAGTTGTCTGTGTGGCAGGCTAAGTTAAACTAAAGATTTCAGCAGCTCATATTTGATGGGGAGTATTAAGATTGTTGTCTTTGCTATCAATTTAATTTTTTTAAAAAAATTGGTAGCAGATCTAATTTCATAAAGTCTTAGAGAAAGAGGACTTGAGTTTAAACCTTGGCGAAGCTTTTATTAAGAAAAAAGTATTTCTTTCTTAGTTGTCCACGTGATGGGCTGAATTAGACCAAAATTGTCATCACTCCATACATGAGGGGAGTGTTAAGATTATAAATGTAATAATGTTTCTCTTTCTATTGACTTAAGTTTTTAGTACAATGGTATCACATCTAATTTAAAGAATGAGGCTCCATGTACTTTCACTCCTTTCTATAGATCTAATATTTCATATTGTCTCTACAACAATTCATTTTTCTAATGGCCACTACTAGATAATTAGAATGAAAAAGAATTCTTCAAAAAATAGAGAAACATATAAGTAAATAGTACATTTTTATCAAGCACTTCATTGACTGTCTCACTTTTATCAATAGAAAGTGGCTAGCTTTGTAAACATATTTATGATGACCCACACAATATCATTCTTTGCCTTGGAGACAGAGGTGACAAAGTCTATGGTCACTCTCCTGTTTCCATTGTATGATGTGCAAGAATCTCAAAAAAAATTTGGTGGAAGAATATGAAAATAAAGATTATTGAGTTTATATTCAAGTGCTTAGTACTTAAGCTTTAGGATGAAACAAAGGAGAAATGTAAGGGCATCTCAGTATGGGGTGACCATTGTGGCAAAGAATCACATTGTCGTCATGTGACAAGTCCATTTAGGGGTGTTCACTGGGTCAGATCGACCCGGTGAACCCGATGACCGGACACGACCCGGCCTAGGTTGGGTCAGGACGGATCACTGGTCGGGTCGGACCCGACCCCAACCCAAAGGGTGGTCGGGTCGAGTCAGGTACGAGTTGGGAAATCCCAACCCGAGTGGACCCGACCCAACCATTTATTTTTTTAATTTTTTAAAAAACATTTTAAAATTAATTTTAAGTCAATTCAATTTAAAATGTTAAAAAATATTTAAATAAAATAGTTTAAGTATGAAAATAATATTTAAATATTCAAAGAGCCTATTTTATACTTTAAAATAAATATTAAATAATATAAAAATAGTAAGAAAATTTTTTAAAAAAAAAGAGAAAATGGTGGTCAGGTAACCCGACCACCTGACTCGACCCAACCCGACCCGACCCGGGTCGGGTTGAGTCAGATTTGCCTCTTCAAAGAGGCTCAACCCCATCCGACCAACTGGTCGGGTCGGGTTTATTTACGAGTCGAGTCCAATCCAACCCATGAACACCCCTAAGTCCACTAGTGACGAGAGGTCGAAATATGAACATTGTCACTCTTTTTTATCTAGATAAACAATCAACTTTAATTTTATGAGTTTTTTTGTTATTTTTACTTCTTTCCTCAAAAAAATGTTAATGTCATTCTTATCATATATTTGACCGTTAAAAAGATACTAACTTTATTTTCTTTAACATCCTCTCAACTATAATCTTTGCACACACAAGAAAAGTGACTTATGGCTAGAATCAAAGACATTCAAAATGCATTGCATATCCGATATAACACTTCATTGTCTAATTTGGAAGATCGGCTATAGTTAGAACTCAGTGAAGTTCTAAAGCAAAAAAGAAATACTTTGGTTCCAAAAGGCGAGATGTGAATGGATAGATATAGGAACATCACATTTTTTCATACTAAAACAATCATCGATAGGAAAAGAATTAAAATAGAAGCTCCGAAGAATATACTTGGATAACTGATGAGTTAAAACTTAGAGACTCGGCTGTAACTTTTTTCCAAGAACTATAAGGACATCGATCCTATCGATCCGTTAAGCACCTTTACGTGAAGGTATCATCCACAATGACCTTCCATACATTTTAGGTCAGCATCAAAATGAGCTAAACAAAGAGATTTCAATTATGAGGCATTTTGCGCTATAACAAAGATGAACTCGTAAAAAACTCCAAGACTGGATGGCTTTCAAGCTATTTTCTACCAAGCTAATTGGGGAATAGTGGGTGAATCAATTATCACATATGCCAAAGATACTTTGGACTAGGGAGTTTCAATTGCAAATTCAAATGACACAATATTGATACTTATTCCCAAAGTGCATCTCCCAAAGACAATCAACGATTCTAGACTCATCAACTTATGCAACATCTCATATAAAATAATAACTAAGCTAATGACCAGTAGGTTGCATCCTCATATGGAGAAATTGATATCACCTAATCAAGGTACTAGGTTGACAAATCCAATATAATACATAAATTATTGATAGGGAGATAATATACTCAATGGGGAGAATGAGATAAGGTAAATGTTACATGACAATTAAAGTAGATTTTGAGGAAGCCTATAATAAGCAATAATGGAACTTATAAAAGAAATGTTAATGATGGTAGGAATACCAAAAAAATCTCAAACACATCATAATGAACTGCATCTCATCTTCAAAGATGAATATATTGTGAAATGGAGGGCTAACTGAGTCTTTCCAACCAAAAAGAGGAATATGATAGGGTTGCCCTTTGTCACCCTTCATATTTGTTTTGGTCATATGATAAATAGTGTACCAAAAGAGGATCAATGGAAACATTTCAAAGTGGGAAGAAATGGCTCACAAATATCACACTTGATGTTTGCAAATGACTTATTTCTCTCCAGTGAGGCATCTACTCACCAAATGACAAAGTTCAATCAAGTTGTAGAAGTTTTTTGTCATGCCTCATGGCAAAAAGTGAATAACACAAAGACATCAATATACTTCTCTAAGAATGTGTCACACGAAAGGAAGGCTAAAATTTTAAATATGAGCTGACACAAAGAAACATCGAATATAGGAAAGTATATGGACTACCAAATAAAAAATAGTCGAAGAGGCCGACCATATTTTTAAGAGGTAGTGAACAAAGTGAAATCTCGCATGAATGGATGGACATCATCCTTACTATCCATGGCTAGAAGCCTGACCTTGGCTGAATTATTTCTACAAAGCTTACCTACTTATACAATGCTGACCATGAAGCTCCCGAGAAATTGTAGAAATTTTCTCTAGGGTCACCAAAATGACAAAATGAAAGTTCATTTAATACACTGGGACACCATTGCTCAACCGAAATCATGTGGTGGTGTAGGACTTCAAAACTTGGCAAGCTTCAAGCATGCCTTGCTATCTAAATTAGGATGGCGATTCTTGCAAAGTGAAAATGCTTTATGGATGAAAGTCCTGAAAAACAAATACGCATATCTAACGTCACTTTGTTATTTTCTCTACAAAACTCATGATTGTGAAAGGGAATAACAAAATCATGGAACAAAGTAAACACCAGAGCCACATGGGTAGTGGGCAAAGGAGACAAAATTAATTTATGCACGAACAAATGGATCCATGGAAATGACACCATACAAAGCTACAACACAAACATAATACTTGAGGAATTGCTAAAACAACAATAAATAACTATGTGGATTCACATGGCCAATGACATCAAAAAATTTTCAACAACTCATCAAGAATTTCACCCTTATAGCAACAGCAGTAATAAAGCCGCCCAACCATGAAGATAGTATTGATGGCATAAATTGGGAGTTAGAAGTCTTTGGCCAATTCTCAACATCATTAGCATGCAGATTAATAATAAAGGGAAAATGAAAAGAACCAATAGAAATATGAGACAGATTTGGACATGGAAAGGATCAACACTAATCAAATAATTCCTCTAGCTCCTGGCTCATGAAAGACTTCTCATGAACCAATATCGAGATCACCGTAAGTGAAATATGTTCAAAATGCAATGAGGAATTAGAATATTTAAAGTTCTTTAAAGAAGACTAATTATAGGGATATATCACCTATCCTTCTTCTCACTTCCCTTATCTTTGTGGTTATTCTTTAGTATGAAATTAAATGTCTATATTTGATATGCAATGGAACTCTTTTTTTTTTTTGTAGGCCTTTGGCTTCTTTGGTCACAGAGGAATTAAAAAAAATTAAGGAGGGATTTATCCGTCCAAAAAAAATCAATTAAAAGCAATACTAAATATAGCTAACCAATTCAGAGTAGCATTGGAAAATGAAGATAAGCTCCAAAGGCCTTCACAAGTGACACAATGGATTAGATGGACAGCCCACTAGAAGGATGATTCAAGATTAACATAGATGATTTTCAAAAGGTAACCCGGTGCAAGAGGACTAACTCAAGATCAAGATGGATGATGGTTAGAAGCTTTGGTCACAACATTGGCTTGGCAACAACAGTAATGACATATTTATGGAGAATTTTTATAGACTGCAATATGCATGGAACCAAGGCTTGCACAAAACCATACTCGAAGTACATTCACAAGTAGTAGTAGGGGTTGGTAATGTATACAAAAAGGAATGGATGTACTGATTGGCTTTCAAAACATGCTTTGGATTTTTCTATAGATCACATTTTAGTATGTTAGCGAATGGCAATTGTCAAGGAACATATGTTCCTTATTCTTGTACTTTTTAATTATTAGGATTATTTTCATAAATCACCTCTAAATTATCATAATTTTTCACATCTAACTACAAACTATGAATTTATTTTTTTGGAAGGTCAACCACCAAGTTCGAGATGGATTGGTGCCCGTTCCCGAGTTGGGTTAGGGGAATATCCGAACGATTGCCAAAAAATGAAAAAGATTCTTCAAGAGTCTCAAAAGAAAACTCCAAGCAACGAGTTTGAGAAAGGCAAAGGTATAGCCATTTGAACATATTAAGAGTCGCGAGGAACTTTCGATACTCTTACTTTTCATCCTCTAATATAGAGGATGCGAAGGTTTCGTCGACTTCTGTCAATATTTTTGTTATCTTTGATTTTTTTATTTATAAAAAGTAAAAAATATCCCTCCTTTCGACTTTATGTTTTCGTTTCGATCCCTGCAACTTCGAAGGACATTTTTGACTTTTCATAAATGTGAAAAAAATTAAAAATAACAGAAAAGTTGACAGAAGTCGATGGAATAATCAAATTGAAAAAAATATAATAGTTTAGGATCCAAAAAAAATAAGTTCATAGTTTGAAGTTAAATATGAAAATTAGTGATAATTTAGGTGTGATTTATAGAAATAACCCTAACAGGCTTATCCTTCCATTCGCACATAAAAAAACTATATTTTTTTACATCAAATAATAAGTGATAATTTATAATATGTAATTCCCTGAATTTATTATAATTTGACATTTAAGGTCTCCCATTAAATTTCATCCAAAATTATGTTAAGTTGTTTTTTATTATTTATGAAATATAGATTTTACTCTTACTCTTTGAATATAAAAAATAAAAAATATTGTCATGATAAAATTTGATTATTTCATAATACTTTTATTCATATTGACTTTTTTATATTTATCATATTTTAGTTTAATACTGGGCAAAGATGATGTTTTAAAAATATTAAGAATGTGATTACAAAAATTTTGGATGAAACTTAACTAATACGTATTAAGTTTGGATAAGTTTAGACATTAAAAATTAAGGTTATATGTGGAAGAATGTAATAATCCAAGATATTATATATAAGTAAAATCAGATGTAACTTAAATTTACAATGCATAATTTTCATCAAAATTATGTATAATGTGTGTATATTGGGTTGATCAGATTTTTATAACAATACTTGAATTCCAAATGTTGTCTCTTCTTTTTGCAGTGGCATTCCATATTGTTTTATAGTGTTCTTTAGTCCAATAACAAAATGTGTACATCAACTAAGATTTTGTTTCTTTGAAATTCCTATTTGAAATTATACATTTTCAACCATTAAATGAATCGATCAGATCAACCTGACACGATTAAAACTATTTTGGATCCAGGTCGAAAGAATTGTAACACAATGATCCCTCCGATGCCCTAACTGATTGGCATTAATATTAATAAATATTTAACAATATTAAATTTGTTATATGTCCTTAGGTCCTTAATCTTCTTAATTTTAGTTAATACTATTTTATTTTAAATTTTATATTTATTCTCTATGCCATTTTCTCGATCTCACTGATAGCTCAACCTCCACCTACTCATTTCTTTCTACGGAATCCATTTGCGTTTTCCCCTCTCTCCCAGTCTCCCTGTCGTCGGCGCCTAAACAACAATTCGTTTCTTATACACATCTCTGTTATAAAGTATTATAAACCCGTCGAGGCGTCAACGTCTCCGAAGCGCTTCTTTTTAACTAAAACCCAATCCATCTCTCTCTCCCCCTTTGCGCTCGCCCACTGCCGTCGAGCCCATGTCGTGGCTGGCCAAGTCTCTGGCTAACTCCCTCCTATCCGACCACCGTGAAGACGACCATGGAGAGGATGATGAGGTCGAAGCTGGGCGGAGGAAAGAGGAGCTCGATGACGATTCCAATCGCGGAAGACGAGGAGGAGGTGGGCGTGAAGAAGAAGAAAACGGCGCATACGACGATCCTAGTCGCGGCGTCAAGGAGGACCTCTCTGAGCTCACTAAAACCCTTACACGACAATTCTGGGGCGTCGCTTCCTTCCTCGCCCCGCCTCCAACCGCCGACGCTGACGCCGCCGCCGCCGGCGGCGGCCATGACGATCCGGCTCCTTCCTCCCTCGACGAGTGGGAATCGCCAGAGGCATCTGATCCTACGCAGTCGATCGCTGGAATGCGTAGTGATCTTGCCGAGATCGGCGGGAGGTTCAGGTCCGGGATCTCCAAGCTCTCCAGCCACAAGGCGGTGACGGAGGGGATATCCAAGATCGCGTCCACCTTCCTCCCCTTTGGATCTGGGGATGAGGAATACAACGAGGAAGGAGAGAGCGAGAAGGGATCGGAGAGGAGGTTCGGCGGCGTTGCCATAGGCGTCACGGACGAGGTGATGACATTCGTCAGGAACATCTTAATGCACCCCGAGACGTGGCTGGATTTCCCCTTGTTGTCTGACGACGAAGAATCAGACGGTCAGTCTTTCTTACCTGTTCTTCAATTATTGTGCTTTGTGCAATGTCTGAAATTGTACTATTTTTTTGGGCTTTTGCATTGACTTGCCTACTTTTGATTTGATGCTCTTGTATTTTGAGGCATACATGCACTTATTTAGTGATCGAATTTTTTGAGGAAACATGCCTTAGGATATCTCTAGCAGGAACAACTAGTAAAATCACACAAAGGACCTGCTCAGAATTCGGAAAGGGCAGGATGGTAACAATCTTAGGATCGCTTGATTGTTGAAGGTGAATCCTTCTACCAAACCCAAATGTAAGATTAGCTAGTCGCATTTTGTTTGCTTTTATTAGTTGAAGGTTGTTGTACCTTTCCGTGGAGTCCGAAATGTTGCCGTTTAACTTACAAGACGTCAGTTCAGTAGTGGTCTGAATTCTGGTCCTAGATTCTACAAGCTGAGATTAACTTATCCTTCCCCATGGAAATTTTATCCAGTAGGAACTGCCTATTGTTTTATGCCCTGCGGCCTGACTCCAGAAAGAACTCTTCATAGCATCTTGGAAAGTAGTTTCTCTTCAACTTTGAGCTATCTAAATTCTTCACTATTAAACCATTTCATGTTATCATTTGTACTCTTTCAATTCATGTAGAATCCAGCATGTTTAATGTGATTCCTCTTCTATAATTTGCTACTCATCAGACAGAAGAGGCAAAATATATCTTCTTGGTTCTCTGAACATATTGTGGGCTTTGTTCATCATTGGGTAATAAAAGGTTCCTTAAAGGAATAGTCAGAGCTTAGGGCACAACATGTGCCTTGAGCACTTATGAAAGAAGAAGAAAAACAGAAGTGTTTTAAGGGCCTCTTTTGTTGAGATTGCTGCAAACAAGAGTAGAGGAAACAAATAATTTGTTGAATTCTTTTGTGTGGGAATTGATCCATGGTTTATAGTAATTTTCCCGGAGAGTGGTTGCTTAGGAATTTGATCGACTGAGAAATTCACTGTTCATTGCCATTGGACTCCTTCGGGCATTATATCTGCAAACCAAGAACGAGAATTTCACTGTTCATTGCCATGGGAGTCCTTCCGCCATTATATCTAATATATATAAGTTTTATTTTTTTGGTTGTCGGGAAATGCTATGTAAAGAACATAATACATCATGCTTCCTTCATAGCTAATATTATTTTTTGTTGACTCGCATAGCTACATTTTTCCTTCATGCCTGTACATTTTCACTAGTCTTCGATGCAGTTGTCGTTGGAAAATACTTAATCATCCTTTTGTCTCCAAAATAATCCAATTTTTGTTTCACTCTGCCACTTTAGATAGAGAAATTATGAGGAAACTGCTGAATAAATAGATTTTCTTTGCATTATGGAGGATAAAGGTTTTTTTTATTATTGTTTCATTGGGACTTTTGAAGTATTTGATCACCTGCCAAAGATTGTAATTCATGACTGAAAGGCATTGCTGTGTTGTGCATATAGCATACATAATTATTATTTTCTGAATAAGTTTGGCTTGAGTGGACAATTAGTGTCATGAATCTTCAAACACTAACCTAACAACTCTATGGGGCCGAAGTTATGGACACAAATTTTGATGGAACAGGAACTAGTTGCATCTTGTGCTAATGTAAATGGGTCAATAGTTTTTGCGTGAAAGCTGAGATTATTTATAAATAGTTTTATTATAAAAAAATAAATAGTTCCACACTTCAAATAATCTCCTCTGTGTGGATTAGGAGGTTACTTAAGATGGTCTGACAGCCTCTTCAAAATGAATATATCGATAATATTTTAGGAACATTTTAACATTTGTATAACCCTTGGTGTTTGAGCTTTCCCTCGAAACAGATGTTAATTTCATATGGAGTCATAAAATGCAGATATTTGCTAACAAGTATTAAAGTATTTCCTTTAATTGAAAGCTGAGATTATTTATAAATAGTTTTATTATAAAAAAATAAATAGTTCCACACTTCAAATAATCTCCTCTGTGTGGATTAGGAGGTTACTTAAGATGGTCTGACAGCCTCTTCAAAATGAATATATCGATAATATTTTAGGAACATTTTAACATTTGTATAACCCTTGGTGTTTGAGCTTTCCCTCGAAACAGATGTTAATTTCATATGGAGTCATAAAATGCAGATATTTGCTAACAAATATTAAAGTATTTCCTTTAAAGTATTAAAGTATTTCCTTTAATAGCCGGTCCCAAGCCCGGATAAAGGAGGAGGGTTGTGTTAGGTCTCGACAGCCAGCATAAAACCCTGTCGAATCTCATGAACATGACGTCGTATGATCCATGTAGTCGACCCCACCTAGTGGGATAAGGCTTTGTTGTTGTTGATCTTTCTGTTATTTTTTATTGTCCTGGGTTAAATTTTTGTCTGCATAAAGGTTTGAATGCTTGTGATGTGTATCATTCAAGAAGTTGTTTCTATTTTTCAAACTCTTTTGCATATAGTTGTGATAGATTGTGTGGACATTGACTACTTCTTGCTTAATTTTTCAACAATGAGAATCCATTTAACAGTCTTCTAAGGCATATGCTTAGAGGTGTGGTCAAGTGACCTCTCATGTTATAATCATATTATCAACCTTTACAGTATTTCTAAAGTTCAATGGCCTTTCATGTGCCATTATTCAGATTTTGACATGTCTGATGCCCAACAAGAGCATGCATTGGTTGTTGAACGGCTCTCTGCAAGGTTAGCAGCTTTAAGAATCGAACTCTGCCCAAGCCATATGAGTGAAGGGTGCTTTTGGAAAATCTATTTTGTGCTTTTGCATCCTAGGCTCAGTAAGCATGATGCTGAACTATTGTCAACACCGCAGGTAACCTGATTATGCATAAGAGCTTATTGATTACTTTTTTTTTTGTTAAACTATGGTGGGAGTATTGCCATCTGTCAAGAGTTTTCTTAGTTTCTTTCTTTTTTGATAAGTCTGAGTCCTCATTTTTTTTACGTTATCCAATATTAGACTATTTATTCTAGTAGGAAAAACTCAATTTCTGTTTATGCTTCATGTATGTCTTGATCTTTGTGAATGGGAGCTTAGATAATATTGTATTAGTAAGTTTATAACGATATTTAATTTATTATTGTAGACATACATGTTATAATAATCGATAAATTCCTTATGCACAATATAACACTATTCTTTATGGTGCTGTTTAGTTCAAGGATAAATGGTAGAATCAGGTTTTATGAAAAATTATTCTACCAGACAAACAAAAAATGACATGGGGAAAGTTGTTATTTTAAAAAAATCTTTTCCAGGTGAATGGACTAACTAACGTTATTCTACCTTATTGATCTAACTAATCAAACACCACAGACATGTATTAGTTTTCAAAATTAAATAATATTATAACAATTAATTGGATAGATATTAAAGGGAAAATCTAAAGTTAGATTTTGAACCCTCGAAAAAATAGAAACATTTAGAGATGTGATTATGCTTTTTACAGTCTTTATCCTGATGCATGCTACTGTAAACATTCCTCCAAATTACACTATAATAAGAAATAATAAAGAGTACAAAAAATAAGACAACCCAAAGTCTAGAGAAGAGAGAGAAAATATGAAAGTATGGCAACAGTCTATCCCTTATAAAGTATATATTTCCTCTTAAAAGTGCTTATTTAAAGGGGAAATTTTAGGAGAAAGGCGAGTTCCAATCTATATCAGCTTATGCCTGCAAAATTAATAAGCATAAGTTGGAATATAAAAAATCAAATGGAAAAAACTATTTATGAAAATTGATGTCATAAAGAACAACTTGTATGATAACTTAGTTCGACCGCAAGAGCAGTTCACTGCGCTGAAGGATGCATATGAAACTTATTCAAGGGGCGATGAAATTGGTACTCATGCATCACCGTTGAATACCAGCGAAAGATATCCTGTTCATTTGGATGCTATTGACAAATCAGTTATTGAAGAAGAGCCATTAAAGCAGTTGCAGAGAAGTATCATACTGACAACTCTAAGACATGCATAGAGGAGTCTGACAAGGAAGGAGATGATTGGTTGGAACAAGAAGCTGAAGAAATTGGTGCTTCAGGTTCTAGGACAATTCCTTTGGTCAATGATGAGGACGTCTCTTTCAGTGATCTTGAGGAAGATGATGATACCAGTACACTAAGAATAACAAAAAAGTGACCATGTATTCTATGTACATATTGCTCATTGATGAGTGCAAATAAAGTTATCATGTCTAGTAGTATTTCTTTCATTATTTTTGGATCTACAGTCAGAATTTGTCAGATATTATGCTCATACGGCCCTCGTTTTAACAAACGCGGATATCTGAATTGATTTACAATGATGAATGGAATGCGGCGATATTAGATTTTGTTTAGATGACTCTTTAATTTATTTTATTTTATCTCTAAACTTGGCTGCAAATATCTGTAATGGTAATTTGATTTGAATGACGAATACACAAGAAGTCGAATCTCATGAATCAACGAAGTCGTAAGATCCATGTAGCCGACTCCACCTAGTAGGATAATGTTTTGTTATTGTTGTTGTTGTTGACGAATACACAAGAAATTACAAATGCTATGTCTATGTGCAACTTTATTAACGGCCAAGTTTTGCCACTGTCCCAGCCCCTCAAAATTACATTCTTTTCTTATGAATTTTTTTTTCTCTTGTCAAATAGCAATATAATTCTATATAGGCGTGGTGCTAGATCAAGTGATTTCAAGGTCAAATTTCACCGTGAGAGTTATGTTTCTTTATTTCTCAGTTTATCTTATCTTTTTTTTTATTATTAAGCCTTGTGCCTAAAAAATAGCAATACAACATCTTTCGAACTAAGACCAATTTTAAGTCCGAGCTATATCTTCGTGTTCATCTTGGGCTTAGATCCACAAAGGCCACAACCTTAGGAATATCATTGTCAACACATTGATGGCCATGAACTATCAAACTTTGCCATCAGATAATCGAAGCGGAAGAAGAAGAGCGGAAAATTGACAACGATTAGTCTACATTGTGGCATAAGAAGTTTTCTCACGGATGCATTTGGCCGAGCTTGTCTAACACTACACGTCCTTGGAATGAGTTGCCAAATTAATATGAATTTATTAAAATATTTAATACTTATTGAATAACATACATATCTTTTACTTTTTTAATATGTGATCAAATTAAAACTTTTAACTTTGAGTAAATTTCAAAAATAAAATCTATCGATTCAGAACTCAAAACTAGCACTTCTATTTGCCAAAAGAGTCTACCACTTCTATTAGTATGACAAAGATGTGCTCTTCTACTAAGTCAACGAGGCGAAGGATTAACTCCGTAAGAGAGCACTTTCTAGTTTCTAAGGTAGAAGCTTGAATCTTGAATCAAAAATAGTATTCACAGCGTGTGTGCTAGAACGATCAGAACGAACGCCTTCGCCGCTCGATCGGGTGTGCAGTAATATATGGTAGCAGAGAACTCTACGCTTCACCCAAACGAGAGCCGCTCGATGTGCGACCACAGCAGGCTGCCCAGAGAGAACTTTGAGCTGTTTTGTTTCAAGTCTTTGCGGCCTTCAGCTGCATGCGGGCGCGACGCCCCTACGTTGTTGCCGTTCTTCTTGGCGGGCGCCCACTCGAGGCATTTATTGTTCACCTTCATGGTGATGCTCTCGCCAATCTCCTCCCGCAGCGCCTCCAACCTCCTCGGGTCCACGTCGCCGCCCGACGAAGCGTCCGTCACGTAGAACGTGCCCACCGCCCTCTCGCCGCGCGTCGCGCACTCCATCCTCGTCAACGAGAGGCCGTGCTCGCGGAGCACACGCGTGATGTCGGACAGGAGCCCCGACCGGTTCTTGGTGCACACGTCAATCTTTAAGCCCTGCAACAAAGTCGACGCCACAAAGTGTCACTCAAAGAACAAACCAGAAGGTTTTTCAGCATCTGCAGGAGAAAAAGAGAACGAATCGAATCGAGGTGACTGCTTACATGAGAGATTCTTCGTTCTACAGCTGCTACCAAGCATCGAATGACCCTCTGCCGCTCTTCTTCCGTATCCAACGTGTACCCGTCCATGTGTCGGATATAGTACTCCTGCAAGATCCAAAAGCGTCGACGTCACAAAGTTATCAATAATATATCAAGGGTTCTTCCCCGGATCGAGCTTCCGCCGTCTGCACGGACCTGTAACGCCAATGGTCCATGGGCACCGACGGTGGCATGGAACACCGAGTAGTGCATGTCCGTCAACGTGCAAACCGTATCGAACAGAAGCTTGGGACGATCCCTACTTCGTATGTTGACCACAGAGTAACCTCTATCTCTCAAGCTATCGATCGACGCCCAAGTCTTTATCTTCGACGGTGGCTGAGACATCAGTGATGATGAAGAAGACAGCGCGTTACCCCGCCTCCCGTCGTCGTTTGCCTCGTAGTCCCGGTCCTCGCGCATCAGCTGGTGCAACCGGCGTTCGGTGTGGACTCGCCCGGGCATCGGCCCTGCGACCGCCACTCGCCATCTTTCATCGGGGCCGTGGTGCGCCTCGACGACGCTGTCCACCTGCTCCTTGATGTGAGCTAACCTGTCGTGTTCGGTGATCGGCTTCCCGATGGACCGTTCTACCAAGTAGAGGATGACTGCAGCCCGGGAGTTATGGGTCCACGCCTGGGCGCACACCACCTGGCAGTCGAGCTCGACCAGTACCGCCGAGACCTCGGATAGCAGGCCAGGACGGTTCGTGGCCGTGATCTCCAAGATGGTGTACTCGCATGCCAGGTGACCGGGGCCGACCAACTTGCCCATGCACGTCCTGACCTCCGTTCTCCTCTCGACGCCTCTGCTCCCGCATCCGGATACCAACGACTGTAATCATACCATATGCAAATCACTGCCGATTCGAACAGAAAGCTTATTACAAGTTCCAAGAGGCAGACACAAACAAAACCTGCTGGATGTAGCGGATGAGTGTTGGATCCGTGAGTTTGCTGCCGAGCTGATCCGTCACATGGAACACTGCACCAGTTAACATACCATCAAATTTGAGCCCTATCTCGCATCCTCTTTTTCAGGAGCTATCCAGTCGATTGAACATAAAAATCAAATCCGGTACACAATGCAAAGGATTGAGAGGAGAATACCATCCATGAGCCATCCGCCATCGGAGGAGATGTAGGACTTGGAGATGACAAGATCGAGGTCGGTCAGGAGCTGAACCATCTCCAGCAGTATCCCGTGCCTGTTATCGCTGTCAACCTGCAGCCACGCCCAATTTGCCCACCTCATTTTTCTTTCCTTCTTCATGTTACTAATTTACTATTACCAATTATTATCTCGAAAAATGATAGAAACATAAAGAACCTTGCCACCAAAAAGGAAACAAAACAGCTAAAATAGACAAAGCTGTCAATTTTACAGCAGAAAAAGAAGGAAAACGAGACAAAACATTGGACCGTGGCCTCTCCGCCACGTGGTCGGTCGTCAATGTATTCCCGAGGCACAGCTCACGCGCTCGCTGTCATCGCAGCAGTAATCCACGCAGAGCCCTTAGCCGCAGGCCACGGGGCGCCCCAAGCTGCTCCCCGGAGATCGCCGGAATCCCCAAGAATCTAAAACCCTATCGTTCTCTAACTCCTCTCGCCGGCGGCGATCGATAACTTCAATCGTAAGAATAAAAATACAACCCTAATGCCAAAGGTGGGACACGGAAGGCAACGAACCTTGATGAGCGTGCACTTCTGACACGTCTCGTTGTCGATGCAAACACTGGCGTGATCCAAGAAACGACCATGAATTAGCGCCGGCGAAGAAAGAAGAAAGAAGAACGAAAGAGAAATGACGTAGAGGTGGACAGATTGATACCTTGGATTGACCCGCTCGACAATGGAGTCGAAGTCCGGGTCGAAGTATGGACCGTACGCTACCTTCGTCATAGTTTTAGTGCCCAAAACAGGACGATCTCAGCAACTTACACAGCAACCAGACTGCATTATATATAGTGCACAAAGAGGACCCATCAAGCAGAATGTCCAAGGATAACATTAAACATGCAAGAGACGTAAAAACGACAAGAATCCAACATTTTCGATGTCCAGACATATGACCGAGGAACAACAAGAACAAAGCGCGACCGCAGAGAATAATCAGGATCTCACCGTGGGGGATAATCTTTATCTGTATTCTTATCTCTTGTGCTCTTGTTTCGGATCGAGAAACGGGAAGATTGTTATCCCTGTTCTTATCTCTGCATCTCGACCAATTTTGTTTTAAATCCGTATATATAGTTTCTTCCTTTGCGGGGGAGCCAATGGGGGCGGCAACAAGGAGGGACTACCGCATCTTTGTTGGATTCTATGCGTATTTATAGGCGTCTCGGGGTGCGAAGAGGAAGGAATCTGGAGTCATCTGCCACCGCTGCGACGTCGATTCGGGTCATGTGGCGCGTATCTACAGTCATCCTGGGCTCGCGGCGGGTCGATGGCGGCCCACGCGGACACGTGCGGCTCGATGAGGGTCCACCTCATTCTCCTTCTGCCGCCGGTTCCCATTTTTAGGATCGAGTTCCATTCCATAGGTGAAAGAAATGGAAGATGTGAGAATTAAAAAAAAATCAATCTTGACGATTTTGAGAACAATCAAGATCACGTTAAATTATATGGATCCTGTTCCAATTTTAAGTCCTCAATTTTAATTTATAATTAAATTATTTTATTTTTTTTTCTACGATCAAATCTATTAATAATATCACAATCTGACAAATCGGTTCAAATAGACTTACTAATAAAATGTCCAGATACAGCACAAAATTTAACTTTAGACAATGAGCTAATAAGAGGAATAACTGGTACTAGAGTATCGAATTTCTTAATAAGAGTATCCATTAGAAAAGAATTCTCTAACATCTTATTCCTAACCAACATGATTTTTTAGTACATTTGAGAAATAACTCAGAAAATAGAAAGAATAATTTGATAATTGGTTTATATGAATCATGCATGGTTGGGACCAAAAGTAAAAATAATATGGATCATTTGATCAGAATGAAATTTGAAATGGGTACACCTGACGATATGAATCACTTGAAAAATAATCATATTCATTCTATAGAGGATCTATTACAGGATCAATTCGGACTGGCTCTTGTTCGTTTAGAAAATGCAATTCGAGGAACTATATGTGGAGCAATCCGGCATAAATTGATACCAACTCTCCAAAACTTGGTAACTTCAACTTCATTAACAACTACTTATGAATCGTTTTTTGGTCTACATCCTTTATCTCAAGTGTTGAATCGAACTAATCCATTGACACAAATTATTTATGATCGAAAATTGAGTTATTTGGGTTCCAGAGGGTTGACAGGACGAATTGCTAATTTTCGGATACGAGATAGTCAATTTTTCAATTACGCTATCGACGTGAACGTAAAAAATAATATAATATAATAATAAATATAATAATAAGTAATTAATTAAAAAGGGTAACAGCAACGGGTGCCTCTTCCTCTCTCTTGACCGGCGCCAAAGGAGAGAGGGGAAGGGGTGTTGACCCCCTCCTCAAGCTCCCCGACGAGTGATGAGCTCGCACACCGGACCGATGCCCCTCTTTCTCTCTTGAGCACACTAGCAAGCACGCACAAGAGGACAATGGGCGTCGACCACCTTGTGCGAGACGAACTCGCACAAAAGGAGGCCAACACCCCACTTTCTCTAGCAAGTTCACGTAAGGGGGCCGACGCCTCCCTCTCCTCTCATGCGCATAAGAGAGGCCCCCTCTCCCATCCCCACCAGTCCACCACCAACAAGCTCGACGATGCCCCCTTTTACAAGCTTGCCGGTGAGCTTGCATAGGGGGACCGATGCCTCCTTTAAAAAGGGTTTCTCTTCTCCTCTCCGTTGCCGAAGAGGAGAGGGGAAGGGGCGTCAGGTTGCGGCGATCTTTTTTATTATTTTATTATATATTTTTTAATTTTTTGCACCATATCAGCGGGGCAATTAGGAAACTTATTATCAACAGTCAAGATGACGGAGCGTGCAAGAAAAATAAAAAAAATCGAAGAAAATTCAATTACAAATTGAAATTGGATGATCATTTAATTATCGATCGTTGTAATTTACTCGCTCACGTAGGATCCGATGGGATGATCTCTATCTTCATCGACCACTACCTTGGTACGGCCGCAAATGAAGACAAAGGGTTGTTTTGTTGAGCTCAAGCTTCGAGCTGGAAAATGCGTTAAAATTATATCATATGTTGGATCTGCTTGCTAATCGACACTTGATTTAACCAATTTAATCAATCTAATAAGAACAAATTACTTTTTGTTAAACCATTATTATTTTATTAATAGTGAAGATATAATATGACAAATATCGAATAAAATTATGAAGAAAAAAATAAAATGGCTTACTCAATATTGAATATCAATCTTAAATTATCATTCTTATCCCTTAGATGATATTTATAACAACTGCATATAATTTGTTTACCTAAAATTTTTATGATGTATGAGGTCCCACATTGTATCTTTCAATTCAAATCAATCTCTTCCTTTTATTTTTATTTTCTTCATTTTCTACACTTCATACCTTTTTCATATATCTTATGCACTTTCCAATTTTCTTCCTTTTGCATTCCATTCCTCTCATCTTTAGTTTTGTTTGATTTACTTTTGATCACGGCTCCTATGACTCCATATCATTCCTCTGATCTATGTCTTTAACTAAAAAAATGATTAAATGAACTCAGAGGTACTAATGGTTTTGGCCACTTTGTTAGGTTTTAACCCAGCCCATCACGTAGACAATAAAAGAAGAAAATACATTTTAATTGAGCGCAATGAGGTTTGAACTCTCAACAACTTTTATACTATGTTAAAATTAATGTATTAACTAATCTTCCTAAATGCTTAGGTAATTAGGAATAGTAATATCATTTATTTTATATTCTTAGCATGCTTAAATTAGTTGAACTAGCTTGTTTAGTTTGATTTTCAAAACACTTGTTTCAATATTTACATGACAACTTTAAAAGGAAAAAGGAGACTACCATTTCATCTTAAGGGTTAAAAAAGTTATAATTTCAGCACATTGAAATGTCGTGTATATCCATTAATCCTATAACTTATTTGATTTGATTCACTAAATTACTTTTCAACCAACCATTCATTTCAAATGTCTATCACCATATATTTTTCTTCATTTCTCTTTTTTTATCTTTTCCTAGCTCTTCTACTTTCCTTAGAATAGAAAAATGAAACTTAATAATAAATTAAAAAAGATTTTAATAAAGTCAAATATAGAAAAATACTCTTGAATATATTAGATTAAATGGTTAAGATAATTTTACGGAGACATTGAGCATGCAACATGCTCAGTGCCATTGAATCTATGTATTGCATAAAATATTGCACAGTCATTTTATTTCGTTATGAAAGGAGGAAGAATCTTATTAAATGATGGTTCTAAGAGAAACTAGAGTATATCTTAAGTATAATACCCCAAAAAATATTTGCAAACAAAAAGGTTATCTCCACTGGTACTTGGTCCCACATCAAATGGGGGCTTCACGAACCAATATGCACATGCATTTGCTTGTCTCCCTATTTGTATAGAACTCCCATTGATTGACAAGTTAAATTGTGAATGTCTTCTATTAGAGGTTTACGTTCTCCAAAGAAATTAAGGCCAAAATAGATAGCTTTTTCGATTGAAATTCGTCGGTGTCCAGGGCAACTAGCACCTAACAAGTTCAATATTCGGACGAGATCCTTATGACTGCGTTTGGTAGGGGAATTTGGAGAGAACATTAATTCTCGAGAACTAATTGATTTGATAGAAAAATTTGAGTTGGTGTTTGGATGAAAAAGTATAATGATGATGATTTAAAAAGTTGATGTAATGAATAAATTTTAGTGGGTGTTTAGATAAAAAATGAGAATTAAGAATATAATTTATTTATTTTATGTGGTATAAAATTATAGTAAATAAGAATATGTCATTAATATTATAATTTACATAAATCATTATATTATTAATATTATTTTTATTTATTTTGATTCAATCTTTTAAATATTATTAATATTATAATTTACTTACATTTTAAGATTCAAATATAATATAAATTTTTTAAAAAATAATTGAATAGTTTAATTAATATTTTTTATTAATTATTATAACTAATTATTTTATCATTTTTAATTAATAACATTTAATAAATTATTTTATAATATCCTTAATCATGTATTAATATATTCTAAATTATATATACATACATATAAAATAATTAAAAAAATAGATAAAATTTAAAAAAAAAGTCAAACATTGTGGCTGAAATGACAGAAGCTGAAAACAAAAACAAATGTTCTTGCATTCGACAAGAACTTTTGGCCGGAACATTTGGCCAAATGTTCCGACCGAACGTCGACGGGAACTTTTCACACATTGCGTTTGGGAATAAAATACAATGTTCTCGCATTTTATTTCCAACCAAACGCAACATATGGATAAACTCTGTCTAATGTAATAACTCTGAAAATCGAATATGAGGCAACTAGTGTCACGACCCCAATTTAAACCTTAGTTTAACTTGTATGTCGCGATTTAATACATGTAATCTTATATAGTTTGCGGACACATTCTTTAATTCATTTAGAAGATACAATAATTAAAGTATCCAAACCACACCATACGATATTATATCATTCAAAATAAGTAAACATTAAACACTATGTACTTATACAAAAGTAGTATCACATATTACAATGAAACCTTTCTATTTTTCTCTAATAATACACATTCAAAACACTTCTCTTTAGTCCTTTCAAATGAACTTAAAAGATCTAATTCCCATATATGCCTCTCACCAAAAGTGCTTCCAAACCTACTAGAGGATCACCAAGCACTTTTACAGACTAGTCTACTGAGAAAAATATTGAGAGTAACAATATGAGAAAACAACAGCTGAGTAAGTAAAATCTCATAGCTTAAGTGTTATCACATATTCCATTTGAGTAAAACAAGATTAACATTATTTCTTCATGCTTGAAAAGTATTATTATTTTATTTCAGCATATATGATATAACAATAAGTTATAAGCAATCCAAACGTTTATCATGTCATAAGATATGAAAAACATCTAAACATCTATAGGTCATGTCAAAAGCACAATCATCATATCATACATAAGAATGAGACATTGATACACAAACCATGAATGCATGAGTCATGTATGTCTGTACATGCCATATCATCATCTGGCCAGAGGCATCCCTTTCGGATCATCTGTCGACCTTGTCGGGGAGGTTGATGGATTCTAAAGATGGCCCATGTGAATTTAAATGTGTCTTACAGTGATTTCATAATTTTGTTTACATGACACTTAGATCCAAACAACCTAAAATTTCATTCGAAATAGCTGTCGTCCCTACGAGGTCTTTCAATCGTATAGGAGTAAGTTGTCGGCCTTACACAATTTTTCAATTATATAAGGGTAAACTGCGACCTTGCAAGTCTTTCAACTATACAAGATAAGCTATCAGACTTGCAAGTCTTTCAACTATACAAAAATAAACTGTCACTCGACAGGAGTAATGCAAATGCATGATAATAAGATGCAAATGCATGACCCAATCATATCATGCCATGTACTATCATATCATATCATCTTTTTACATGTTCTATGAAATCATGCCATTTCATATCATATCATGTCATATCATTTCTTATAATAAATAATTGCACGCATAACAATTAATACACTTTGTGTGTGCACATAGCACATAATCATATAACATATAATTTCATATAAAAAACCATTAATCACTTTATAAATTCACACATGATCGTATAAGCATAAATACTTTGTTTCTATTTGCATATAGCAAATTGCACAATGTATAATATAAAATATATAATAATTAGTGTACAACTCTTTACGACGTGAAAGCAATTTTCAATGTCATAAGACTTCACCAACTATGATCAACATAAAACTAATAATTTAACTCATTATGAAATGATCTTAGAAAATTATAGAATTAACCTATATTCTGCTTCACTTTAGAACTCTAACAGACTGCACAGTACCTAGTGTACAATCCATAACTTTTTGGGCGTACATCATATCACATGGAGTCAAATTTCTAATAAAACTAGACTTCTTGAGCTTAAATTAGTACCGATCTTATAATTTTTCTCAATCTATATTAATCTACAAAAAATTTTAGATTTGGAAATGTTCTGTCATACTTCTAGTTTGTGCCTTATAAAAATTATAATTCCTAATACACATACTATTTTCATGTAATTTCAATTGCTCTAGAACTCAAACATGTATTTATATTCCTTAAATTACAACGTTAAACCTTAAGTGTGGAATTTATGGTGGAATTATCATTTCAGCCTAACTACTTTCTCGAACAGCATGAGTGACCCTTAGATTTTCATATATAACTTTTTATGTAGGTATCCAATCAATCTAATTCCAAAGGTAATGAACAGTACCATGAGTATTTACAGATGTAATTTCATAAATTTTGGAGGTAAATAAGGTATGGGAACATAATTTAGAAGTTTCAGGTTTGAATTTCAACGGTAATTAGGATTGGTTCTTCATATTAAGAGTTCCTCTTTCATAATCATATGAAATAAAGGATGGGGAAAAACTATAAGAGATTAGGGATGATTTGTTTTAATCCAACTTCATATGTATAATTCATAGGAGAGAAGCTTATAACTTGAATTGGAATCCCTAAAGATGAACCCTTGATATGTTGTTTACTCCCTTGGTTTCCTTCCTCTTGTTGTTGCCTTCTTCCACTCATTTGAAAATCCATGTTGTGCTAATGGGTGATAGAAGGATAAGGATTGAAGCCTTATATAGTTTGGATACTGGCCCTTGAAGGTTGGTTGATGGGGTGAAACTCCCAAACTATCCTTGAAAGTTCACTTATTTACAATAATATCATTCAAGTAAATGTCTTGTCACTTTCCTTATTATTTATTTCATTTATTCATTTACTTAAGATATTACATGTAAATAAGAAATTACCCTCCATTTGGATTCAAATAAAAATATTTATAAAATTAAATTCCATAGGAATCGAAATTCAATTTTTTATCCGAAGAACAAAATCGATCATTTTTTTATTTTTCGATTTTGCGCTATCATTTAACCTATCCAAGACTTTACTTAAAAATCATATCTATCATACATTAACATAGGGAAACAATTACCGAGACTTTTACTTTTCTTAATTCGAACATTTTTTAAAATATTTTTTTCATGACTTAGGCGAATTTCATCACTTTTTGCACTCTAGCATCTAAAATTGGTCCTTCCACTTTAACATATATATCATGACATAAAATTATCACATAATATAATATTAATACATTTAATCATATGTGATTAACATAGTTAGCACCCAACGACTACATGACACAACTTCGCTATTCAATTGTGTCAACCATGGTTATTTAAATAGATAGCTTTCGGTTCTACCTCCAATGCTAGTTTAGCTAGCCTCCAGCCAATTGCACATGTGATCATGGAATAATACATTCACTTTATACCTCAGGATCTACATTATTGTGTTTGATCGATCTAGTGTTTGGATCTTCCAAGGTTACAACTTCCATCTTTCCGCAAGGAAGAAGCTAAAGGTACAATGTGGGATGTCTTCTATTGAATTTTTTGGATGATTAAACACTAGCTAAATTGAAGATGGCATCATTCCTCCTTTGCCAAATTTTTGACATGTAGTAATAAATACTATCACCCATTAAACTTCATCCTAGAGCTGTGATATTCTTTTTAGATTGAAATGTAAACAACGACTGATTGGTGAAAGAATTTAAAATGAAGTTATTATTATTCATCTCCATATTATTGACCCAATTGCATTCCTTGAATGTGTAACACAATTTGTAGTTGTTGTTGGCATTTGTTGTAGTTGTCAGACTATTAGGTGGCTTCAAGTTATTTTGCCAAGTTATTTAAGTCCTCCGGGTTAATGTATTGGTTTGAAGTATTCCAATTACATGATTTGTCTAATCAAACAATTTCACCTACAATGGCATATCGTGCTAAGATTCTCATGGAGTAACAACTTAAGTTTAAAGACCAAATATTAGTTCAATATAAATAAAACATGAAAATGATCATGATCACATATTTATTTGCCGCTTCATTTATCATGACACATTTTAAATGTGGACTAGGATCCAACACAAATAACATCTTAATGGATTATCCTTAAGCTCTCACTTGGTTACTCGTTAAACCATACTCCATATGCTTATTGAATCCCTTTCTAGAATCAAGAATCCTTCTACTTCACTAGTAATGAGTGAAAGAACCGGAATAACAAAACTAAATCAGATCGTGACGAATAATTAGAAAACTGAATAAACTAAATGCGAAAACTTACAGTCGTCCATCGCTCTCTTTCAATTACGAACAAGTTGTCCATCAATTTCTTATGTTGATGAACACTTAGATGGAATGAACTTCCATAACGACACCATATAAATATATTCTTCTTAGCACAAATGGGGAATGCGAACTTTTTACCAAATAGATTTCATATAAGTTGTTGTGTGTTTTAAGGATCGTGACCATCTATTTATAGTAGGAACAAGTGGTTTAAATTTTCAACAATAAAAAAGAATTCAAACACACATTGTCTCCATATATGTCTTTTGACATTGATGCACCTCTTATTCATTATGTATATACCCTTTTATCCTCATGCATATTTGTTATATATATATATAAAGGAATATTAGGGTGCATTCACATATGGGTGCATACAATTCATCATAGCCGTCAGATCTAGTATCGACGACTAGGATGGATGCGCTCGAATCGGAGGAGACCCTGACCCTACAGCGGTTCATTTTCGAGTGATGGAGCTTGGGTGCTGGATCGGTGTGGGAGCTTGGGCGATGGATCGGCGTCAGGAGCTCCGACGAGGCTTGAGATGCTCGGTCTGCCCCCCTCCCTTTGCGCTCGCCGGCGCGGTAGCAAAAAGGGGGTGTCGGTCCCCCTCTGCGACCTCGCTGGTGAGGTCATAGAGGGGGGACGACGCCCCCCTTTTTTGTCCATGTGTTTATGTAGCTATTGGTCAAAAAGCATCCTCTGTGGCTCAGGTAGTGACTACTTTCCAGGAAAAGGGGGCCTGAGTCAGACATCAAATTGCTTCGATTTGAATACACAGAGACAAAGGGCTGATCTTTGAATAGGAAAAAGAATGGATCCGCAGGATCCCAAATGAATTGGCTTATTCGAAAAAAGCCTTGTTCTTTGGAAGATGAAACTTCCATGGAAGAGAAGCAAATGAAACGCTTTCATAAAAATTCTCGTAGAATCGAGAGAAAAAAAATGAACTAATTAGACAGCAAAAGTAAAAGTCCAAATCCTATTAACATTGGAACAGGAAGTGGAAGAAAAGCAAACAGAAAAGAGAGGGTAGGCTCATTACATTAAAATAATATGGGAATATCCATATCATAAAAGTGGATCCCGCTCTAATAGCTCCGAATAAATTAAATACATGCATTAAGATATGAAGGCTTCTTATTCCACAACAACGAAAGCTCTCTTGCCGGTGCAGAAGCAAAAAAGGGGGCGTCGGCCCCCCTCTGCGACCTCGTCGTCGAGGTCGCAGAGGGGGGCCGATGCCCCCATTTTGCGTTCGCCGATGCAAGAGTAAAAGGGGGGCCGACGCCCCCCTTTCGCGTTCGCCGAAGCAAGAGAAAAAGGGGGCCGATGCCCCCCTTTCGCTCTTGCCGGTGTAGGAGCAAAAAGGGGGCGTCGGCCCCCCTCTGCGACCTCGCCGGCGAGGTCGCAGAGGGGGGCCGACGCCCCCCTTTCACGCTCGCTGGCACAAGAGCAAAAAGGGGGGCGTCGGCCCCCTCCGTGACCTCGTCGCTATATATATATATATATATATATAACTTTAGACAATTTTGATATATATATATACACCCTTTAACCTTTTGTTATATATACTTTTTGGTCTCTCCACATATAATTTCATATCATTTTATATTAATGAATATGTCCATAAATACTTTGATCACTTTATTTGTGACTTAATATATTTTGACAAACCTTAATTGTATAATTACTTTCATATTAAACCCAATGTTGCAATTATGTTCCAAATATTTTCTCACTTTTCTGTCACATCTCAATAATTTCACTAAAGGTACTCTTATTAGAAATTTAGCGGGTTTGGTAATCCTCAAAACATAGTCCAAAATCATGACTTTGAGAGTGATATTAATACTCTATTGATATGTCTTAAAATTTGTATCATTATACATGAGAATGGACTTGATTCTCATGTTGATATTACTAACAAATACAGAAATTGAACAGAGAAGAAATCATAATAATTTAAATCATAAATACCAAATTAAGCCATAACAAAATTTAAGTATGAACAAATTTCATTACAAGACATTGACACAATATTAGTATTCAGTCTTTGGACAGAAATACTAACTTATAAGTGACATCTTCTAATAGTAATAATTTGATAATAAAATAACATATCGAATAATCAATTTTTCCTTTGTGTCAATTTATTACTCATATGTAATACCAAATAATCATCACAAATTGTTACCTTGATACTATATATTACCAATTCAAATATTAAGCCTCCTTTAAGCTGTTTAATATTTAATTAATAACATGTAGATCACTGCTTGTATTTTGAGCTAAATTAAATTATAGAAAAGATGCTACTTTGGTAACATATTGTGCAATAATAATCTTTTTCAATATATATATAATTGTCCAATACTTATTTTTCACCTTTTATTACAATAAGATAGTGATAAATCACAAATGGATTCCCAATCAATAATTATTCATACTTGGACAATTATTATATTCATGCATTGTGTGCAGGATGATGTTAACTGAAAAAATATTCATCCGTAAAGTATTCACCAAATACATCTTTAAGAAAGAAAAGAATGAACATTCTAATCTTGTATATGAAAGAGACCTAATGATAATTTAGATTTATTTAACATTATCCGTTCACTTAATATTAAAAGTGTGATTGAGCAAATGAAGTTATTGTATGAGCATATGTAATACCATCCAAAAAAATCATAGATCACATATGAAAGAACGGAACAAAATCAAAAGTATATGTTCATACAAAAACTTTTTTTTTGTTCGTAATAATTCAATCATGTAGGCTCTCATACCAATTCAAAATAATCGGAATAACAAAACTAGATCGGATATGACGAATCATTAGAAAACTTAACAAAACTAAATGCGAAAACTTATAGTCATCCACCGCTCTCTTTCAATTATGAACAAGTTGTCCATCAACTTCTTATGTTGACGAACACTTGATGGAACAGATTTTTAAAATGACATCACAGAAATCTATTATTCTTAGCATGAATGAGGAATGTAAAAGAAGAATTTTTTACCAAATAGATTTCATATAAATTGCTATGTGTTTTAGGGATCATGACCATCTATTTATAGTAGGCACAAGGGGTTTGAATTTTCACCCATAAAAATGAATAAAATACACCTTTTGATCTCTATATATGTCTTTTAACGTTGACGCATTTTTTGTTCATGATGTATATACTTTTTATCCTCATGCATATTTTAGTATATGAAAATATATACGCATTCAAACTTTATATACCTTTTGGTGTGTATATATATATATATAAAACTTTATACATCTTTTGATATATATACACCTTTTAACCTTTTGGTATATATACTTTTTTTGTCTCTATACATATAATTTCATATTATTTTATATTAACAAATATGTTCATAAATACTTTGATCATTTTATTTGAACTTTAATATATTTTGAAAATTCTTAATTATATAATTATTTTATATTAAACTCAATGTTGAAATTATATTCCAATAACAAATTCCTCGTACTATATTTGTGTGGATATTTTTCTCTCAGGACTTATATTCATTGTTCCTACTGCCTTGTGAGAAGACCCAATTTTGGTAATAGTGCATTGTCATGCTCCTCTTGCCTATCCTTGGTCTTTTAGTAGGGTGACTAGTACCGGATGTAATTTTCTTTTGTCCGGTGGGTGCCCCCATATGAATTATCAACAAAGCTTCTTGTGTTTAAACATCTCCATGGTTTTTGTGGTATGTACTAAAATGGATTTAATTGCCTAATGCACCGAACATTGAACGTGCATGGCATTGTCGATGTTCGTCATTGGATCAGAGGCACTCCAAGATATTAACCTAAGGAAGTGCATATATTCCTTGGGAGTTGCTTATCTCCAAGATTCGCTCTTTGGTATCTATTTTCCTTTTTTAACTTTATAACTTATAAGTAATATATCTTAGTTAAACTTAACTTCAACAGAGTATCACAAATAATCACATATATATAACTTATCAATATTTTTCATAAATAACAAATATTACAATTAATATTTTTTCTTACAATAAACATTTTTATCCAAACAGGTAAAAACTAAAAACAATCTAAAAAAACACTTGAAAGTTCTCATGAGCACTAGTTGTCCTTAAACATTAAAAATATTTTCTCAGAATATATCTTAACAAAAAAATCTCGGTTTCAATACAAAACAACACCCTGCGGGAACATAATATAGTTATACAGCATATAAAAAAGATCACACTATCAAATTTCAAAGAATGCCACAGTTGCAATTGAGATATGTTTACTTTTATCACTAGAAAATAATTAGCTTTGTGTTTTTCCCCTCTTTCAAGTTGAAGTCGCTTGCTAGCTTGTCGCAATTATATCATGTGATAGCTTGATGTAGATGTAGTCCTATGAACATGTAGCCTATCAAATGTCAGAGACTATTAACCCGATCGACAGATTAATGCACGGCTCACAGAATTCACAAGAGAATAGAATTAAGCACAAATATCACAGAATTTGTGCCTCCTTATCCATATGGTCGCACATAGTTATCTCTTCTCCATGTGCTATGTTTGTTATTGGACTGCAATGATCTATTTTAGCTTGTGAAAATGTGTTGAGGAACACATGATGCCTTACGCCAATGGAGAACCTATACAAGTGCGTTTCCTGATTACTTTGTATTTGGAGTTCAAAAAGAGTGGGCTGAAGCAAATGTCCATTGTATTTGATCAAGTATAGTTGAAGATCATGGAACTACAATGGATCTGGAATATGCTGATCATGTTTCAAGACATTAAAGAAAAATAAATAGCTCTCTCCAATAGTAAAACTACATGAATCCTCTTACTTCATCATGTTCAGTTTCTGGTCAATTTAGCCTTGGTCCATCTCTCATCTCATCCCCGCCCAAGCACCCCCACCTCTCTCTCTCTCTCTCTCTCTCTCTCTCTCTCTCTCTCTCTCTCTCTCTCTCTCTCTCTCTCTCTCTCTCTCTGCAAAGAGTAGTATGTGACAAGCACTGCTTGTTGAAGTGATTGGCTGTGGTAACGCCAAAAAGGATGGTGATAGAATGACCTTGGGGACATTTTCCTGACAACAATCTTTGTATAAAACGTTGTTATCAGGTTTTCCATTTTTGGGGGAAAGCAGCTGAATGATCCATTTTTTGCACGTTGTTATCAGGTTTTCCATTTTTGGGGGAAAGCAGCTGAATGATCCATTTTTTGCACGTTGTTATCAGGTTTTCCAATGTATAAAAACGTTCCTCACAGGGACAGCAGTACAAGATATACAGAAATGATAGCTGGTGATTTACTTGTTTCACTCGGATCTTCCTTCTTCTCTGACTTGTTGTTGGCTGATTTTTCTTAAGCCAATGTCAAGAAAACTTGGGAATCGTGTCAAGACGTCCTGCTCTGACTACACCCCATTCTACAATATTTTTTAGAGGCAAATCTTAATTGATATAAAGTACGAAATCTTCTGAACTATCCTGCCATTTCCACACAGCCACCTGCAGTAGATTTTAGTGGTTTGACGTTAACGAGAAGATAAAACTACGGGGTCTTAGATGCGATAACGATGGATTCCTGAAGGATCATCTAGGGCAGGCAAATAGGCAATGCACTCAGAAACTTGAAAAGGATTTGAGAATCTGAGAAATTCCCTAAGAGCCCTCATAATCACAAAGATATTTTGATGATCATCCAAAAAGGAATTGTGTCTCGAACAAATACCTGAATTGAATGGTTTATGCAGCAAAGAAATCAGGAACAAGAACTCACACTTGTTTTTGCGCTCACAGTCTCCGTTCATCCATATTTTAACAGTAATCAAACAAAATGATTCATGCAACACATCAATCAAACGCAGGCTAAACATTAACATTGCACCTTTAATTCGCATGTATCGGTACCGGGAAACAACAATGAGATTATTACTACTTTGCGTTTCGGTAACTAACATGCGATGAATCCAACTGCTTCAGGCGGAGATGGAGACCTTGCCCGGCTTATCGGCGGCTTTTATGGTCTTATCGATGAGCCGTTGGGTCTTGACCTTTCTGATCTCCATCCTGAAGCTGTCACTCTTATCCATCTCAGAATACTGCAAGCTCTTCTTGCTGTCTCTCTTTATCTTCTTCCTTCTCCCCTTCAGTAATCCAAAGATTTTCGTCTTGATATTCTCCAGCATGATCGCCTCTCTCTCTTTCTCTCTCACTGACACACACACACATTTATATGTTGTTTTTGGAATTACAGTTTCCTGGGATATTGACGAAGTAAAAAAAAAAAAGGGATATTGACGAGGTGGCTCATAATTGATATGTATTAATGACTGAATTAATGGGGGCCAAGGTGGATTACAGATTTATACGAATAAAATGGTAAGTTTCCAGCAAGTTAATTCTTTTATTATGATTTCATTTCCAGGAATTCATTTGCTGGTTGTAATAATATCTGGATTTAGCAATTAATACCAACCAAAACAAAACTTAATAGGTACTAATTACTAAACGGAAGAGGTATTTTATCCTACGAGAAATTTTATTTATTTAAACTGACTCAACACAGCGGCCACACAGTCTATATATGATAACAACACTACTTTAGATATATAATTAAACGATTGAAATTTGATAAATCCCTTGTTTCTTAGTTTTTTGTCATTTATAAATCATAATTCGGTCATCTATGTCTAGCCCTTTTTTCCCTGTTTTAAGCTAAAGTTATTTTATGATTTATGTCCAGTATTTTTTGTTGTTATCAGAAAAATGAATATACTGAAGGAATAATCTACGATTAAAAGTTACAAAAGGTTTTGAAAATTTGGGAGTTTACATATACTCAACCTCTTCTGATCTTTTATCTTTTTTTTTTACGAGTCCATCCAAAAGAGGGAGAAAAGAGTAAAAGAAAAAAATGTACCTTAATAGAAAGTGGCAAAATAGCATTTTTTTTTTCTTGGGGCAAAAATCGTCAGACGAAACTAAACAAACGAGGAGGCTAAATCTACTTCAAGTCCTTGGCGAGAGGGGAATGAAAGTTCTATATGAGAATTATATTTTTCTGTAGCCACTTGTTTTTCTCTTTTTATGTAACATCTTACCTCAATTTTTGGACGAGTTTTCTTCCGTTGCCTTCTCCTTCCTTCAAAATTTATCGATCCGAAGGCAATTGTTATCTTTATCTTTTCTACATAATTCCCTTTTTCGCTCGTGGACAACGATTTATCACAATGTTTAGGCATCGTCTTTTTTGAAATGATTGACTCATGGCAGGATGATTACACTACGATTATGCTATGCTTAGTTTTTGGCTTAATTTGTTTTGTAAAGGGGCTACATTTATAAGAGCATAACTGAAATTTGCATCTTTTTTCTGTCAGGTAGGGTGAAACATCGCATCTTTGGATGCAGTTTATCTCGTCACTTCCTGGCAGAGTAAACGCCTGTATGCCATTCCATGGGCACATATTTGAGAAGGTCCTTCAGATACTCCTGCCTGCAATAGTAACGCAATCTCTTACCTCAAAAGATACTCAGTAAGATAAATATTCAAAACATAAAGTTTCTAGTTACAGGTCTTGCTCAGACTTCAAAGTCACACTTAAACTAACATCTCAGACAGGACTGACAGATGAAATTGAAAAAACAAAACTGAATGCATGCAAGGTTTATCTGGTTCTTCTACACCATTGATTTGACTAACATGTCCAAGATCCAACTTGATTAAGCTTATATGCACTTCTTTTTACACAAAAATGTGAAGATACAATACTACGCTCTTACATGAAGATCATTTCATAATTGATGACATAAATGGTCTTAGGTCATAACACTCAACTGGGAGATGCCCGAGTCTTCTTTCTGACAAGGACGTGGATAAAGCTTTTTCTTTTGCTCAGATGAAACTGGATTATCTATTAGACTTAAACAAAGTTCTGGAAGAACATACAAGTAATGTCATTACTAGATCAGGTGAAGTAAAACATTGGCCAAATTGGGCTGAACGCTTACCTCCCAAGATCATTTGATGCTCTAGCTTTTGGGAATCAGACCACAGCATTACCGTTGATAAAAGCGCAATAGTAGCTGTTTCCACTCGTAAGCGGCACGGACCAAGTCCAACAGTTGTTGCGCCTGCTTCTGTCATTAGCTTAATCTCCTCCACAGTGAAGTCTAAGGCAATTAGAAAGTAATGCATCCATGAAACAGATGACAATAGGATGTCAAGACACGCTTCAATAATCTATCATAATACATAAGACATACTGGAGAGCCAGACATCCAACCAAAGGGAAAAGTGCTAAGACTAGTCCACAACAAGAAATATAAAACGGGAGGACCATTAACATCTTTGATTACTTGCATCATGGCACATAAAATATTAGGATTATCATTATGAGTATCAGTCCAACTTAATACCATAAGCAAAGCACGTGAAGAATATATCTCTCCTACAGACGATGCTGCCTAACCAAAATTCAATCTTAGTGACAACAGCAGATTTTGTAGATCCTAGCTCCAACCTTGAGCGGAATGACGTTGTATGATCCATGTAGTCGACCCCACCTAGTAGGATAAGGCCTTGTTGTTGTTTGTTGTTGTTGAAAAGAAAATGAGATTTTACTAAGAACATTGTGCTGAAAAAAGGGAAAGTTCATTTCCATGGTAAAGGGGCACTAACCTCCTTCAGGGCCTACAATGAGATGTCCATTGTCTTCAGGACCTGATGCAGATAAAATGCTCACAAGAGGTGTGGACTCTGCTGCAGCTAAAAAAGCAAGATTTGACTGAGAGACCTGTATAAAAAGAAATGGTTTGCATCTACATTCAGATACTGAAACACAAACTTTCAATTATTAGTTCGAAGAACTCTTGCACAGTCCTTTCCAGCAAAAACAACAAACTATGCTGTTTACCCAGTCCATGGTCACTCTAAATCCTGACAGCCTATTGGACCAGTCGACCAGCCAAACTGGCTGGTTGTCATTGAAGTGGACCTAATATTTTGAAATTTGACGGATAAATAGAAAAAGTATGTTGGTGGTTGGATTTTAACCTTGGTTAAACACTAAGCATGCAACAAATTGAAGCCAATATGACATGATAAGTAAAATTGTATATTTTTTGTATTTATGTAGATTCTTTAAATGCTAAGGAGGGACTGTTCATTTTTTTATTACCATAAAAAATAACAGTGATCAATTGTGAAAATTATATATTTTTAATGAGAAAAAATGTTAAGCTACAACTTTCTGAGATATGAAAGAATACAATAGTTTCGATTTTTTTTCAAGAATTACATGTTAGTTTCCATAGCATTTAGCTTCTTCATTTGATATGTAAATGAAATAGGGATCAACGCATCCGATAGAGATTTTCATAGTCAGTTTGTTGCTTAGTCTGGGCTTACATTCCTCGAGCCCATATTTGCATGCAGAAAATCTTAATTTGTTTCGTAATACTGTGATAATCTTTGTCAATTTTATCACCATCATTGAAGTGATTTTCTAAGTTTAAACTAGACACATGGTGATGGACTATGTATATGACTAATGAATGTGGAAGTGGATGTGACATGTTGGATCTTTTGCTCATGAGTCGTTAGTTCTTTTTGTTATGGGCCTTCTTTCTATAGTGTATAAGAAAATTTTCTACCTCAAATTTCCTTTTATTTTTTTCTTGTATTTGATTTCCTAATTATTTGACATAGGGTGTTTACAACTCTGTAAAATGTTGTTATATAGTTTATGTGTGAATTATTTAATTCTTGTGTTAAATACTAAGAATTATGAGTATATTAACTTAATTCTTTTGTGAAATTTCATCAATTACTATCAGAACACGTCAGTCATTTGATATTCATCAAGTGATCATGATATTGTCTTTGTTTCAAACTCTAATTTCAATTTCGATTGCCAATCCTTTGCACAAAATCTAGCTACACTATCGCTTAGCATGGTTGCTATGGTAACCGCTACTGTATTGTTGCCTTGTTCCAACTTTGTCAACTATCGACTATGTGCATCTCCTAGTAAACACGACTGCAAGTCATGTTTTTCTAACTATCATCCATGACTGTCAATTGCTCCTGTAATTATCTTTAATCGAATCCCACCACATGTCAAAATTTAATTTCAGATATGCTATCAACTATATAATGATATGACCAAAATACTAACTTTGATTGGTTCTTCGATCAATACACAATTATGTTAAAAAATTAAAATAAAGGATTATTAAAGTATTATTGGAAGCAAAAGTTCAAATTGATATCGAAATTAAAAATTAATATCCATAATGTAATGAAGTAGAGTAGAAGTATGATAAAGCTATTACAAGTTTAAAAGTTTAGGAAAAGAGATAGTTAATCATAAAAGAAAATTATATGTTGTCAAAATCGCATATCCAATAACTCAAATGTTGAAGTAGTGTTTTTCTCAATAGGTGTTGTTGGACTTTGTTTGGTCATGGGTCCAAAACCCATTACCAATGCCATTTTGTTTTTTTTTCCTTTTATCTTTGACTTTATTTTTTATTCTTTGATTTATATGTTTCACTATGTTTATTCATTTTTGACAACTATTGACCTATGATTGCAGGGTTCTGTTTAATTGCATAATACGTGATCATAAAGCTCTACGACAAATATTAATCCATGTTTGGCATGCAATGGTACCTATGTGAAGTTTTATTTTGAATATTATAATATCATAAGTTGTAACGTCCCCAAAATTCGCCTTCTCGTCATGCTGGTGGTCAGACTGACCAAGGGAGCGCTACTCACTGCCTATGACTACTTTGACTTTGACTTGACTTTGACTGGTCAACAAATGACCCACGTGGTAAAGGAAATGATAGAGAATAACAATGATATAGGAATGCGGAAGGAATATCATTACGAAATGACAAATGTCACATGTGATGAGATAATTCAAAAAAAATAAGGAATAATGATAGTTCAAAAGGGTTCTGAGAATATCAACAAAAAATAAGGCTAAAAGGAAAATTCAAGAGTTTCATATTTACAACATTTGATAATTCAATACAGAATATAAATGGCGAAAAGCTGTAGTGATATTGTAAGTCATGTGCTGCCACCCTGAAGCTCTGCATTATCCATCTCCTCCCTAAGCAGGGTTCTCACTTGCAAAATCCCGAAACAGGGGCATGGAATGTCCGTGAGCTAACGCCCAGTACTCGTAGAGTCATAGATGATGAAATGATAATCAATAATCAAATGCTTTATTCATTACTTTAACAATGCTATGCTATGTGATCCATTACCATTCTCTGTTATCCAATACCGTGCTCTGTTGTCCATTACTATATTCAGTTATCCATTGTCGTGTTCAGTTATCCACTACCATTTTCTGTTATGCTCTGTGTGGGACTACGTCTTTTACATTACTATGAGATCCTTAATGTTCGTTATCCTATGCGAGCTCGACTTTAATGAGTTGGGAAGTTAGAGGTGTCTCTGCACTGTATGTTGCCAAGGTGCTCATGAAAGGGAAGGTGTATGTTCAGACATAACCTTTTCGGAATACAGGTGGGAGAGAACCTGCATCTCAGGAACAGTGGTCGTTACGGACCCGTAAGTTCACTGTCTCCTCAGCTAAGCTATCTGTCCCTCTGACATAAAACAATATAATTCATATATGCCCCCGTAGGGGAAGGGTGTGTTTCATGCGTCACCCTTATTCGAAGCACAGGTGGAAGAGGGCATGTGGTCCAGGAGCAGTGGTAGTTAAACCAGTAGGTACACTGTCTCCTCAGTGCAGCTACATGCCTCTCCACTATACAATAATTTAACCTTTACCATGAATAACACATAGTTATCCCATTCATTGATATTTGCTTTGCTTATCTTCTTTACCATGGTGGGGTTTGTAATCATGATTCAGAGAAGGGTTAAAGTCTGATCCCCTTCTTGCGGACGAAGAATCTGTTACTTGTTTCACTACATTGGATATGGCCTACAATGGTCAACCAGATATTTAGGATTCATCACAATGGCTCTGACCCTTCAAGGGCAATTTAGTCATTTCACATGTACTTTGGCCCCTCAAGGGCATTTTGGTAATTTAACACATGCTCTGGCCCCTCAAGGGCATTTTGGTCATTTAACACATGCTTTGGACCGTCAAGGGCAATTAGGTCATTTCACAATCTATGTATATATATATCTACATATGCCGAGAGTAATAGACCTACTACATAATATAATTATTACTCATATATATATATATATATATATATATATATATATATATATATATATATATCGTGGGCAACCAGCCCACCAAATAATAATAATTATCATTATATATACATCGTGGTATATATTCCGAGAGCAACCTGTGTACTAAATAATAATAATAATAATTATTATATATATACATCGTGGTATATATTTTGATAGCAACTTGTGCACTAAATAATAATAATTATTATTATTATTATATATACATCGTGGTATACATTCTGAGAGCAACCTGTGCACTAAATAATAATAATTATTATTATTATATATACATCGTGGTATATATTCCGAGAGCAATCTGCACACCTCCTAAGTAATTAATATTATTATTACTCTTATATGTATATCTATATACATATAATCCGAGAGCAACATGCCTACTAATTAATTAATTCCTCTTAATTCCTAACCAAGCCGAGAGTCATAACATAAATAAATTAATTAACATGCTAAATAATGCCTAGTTTGACATCTCAATACTAATCATCTATTAATTATAATTAGTTGACATTACATTCATAGCATGAATTAAAATAAGTCTATTATATTTCGGAACTAATAATATAACATAAAGGATAATAACACAATAATACGAAAAGATCAATATATAATGTTAAATGATAAAACAAATTGGAATCGAATTTCACGATTATTGATCTACATTTCTTCATCTAGAGATTTTATACGTCTACGATACCTCTATCGGTTAAATTCTGGTCGCTGCGATCGCCATCGTCGTTTGGGTCGGTCGTCGATCGTTCTCTCGCCGCTGGTTCACCGGTCGCCGAGAGTGGAGAAGAGGAAGGGGAAGAGCGGCTGTGGGAAAAAAGTGAGGGAGTCCTCCACATTCCTCTTATACAGGTTGCACTCTCTTTTGAGAGAGGAAGTCGTGGGGAGGGAGAATCTCGTGGGGGAAAAGTGGGGTGAGGGAGAGAGAATGCGACTGATTCTCTCGTCCCCTTTTTTTTAATTCCGAATTTGCATTTAAAATTTCAAATAAGGAAGAAAGAGAGAAATAATGTCAGGCATTACATTACTACCCTCTTAAAAAGAAATTTGTTCTCGAATTTAGATCAAGGTTAGAGCTTACGAAAATCTGAGGAACTTTTTGCGTCTCTCTGACTCCACTTCCTAAGTTGCTTCTTTTCTATGATGGTGCTTCCATGCTACTTTGGCTAACGCCACTGTCTTCTTTCCTCTCTGAATTTCCTGATATTCTAATACTTATGTGGGTTGCTCCTCATATGTTAATTTTTTTTAAAGGTTTGGTTTCTCGATTTGAATCACGTTGGCATGGTCATGCCTATATTTTCGGAACAATAAGACCTAGAAGGCATTGTGTACTCTGACATATGTTGGAAGTAGAGCCAACATGTACGTTGTGCCTTTGACCATATCTAAAAATTTTGAAAGGCCCACATACTATGGGTTCAATTTTTTTCTTTTCTTACTAAATCGTATCACTCCTTTAGTTGATGAGATTTGGAGTAGAACTTGATCATCAGTCTTGACGGTATGCTTTTGTCGCCTCTTCATGAGTCTTGTATCGACTCTGGACCGACTTCATCCTTTTTCTTCATTAGAATTGACCTATGCAAAACCTTAACGAGTCATTTTTCTTCTTAACGAAGAGGACCGAAGCGCCTCAAGGTGAGATGCTGAGTCTTTTGAAACCCTTGTCCTATAACTCCTAATTCTGAATCCTTAACGCTTTCACCTTCTATCGGAGCCATGCGATATGGAGCTTTGGAAATTGAGACTGTATCGAGTATCAACTCAATATGGATATCTACCACCCTTATGAGTGATCGTCCACCCATGTCTTCTGGGGACACATCAAGGAATTCCTTCACTATTTCTATAGCTTGTAATGTCTTAGTAGGTCCCTCGGTATTGATAATGCTTGTCAGTTATCCCTGGCAAATTTTTTTTTTGTCGAAGAGGTTTGTGCGCTTTGATAGGGAACACTACGATCCTTTGCTTCCTTCTGAATTATGCTTTTGACCGTGACATTGTCTTTACTATGGGTTCTATAACGTTCTTCTTTTACTTGCACAATATAAAAGCATCATGAACAATTAGGCAGTCCATGCCCAATATCACATCATAATCCCTCATAGGTATTATGATCAAATTTATGGCGAATTCATTTTTCCTTATCTTTATTAAGACATCATGTAAGCACCTAACAGTAGGTAGGATTTCTTGCGGTGTGGGTATAGTCATTTGATGGTTTAAATTCGTGACGTTTAGTCGTAAGGTAATAGTACACTATTATGATCTGAATGCGTGTGTGACTTCATAATCAAAGAAACAGTTGTGGGCAACTAAGCTACAAGGAGCGTACCTTGAATGACTTCAGTGTCATTCTGTTGAGTGTCTTCTTCTAGGTTGTAAAGTCTTCCTTCAATTAGTTGTTCACCCCGTGGACAATTCACTGTGATGTGGCCAATTTCTCCACATTGAAAACATGCTCTTGTCTTTAGGCGGCATTCACCTACGTGAGTCTTGTCGCAAAAGTTACACAGGACACGTTCGCCGAGTGTAAGTGGTAGTTTTCGAGGCTGATGTTCATATCGGGGATTATTGTATTGTTGAGGAGTTGGGTATGGCCGGGGACGATTATCTCGTCGTTGTTGGTGGTGGTTGTTCCTCCTGAACTGTTGGGGTTGGGACCCCTGTCCCACTTCTTGTTGCCCTCTTTTGACCTGTTGTAGCGCTTGTTGGTCTCTTTCTATCAGAGTGGCCAGCTGGACCGCATCCGCAAAAGTCTTGCAACTGCCGGGTAGGGTTTGAGCTCTCAGACCTGGACGCAATCCTTCGACGAAAGTGTTGGCCTTCTCCAGCTCGTCCATGGGTAGCTTTGTGTATTTCTGGAGGCGGACAAACTTGGCTTGGTACTGGGCCACCGTCATTGCCCCTTGGGTCAAGCTGAAAAAACTCTTGTTGCTTCAACCTCTTTTGGAAAGCAGGGAAGAAGCGGACTTCAAACAGTCGTCGGAAGTCAGCCCATGAAACCACCTTGATGCCCGTGAATTCGGTCATCTTGGTCACCTTCCACCAATCTTTCGCGGCCTTGGTGAGGGCATCGGCGGCGAATATCACTCGCTTGTGTCTCGGGCAGTATAGGAGTTCGAACTTGTCCTCCATAGTGTCAATCCACTCTTCTGCCACTTCTATGTCTCCTTCGCCACTATAGGTAGGCGGCTTTAACCTCCAAAACTCTTGTATGATGCACGAGGGATGCGACGATCGTTCCTGACATTCTGGATGAAGTGGGGGAATCTGGATCCCTTCTTCGTTGGTGTTCTCAGCCTCATCATTCAAGACATGGGGAGGCATCTATAGGGATAATATGTCTGAATAAATTAAAAATCTCTATAAGAATTTATTCGGTACTTATTTGAGGAGTGGAGTCGCAGTTGCTCAGAAAGCCTGCACATGACTTTACTCTGACTATGAGACCAATGAACAATGAGGACAATGCATTGACTTACACTTTACTATGAACAATAATAACACTACTTTGGTCTATACTCTACTATGCACACTGGGAGCCAAGAACTTAGGCTATGATACCAAACTGTAACGCCCCCAAAATTCGCCCTCCTGCCACGCTGGCGGTCAGACTGACCAAGGGAGCGCTACTCACTTCCTATGACTACTTTGACTGGTCAACAAATGACCCACGTGGCAAAGGAAATGATAGAGAATAACAATGATATAGGAATGCGGAAGGAATATCATTACGAAACGACAAATGTCACATGTGATGAGATAATTCAAAAAAAATAAGGAACAAGGATAGTTCAAAAGGATTCTGAGAATATCAACAAAAAGCAATGCTAAAAGGGAAATTCAAGAGTTTCATATTTACAACATTTGATAATTCAATATAGAATATAAATGGCGAAAAGCTGTAGTGATATTGCAAGTCATGTGCCGCCACCCTGAAGCTCTGCATTATCCATCTCCTCCCTAAGCAGGGTTCTCACCTGCAAAATCCCAAAACAGGGGCATGGAATGCCCATGAACTAACGCCCAGTACTCGTAGAGTCATAGATGATGAAATGATAATCAATAATCAAATGTTTTATTCATTACTTTAACAATGCTTTATATAATACTATGCTCTGTGATCCATTACCATTCTCTGTTATTCATTACCGTGCTATGTTGTCCATTACTATATTCAGTTATTCATTGTCGTATTCAGTTATCCATTATCATTTTCTATTATGCTCTGTGTGGCACTACGACTTTTACATTACTATGAGATCCTTAATGTTCGTTATCCTATGCGAGCTCGACTTTAATGAGTTGGGAAGCTAGATGTGTCTCTGCATTGTATGTTGCCAAGGTGCTCATGAAAGGAAAGGTGTATGTTCAGACATAACCTTTTCGAAATACAGGTGGGAGATGACCTGCATCCCAGGAACAGTGGTCGTTACGGACCCGTAGGTTCACTGTCCCCTCAGCTAAGCTACATGTTCCTCTGGCATAAAACAATATAATTCATATATGCCCCCGTAGGGGAAGGGTGCGTTTCATGCGTCACCCTTATTCGGAGCACAGGTGAGAGAGGGCCTGCGATCCAGGAGCAGTGGTACTTAAACCAGTAAGTACACTGCCTCCTCAGTGCAGCTACTTGCCCCTCCACTGTACAATACTTTAATCTTTACCATGAATAACACATAGCTATTCCATTCATTGATCTTTGCTTCGCTTATCTTCTTTAACATGGTGGGGTTTGTAATCATGATTCAAAGAAGGGTTAAAGTCTAATCCCCTTCCTGCGGACGAAGAGTTTGTTACTTATTTCACTACATTGGATATGACCTACAATGGCCAACCAGAGATTGAGGATTCATCACAATGACTCTAATTCTTCAAGAGCAATTTAGTCATTTCACATGTACTTTGGCCCCTCAAGGGTATTTTGGTAATTTAACACATGCTATGGCCCTTCAAGGGCATTTTGATCATTTAACACATGCTCTGGCCCCTCAAGGGCATTTTGGTCATTTAACACATGCTCTGCCCGTCAAGAGCAATTAGGTCATTTCACAATATATATATCTGTGATCTATGTATATATATATCTACATATGCCGAGAGTAATAGACCTACTACATAATATAATTATTACTCTTATATATATATCCTTATACATATATTCCGAGCGTAACATGCCTCCTAAATAATTATTAGTATTACTCTTATATATATATATATATATATATATATATATATCTCGTGAGAAACCAGCCCACCAAATAATTATTATTATTATCATTATATATATACATCATGGTATATATTCCGAGAGCAACCTGTGTACTAAATAATAATAATAATTATTATTATATATATACATCGTGGTATATATTCTGAGAGCAACCTGTGCACTAAATAATAATAATTATTATTATTATTATATATACATCATGGTATATATTCCGAGAGCAATCTGCGCACCTCCTAAGTAATTAATATTATTATTACTCTTATATGTATATCTATATGCATATAATCCGAGAGCAACATGCCTACTAATTAATTAATTCCTCTTAATTCCTAACCAAGCAGAGAGTCATAACATAAATAAATTAATTAACATGCTAAATAATGCCTAGTTCGACATCTCAATACTAATCATCTATTAATTATAATTAGTTGGCATTATATTCATAGTATGAATTAAAATAAGTCTATTATATTTTGGAACTAATAATATAACATAAAGGATAATAACACAATAATATAGAAAGAGCAAAATATAATGTTAAACGATAAAATGAATTGGAATCGAATTTCATGATAATTGATCTACATTTCTACATCTAGAGATTTTATACGTCTACGGAATCTCTATCGGTTAAATTCCGATCGCTGCGATCGCCATCGTCGTTTGGGTTGGTCGCCGGTCGTTCTCTCGCCACTGTTCACCGGTCGCCGGGAGTGGAGAAGAGGAAGGGGAAGAGCGGCTGTGGAAAAAAAATGAGGGAGTCCTCCACACTCCTCTTATACAGGTTGCACTCTCTTTTGAGAGAGGAAGTCATGGGGAGTGAGTGGGGTGAGAGGGGAAGTGGGGAGGGAGAATCTCGTGGGGGAAAATTGGGGTGAGAGGGAAAGTGGGGAGGGGAAATGGGGGAGGGAGATGACCGATTCTTTCGTCCTCTTTTTTTTAATTCCGAATTTGCATTTAAAATTTCAAATAAGGAGAGAGAGAAATAATGCCAGGCATTACATAAGTTATCTATACTTACATAAAAGTTAAACTCGAATACATATATGTCTTTTTCTCTTTTGTTTTTGAAAGCATGCATGTAATTGATGTGCATAGATATTGAAATTATTTAATAAAGTTGTATAAGATTTAACCTATGAAGTGGCATCTCTTAGAAATTATGAACAAGAATACAATATATGAATATTGTATGTCAAGATTTCCTAATTAAATCTTGGCAGATATATATTTGTATCTCTTCTATGTATTCACGAGTAATTTCACATTAAGGTAGAAGATTTTGTCAATTTTATTATAAAAATTATAATTAAAGTTTAGTAATTAATGATGTTAATCTATGATATTTGGATGTTGTCTTTCAATGCTTGCATCATCTTACAACTCATTGGAGTTGAGGATTCTGAATCGGGGAGAAGTGATGCGGAAAAGATTTTGCTCGTGATGAATTATTAGTTTTTCTGTGAGCATTCTACCGATAGTTTAATTAGGCACCCTTGAAAGTTTTGGTTATATTAGATTTTTCTAATTGATTTTTCTAGTTATTTGGTATGGGATGTTTAGAACTCCCGTAAATACCTTGTATGATTCCATTGAAATTATGCTTTGATGAATAAAAATACATTACTTTTTGCATAGATTACTTAATTCCTATGTGGAATATTAGGTTTAAGAGTAGGTTAACTTAAAAGAATTACTTTTGTGGATTCCTGTCAATCTTCTTTTTCTTTCTTCCCAGAAGAAAATTTAATTGGCATGTGTATTAGTGTGATTTATAATATAAGCTAATCAAACACGACAATTATATCCATCCATGGATTGTAATGCCGCTTGTTTAATTCAAATGCATTTTAAGTTTCTTCTATAATTAATTCAAATGTGAGAATAAGAGTGTAGCGCAGTGACGCACACCATCGTTTAGAGATCGAAAAGTCACGAGTTTGAATCTCATGTATATATTCTTTAATTTTTAATTTTTTCATATTAGGTCTATAGACCTCCTTATGTACTAAAAAAAATCAACTTACATGATTTTTGTGTTATGAAGAAAAGTTGAATAATGAACGCCTGGCTTTAAGGAGCAACCCATGATCTGTTCTCATTGAGTTACTTCATGCTGTTAAAAGTAGGTTTGATTGTTCAAAGAGAATATTTAAATTATTACATGATCTGGTAGATCCTCTGATCTTTTCTATGCATAATTGAATCCTAGACGGGCTGGACTTTAGTGTTTGTTTTTGCATATTATGTGTAAGACCTCTCTTTGAATGAATGAAAAATCAATCCAGGAACCCACTTGAGCATCTAAGACTGCATGCATTTGTTCCTTTGAAAAATAAATTAGATATATTTTGTTTTCCCATGTTCGTTTCAGTATTATAAATAAATATAAAGTATACACTACTTAGATGTCGTTCTGACGATAATTCTTTTTTTCCAAATTTCTATACAATTTGCAAGATTTGTATTTCTTTGACAAACACAAAAGGATGACAAAAACCGGAAACAAAATTCTGGCTAAAATCTTTGCACTTTTACCTTTGACTAGATAGAACATGCAAATAAAAGGTTGTTCCAGTTTCGGTAAGGGAGGAACTTTGTTCTCTCTTTGTTTGTAGAAAACTGGTCAAATCTGGCTCTATTGGTGGCCAGGTTTTCTTGCCAGTTATAAGCCCTTATACCAACTTATTGTTTAATGGTCTTCTCAATTGCTTCTACTGTCAGCAAATGCTCTGTGGAAGTTGGAATGGATTGGTCATCGTTCACAAAAAGTATACTAAACAGTGATAACTTGGTTGGTGTTTTGCTGCCTGTTGATTCCACTATCTCACACCTCACAGGTTGACCTTCATTGTGCCAATATATTGGCGTAGCCGCAACAATGTATGATTGCTTCTAAAGTCTAAACCATAAATGAAGGTATCAAGCCCCTTAATTTTTTTAATAATTATTGTATTATTTTTTAAGTAAAAATAAAGACAGCGTATTATAAAAATAGGTAGATTGGAAAACAAAATTATATGTATTTTGAATTAAAGATACTTTAATTTATGAATGGATGTGTTATTTCATTATTAATATTAACGCAATTAAGTTATTAGTAATTTCATTTTTATTTTCATTTTTCACTTGTTGTAATTTCTCTCATTAATTGTGCATCTAACCACTAATTTGTAACGCTAAACTTAATTTTCTTTTCTTTTATCGATTCTTCTTGAATTTTATTCACTTTTTTCTTTCAATAATTAACAATATCCAAATTATTATTATTCATAAATGTTACATATAGAAATCATTTTTTTTTAGTTTGTTGACTCCATAAATTAATGGATTACAAAACTTTACAAAAGGTTAAAATATAATATATATTTTTTTGTCGTAAGATATATTTTTGCTTTACGTCTTCTCCTGGTGGTAAGAATTGAACTCAAACCTCACTTGTCACATGATTCACAACCTTGTTTCTCATTATTGTTTATCAAGCTGACGCACAAAGTGGGAGAAGGCTGGCAAAAGAAGGCGGTCCGATGACGACGTAAAACGATTCCAAGAATTTGATGAACAATCGCCATATGAGTGATGACAATTAGGACAGGGTATATTCATCAGGTCGGATCACGGATCAATTCGTGAATTTATTGGATCTCTTTTGGGTTGTCGAACTATTTTTTAATTTTAAATAATCTTTAGTTAAGTAGAATTTTATATTATTTAAAATTAAAAATATAAAATAAAATATTTTAAAGGTAGTAAAATATAAAGATATTTTAAAAAATATTTTTTACATTTAAAAATAAAATAATAAACATTTTCGTTTTAAAAAAAGAAAAATTCAAAAAATAATGATAGAGTAATCTGACTACTTCATATTAGGTCAAGTCGGATCGTAGTATAAAAAAATATAAAATTTAATTCGATTTAATCAAATTTGATCGGATCGAGTCGAATTTACTCACGAGTCACATCAAATTCGACTCGTGAACAATCTGTTAGTAGGATAAGAGCATTATTCTGTATAAGACAATTATACAATATTTTTTTCATATTATATTATCTAATATAAGAAAGCTAAAGATAAATCATGACTCAATTCAAATTTAAACCTTTGACAACTAAAAATAATAATGATACCGTAATTTAATTACTTCATCTTGCTAAAAGCAAAAATATTGTACAAAAAGACGGATATTTTGATAACCAGCAGATCTTGTCAAGGTCGGTTCGATAGGAAAAGGGCATAGTACAATTGTGCACCATTGTATTCCAAAATTTAGAGATTAAGAATTTGTATTTCATTAATAAAATATATTTATCCTTTTAATTTTATTTTTTTTTTTCATCAGAACCATAAATCTTCCTTCATAAAGACTGATTGGATTACCCTCTATATACAATAACTTTGCATCAGGGTCGTGTTCATATATATTTTCTTACGATATGTGGATATTCTTAAAAATTGTCAAAGTCAGTGTTGTCAGGATCAGTCGCTCCTGCAATAATGCCACTTAGCAGACTTGTGCTGATTTTTTTAACGAGAGAACTCCCGAACAGGGAAAACTTAATCGGTCTGACTGCGACCATAAAAAAACAAAACAGAAATATAAATCACATTCAATAATTCTACCGGATTCAACATTAGCAACATATCAGAAAGTGCCGAACTTTATTTGACAATCGGTGCTTCCCCGAAGCTGCTTAAAAAGCTCAACATTTGATGCCTGACATCTTGAACCTCATTTGACCTTGAATTGTCTTCAACTAAGAGCTATACGCGTCCATTAAATGCTCAATTCAATGTGATTAATTAGTTCGTTGCTAAGATTTATACACGAGAGAAATTATGCATCATAAAAAAATTTAAAAAAATTATGACGCAGAATTTTATTAGATGAAATATCAAGTTATTTTCTTTTTGGGCTCCTATAAAATTTATATACGTATTTTCTTTTATAAATGATAGAAATTACAAACTTATTGTAAAAAATAAGACATTTATTTTGTGATAAAAAAATAAATTAATTTCTTAATTATCTCGTGACAAACACATATATAAAGTAGACATGCTAGTCTATTTCAACAACACAACATGTTACTGAAAAAAAAATTTAATCCCAATATCATTGGATTGAAATTCATATAATGTAACTTTACAAGGATGAAAAAGAACTAAAAAATTTGTTGTCAAATAGCAGAACCAACTCCTTTCAAAGAGTTCCCGCAAGAAATTTCAAGGATGTCAAGAAACAAAGAATTTAAGATATAATAAGCAATTAGAACTATGCTACTTACAGGTCCAATTTTTCCCCTTGTTTTGAGAAACTATGTTGCTGAAATCAAATCATCAAAAGAATGAAGAAATACGACAGTTTAGTCATGTTAAGGTTTTAAAACATGTTAATGAACAAGTTTTCTTTTATTTCGAAGTTTGGATCGAATTTTCAGTTGGAGTAAGAGAAAGACATTATTAACATTCCTTGTTTACCCGATCGACTTTTCAAGAACTAAAATCTATGGGGAAAAAGGCAATCATAAGCCGGCTGCATGCACTCCGGCATTCATACGCTACTGTGTTGTTTGCAAAAAATATGCACTTACTTCTAAAATGATTGAGAAGTAATTAATGATCCATATTGACTGGTTTCATACTCTTATTAAATAATTGTATAAATTAAATTATTTATTTATTGATATTGTACGAAAATTAAACTTAGGTATCAAAGTTTAAATTTATGATTATGCTACCGTTCAAGTACAATTTCCTATATGTATCCATGATTTAATTCAATATATGGTTAATTCCCATATATAATGGATCACAACTATATATTTAAAATTTGATGATTAAATTAAACTTCACAAGATATCGGTGATCGAAAGAGTAACTTACGTAGCCTTAATCTGCAAGTAATAAAATGAAACACCCTCCTGTTTATTTTTCAAAAAATCAATCTTTATTTCTTCCAAACTACGTACCAATCTGCACAATATGTGCACAATACAATGACATATGGGCGACAGTGATAAATTAGTAGCAGAAGAATCTAAAAGACGTCGATACAAGGATCGATAGAGAAGAAAATACTAATGGCTGTGCCATCCTTAAATATTGCCCATTGAAGCAACTGCGCCGGGGCTCATGATAGTGGAGAAAGAGCTCCAAACGGTGCTCTCCGGATACAATGCGGTCAGCCAGAACTCCGCTGCTTCATTACAGCCAACCATGGCGGCCTGGCTCGACGGTACTGCACCATATCCGTCGACTTGGCGAACCAGTGATCCGCCGCCCCAGCTCGTCACGACGTCGTGATCGAATGTTAACTCGGATGGCACATTTTGCAGCATATAGGGCTCTAAGTTAAGCTGTATAGAAGAACCTATCGACACCATATCGTCGTCTCCTTGAAACTGAAGACTACTGTCATGATACGGTGGCGACCTCGTCACATGTGTTGCATCAAGTGCAGGCGGCGGCAGCGCAGCAGTTCTCGTCGACGTCTTCTGCGCTTCCTGCGAAGGCTGCGGCGCGCCGGTGAGTCTCTGAACCAAGTGACGGAACTCCCGGGGATCCGCGCGATACACCCGAAACAACGGCACAGCCTCGTGCCGCCTCCCCGGCTTCATGGCAGGCTTGCGCACTGCGCGGAGCGACGCGGCGTGCGGAGGCAACGCCGGCCGCGGCTGCTGAGTCGCGTTGAGTTGCTGGTGTGCGGTCGGAACCTGGAGAGGAGTTGGGATCATTTCCAACTGCAGGAAGCTCTCCATTTCGACTTTTTTATGTGTCTGGTAAAACCGTTGGGATCGAGAGGGAGTCGTATTATATAGCGGTCGAGGGCGTGCATCGCTTGCTGGCGTGGCGTAATCATGACATGGCGGCTGCGCATTTCGACGCCCGTGTCCAAGTCAAATTTTACGTGCTAATGGTATTTTGTTACAAGTCATACTTTTCTAGGTGTCATCTTAATTACGGGAATATGTGTATCAGCATTTTAGTCAACTCGTTTTATCTCAGAAAAAAAAGTTTTTTGGTTCTTTTTCTTAAAAGAAATATCAAGTTTTATTTTATGTTTATCACATAATATTATGTGCTTATATAGATGGATTTAACGTATTTTCAAACTATAGAACCATGCTAGAAAATGTATTTATGGAACGTGATCGTTGTAGCTAGTGCAATGACTCCTTAATTACGAGGAACATTTTTTTCTCGTTTATATGAAAATAAAAGAATATGTTAACCGACCTATTTATTAATTGCTTTGCTAATGTAACGATTGTGGTACACTCAGTCAAATTGGAGAAAGCTAATGGTTGTCGTTGCCTAACAACATATATACTTGGTCAATGGGAACTTTTTTTTTTAAGATTTTCAATTAATTTTTTTATGTAATATGATTCTTAAAAAATTCTAAAAAAAACAATTTGACAACACATGTGTAGATTAAATTGATTTTCCTTGAGAAATAAGAGGAATTATTTCCTTAAAATATATCAGCGTTTTATCGAGTAAATATATACACTCACCGTTGTTCAAAATTCACTGAAGGGAAAAAAAAAATAAAAACAAGTTTTACTGAAAAACCTTAAACAAATAAATAATACTATCAATTGGACTAGGTCAGCCTAGTTGGCACTAATTAGGATATGCGCCAATCAACGTTGGCATATATAGTATTTGACTTTCAAAGAACTGGACTACTATATATTTCGCTCGTTATGTAAAGAATCAAGAAAAAAAATTAAGGCATGGTGCAATTTAATATTTCTGGAATGGTTGATAAAAAGATTAAAATCTAATTTTTAACATTATGATTAAAATCATCAACTATTGAATGAAAACGTGTAAAGAATACAGATAAAAAATATCAAAATTAATTTTTTAAGATTAGATATCTCACTTTATTCTCTATCTTTTTCATCATCATCTTTATTAATAAATTATTTGAGAAATTTAATAATAAATCATTGGATGAAAATTTAATAGTATAAAAATAAAAAATAATGTGAGATAAAGAACATCAAAATTGAATTCAAATTTTTAAATTTATATTAATAAGCCATTCTTCGTAATGAAAAAAAAAATCTATTAGTTGGGATGTGACGTGTTTTCTCGCTTCTGAGCCCCAACGAAATGACATCTTCGGCTTGACAATTCCTGGGCACTCTATTAGATAAATATATTTCCCAACAGCAGACACAACAAACAAATTTACGTTCGTGCCGAGTCCACTGCCAAAGAGAGATTGATCAAAGTACATTCTTTTGACCCGCTATATATACGTGATTTGAGTACAGTAGCGTTGGCTTTCTTTAGCGATGCATTGAGATGTCATGATATTATATATATTTCTATTATCACTAAATCCTATAGGTGCACTTTCATATATGATCAATATAATTTTTGTATGTACTATTTTAATAATGAATTATAATTACACATTAAAATTTTGATTGCTAGAATTACACCGTATCACAAAAATAATGCATAACACACACATATATGTTAATAAATTGTATTTGAACTCTTTCTCATATATTATCATTAAAGATCATTAATTTCTTAATAATATTATTCCGAGTCGAATCGAGATTACTATTTTTTTTTCAAAAATCAAATGTCTAGACCGTTAAATAAATGATTATTTGAACAACGAATAATTAGATCAGCTGAATCAGCACCATCCAATTTCTTTCAAGTACTCGAGTCTCTATCCAGTGGAAGTGGGAACTCCAATGCTACATGCACCACTGATCTAAAATTCTTCTCTTTCTAGAAGAGCTTACTTGAATAATTAATCATCAGGTGGTCAGGCGTTGTGTAAGTTATCATAATTAAATTGCTTATTCGAATCTCCTTGTCTTCAGGTAACAATAGATCAAGTCAATTTCCGCGGCTAATCTTTTTTTTATCCCTTATTTTAACTTAAAAGAAAAATAAGATTCATCTTAATCATGAACAATTCTTTTATGAACAATGAAAGCAACTAAGGTGGAGTACGCTATATGTTACACGACTTAGACCCTATTTGGTAACATCAAAATTAGCGTTTCAAATAATGTTTAGTGATTCAAATGTTAATTTTTTTATTTAGTAAATGATAAAAATAAGTAGCGATTAGCAGTTCAATCGTTAATTTTTTTGTTTGATAAATGGCAAAAATAAGTAGTGTTTCACACGAAAATATTGAAAAGCTATTTCTACTAATGCTTAACGTTTAAATATTAGCATTTTTATATTTTTTTCCTAATTTTACCCTTATTCAAATATATTATTTCTTTTCAACTTATCTTATTATTTTCTAATTTTTATTTTATAATCATTTAATTATATTCTTTTTATATTCATGCTTAATAATGACAAATTATTTTATATGTTAACAATGAATAAAAAATAATTTCACAATTAATACTTTTATATCATGATGCACTATATAAAATTTATTGTCAATATAAATTTCTATATACTTCAAGTGAAATTTTATTTTATTTAATTAAGATATAAATATTTAATTTATTATATTATATTATAATTTGTATAGTGCTTAAATTAAATAATTTGTCATATGTCTAATTATGTCATTTTATATTTATCAACTAATTTTACTGTTAAGTTTATCAAACACTCATTTGTTATAATATCTAACATCTATTCATCATCCGCTACTTGTTATCCGCTAATTAATTCACTATCCGCTAGTTAAATCGCTATCTACTAATTAAATCGCTATCCACTTATCAAATCACTAATAATGCCAAACAGAATTTTAAACCAAAACATAAACAAAGCGGGAAGAGACGAGGTGTTTTCTTCCATAAAATTTAGTCTCTTTTCTACATTATTTCTTAGAATGAGCTCCATGTGTACTTTAGCTTTAATTTTGTTTTCATTAGTTCGGATTAATTTTTATTGCTATAAGGAAAGCTTGAGGACCTCATTTTTTTAAATGCAATTTAGTAATTTCTTATGAATGTAAATGCTGTGTTTAATACTTTTTACGTATTAACTTAATTATTTAATTAATGATTATCTCCATTTTATGATTGCACGTGGAACTAATTTTTTGTTGTCTAGTCCAAAGTTTGCATTTTGTCATAATTGGTATTATCTTGTGAAGAAGTGCTAGTTGTGTCATCTGTTAATTTTTATTATGTTAATATAAACATGTAACAAGTCTGTTTTGATTTTTAGTTAGCTTTAGATTATTATTACATTGATGAATGATCTTATATATTTAACTTCAATATATATATTTGATTTATCCGGTTGAGAAAATTATATGTTAGGCAAAGCTTAAGCCATTAAATAAACTAAATTATCTTTAACAAATTGTGTCCTTATCTCATTTTACTTTATCTTATTCCAATGCTTGTTGATACCAATTATATATTTTTATTTTATTTTATTTTGAAAATATTGTTTGTTGTTTCTTATTAATTTACCAGGTCGAATAATAATTCTAGTTGCTACTTGCGAGTTTAACATTTAGTGATTCATGCATTTGTTTAACCTTACGTAATTTCTTTTGTTTGACTTCTATTTACATTTTCAATATCGTAGCAAACAAATATGAAAACCTCAAACAAACTTTTAAAACAATTAGCTCAAACATTTTATATTTATATATCACAGATTATAAATATTTATCTTTTTAATTGGAATATATTCTCCATTCTTGAACTTCTAAAGTCCATTCACTAAACACATGGATATATAATAATATAATGTTCTTATAAATAATATTAAAAATAAGAGAAAATTATTATTTTTATAAAAATAATTTTATATTATTTATTAGTGAATCCACTGGCGATTTTTATGACCCTGTCGCTAATTAAATTAGTGATAGAGTTAATAATATAAAGTTCGAGAGCAGAAAATATTACTGGAAAATAATGATACTAAAACTATTTTTATTATCTAATATGAGCTACTGGTATAAAAAATCAATTAAAAAAGATCAATCTTCATATAACTTCGCTAAAAGTTGTGCTAACTAAATTTTATTTACTCATTCTAGACTTGATTTAATACTGTCCACTTATCCGCTTGGATCTGACTCAATTTGATTGACTTTAGTTTGGTCAGATTTGGAGTAGATTAAGTGGCTTCTAGACTTAAAATTTATCCAACCCGGTCGAATCAAGTCGAGTTTTCAAATTACTCGTCAATCAAAATTTTTAAATATTTTTAATAAAAATGTATTTAATTTTTTTATTTAAATCATTAAAATACTTTTTTATTTTCTCTATATTTTAAGCACTTTATTTTTGATATATTTTAAAATTTTAATTACATAAAAACCTCTAATACAAATAATTAATTTGAAATAAAAATGTCGATTCCTGATCCTAACTTGACCACCAAGCCTACTTGACTCCAAATGGATTGGATCGGCTGGGTTGACTAATTGTGCTTCAAACTAGGTGCCTTGTTCATGAATCTCAGAAAAAAAAAATCATAAATTATTGGTACTGAGAGTGATTGGCTGGCCTTAAATTATATTATCCAATGAGAGATCCTTGGTTAATAATAGAATCCTTCATGGAAATAGTTTATCATATCACACCAGCTTTGAATATGGCAATCAATATTGTGACAAATAAATGATATTCTTTTGATGGTGATATTTTTACTGTCGAACTCGATGAGGATACTTTGACAATCACGAGGGAGAGGGGGCCAACATAAAGGGAAAGAAAAAAAAAGTCAAGAGAAATTAAATACAAGATCACTATGCTGGAATTACATTTCTACTCTTAATATCTAATTTGGGGTCGAACTTTATTTATAATTCTAAAATTTAAATATTAACATATATACTTAATAAAATTATAAAAATTTAGAGTGCTAAGGCCCCTCTCAAAACGTATGTGGGTTCGTCCCGGACAATCACTACATCAAATCATAAATATTTTTACTAGTATTTTTTAGGATTATTTTTTCTGACCACCCCTAAACTATCGCGAATTACTACATCTAACCTTAAACTACGAATTTTATTTTTTGGATACCTAACCTATCGCGATTTTTCCAATTTGATCCTTCCGTCTAATTCTGTCGACTTCTCCGTTATTTTTTATTTTTTACATTTGTAAAATGTTCATTATACCCCTACGTTAATCTACTTATATATATAAATAATAATAAATTTAAAAAAAATTTAAAAAAAAAAGAGAGTGACGACGGGGGCCGGCGACCTCCTCCCCTCTCTTTCTCGACGTCGGGAAAGAGAGCCGGGAAATAGAGGGGGGGCGCCGCCCCCCTCTGCGTCGTCGTCATCAATGACACAGAGGGGGGCGGCGACCCCCCCCCCCCCCCTTCCCTTTGTGTTGCCGTCATGTCGACGACGACAAGGGGGCGGCGACGAGAGCCGAGAAATAGAGGGGAGGAGGGGGGGGGGGTCGTCGCCCCCCGTCATCGCTCTCTTTGTTTTTTTAAAAAAATTATTTTTATATTCATTATTATATTTTTATATTAAAGTGGACTAATGTAGGGGTATAATGGATATTTCGTAAATGCGAAAAATAAAAAATAACGAAGAAGTCGACGGAATTGGATGGAAGGACCAAACTAGAAAAATCGTAATAGTTTAGGTACACAAAAAATGAAGTTCGTAGTTTAGAGTTAGATGTGATAATTGTTGGAGTTGGTGAATACTTCAGGGCCCCTTGTTTCTCACACCGGCTTCGCCCACGTGAACTTAGGAGAATCTGAGTATTACTCAATTACCTGTGCTGCTGGCGTACGAACAAAAGAGGGGGTTCGGAGGGCTCCGCCCCCGACGGTGGTCCCGCTCACCGGTGACTGAATTTGAGCTTTTATTTAGTCGGCCCGTGTGGTTTATATTAGGTTTTTTCTCCGTTTGTTTGGGTTTAAAACCCATTTTGGAGAGGCTTATATATAGCATAATTTCATATGTAATCGTGGTGACGGCTGTAAACATAAATGATATAGTGGAACCTCTTTGCAGGACGTAGCCCTAATATCAAGGGTGAACCTGAGTAAATCGCGTGTTTCCTCTATTTTTCTGCAATCTCTCTGCGATCTTCTCTCCCTGTTCTCGAATTTTCTCATCAATAATTTGCGATAGTTTAAGAATGGTAAGAGGAAATAACTCTATTTTTTAGACTAATCTATTTTGATCCTTAAACATAGTTCCAAATTCCTTGACCTGTCCTAGTAAAATTAATCTTTGGTAAAAGAGGCATGCACATCTGCTTCATGATGGTTTTTAGTCTTTACCTTTCAAATTTCAATAGGAAAAGGGACGTGAATACCTACTAAAGCAAACTAGATATATTAGTCCTTTCTAAATCTCTAAATTGTAGCATCCAAGGGTCCTCTTCTTTGGCACGTTTCAAAAGATATAGAGATTGAGTAGCAGATAAAGTTTTTTTTATAACTCTGACAAAACTATAATTTATTTTTGGTAACTACTTTTTAAAAGTAAAGTTTAGAAGTTTTATGATAAAATTATGAATTTAAGAAATATATGAACTCAAAATGAATTCACATACGTGCATTTATCATTGATTCATAAATTAATAATAGTTTGTGATAAACACTCTTTAAAATGCATATATAATAAATTTAAGACTACCATTATATGAAAATCAACGGCAAATGAGTCCACACAATCTCCAATCTCTAAAATTATATAGACTACGTCTTCTAGCTTATAGAGTATATCGTATAATGGTTTGACATTTTATTACCAACATACCATCATTTTTAATAAAAACATATTTAATTTTTAAATATCATGTACTATTTTTAATTTTAACATTTCAGATATATAAATTTACTTATCAACTAAATGGGTTTTATTTAAATAGACAACATTTTCTATAGTAAAATAATATGTTAAAAATATCACTATCAAAAATAAAATATTACAACTTAATTATTATTAATATCATATGGATATAAGAATGAGTGTGAGTTATGTTATTATCTATACTTTTATCATTCTGTAATTATAGATTAAGTCAACCATTATATTTATCAGATATATTTTATTAAAATTGCAAACAATATGCTATCCGCTAATATATATAGATGCTATACTCTCATCAGACTCCTATTATCTAATCAAATCATTATTTACTAATTAGTATATCAACTTTGTCAAATAGAACCTTTGTGTCTTGGGATTTTAATGTGTGATGTTTGAGCTTGTTAGATAAATAAAAATTAAAGGGAAAAATGAAAAGGATTGGCTGAACAATTCGAGAGATATTTTTTCCATACCAAGAAAATAATTTTCTCTCTCTTGAGATACGTCATCTCGTTTTTTTTAGATACAATTGATTTGAGAAGGAAGAAGGGAGAGTTTGGCGTCAGCCATTTGTATCTTATTGTATTATTGATAAAAATAATAACTTTGTCTGAGTCTTTGTTGTGGAAAGATCATTTCATATAATAGAATTTTGAGTTGATCTTGATCCCATGATTTTTATTTTCTGGATTTGGGAGGTTTTTCCACATTAACCCTATTATTTGTAATTGTGTTGATTTGTGTGTGTGATCATATTCTTGGATTTGTCACTTTTTTTAAATTTCATCTATAAGAATAATATTTATGTTTAATTCTTTTTCAATATCGACTGAACTAAGGTGTCCGCCTAATCCATAGAATTCAAGATTATCTAATTTGGATAACTGTGCAAAAAATTATACTCAAAATAGTGCAGGTCGAACAACCTCTTGATCGAAGCAAAGGTCGGCCGAGACATTATGGATCGACCGATCAATTCATGTATTGCCTGTTCTACATCGAGACTATACCGATCGATAGATCGATCGATGCATCGGCCGGCCGATCAGCTCAACGGGCGAAATAAAAGATGTCGAGACTATACCGACCGACTAACCGGTTGATAGTCATGTCAACCGATCAAGCGCAAAAGTTGAAGAAATCGTGGAACGGTCACATAGATCAGTCGACCAGTATATATGTGCGGTCGACCAGTCTCCGGGTCCAATAAATAGTAACGACTATTTTTAATGAGAAAATTGTAGAAAAAATTTTGGACAAATTTTTTACATACTTAAACTTATAAAATAAGTGTCAAAGCCTGGAACAAAAGCATCCATTCAAGCATTAAAGAAAAACTTCAAGTTATCAATAAGGAGATTATTTTCTTGAATTTATCATTTTAATTTTATCTTCTTTCTTTCTTCTATCTTTGTGAACTTCCTATTGTAAAAGAGAGAAATAATTATTCAGAAAAATCAAGAGAGCCCTTGTGTAAAAGAAGTTCTATATTTTACTGAGAAAAATGATTAGCTTCCTAGGAGAAGATGTGTGTTTTGCCTCTCGAAGCAGAGAAAATGTGATTGTGTAAAGGGTTTTCTTCCTTATTCTATTTGAAACAAAGGAAATGTTTTAGTGAAATCTCTGACGGTCTCGAGATCGAGAAGTTAGAACGAGACGTAGGCCAATATATGACCGAACATCGTCAACAACCACTGTGTTCATCGTGTTTAATTTCTCTCTCTCTCTCCTTCTCATGTTGTGTTTATGATCTGAATTGTATTGATTTAAAAAAGCTTAACGAATCAATTTTTAAGCTTCTATGATGTGTTTTGTGAAATCGATAATTTTGATTTTGAACACCAATTCACCCTTCTCCCTTCTTGGTGTCCTTTGGGATTCAACAATTGGTAACAAAGCGAGTTGCTCTTATTTTGATTATTTAATCATTTTATTTTAAGATATAATCATTTTTGGAGCCATGACATCAAGTGAATTTAATTTTTTCGAAGGATAATCAATTAGTCGTCCTCCCCTTCTTAATGCATTAGGATTTTGTTTATTGCAAAATAAAGATTCAAGCATACATATGTTTTATTAATTTAAACATGTGGGATATTATTGAAAAAGGTTATTATTTACATGAAAAATTATATTCAGAACATGACGAAAGACAAAAAATTTTTTTTAAACTAGATTGGAAAGTTAAAAATATTTTTTATTATGCTTTGGATTCAACAAAATTTAATCGTATTTTTAATTGTGAGAGTGCAACTGAGATTTGGAATAAACTCATCATTACTTATGAAGGATCAAATAAAGTTAAAGAATTTAGATTAAATAAATCATCAATATGACTCCTTCAAAATGCTAAAAAAAGAAATCCATTAATGATATGATTTGTCAGTTCAATGATATTGTGAATGGCTTAGCCTCCTTGGACGAGCCAAGAACTAACATCCAAAAAGTGAAAAAGTTTCTCAGATCTTTTTTTCTTAGATGGCATACAAAGAGGACCGCGATTGAAGAAAAGAATTTGAATAAGCCAAATTTTGATAATCTTATTGGTTCACTTCTAACTTATGAGATTATAATTCAAGAAGATGAAGAATAAAAAGCTCACAAGAAGAAAACATTGAGATTGAAAGCAAACGAAAAATAAGAAGACTCAAGTGAAGAGGAAGTTGACGAAAAGAGACTCGCACGCTACATAAGAAAATTAGATAAGCATATCAAATTAATAAAAAAGAAAGAGAAGAATGAGAAGCCAATCAAAAGATCATACAAACAACAAAAGAAGAGACATCTCAAAAAGGGAAAAAGAAAAAATATGAAGAGTCAACTAAAACAAATGACTCATCAAGCTCTTCCAGTGACGAAGCATATCTATGTTTAATGGCATATAACAATGAGATAATTTCTACCTCTTTAAATTCAAATATTGACTCATCTAGTTCTTCGAAAGAAAATAATTCTTTAAATGTGAATAAAGAATTTTCTTCGCTTATAAAAAAGTATTTTTCACTTAAAAAGGAAAATAAAAAATTACTACATGAGTTTGAAAAATTAAAAGAAGAAAGAGATACATGTTTTATAAAAAATGAAAACCTGAAAAATGAAATTGATATTTTGAAAATTACACATGCATGTGAAATTGTAAAGCTAACATGTTCTCTAGAAAAAGTAAAATATAAAAATACTATTTTAAAAAAAATACACAAAATAACGATAGGACTATTTTTCATATAACAAAAAATAATTTTAGGAATAATTTTGGACACAAAAACTCTTATTAAAAACTTAATCATTCTTATGATAGAAAATCACATTTTAAATTTTTTACATGTGGATATTTTGATCATTACGCATATCAATGTAAAATAAAAAAATCATCACAACATGACATAATTTAGGTTAAAAAATAACATTGTCTAATAAAATATGTCTCAAAGAAGTTTAGGTACTAAATATTAAATGATTATTTTTAAGGTGTGCCTCACATGTAAAACAAATGATAAGTGAAATTGAAAATGTAAAAACATGAAAGTCATAGTAAAAGTATCATTTACTTTTTGACTTCATTAAGAATTCTAAAATTACTATTTCTTTGAAAGAAAAGAAGAATATATAAAATAGAAAAAAATTGGTCATAGTGATAGGAGAAGCATGTTAAAATCTTCCAATGTTATTTTGACATATCATTGATATTATTATTGTATCAAAGTTTTATGTAATATTTTGAATCTTAATACAATTTTTTTAGACTTGTGGCTTTCATAATCTCTAGATCAATTTAATTTTTGACATTATAAATACCCATAAATTTAGGAGAAGTTATTTTTTTCATATTTTTTTTAACTCTTTATGAAGCAACACAACATGTTTATTATATGACAAAAGGGGAGAATAATTTTTTTTTAGACACCATGATCGAGGGGAAGTTAAATATGGTTTTTTATATATTTCATATACAAATTATTTTTTTATGAAACAAAAGATGGAGAAATATGATATGAATATAATTTTATATGAAGAGTACCTTACAATTAGTACTTATGTGCATATCTATCATTGTAAAAAAAGCTAAGATTTAGGCGAATAAAAGTTGGTTTTTACAAGATTTTACAACTTTTTTGCAACTTATATATCATTTCATAATTCTCGATTTGTCTTCATAAAAAAAGGAGGAATTGTTGGAGCAAAATTTTAATGCCATCTAGAATTATATATTGATTATACAAATATCAAAAGATTAAAGTTAAAGGTCGAAAAAGTTTAAACAAAAAGGGACAACTTTATGTACTAAATTTTAATTAAATAATTGACTATCGTCTTATTACATTCTGGATGAATGATGAATATCTAAGTTGTATAGAATCCTATTAGTTATCCATAGAATCTAATATTATCTAATTTGGATAACTGTGCAAAAAGTTATGCTCAAAATAGTGTAAGTCAGTTAATTTGTCAATCGAAGCAAAGAAGGCCGATCGAGATAATACCGATCGACCGATCTGAGATATCGATCGATCGATCAATTCATGACTTGTCCAATTCTATGTCGAGACTATATTGGTCAACCGTTCAGCTCAATGAGCGAAATAAAAGACGTCGAGACATACCGATCGACTGGTTGATAGTCCGGTCGACCGATCAAACGCTGAAGTTGAAGAAATCGCGCAGTGGTCACATAGACCGGTCGACTGGTCTAGATGTGTGGTCGACCGGCCTCTGAATCAAATGAATAATAACGACTATTTTTTAATGAAAAAATTGTGAAACAAATTTTGGATGAATTTTTCACATACTGAAGCCTTTAAAAGGCGTGTCAAAGCATGAAGCAAATGCATCCATCCAAGAAAAATTTCAAGTTATTAAAAAGGAGATTATTTTTTTTGAAGTTATCATTTTAGTTTTATCTTCTTTCTCTCTTCTATCTTTGTGAGTTTCCTATTGTAAAAGAGAGAAATAATTATTTAGAAAAATTAAGGGAGTTCCTGCATAAAAGATGTTCCATATCTTATTTTTTGAGCGAGAGAAAAGATTAACTTTTTTTATGAGGAGATGTGTGCATTGCCTCTCGAACTGGAGAAAATGTGATTGCGTAAAAGACTTTCTTCCTTATCTCATTTGGAACAAAGAAAGTGTTTTAGTGAAATCTTCAACGGTCTCGAGGTCGAAAAGTCGGAGCGAAAACATAGACCAAGATGTGACCGAACCTCATCAACAATCATCGTGTTCATCGTATTTGATTTCTCTCTCCCTCTCTCATTCTCATATTGTGTTTATGATATGAATCGCATTGATTTAAAAAATTTAACGAATCAATCTTTAAGCTTAAGCGACGTGTTTTGTGAAATCGATAATTTTAGTTTTGAACACCAATTCACTCCTGGTGTCCTTTGGGATTTAGTAAGTTTAATCCACTTTTTGTTTAGATACAAAATATAGTATATGAGTTATGTAAGATTAAGTTTGATAAACGTCTTTATTATTTTTAAGAAAAAAAATATTTTTTTTTATTTTATTGAGAAGAAATAAAGATATAGTAAAAACATTATTTTCAATCGCTCCAAAAATATCAATTTGATTGGTTTAATTTTAAGTCAAATAATGAACTTATGAATCGTATTCAAATATGAAATTCTAAATCCACCCATTATAATTAAATCTAACCCATCCTTTTAAACTTATTTATATCTTCCATTTAGGCTTACGATTTAACTAGGATAGAATGTTATAAGTTAAAAGCTTTGAAATTTGATTTTAAAAGTAACTTTTTAAATCTTATCTGTTCTCTTTCTTTTCTTTTCTTTTCTTTTCTTTTCCACTAGTTCAACAATTATAAGAGACCTACTAAGTTAACGTACTGCCAAGCCGTAACTAAGAGATCCGCTAAAGGAGAAAAAAAACTGGGAAGAATATACATACCAAATAATAAATCTATGTTTTCCGACAACTATCTTTTTTTATTCATCAAATGTAATTTTTCCAACTAGTATCTTTTTTCATCCGTCCTCAAATCTTTCTCCAACAATTATCTTTTTTTTTCATTCATCAAGTTGAAGTTCTCCAAAACAATTATCTGTTTTTTTTTTCTTTCGTTAAGATGAAGCTCTCTAACACCTATGCCAAGATTTATGTGGATTTTTAAAGACCATGTGTTCCACATAACGAGGAATTCCAAACTAAAAGGGAACCTAAATTCAAATAAAAAAAATATGAGAACGTCAACCAAATGCGTCTTGTCAAAGGGCCATCAGAAAAGGGCAGAAGGTTCATAAGCTAGTTAATATTTCTTATATCAATTAATCTTGTGGTGACTAAAAACTGGACTTAGAACATTGAACTCTGACATTTCATAGAATCATCCATCATCTCTTTGGTTTCATAATTACGAGTTGTAAAAGAGGTAGGCGAAGTAAATTATGTTTACTTACACCCACCCTTTATCTTTTATATTGTTGCTTGTGTTAACTTTCATAGCATAAGGTGATTCCATGGATGGGATAATGCTACCTTGCATTTGCATAGAATGGTAATATCAGAGATTCAGTGGAGTCATCTTGCAACTTTGAGCTGATGTTGATAGATGAATTGTGCTCATTTGACACGCAGAAAAGGCTTTGGCCTTCCTTCAAGCCCAGCCATGTCCCCTTTCTCTGGTCCATTTCATCTATGCCAGGGAAACACCCCACCCCCTTGCCAAACCCAACGCTGCCACTGCAGCACCAATTCTGCTAACAAAGACGTCTCAGTCAACATCTATACTTAAATCCTCATCAATGAGCACACAAATTCATAATAAACGTGACTAGTCTTATATGAGAAAAATGATATAATGTTGTGATACTCCAGTCCTATACCTATCTTTACATAAAAGAGGGGAACCGTATAATGCTCAATGGATCAAACGCGCAGTTGATGGAGGGGACCTCTAGTTGTCATTCATGGCGAGATCCCCACCCTTGTTCCTCCAGATTGTTGAGGGTTCATCTCAGGCTTAACTGGCATTTGTTTGTATCCAATAAACTCTTACAGCAGCACCGTGGCCGATTGCAGGTTGGGGGAACATCCACAGGTGGCCAAATGGCCCATGTTCTGCAAAGCACTTGTACTGTCAGCATCACCCCACGGTTCCGATGGAGACCACACCACCCAACCCCTCCCCTCACAAACTTCTTATTGACCCAATAAGAACAGGAACATAAGATCGTGTCACAAGAAAGCTCCTTTCAGACGACAGAAATCATCGTCTATATTGCCTATCAGAGGTTTAATCTGGAGAACAAATAAGCTAATCAAGTGTTTGTACCCCGCCAACAGCCATTCCAAATAGTCACGATTCTGTATGGGAGTTGTTCCTGGCTACTTGTGAGCCTCACAGTGTTTTCCAATAATTAACCATTATTGACATCTGCGTATCTTTCATATTATCGAGTGACTTTGTCAGACGCATCACCACTTCCTTCAGTGGCCTTATAAGCACTCGAGGAGCAAAGCTACAGAGGCCATTTGTTTCTAGCGTTGCATAATGGCTCGTTATTCATGCAGGTGGTGGTCATGGGTGCCATTTGGAGGAGGTCACTCAGTCACGAACACGAACTGAACGATTCCCACTCAAATACTCGTGAAATATGGCACTGGAGGGCACGCCAACCTCAGGGGATTGCTAACCTTAGCAGCTTGGGCACCACTGTGCTTCTCACTTCAGGAAGTGAATGATGATGCCTTATGACCATTGAGCCATCAGATCTTTTTTTTTCCCATCTTTTCTATCACAGATAATGGCATATCAAGCCAGCTGCCCAGACCGCCCAATCTAGAATCTTGTCCCCTTCGCTTTTCCTTGGTGGTTTGCCCTTGTAGAAAATGTCCTCTCACAGTCCACATGAATGTGCTCTTGAGTGCAAAGAAAGAAAGGCAGCATCCACAGAGAGAGGGCCTTGTCAACAGACCTTTCAAAGCAAAATGGGGCATATTGAAGGACTGTGATGGTCAATGGTGATCACTTCATTTAGCCCAAACAAGGGGAACGCTTATATCTCCAGCTGCAGCAACACCACTCCTTTTTGCCATCTTAGATAAAGCAAAACCTCCTATTCTCTTGATGCTTGCGGGTCCGTATGATCACTTCAATTTCACCACCCCGTCAGAGATGCACTCAAATGTAGTCGGAAACATGTTATAGTGCTCCATTTACCTTTAAATAAAAAGAGTATCAAAAGGCTTCCCCCTGATGGGTCTGGCAATGCCCCTGGTTATACAAGACAGCAGAATAAATTTCTGGCATTCAGGAAGCTCATTTCAGAGGTTATACAAGTTCCAGGTTCCATCAAGGTTGTAAAAGGAATAGATCAGGTACTACAATGTTAAGGTAACTGATTTCTTGTAAAATGTACCGGACTCGGCAAAGTGATCCCCTGTGCCAAACTGAATTGTAATAACTCAGATAAGGAACAAGTGAACAAGATATCCATGCTTAAAGATGTATTATTACTATCAAGTGGCAGAGGAACAATATCTAATTCCAATGACAGATGTACTTGTAAAACAAGATCACTTATTAGATTTTGTAGAAGTTTATGAATTACAGGAAGAAAGCACGTACAAGATCCAGCCATCGATTTTTCAAGGGTTAAATGACAAGGGACCAAGTCATTGAAAATGCAAAAATGGCTACCAATTCACCAGAATCTCGCCAGATTATTGAGAAATAAATTTATGCATCCTGAAAAAAAGGATTCAAATCCACAAGCGGCCTCACTGTTCACTGCCAAATTCATCTACATTTGGAAGTTTCTTCACGTATGAAGAATCAATGGAACAGGGAATTACAAGTATTCATAGTATACACAAGAGAGCAGACCCTATGTACCTCTTTGCCATATTCTCCACCATAATCTCTTCTCAATCCGATTACAATGCACAGCCCACTTCAACTAAGCAGCTCTCCAACCAACTCCTTCAGTTGGTTCCAGTCAGGCCTTTGACAAGAATGTGAAAAAGACCAAAATCAATGCGCATAGTTTCATCATTGGATCGTCCTTGTTAGCTTGCACTTCGATATGAAATGTGTTGTTGTATAATCCAAGCTACAAAGCTTCAACAACTCCACGGCCCGCTGCTTTAGCTCTGGAGCACAACCGCTCTGTATCACAAGCAGCAGCTTTGCAGGCAAGCCGGCCTCTACCGCGACGGAAGCACATTCATCCGGAGCAAGCTTACACACTGACAATATTATCGACAATGCATACTGAGTGCAAGGTTCAGACACCCTCATCAAGATCTTCACTGCATTGATGATGGCGTGAGGGCATTCTTTCAATGCTGTGCGCCCGTCGGGGATGGAAGAAAGATCATCCAAGATCCCCAATGCTGATTCCAAGCATTCTGGATTCAGATTAGGCAATAGCTCGACAAGCAGTGGAACGGCGCCCACGCTCACGATTAAGCTTTGAACTTGATTATGGGAGCATATGGTCCTTAACAAGCAAAGACCCGCTGATATTCCATTTGGGTGTCTCTTGTCCTTCACCAGTCTCAGCAATCCGACCAAAAGACTCAAACTTGACACGATCTCAGACCGGAAACTTCTGTCTGCCATCAGCATTTCGATGAATTTGGTACAATTGATCTTGGTCTCGATCGTCCCCTCGTTCAACATATCCACGACGAGAGATATCTTGGCGGGCTGCATCAGATTAGTCTTCGCATCCGAATCTAATGTAAGATTAACTAATATAGCGATCACCTCAGAGCCGACGGCATGCGAGGTGAAGGGGCCCAAAAGCGAACACAAAAGGTTGATACCACCAGCGTCCGCCACGGCCTTGTTGACGGACGTATGAGCGATCACGATCTTTTGCAGTTCTTTGAGGACCTGGATACGGGCCTGTCCCTTGGCCTTCTTAAGGCTCTGCACAAGCTCGGCGGCGCGGCCCTGGACGTCCTTGGACCTCTTCTTCATCCGGAGATACCGTTGCGAAAACCAGGCGTAGATTAACTGGTGGAGCGTCCGGTTCGGCGTCACGGCCTCGTCCCAGAGCTCCTGCATGGTGGTAGGGCAAGTGAGGTGCCCAAGTGAGAACCACTTCAGAATGTTGGCGCGTTCGTAGGTCTGGCCGGTGCACAGGGTGACGGGATCCACCATCGGCTCGAGGGAGATTGGGCAGATGAACACCGTCGGCACGTCCTCCGGCACCGCCGCCGAGTCCAGTTCCTCGATCATCCTCTTGAGGTCCAGCTTCTCCACAGCGCCCAAGATAGCGTCCTTCGCACTGGGGAGGCCCACGTCACCTCCGCCTCCCAAGATGCCGTCTTTCACGGCCGTCTCTAGATCCAGGATCTGCCCACCGCCCTCCAGCCTCCAGGAGGCCGGCTGCTGGTACTGTGGCATCGTCGGAGATTTCAAAAGGCAGCACCCTTGACCAAAGTTTGAGACTTTTATGGTAGTGGAGGGACAAGTAACAGAGGAAGCAGGCTACCAGAAGACCGAACGGTAAGAATGGACAACGATAAAGCTGGAAGATGAAACGGTAAGAATGGACAATGGTAAAGCTGGGAGCAGCTAACTTTTACTCTCCTTTGGGATGCTGTGCGCTTTGGGCTCTGGTGGAGTAGGCTGTGCTGGTGCTGTTCGCGCTGGTGCTGGTGATGGTGGCGGCTGCTTCAGTCAAAAGGGACGAAGAAGCCATCATAACAAGCATAAAGGACTCATTATCTCCACGCCCACCCAGCTGCTTTGCGCTAAAACCCACCGGCCCCTCTCCCCCTCGCCTCTCTGCTGTCTTCCTCTTTGCTAAAGCTCCCACCTTGGCCTTGCCAGAGATTAGAGAAAAGTAGGTATCATGACCAAGCAAAGTTCCCCTTCCTCTAGATCAGAAAAATGAAGAGGAAAAAGAAAATAGTGGCGGTGAAGATCTGAAGGCTGTACAGGAGACCAAGGAACAAAGAAAAGAAGCGGCAATTTGTGGATTACAACATGCAAAACGGGATAGAAATCCCAAGAAGGACGGGAGAAGGAGAGGAAAGGCGAGCCGCGAGCTGTAATCAGCGACGGGATGTGAGATCTAAGTATCTGTATATCCCCCTGCAAAGTTAAAACGACGGAAGGAGGAGGGGGAGAGAGAGAGAAGAGAGATAGAGAGAGAAAATGAAGGGAGATGAGTTTTAAAGAAAGGATTTTTACGACTGTCATTAAATAAAGTTTAAGGGGAGGAGGAGGAGGAGGAGGAGGAGGAGGAGGGGGGGGGGGGGGGGGGGGGGGGGGGGGTCAGGATGTTGTCAGCTATCTGGCGCTCGTCCTCCCTCATCTTCCCACTAATTTCCATATAAAGAAAACTTTTTTTTTGCTCTCTAATAATCTTTTAGTCAGTTTTTTTACTCTCTAATCAAAATGAAGCCTATCCTAAAAAGAAAATGACAAATATACGAGAACATTTTTCGCAAAAGAAATACTTTTTGCACGTAGTGAGCTGTTTTTTTATATTTTTAGTTACGAAAGAAAAAACAGGAAGATAAAATTTGTTCACAATTTGCTACTTTTTACATCAGGATTTTTTTCCAGGCATAATGGAAAATAGAGAATTAATTTGCACCCAAATATTTCTGCTAAACTGCTACTGGTGGAGAAAAATAATAATTAACGGAGCGGCAAGGGGAATAATAAAATCTTGGCAGAGGAGGAGGACTGACCGGGAGTCACCGGTGGCGTGCGAACGTCTCGGCCCCTTCACCGCACGTGCAGTCGCATCGTCGTAGTCTTCCCGGTCTCGGTAGTAACAAGACCGAAACGGCCCAAATTGACGTATCCTTCGCAATTATGTCATATTGTTTTTATACAAAATTTATGTCCTGTTATATATTGGCCAAGTAAAGTTCTGCTCATGGGTTTGGAAACCCAACTCGATGTGTACTGGGATTGAGACGTCCCCGTCGTCATGGTTCAATCCCATTTTATAAAGAACAAATACGATTATATAATAATATATATTTTGTATAGTTGATTTAATTTTAAAATACGATATTTTTGTATTGTTGTATAGTAAAATACTTAAAGAGTATACCACAAGTCTTTCTAAACTTGAACTTCATATTATGCAATAAAACCTAGTCTCTATCCAGATGGATTTGAATTGGAATAAAATCTCCAAAAAATCGTATCCGTAGGACCTACTCATATAATGTAGTCATGGTCACCATTTTGTCAAAAGCTTTGTTTTTTATGATGTTTTCCAAATATAAAATATCAGACATAATCACAAAGTGATCTTCAAAAATATACATCTAGTAACACAAGGATGCTAAATTGTTCAGTCGTCACCAGCATTTTTCTTTCTTGCATGTCAAAGTCAGCATTTGCATATGAACTTTCATAAAGAGAGAGAGAGAGCATTATGTTGCAGCACTCTTCAGTTATCCATTCAATCATTAATTGTGACTATTGACTACTTGCACAATTTACGAACTTTTTGCTTAATTGTGTGTTGCTGCCACTTTTTTTTTTTCTTATCAGCAACTTTTTTTTCTTTATCATTGAGTCCTCCTCAAGGATTTAACTGCTTGCAAGCAAATCCATTATGCAGCAAAACTAGACAGAATTCATCAGCAATATGAAAAGTTTTGTGATGAACAAGAGACGCTGTTAAGCCTAGAAAAAAGAAAGAACCTATAAAAATAAAGCAAGTATCAGCAGTGCATGCTGAAAATAACAGTTGGGGAATGGCTTTCTTTTCTCGGTCCTAACAACGTGAAGTGGAAGTTGGTGAATGGTAATTTGACTGAACATGTGATCTCAGTCGATCGAGAAGGATGTGACCCCTCGCCTGGTCTTCCTCAACCTCCACATATGGAGGCAATGAACTGTGCGAGAACTCACCCCATCCCAATGATCACTCAAACTCCATTCCGGACGACGGTGCATGCTGCAAACTGATACGTCCACAGTATTCCATCAGTCGGTCTTAAGAGACGTACGTACCTCGAGCAGGAGGAAGAGAAGGTTTTCTTTTACCCTTAAATTACACCCTTGAGGGGTACCTTTGCATGACTGGTTCTCTGGCTGCATTAGGGACCGTTTTGGAATATTCAAACTATGAAGTTGCAGATTTATTTTTCTCTGTAAGTTCTTAGTTTATAGTTCGACGTGAGAGGTGTAAATATTTTCAACCTGTCCTCCTCGTTATAGTGGTTACAGTGAAAAGTTTCTCACAAGCTTCAGTCAGGCAATGCATAAAAATGGCAAAATAATTTCTTCTGATGAGATATTTCAAGTTTTACTCTTTCGTCTAATTATAATTGGATATGTGATTTAAAACAAACTAATTAAATTAGTGGAATCAGGGCACTAATGTGACAATTAAAAATAACAATAACAAAAGTAAAAGGTCACTTTACAGTGGCGAGTGGGCAAATATTTAAAATAAAATTGGGGCCTTAATCGACGAGAATCATTTCAGAGTCCAATCGAGTCAGAAACTGTGTATTTTGTTTTCTTGTAAAATACTTAAACTTCTGACTCGCAAAGCAGTCGGTCTTTTCAAGGCCACGTTACATTCACTGCAGTGGCAAATAATTCCCCACCCCCCTTTACAAATAATGCATATCCAAAGCCAAAGGCCCCACTAAAAGCCTTTTAAAAATCGAGTCTTTTGATTGAATAATCGTGTTTTTTTATAATATACTTTATACTTTAATTCTTTATATTTGTATGTGATTTATTAAAAAAATTTTGTATTAGTGTATGTTAATGTCCAAAATTTCTCGGACTTTCAAAGTTCAACTAAAGAAATCGGGGATTGAGTTGTAGACTAAAGAATGCGAAATGTGTTTATAAGATTAACTATGTTATAGGATTGACTATATTAAAATTATAAATATGTTTTCTTAGAAAAATAATTTATATAATAACACAGTAAAATTGAAACGTCAAGTTAAATTTTGATAGAATCCCCTTAAATTTTAAACTAAATATTTTATAGTTTTGTTTTGAATAAATGTCAGACACCGATTGAGCAACCAATGAAATAAATATTAAATTTTGAAGGGCATGGGGCATGGGACTTGTGGGGACCTCCAAAGTCCTAATCTTTATTTAATGGCACTTTGACGAATAAAAAAATCCTTCGTCAGCAAAGTTCCAACTAAGCTATTGACCGATCTAATCCGGACCATCTCTCTCTCTCTCTCTCTGACCACCTTGTGAAGCGGGTCCCGTGGCATTTTGCATGAACCTAATGGCCACTTAGACGAAGACACATGTACCCCGAGAGTGCTTCTCCCCTTGCTTGTATTTCAAAAAGTTTTGGCGGTCCAAATCTTTGAGCTCTTTTTTACAAGTAGTTAATGCCAGCAAATGAACACACTGCATCTACAATTGCTGATAGCATAACTTTGAATCCAAAGTTCCATTCCACCATTATTTTTTTTTCTCGAGTATATGATAAGTTTGCAATACAAAACTAATTTTTCCAGTTATGATTTATCTACCATGCATCTGTTTCTAATAAGCAGGTCCATTGCATTGGAGATCTATATATATATATATATATATATATATATATATATGTAATGGATTTGTTTTTTTTGTATGATTTCTTTGGGCATAATCGAAACAGACGTGAGGGACAGATATGAATAGAGAGAGAGGACGGTTGATTGGTGTTCATAAATGGTTGCATCACTGTAACATATCTGTTTGAATAAATGAGCTTAGTCAATGCCATCCAACTTAAATCAGTTAATTTCCGACAAAATTTCAAAGGTAGCTTCCTTACCGGGATGTCCATTGGCATGATGGCGGTTATGTGCTTTTCCATGTTACCAAAATAATTATTCGTGACGATATAAAATAATAACCTTTTGATTTATGAAGTTACCAAATAATATTATTATTTTGGTCTTTTAAGCCGATTGTGCATATTATTATGAAGTTATATGTCAAAAGTGTTGATTGAATATCTAAAAAAAAAATCAATCATATCAAATTCAATTTTTATAATCGGTAATTCGTCCATATATAATTCGTCTTTTCACTTTCATTTGAAATTAGGTTAATTAGACATTAGTAATCTTATACACTAATGAGTTTAGATCCAAAATAATAATAAGATATCCTGTAAGTGCTTTATCCAATATATAGATTTAATGTCACATTATTTATTGCTATATTTTTAATGCCATTGCATTTCTTCACTTCAAGACTTCCTAATTAGGAAAGCTAGGACTTGGGAAAATGGCCGCTCGAAAAAAAAAGTATTATAGTTAAAATGAATATCTTGCGAACTTTTCTGTGCTTAATTTTAACCTCGTTGCATGGGATTTAAGTGTGAGTAACAATTGGCAGGCTCATGACACAGTCGAAAAAAAACATTAACTGTATAATTTGACAAATGACAAGTAAAAGATGACAGTGAATATTTAATATTCGTTACCTACATTCTTTATATTCTAGCATCATAGACATTTTTTTTTTGTCTTATAACTCGTTGATGTGCAGAACTAATAGCACCTAATTCGATGTTCGATTGGAGTTCAAACAGGAATGGTATATCTTTACCAACGGCACTTTGACAATCGAATTTGGAAACTAGAATCAAACGACTGCCAAATTATTTTTTTCTTTTCTTTATTTACGTATCCGATGATAAAAACTTTCATATAAACATAACGCCCAATGATAAAATTCGCATGCGAGAAGTCTATGACTATAAACATAGAACAAGGTAGGGAAGCGTCCATACTCCATAGCATCATGGACGCACATCGCGTGAGGGGTACAGGTAAATATATAACTAATACACTACTACATTATTATAGTGAGTGACTGAGTGGAGCTGTGGAGATCTATAATATTTTTCTTTTATGCATGTTATTGCATTAAGCACGGTCAAGATCTAAGCCCTCGTGTATTCAAGAAACCCGACATGGGTAGATGGATACAGCTCCAGCCCCTCGTCACTGTGACCTAATCGACAGATCAGATCTCTTCTGCCCTCGGCCTCCATTTAAACTGCACTTTCAATTGATGCCACCACCATTGGCGATCCTTCTAATAACATTATTGACTGCACATTGGGACCTATGACGTAATTACCTTGAATTAGCTTCGTAGGTTCCAAAAAAAAAATAATAATGCAAATTAATAAATGCCAAGACCACATAGTGCCAAAAGCATCATGCATGCATGCATGCATGCATGCATGCCTCGCCCACGAGCATGTCGATCCGTGGGTGGGATCGATTCGTCCGCATCGAAGAGCCGATCGAAGTGGTGCATGCATTCATGCACTTGATCGATTGGGAGAGGAAATCGACAATACATTTATCTGCTAATTAAATTGAAATGTTCCAAGATTAGATCGGAAGTCTCCATTATTATGAAGTTTAAATATTTAATCTTTAGTACAAGCTAGATCGTACTAAAGGTAGTGATACCAAAATATAAAATTGTTGATGCCATTGGAACAATAATGACGTGCAACATAGACATAGTTCATAGATTAATAATAATATAATAAGAATGATAAATAAGAAATCTACAAAAATATTTACAAGAATACAGAGTTAAAATCATAACATATGAACTATCAAGAAATAATCAAATTGTATAATTATACGAATTTGACTATTATCTAAATAATTACATGCATTGTAAAAAAATGGAATAAATAAAAATGACAATTTATAAATCACTAATTGACTAAGCAAAGAGATGAGTCATAATTGCATTCATTAATGAAGATGAGGTAATTACTATAACGTAGGAAAGTTAAATCTATTCCACTCAAGTTAAATAGGAAATATAATCTTGTTAAAATAATTAATGAATGTGTCCTCTCGTAGTCATTATAAATTTTTAAATTGCACTGTAATCCAAATCAAAAGAGTAACATGCATATACTTTTAAGATGCATGACATGTTCGGTATTCAGTCAATAGTTGAGAAAAAGTCCCTATGATCTGATGGGAGTTCGCTACGAGCATATTGAAGGACAAAGTCTGAGAGTACCATGGTTGTGTTCTTAAGGCCTAATCCTAGCCAGCTCTCTTGTGCCTAATTTTCATATTTTACATCATTTTCTCTTGAGTCATGAAAAAAAAATAAAAAAATGTAAACTTTAAATTATCCGAAGTGGAGTAAAAAAAATCTCACTTATGAGTCAATAACACAATGATAATACTAAAGTTAAGGACATTATATGCAATCATCATCTCCCTTGACTTAATTGTGGTGATTTAAGGTCATGCGAATAAGGGCAAAAGGTATAAGTGCGTTTGACAAATAGAAGAACGAATGTTGTGGCATAATTTTGGGACCTCCTTCAATGAAATGGAAGCTAAAATGGAATTGAACATGGTTACTATAAGAACAACAAAAATTATTTGTCCCGCATCCTAGGTTGTCTGTGTCGCTGAAATATAACATTTTTTTAGCATTATATTTTGATAAATTATTTTTTTTTTAATCACATGCGCATTTTTTGTAATAATTTTTTTGGGTAATAGTGATCTAATTGTTAAAATATTTTTCCATTTAATATGGAGATAAATAAAAAATATAAATGATATTGTTTGAATATGTGGCCTTAAATTTCATGGCATGAAGACTAAAGTCACATGTGGCTTATATAAAGTCACGAAATGGAATCCGTTCATAATTTACAAAGGCGTGTCATGATGAATTCAAATTAAAATCAACCCTATATCCAACAAAAATGCGGGCATCAGAAGCTCACTTCCAATTTTATCTTAAAAACCCGTGACGCCAGAGTTTTATATGGATGCAATGTAACTTGTGATGTGATTGTTTTATCTGAATGCGAAGATGGATGCAACATGTAACGGTGCATATTATTCGATGCAAGTGCAAAGTCGATCCTACCGAAGGCCGTGTCGTGGGCAAGTCATGATTTATATTAAGGTCAATTAACATAGTCACGATGCTGCAAAGAATGATGGATATGTAGCTTTTTTAAGCGTCGTTTGGTTCTAGAATACTTTTCACTAAAAAAATTGATCGTAGTATCTTATTCTTAAATATTTTTTAGAAAAATAAGTATATTATTATTCTTCTTAACGTTTGGTCAGTGCCTGACGTTTATGTGCAATAAACCCCTATGGCCAAAGACCAGTGATAGGTGGTCCCATCCCATGGAGCTTTCGGAGAAGGGTGGCCTAATGTGTAAGCACATCAATGAATCGTGGCGAACCCTCATATGACCCATCTAAGATTAGGGTGGAGATCTTTAGCGGTAACCCTTTGACTCTTTCACGGATCTTTTTGAAGTAACTATAACGGAGGAGCAGCTTCCCTATCTATTAGAGATTTTTTTTTTCCTGCTCCAACTTCGGATACTTGAAAATCATCCCCGATCAAAAAGAGATGTAGTCGTAACCCTCTTTCCAAAACTACTATTTGACTCAGTAAGGTGTATTCGATAGGAACGAATCCCTCTTACCTCAAAAAGAATATAATTTAAATATAATGTTTTTAAAAATAAAATATTTTATTACAAATAGTTGATATTTTATTATAATAAAAAAATAATATAAAAATGTATGAATAAATAATATAGAATTAAAAAATGGAAAAGAGAAGAATATGTTTATTCTTTTATTTTAAAAGAATACAGATATTTTGATTTTTAATGTGTTTTTTAAATAATCAATTTTTGACCAATTTATTCCTAATCCATTTTATGTTTGTCTGTATTTATGAAATATTACGATATTCCTATTTAATTTTGAACCAAACGGTCCGATTCATAAGGCGAGAAAAAGGACGTTCTGCAGGATTAGCGAAGACAGGCGAAGTGATGTGCAACCGAGAAGTGACGAGGTGTTCTCTTCCATAGAATTTAGTTTCTTTTCTACATTATTTCTTAGAATGAGCTCCATGTGTGTTTTAATTAGTTTTAATTTTGCTCTCACTGGTTGGGATTAATTTTTATTGCTAAAGGGTAAACTTAAGGACCTATGTTTAAATACAATTTAGTAATTTGTTATGAATGTAAATGTCATGCTTAATATTTTACGTATTAATGTATTAAGTAATTATTCTCTATTTTATGTTTTCATGTGGAATTAATTTTTGATTGTCTAGTCCAAACATTTCATTTTGTCATAATTGGTATTCTCTTGTGAAGAAGTGCTAGTTGTGTCACATGTTTATTAAACATCCAAATAATAGTTTAAATAATATAAATTAATGTGGTTTGAGTTTTAGTTAGATTTAGATTACTATCACATTGACCAATGATCTTAAATTTTTAAACTAAAGTTACACATATCTTTAATTCAAACAAATTTATTCTCATATTTTAAACAAAGTTCAAGAGTAAATTTGGACAAAAAATATAAACTATTTAGAGTATATACAACAGTGTACTCATTTTTCTATTTCTCAAAGAAGAAATTAATATATTCTGACGCATTATCTAAATCAAGTTCTAAAAAAGTAAAAATTTCTGTTGAACTGGGAAATTTATATGTGCCACGGCTCCGAGAAATGAGAAATTTGATATTAATTTATTTACATCGAGATGCATCGATGTCCGAAATTATTAACACTCGATTAATTTGATGTTCGAACGGATTAATCGAGTGTTCGAGCATAAGCGACATGAATAAATCTTAATGATTTTAAGAATCGAATTTTAGATTACTAATATTCAACGACTCTCGGAGACAACTTTTGCTATCCGATTGTGTTAATTACCCTTGGTTGAATTTGATATTAATTTGGGGTGCAGTGTAACGGTGTCGTCATTTTTGTTGTGTTGCATTATTTTAGAGCTCAATTATTTTTTTCCTACTTGTGGAGCAGGTACCATGGACTTCGATAAGTTGATTCCACATTGCATATGCCCTAAGCCAACTGAGATGCCATGGGAACGAGACATGACCGGGACCAATGCCGACCATGTAGACGGATGGGACCCGGGTCGCAGTGCAACTTCATGTTCTCTACCTCCAGCCAGGGCTATGATAAGCCGTGCTTTGTCCATTAGAGTGATGTCCATTTCCTACTCGATCATGGTGTCTCATGGAGCTTTCATTCTCTCACTTCGAGGGGTGAGAGAGAGAGATTTCAATCTCTCACTTGGAAGAGATGTACTGTGAGTTTGAGTGTGAGCATGAGAGAAAGAGAGAGAAAGAGAGGGACCATGACTTTCCACGTACTAACAAAAAATAATTTTGAATATTTTTTTTCCTTTTGACATTAGTGTTATGTTACTTATACGGTGCACAATTATGAAAGACTATATATATATATATATATATATATATATATATATATATATATAAAGTTGGTCTCCAGTTTAAATTTTTAAGGATACAGAAAATTTTTTTTAAGACTCTAATTTGTAATCAGTGCACACAATTCTTAGCGCTACCTGAATTGGACGATCGACGTCGCTTCTCAAAGACCGACGTGACAACATAAAAAAACCTGATGCATCACAACTTATTATCACTTCATTCTCATTTATCTATTTTCTCATTGTTTTTTCTCATCGTTTTTTGTTATTAAGGCACCCCTAATTAATCTACAATTTATTAACCACGTTAGCTTTTACTTTTCCCTTCACCTTCTCTCTAACATTATAATATCATCAAATTGTATATTTAAGCTATCATTTAATGCATTCATATTATTTAAATGTCAGTTTTTTCCCTTATTATATATACACACATATATAATTATATATTAGCCATTAAATATGTCAGTTTTTTCATCTCCCTCTATTTTCTGTCTAACATTAAATTATATATTTAAGCTATGATTTAATATATTAATATCATTCAAAATTCTCTATATGGAATATGAAAAAAAATGCATATTTAACTCTTGGAATTTAGTGAATCAATTATGTGCAATATTAATTAGTTTTAGAATCCATTGTTTTTTTTTTCATGTGTATATGTCAAAACTACACCACAGGTAAGCAAACAATAATTATTTTATGTTCTTCATCCTTTGATCTCTTATTAAATTAAGTCATATTTAATATATTGTAGACTCCTTAATAGTAAATTTATTTCTAGAAGTTTTTATTTTCTTTATACAAACAAGTTTTCGATCATGTTTAGAAAGGTGCGAAATTTTTAAACAAATATGATAAAAATTAAAATTGCGTGAAACGCAATGGTGTTTACTAGTTACTGTATAACCTAAGATTTTAAAACGCAAAAGATTGATGATTTGAATTTTCCTTCCTTTAAGATATTTTCTTAAGGCATTATGAAATGCTGTCATTTATATTTTCCTTACGTATTAATACAACAACAATTTAAAAATTAATATATATATATATATATATATATATATATATATATATATATATATATATATATATATATATATATATAACAACAATGAACGAGGGATCTTCATCGAGTAGAATCCCATCTGACCGAGTATAATTCGTCCAATGGTAGGATTAGGTACAGATTAAAAGTTTTCAACCCAACATTTATTTTTTTTCCTTTTTTATTTAACTTTAAGAATATTTTTATTGAAAAATTCAAAAATATAAATAAATTATTTCAAATGAATAAATATTTAGAGAACTTATTTTATGCTTTAAAATAAATATCAAATAATTTATTTATATTAAATAATAATATAAGTAAGAAAAAAAATTAAAAAATGAGAATGATGAATAGTTTACAGTTATTGAATATTCTTAAATGCATTTTGAAATTTAAATAAAAAATATATGTACATGTTTATTGAAGAAAAATTCTTTCAATTTGTCTAATTGATCTAACACATGCAAGTTCACAACTGCTGACAACACTAACCATAAGGGCCAAAGGTGACTATTTTTTTTCTTTTTGGAAAGATGAGATTAAGTATTAAGCATCATGCAAACGCATCACCCACAGGCCACAGATCTTTTCTTTATTGAATAAGAAACAGAGATTAAAAAAGAAAGAAATAGTACAGAACTGTAGAATTAGTTTATTGTACCCCCATGAAATATGCATTTGTGTATGGAAGTGGGACTCGTGAGCCTGCACGAGTTTTGCAGTAAGGCTGACCAGTCAGATGAGACCGGTTGGAAGGGCATTTCTTGATGTTGCCAACCAACTTTGAGTGGTTCCCTTGACCATGACCTCATCCAGATGGCAGAGAGAGAAAGTTACTTTGCTTTTTATAAAAAGTATAATATATAATATGTATGTATCAATACGCCATTACAAAAGAAAAAGAAAAGTATAGTTTACGATGCATATACTCTCCAGCGATATGCATAAAAGAGTAAGAAAACAAGTGAGCTAAAGGGAGTGACATCAGTTCTAATTCAAAGAAAGGACCCCCCACAATCAGGCATGGGCTGCACAAGAGTCAAGCCACCCAAGCCAAATCATTTCTTAGGGCCCTCATTAATTTATTGAGACTAATGACATTAAACTACTTTTATCCTTTTCATTAATTATGCGTTAAAATCTTAATTAGTTTAAAGGCTAAATGTACTGTGAAGAATATTTTTCTAGTAAAATTTACACCTCAAAAAGTTATACAAGAAGATGAATTTTGAATAAAGTACCTTGAGATGGCCCTGCAATGAGGTTTTAATGAGAGCTAAAGCAGCTTATTATAATCATATCCAACATTTGTGGTGCTTAGTTTCTTTTTTTCATCTCCTAATATCTATTCTTTAAAGCTAAAACACAGCCGGGGAGCCATCTAATGCAGATGTGCCACAGGACCGAGCAAACATATTTGTCATGCTAATCAATTGTACAAATATCATCTCATCTCATCTATCACTAGATACTAACTTGTTGATAATTAATGTCTTTAATTCGAATCAGTTGTAACCTTAATTGCACTTCACGTTAAGACAGTGGCGGCGGCAAAGTCGCCTATCCATTAAGGGGTCTAGCTGATGGGACCTCACCTTCGAAACCTAGACGATTTTAAGATTTTTATTTCTTATTTTGTATTAGAATTCTCTATATAAACTTCATAACGGTTGAATTATTTCACATTCACAAAGAGAACCGTCACCGTCCGAGGACGTAATCCAATTTAAGGTGAACTTCGTAAATCTTGTGTATTCTATTTGTGGAATCTCTCTCCCTCTTTTTGTAACATAACTAATAATTTCACATTCTCTTTTTAAACATCGTAAGACCAAGTTTATGCATGATCCATATTTTTTTTACTCTCATTGTGTAAGATGGCATATAAACTAACACAAGAAATTTACTTAAAAAATAATAAAAGATTACCATCAAAATTGAATTTAGACATCTTTAATACATTGTGTGATTGCAACACCACGATTTTATTTTAGTCCCTTGATTTGAACTAATTAGCTTACCCTGTTTGGCAATTTTTCATTTTAGAATTAAAGGGAATTGTCTGAGTTATTGTTCCCATGTGTTTAACCCAATTGGAACATTAAGGGATTGTTTGGTTGAGGATTAAGGACGAGCAAGTTACGTTATTTTAATCAGAAGAGAGGGAAGAATTATTTGTATTGGTCGACTTTTTCGTCGGATTATCTCTATTCCGTCAAAATTGAAGAGTACGATAATCCACAAAATAATGGTCCATCCAGATTAAACATGCATCGTGAATTGTGAATGTATTGTCTTCATGTCGTCTCCGCTTAACCCTAATCTATCACGTGTTTGACTATATTCTAAGAATTAACTATTTATTCTAACAAATAATTCGCAACCAAACAACGCCTAATTGCTTGAGGTAAGTTGGGAACATGAAATTGAATATTTTTATATATTTTTTTTGATATTATCACAATAGATGATGTGGGATCATCCGTGAGAAATTGATGTTTAGCTAAAAAATGAGAATAAGGTCATGTTCTTGATATTATCCCCAATCCAAATTGGCCAGGAAAAAAGATCAAGAAAATCATTGCATAAAACTTTGATTGCTGTAAGTGTATGAAGTATAGGCTCCAAATGCGTCATGGAGATTGAGTTCTGATTTTGATGCCTCAAAGAACCAAGGATAATCAAGTTGGGCAATGCACTATCTATTGTTCAATTTTCACATTTTTTCTGATAGGCTGTAGGTTCATACTAAGAATCCATGATTTGCCATCATCATCTCTTAGCTTTGGTCAAGCCAAGCCATTCTTTCATTTGCTGGAGGACTTTCTCACCTCCCTATTGGTGGCTTAAGCAATTTGGCCTTGCTTTCGAGTTGGCAGACTCCATTATACATATTGCTTCTCACTTTGGCTCTCTCATGGAAATATAGATGGGTGTACCTTTGGTGGTGGTAGTGCAAATATGCTCGAATCTTTATTGAAATCTACCTTACAAAACTTATCAAACAAGGTATTTGTGAATACTTCAGGTGTGGTCAAAATCTTCTTTCCTTCTACTTTAGGTGATCATGTGGTTCACCATTTTAAGGGGTTGTGTTGAGAATCCAATGGTGGTTGATCTTATGCTCGTGTTGGATATAGATGCTATCTTTGTAGAGCGCTATTGTTCAGACGATCTTGGATGCAAACTTTCCTTGCGACCCCAGTCATCTGCTAATGGGGATCGTCACCATTGGCCACTTGCATTCTTTTATGTATGATCGTTATGTAGTAATTTGATATGCGAGCTAACAACTTTGCATTGAGTTTAATCAAACAAGTCAGTCTTAATTTCCAATGTTAAACCCTAGACTTATGATGCGCCGGTAGATATGGAGTCATTCGTTGGGCATTAAAGGCATGATCGCCAACATGGCTCAAGTATCAATCACTACGCCTCCTTCTAACACTCCAAATGCCTTGCACAACCCAACATTACTACATAAATTGACATCTTGATTTCACTTGTATCATCCACATCTTTATACTCTCTACCCAACTATATCAATGATGTCGCCCCTCGCTCAAACAAAAATCATGTAAACCTCCTCTCTCTTCAAATAATTCTTAGCTAGGATTAGGGTTAATGTGAGCTTCACCTACAATTACTCATCCTAGCAGGTCACTTCCTCTTTCATCACTACGTTGTCTTCGTGGTCCTTCATATCCAAACTTCCTTCTCTTCTTTTACCTTGTAGAGGGGCACCAAAAATTATTTCCCAAGGAGACATAAAGGGTGGTGAAGTGATGCATCTCTTATATGCCTTTTAGAAAATCGACTCCTCTCATAATGATGTAGAGGATGAACCCATGGAACAAGCTATATGGATACAATTGAAGCACAAAACATCGAGGAAGAAACAACACTCACTCACCCTTCAATTACTTAAAACAAAGGTGAAAATTAAAGAAACTACTACAAAACAAAGGTAAGAATCTAGTACATAAAACACCCATTACTGATATAATCTTGTAGGTTAGGATGTCAAAACCTTCACAAGGTACACAAATCATTCACGACCTTAACACATGAAGTCTATTTTCGTGGAATTATCAAGAAGATTTTAGAAACAATGTTGGACATCACCTCGCCGACCTCATAAAACAACACTAACAAGACTTGTTGGTACTCTTGTAGTCATATACTTGTCACGATGATGCATTGTCAAGAAAGTAATGGACATTTTGAGGTTGTTTTGATTGTGTTTATCTGTTTGAGGTCAGGGTATGTTCTCATTTTATTTTACCTATAAGAACAATGATGTTCTTGGGTCTAGATAGAACACAATTGTTCCCGATTTTGATCCACTCTCATCATGATGGCAATGGGATCCACAGGATAAAAAATGGCATTTGGATAAAACATGGAGAACAAGAGGTTGTTCATAGTGTTGTTCTTGTACCAAACATCCCCTTTGGGGTCACCATCCTTGCATGATGAGGGAATGGTATTAAAGTAACATCTATTCTTTAGGCAATCAATTCTTTCATGTGGCCATTACCATAAAAAATCATTCTTACTAATGTCTCAATGCTAATGTGCTCCCTACTCGAAAGCAATATCATTAATGAGGTGCTCATCCTGAGAGCCTTTGCTAATCGTTACAAAGACATTTGGAAGTTCAGTTATAACCATTCATAGGTATTAGTGATTGGCCTGAGTTGTCAACCATACATAATTCTTAACACCCTCACCTCAGAGGCTCGGATGAGGTCAAGACTACATTCTAAGCTACGCCACTTGATAAGGCCCTAGGTCCAGTGGATTTGCTCTCAAATTTTACAAAATATATAGGAACATCATTTGCGATGATATTACTAGTGTCATCCTTACCTTCTTTCAATTTGGAATTATGACATTTGAGTGGTCTAAAATAAAGTTGATTTTCAAGTATTTTGGCCTAATTGGGGTTGTTTTTCAACTAGACATAAGAGCTAGTTGTGCACCTCCTCTCCTTAAATGAGCTAGGATGTTATCATCCACGCCACAATTCTTCTTCTGATGTTCGATTCAACCTCTGATGTCGATTGGGCCTTTAGATGGGTGCTCAACTTTTATATTTCTATATGCAATGATGGAGATGGAGTCCTTGGTTCTGAAATGGATAGAGATGTTGTCTATAGTCTAGAGTATTTCACTCCCTCTGGCCCCGGTTGCTTTGGCACGCCCCACCCCCTTCATCCCAAAACAAGTCACTCCCTCGTGTGAACTATTGATTGCGAACAAATGTTTTATGCATTGTCTTATATGGAGTAATTATCGAAATTCATTGGACTTAAACCCACATTCCTACCCTTGTCAACCCATCTTAGTTTGTCTTTATATTGGTTTGTTCTATTCAAAATAATGTCTGGATAGTGTAGGTTGTTGCTTGTAACATTCTCGACCAACATGAGATATTGTTCGCTCCAGATCATGGCCCGCACGATTTTTCCAAAACGCGTCACACATTGTCAAGATTATGTTTCCATATATACCTAGTAATATCTTTTGTGACTTATGAATGTGATTAATTTAATGCATGCCTCATGCATCCCTATCTCCTTTTAGAGGACTCAATGTTCGCACTAAGTGATCGCACCCCATCATGCATAGGGGTTAATATAGAATGACTCTTATATAACAAGTAACATTTTTTATCAACGCATGATGTTGTCCACTCTAAGTCTTGATCCACACAATTTTACCATAATGTATCACACATATTCAAGGTCATGTTCTCATGTATACACATCATTTTCACGACTTATGCATGTCGCACTGATCCAAAACATGTCTAATGATGTCATGCATCAGTGATATCAGGGTTACTACATGTGAACTTGTGTGCATGATATAATGCAATCACCCAATAAGGATGTGAGCCCTATAAGGGGAAAATAATGTAAGATGCATACCTTGGATTAATCCCACATATATATATGTCATGTAAGAAATGTTAGGTATATATGATAACATTATATTGATTTGGTAAGACGCATTTTAATGCATAAAGCTTGTATGAAATTAGTCTCACATTATGCGTAAATTACAGGAGAAATATTAAGTTTGTGTCACATTTTGACAAAGTCATGTAGACCAAGGCTCAAAGCATATAATCTCACGGATAGTCGGAAATGTTACATGTGGTATTAAAGTCACACCACATGAATCTCTGTGCATGGTGGGGTGCGATCATTTAATGAGAACGTTGAATCCCCTAAAAGGAAAGGATGCATGACGTATGTTTTGAATTAGTCCTACATATGTAAGTCACGAGAGAAATGTTGAGCATATATGAGAACATAACCTTGATTAGGTGTGATGTATTTTAACAAAACCATGCAGACAAAGGCCTACAACGGATAATATGACATCTTAATCAAGAATGTTACATTGGATCATTCTATGATTAAAAAAAGAAGAAGAAGGAAGACATTATTGTAAAAGCAAACATGGTGAAGGCTTTCAAAATGGTGGCATGGGATTCTATTATCAATGTTCTCACCCTCATGTATTTTTCAACTCGCTTCATTAACAAAATCTTGATGTAATATTAAATATCCTTTCTTATATATCTTGTCATATTAATCATGTCTCTTCTCCATTTCTCTCTAGACATAAGAGGCTAAGTCAACTCCTTGCATGTCCATTCTTGTAATTTAGATGTTATCATCTATATGCATTCATGCACTCTTGTGTAGTAGTATTACTATTTTTAAGATTAGTTCTTTACCATTGAGTCACTTATTTTATGCAAATGATTTTTTCATTATCATAGTTATTACTATTAGAAACAACAAGAGTATCAATGAGAACTTGACCAATATTGCTTACTTACTAATAATCTTATTAATCTTAGTAAGTCTAAGGTTTAATTACCCTAAACTTAGTCATAAAGGAAATATCTATTAAAAAACCTTTGAACATTGGCCTAAGATTCATTCCCATTATGTACCTTGACATACCTATTTAATATAATTATGTTAAGGAAACATTGTCGATTCATCTTGGATAGGACATCATTATTGAATGCCTACTTGGAAAGGCAAATTACTTAATTAAGTCGACAAGGCAACACTTATTTAATTGGTTATCAGATTCTTGCCTTTGCGCTCTCTAGAGTCCACCTATACATGTAGCTTTATTATCACATTTTTGAGAAGCTTACTAGGAATTTTCTTTAATTTGGAGTTGATGGTAAGAGGGCAATTTTATAGAGCTAGCACCCTATGCAAGTTTGGCTAGGATACTTACAACTTAATCACATCCCTTGCAAAGAAGGTACCAAAAGTGTTGAATGGATCTAATGGAATGTGGGCAGAGTTGGTGCTTAATAAACATGGTACATTATACTCCTAAATAAAACACTAACCAATATAATGGACATTGTATGGAACTACGACATCATTCTTAATTCCCTAAGTTCCATAAAACTTAGTATTAAGAGGTGTATAGGTAGTCTATTAATGTCATGTTGGATCTTTGGTTTTTTTTTCACCCCTTAATTTTGATGTCTCCATTTAGATATATTTCTCATATTATCTCTAATCGCGGTTGGAATGTTCCTTTACTTTCTTAATACTTTGATGACTCATTTGTAACATATGTTTCCCTCTATTTGTTTGTCTGCTCCTGTCGATGATGACAAGTGGAATTTGGTGATGAATACCCATGGCTTGACACTGCTAAATATTCCTACAATTATATGTACCACTTGATTGCTCCATTGTCGATGAGTTATGGAAGATGCTTATTTCTCATAAGATCGCTTTTTCTTAGGATTAAAACATGTTCACTTTGTCTAAAGTGAATTATATTATACGTTTTGATCCCTTGATTAAGCATGCTTGTGTTTTATGTGGTTTGATTGTCCAAACCATTGCTAATATTTTCTTTGATTATATTATTTTTAATCTACTCTATAATATTTTATGTTGTAAATTAAAATATCAATTTGAAATCATGTGATTTAAATTTCTCACAGTTGGATCTATGAATGATTGGATTTGGACGCTTCTTCCAAAAGCACTATAAGTCATTTTCGTCTTTTACTTATAAGAATATAGAAATTAAGAAATGAGGCCCACTTTTAAACCAAGCATGCTACCGTTTATAGTGTGGGGATAGTCCATGTCTTGAAAATAATAAATATGTTAGAAAGGCATGTGAATAATGAATATGTTAGACACATAGCACAAGGCATTATCCTCTAAAGACTAGCTTTGAATTTGATGGGAGTCTCCTTTTGAATTGGGTTAAGTCTAATTTTCATGACTAGAAATATCAATTTGAAAATTGTGTGAATTAAATTTCTCAAGGTCGAATCAATCACGGATTGGATTTGGATGTTTTCTCCAAAAGCGCTCTAAATCATTTTTGCCATATACTTATGTTGGAAACTAAGGAATGAAATCCATTTTTAATCCAAACATGCTACTGTCTATAATGTGAGAAAAGGCCTTAGATGAAAATAATGAATATGTTAGAAAAGTTCTAATCGGAACTAATGAAGACCTAAGGCATTATCCTCTAAAGACTCGTTTTGAATTCATCGGAGCCCTTCCCAAGTTGGGTTAAGTTTAATTTTGATGACTAGTTCACTAGGCTAGTTGGAGTAAGGGTTGCTATCTACTTAATTCAATTTGCTAATGTGACTTTTTTATATGGTTGCGGCAGGACAGAAGTTATGAGCGGCATCAAGAAACATAAACATCTTGATCTATATAGTGTTAGTCTATCAATAAGGATTGTAGCTCCTCTTTGCTTAAGCAAGGGCTTTGAATTCGAATTCGAATTCTTGTGAATATAAAAAAAAAAATATTGAGAGTCTCACATACACGACAGAGGTGACTTACAGAATTAGTTGGGATCGATAATGGGTCGATCTCCAACTTATGAATAGTGTGTATGACCATTGTCATTGCACGAGTTAGATCGTCGGCATCATTTTTCAGATACAAAAAATTGGCAACCCAAAAAAATATACGATGTTAATATGGACAAATGTTGTGAGGGCCGGATCGGACCAGTTCGACCGGCCCTCACAACGGTCTATTAGAAGCTCAATTTTTGACCTTGTAATCAGACCGATTGAACCGATTCAAACTAGTCAAAACCGACCAAAATCAGATTGAGCTGGATTGAATAACGTTTTGGATGAACCAATCGATTTTTAAACTTTTTTTGTTATAAAATAATATGATAAAAGTTAAAAGATTCAAAGATAGACCTTCTCCATAAAACTCTATATTAGTTTTATCCTCTATTAATACTTGTCTCTTTGCTCTCATCTTACTTCTATAATGAATGCGAAATTATATTTCTATACCTACTTGTTCTTTTCTTCTTTCATTTAGTGAGTATTTGTTAAACTTTCAATTATATCTTATATATTATGATCTTATTACAAAGTTTTAATATCATATATGTATATTATAATATAAATTAATTTTATATTATTGTATTATATCTAATATTTATCATATTATGTAAATTTGTAATGAATGAAGGATACAAACTTCTTTGTCACATGTATAACATACAATAATGTTATAATAGTTAGTATAGTATAGTTATATATATAATATTATAAATACACAAATTTTAATTTTCTTTAATTTAGTATCTAATAAGTTCAAATTAGATAGTTAACCACTAATTATATTATATATCTATTTATATATAATTATAATATTACTTCTAACATAAAATATAAAGATATGTAATACAAAAAAAAATAGTGAGAAGAAAATATATATATAAATTTAATTTCATAATATTTAATGGATTATTTACTCTAACCATTCCTAAACTATTAAGATTTTCTACATCTAATCCCAAACTATGAACTTTATTTTTTGGGTCCATAAACTATCACGATTTTTTCAATTTGCTCCTTCCGTCCAATTTTGTCAACTTTTCGGTTAATTTTGATTTTTTGAATTTGTGAAAAGTCCAAAATGGCCCTTCTGAGAAAAAAATCTATCTCAGGGAGAGAGAGTGGAGGGAGAAGAGGGTTCGTCCGTAGAGAGGGGGTGGGGCGGCGACCCCCACCCCCTGCGCCGCGCTGTACCAACAGCCGGCGTGGGGAAGGAGGTGGGGGGTCCTCCCCCCTACTCTTTCTCTCTTCTTGAGAGAGATTTTTTCGCACAGGAGCATTTTTTACTTTTCACAAATTCGAAAAATCAAAGTTAATCGAAATTTGACGAAATTGGACAGAAGGATCAAATTATAAAAATCATGATAGTTTAAAGATTCAAAAAAATGAAGTTTGTAGTTTGGGATTAGATGTGAAAAATCATAATAGTTTAGGAGTGATTAAAGGAAATAACTCTATTTTAATTTATTAAATGTGTAATGATTTTAACATTAATTTTTAATAATTTATTATTGTTATTTTCATATAATTAATTTTTAACATTCTTAATATGATAGCGTAATTTAATATATCATATTAAATATATTATTTTATTATTACTCGATTCGATCGAACGATTCGACCGATCCAATCGGTCCGACCTGAAATAGACACTTGTTCAAATCATTGTCCGATCCGATTCAGACAATATTGGTATGGATTCACTCATCTCGCCAAATAATCAAATGGAAGCCCCTAAGAGAATTCTCAGCATTTGGCACGATATGACTACCATTTCTACCCTGTATGCGGATCTTTTCATAAAGAAAATGTAGGATTCGATTGTTGCATGCTTGAAACATTTATGGGCTTGGCCAACATATGTCCTTCAAAGGGCTTGGCCCACATATGTTCCAAGTTCTATTTAATTCTTGATCTTACGGAATTACAACTCAGACAACAATAATATAATATAACCAAGTAATCAGTAAAAAATGGCAATTAACAACATTTGTTTAGGTACGACCATTTCCACTTTATTTGTCGGGAGTTAAAGAAAATGCACATCCCAAGTAATTGCGAGATGTTCCACGTCCCTCATAAAATGATCATAAAAGAAATAGTAGAATGGATAGCTAATTAGACTATTATGGTTGCTCCGGAAAAATCCTAACTCAAGATAAAAATTAATAGGTGGATAGAAAAAAAAACAAGTTTAGGGCCAATTCGTCCTAATTTAAATAATGTTTGGTCATTGGTTTGTTCTTTTTTTTAGAGAATCTTTCTTTTTTTTTAACATATATTATACTTAAACTAAAATTGAAATAAATACAATAGCAGCTACTACAAAGGTAGTTTAATGAATGAAATTATGACAAATATTTAAGATATTCAGAATTTAGGTGATTTAATTTCTTTTAAATGTATAAATAACAACGTTGAGTGAATTGAACAAGAAATCAAGTTATCATATCATAAAATGACAAGAAAAAATTATTGTGTCGACCAATTTAATACTACGATCCAACCTATTAAGCAAAAAGGTTGGGTTGGACTCGGGCCTTTTTTTTTGCTTCTTCTTCTTCTAAACCTTGGAGGAGTGGTGAAATGAAATAAGGAAAGTAGGAATGATCTACTGGGAATCGATGAATTTTTTGGCAACTATTTTGTCATTTTCTTAAGATCCTTTCATGTTGATTACTTATTGTCCTTTTTGTAACTGTATTTTATTAGATAATTGTTTGAAAATTCCGGTTATTTAACATTGCAATGACAGTATGACACAAGAAGTGGGTAATAAATATTTCTAATTTATGTATGTTTGAACTTTGAACTAAAACAAGGACGACAATATGTTTAATTGGGATCTGAAGCGAACTGCAAAAAGAAGTTCTAGGCCGAGGAGGCCATCGTATACTTCGCATTTATAGCAGAAATCTCTTTTGTGATGATGCTCAGGGCGCCATCATTCTTCAGCACGCCGGTGTGAGAAACCCCGGGCATCTTGATCACCTTCACGTCCGACCACTCGGCTTCGAGCGCCAAGAGGCTCGCCAGGTTCACGGTCCCATCCCCGTCCCCGTACACCACATCGGGCTGCACATCGAAGCCCCCCCGCCCGTAGAACAGTGTCTCCGGCGTGTCCACTCCGGTGCCCACCAAGCAGGTCACCGGCACGCCGAGCGGCTCCACGAATTTCTCGACCATTGGCAGAATCCTGGTCCTGTAAGGATGCACCCCTTCCTTGAACCCAATGTCCTCCAGGAACTCTTGCATGTCCAATGCTGAGTAGCTCTTGTTCCGGTGCACGACCAGCGGCTTGCTGCCGAAGGTACCAGGCGAAGGAAGGAGCCACAGGTTGCTCTCTGAGCTCCTCTGCTCTGCGCGCACCAGCAGCGGATTGACCAGGGGGATGCCGAGAGTGAACCCCGACGCGAACGTGAGCATCTCCTGCACAGTGCCCGCCCACGGAGCGGAGAGCGTGAGGAGGTGCTTCACGTACTTCCGGCGCCACGACGAAGGGCTGCGGTCGAGAAGCTGCAGCGCGAAGAGGCCGCCGAGGCTGTGGGTAAGGAGGATGACGGGTTTGCCGCCGTTTGAAGAGCTTGCCGACTCGATCAACTGTTTGAGGTCTCGGAGGTATTGGGTACCGACGTTGCAGGGGTGGCCTTCGGCTGCGAGGCCGTAGCGGAAGTCGTAAGGCGCGCCGAAAAGGTTCTTTCCGTCGTGGTAGCCGAGGTGCTCCAAGGCGTTCACCAGTGTGTCCATGTACTCAGAGATACGCCTGCACGCGAAATTAACTCCCATGTCCATGTAAACAACAAGCGCAGGGACGTCCAGAAATCGCACGAGATGAAACGTCGCATACGTACTTGAGGCGAGGATTGAGGTAGCGAAGACCATCAGTGGATCCAAAGTGAGGTACACGGGTCTCGACGCCGGGTGCGTTGCGGTAGTCATCAAGGTCATCGTCGTAGTGTAGCATCATACGGTCGGCGAAGCACTGGGTGAAGGGGGGCACGAGGACGGTGGCGTCGAACCACAGAGTGAACCAGCCATCTTTCCTGTTGCGAGCGGAGAGGTAGCAGAAGAGACTCGGAGGCTTGTAGGCCTTTGTGAGGCGGGCTTCTAGTTGATTGCCGCCGCTGCCTGGAATCAGAACCAGAGGATGGAGGTCGCTGCTGCCGGCGGAGAGGAACGCTGATGGAAGCAGAAGGGACATGTGGAGAAGAAGGTGGATGACCAAACCTTTCATTACTTTGCGGATATGTGGCATTTTAATTTTTATCCCCTTCTGCCACTGCTCTCTTTCTTTAATGTGATGATTTTAGTGGGTGTGCCTTGGATGAGTGGTTGGAGATTGTTCTGAATACTTGGAAAGTATGTAGCCGTAAGTTCAAAGAGAGCAGCATTTTTTAAGTCGACGCGACTAAATTAATTTTTTTTATAAAAAATAATATTATTTATTGCAAAAATATTCAACAGATGAACACATAAAAAGTAGAACGGGGCATATTAATCATCTTTTCACATTATATAACGAAACATTGATAAAATATTTTCTTATATTTTCAATATAATCATTTTAATTTGTTCATCTTCTTATTTAAGAATTTTGCGAATAACTCATTTTTTAATTTTTTATTAGTTACTATGATCTGCATTTAATTTCTGGAATTCAAATGTGCTTTTCTTTATTATTAATATCTTTTTTAATTCATCCGTTAAAGTCTTTATTACTTATTTTTTCCCCTTCCTATTCTAAAAATAAATTTCTTACCAAACACTGTCAAGCGGATTGCCAATTTACAATTAAATCGGTCGAATCATTCAATCCGATTCTATCTAATTTTAAGAAAATTGGAGGTAAATTACACGATTAGTCCCTAAACTTTGAGTCATTTTTAAATCGGTCCCTCAATTTTAATTTATAATCAAAATGCCTATCATCTTTAATTTTCTTGTACGATTAGTCCTCTTGACCGGTGATAGAGGGTTTTTCGGTTACTTGCCTACATGGTCGTCACGTAAATCATTTCTCTTTCCTCCATATCATTAAAAATAATAAAAATATATATTAAACTAATATTTAAAATAAAAAATAAAAAAGCTGGTCTGGACGTGAGACGCTCCTTTTGCCAACTCCGACGAAGCAGAAAAGAGGGTTGGCGCCCCCTTTCTCCCTCACAACTGGCGAAGAAGGGGGGCGCCGGCCCCCAAGCGTCTTCCTCGTCGTGCCCCCTTCGTCCTCTACCACCACTGTCTCCACCGTCGTCCTTTTCTCGGATGACCTCGACAGTGTCGACGCCAACTCGAACCCTCCGACGATCGCATCGACAAACTTGACGTCCTCGAGGATGACAAAGACCATGGCCATAGATCCCTCGAGGACGACTCCGATGACCTGGACCCTGACGATCTCTTTGCCCCCTCCAAGACCTCCATCGGAGGCAGCTGGCAGCTTGTATTGGGACCATGCGCTCGGCGCCGCCCATCAATCCTTCGACAAGTCGGAGCGCCGACATAGTTCCATTGATCCGTGGGGCGACGAAGACGGTCGCAGAGTCTTCTGATTCTACAATATCATGTTTCTTTTCGAATTCGATTCAACGGAGACAGAGAGGGCCGACGCCGATGGAGAAGGGGCCGCCGACCCCTTTTCATTTTTTTAATTTTTAATGTTAGTTTATTATAGAATTTTATTATTTTTTTAATGATGTGGAGGAAAGAGAAAGAATTTATGTGGTGGTCACGTAAGCAAAGTAAGTGGAAAACTCACTATCACCGATCAAGAGGACTAATCGTATAGAAAAATTAAAGATGATAGACGTTCCGATTACAAATTAAAGTTGGAAAACCGATTTGAAAAAAGTCAAAGTTAGGGGACTAATCGTGTAATTTAAGAATCCTTTTTGCATCTCGGAAGAGGGTTTGGATTTAGTTTGGACATCCAATCCAAGACATTATATTTTTTTAGTAGAATAAACAGGTTTAGTATTTTTTTTATTTTTTTTAAAACAGGTTTAGTAATTATATAGAGGAGGTTAATAGTGGTACAGCATATTTCAATTACGATTTGCCCAAAATCAAAGAGCATCTACAGCAGAAAATTTGACTTCAGAAGGTTTGGGAGAAAAGTTGATCGCTGACACCTCCCTAATTATTTCCCTCACGTACACATCATCCATCACAATGCTTCCATGAGAGCCGCCGGTGAGCTTGATGACTTTAAGCGCTCGTCCTGCCGCATTGGACCACTCAGCCTCGAGAGCCAACAAGCTGCCCAAATTAACCAGTCCATCTCCGTCGCCATTGACGACCTCGGGGAGGTCGTCAAATCCCCCATCGCCGTAGTAAAGTAAACACTCTGGACTGTCAACACCAACTCCTACCACGCAGGTCACTGGCACGCCCGGAGGTGCGATATTGAACAGGGGCGGCACTCGAGATTCGTACGGCTTTACTGCTTCCTCAAATCCAATATCTCGGAGGAATTCCGCCATGTCAGCCGCAGTATACTGTCGGTCTTTGGTGATCACAAGAGGCCTCTCGCCGAATGCCTTGGAAGAAGGCAGGAGCCAAAGGTTGCTCTCTGTTCTCCTAAATTGATCTCTCAGCAGCAAAGGATCAACGTAAGGCAGCCCCATCGAATCTCCGGAGGTGAAGATCGACATAACTCGAACGATGCCTCCCCATGGCGCAGATAATGCAACGAAATGCTTGACGAACCTCTGGCGCACCATGGCGGGTTGCGGTTCAGGAGTTGGAGAGTGAGCAAGCCACCAAAGCTGTGTGTGAGCATGATCACTGGTTTGCCTCCATTGTCGTCACTGGCCTTCTCTACGAGTTCTTTCAGGTCACTGAGGTACTTCGAACCCACCTTCGATGGATGGCCCTCGGCGGCGAGGCTGTACCGGAAATCATACGGAGCACCGAAGAGATTTGTGCCTTCTTTGTAGCCAACCTCTTCCAGGGATAACACCAGGTTATCCATATAGACGGATTCCTCCCTAGATACGCGCATTATTTTGCAAGCTGCGGATTACATCATTGTTGAATTAATTATGGGAAGGGCTAATGATACCTGTGATAAGGGTCCAGGTAGCGAAGTCCACGTACAGAGCCAAAGAAAGGAACCCGCGTCTCCACGCCGGCCGCGTTACGGTAATCGTCGGCGTCGGAGTCGTAAACGAGGCTCAATTGCTCGGCGAAACCACGCAGACCCTGGGGGTCCTGCAGGATGGATGCGTTCTTCCAGATCGTGAACCAGTCCTCGCCCATACGAGAACCACAGGCCACCGGCGGTGACGGCTCGTAGTCCTTCGTGAGCCGCGCCTCGAGCTGGTTGCCGCTCTGCCCAGGAACCAAGACGACAGGATGGAGTTCCTGGGCCACTGACATGGCGACAGGCAGCAGCAAAAATTGGAGCAGCAAAGGCCAAAGAAAGAGATGGAGGCCGTGAGGGGGTTTGATTTCCATTGGGCTAAAGTGTTTGGAATAAGTAGTTGGTTCTTGCTTCCTTTTTGGATTGGCTATTTGGCCATGTGCTGCCATTGTTGGCGCTTAGAGCTGTCATGTTCTTTCCTGTTGAATCTCAAAATTTCTCATGACCGGAAAAAAGAAAAAAACAACCACAAGGGAGATTTTGCCACGTACGACAGCCACCCAAATCAACTAATGAGCTTCCGCCACTTCCCCTAAGGGTTTGTTAGGCAAATAAATAATGAATGGATGGAGTGAGAAATAATGAATGAATGGAGTGAGATCACGTGATGAGTGATGGGTGATAAAGTATGGTGCGTTCTTAGAAAATTTATATTTGAATAATAAATTACATAAGATGTGAGGTGGGATAATAAAAATTTTATTTGTATAGAAGTCATTTTTACCATACATTATATATTTAAAGTATTTATAATCGTTAATTAGGAATGAGCATGGACCGAGACGACCTGGTCGCTCTCGTCAGCGACGATCTAGATTTTTTGAATTTTTTTCAACGCGATGGATAATCGGGTCAGGACCGGATCTCATTTCTTTGAAATCTGCGGGACTGAATTCGAATTTTACGTCCCGACCCGATTGAATAATAAGATGTAAAAAATAATTGTACGTGGGATGAAAGTTTTATTTACTAAAAGTCATTCTTACCCTTTAAAATAAAAAATGATAGATAAATATATATTCACATTAGAAAAAGATAATATATAAACGAATCACTGAGAGAGAGAATAAAAAAAGAAAGAGATTAATTTGTTCTAAAATAATATATTTTTTCTCGTTTCACTAATTTGATGGAATGAAAAAATGTGATGTTTAAAGGACTTAACTATTCCATCCCACTCTTAACTTAAATAAAAAATATAACTAAATATAGTTTAACTAATTTTATTCTTCCATATTTCACCTCACTCCTTTGTATCCCTCAATTCAAAGAGATCTTACATGCTTGCCTTTCTTCCAAAGAGAAGTAAAACAAGGGTGGAGAAAGGAAAACGAAAAAAATATCCATTTCTTTACTACCTATGTTTGTTTGAGAAGTGAGAAAAAAGACACAGGAAGTGACAACAGACAAAGGAGAGGCCACAGAGAAAAATAGTTAAAAAAAATATGTGAGAAAAAAAATTCCCTCTAATTTTTAAAAGATGTTGGATATCTAACCAAATAACTAAATAAGGACAATTTTTTTCCTATTGTCACTCAAGTGTTCTGAAAGCGACGTTATTCGTTCAAATTCAACGTGATGCTAAACGGTTATGTGCACTGATTATAAATTTAATATCTCGATTTATCATTGAGCCCGACTAATCTGATGTCGTCCCGAGTAGCATGTCTGACTATGACAGGTGAAGCTCCCTGCGAGAATTTTCTACATACATAAAAGTTCGAATTCGAGATCTTTACTTAAGCGATAATGAGAGCTGCTATCCACTTCACCCAAACTTTCGTCGGTCGGTAAGGATAATTATTTGGTAAGGTTATGTCTATATATTCCATATCTTTAATATTTTTTTCCTGTGTAGACGGATCGATATTTTATTAGTATTAAATATTTGATAGCACCTTATATCGAAGAAAGAGAGATGAAGAAAATTGTAGTTGAATCATAAGTCATAGACGTGTAGTTGAAAAATATGGCACACGGCATTGTCTTTCACAGAATGGCGAACTTTTTTTTCTTCTAGATCTCTCCTCCAGTCGCACGACTAACTATAACGGATCAATTTTTTCTTTTATGTTCATAACAAGTTGAATTGCTTATCAGTCGATCTCCATCTCTAACTTTTTCTTTGCATGCAACAAGCATCAAACCTTATGTAGTAGAAGCAAAAAAAAGAGCCTAATCGGCCATTTTTCACTCGGGTGAAATTAAAATGGCATCTTCCAGATATGTCAAACTTTCGACAAAAGTTTAGATATTATGCACGTATAGTCTTAATTGTTTTTCAATCAATTTGGATCATTATACATATATAGTTGCTCATTATTCATGTATGTTAGCTAAAGAAGAAGAGTAAGAATCGTACGAACACTGAAAAGTACAAAAAATTACGAGTTCATCCGATTACGTCCGACTTTTTTTATTATGAAATATTAATAATTATAAGAATATTAAATAATCTAATCATATATAGAAACTTCAATAAAAAATATAAAATTTAAAATTATTTAGATTTTGAAAACTTCACCCCCCCACCCCCAACTCTCGGAAGAGAATCGTGAGCTTCGCAGCTGTCTGACTAAGAATTCAAGGTATTATTAGATCGGTTGATAGTAATTTTGTACGTGCAGATTCTTTCAATGACGATTCCATTCAGTTTTGGAATGTGACGCTTGGAGCATGCCACCGGATCACAACCCTCTGTGCAGAATCGGATGCTCTGGATTTTCTAAGCATTTTGTATTTGGACTCCTCTTGCTTAACTTCTATTAATAGATAATTTATTCTTTTAATAAAAGGCCAACTGCGTTAATTCTTCCGTATTTTCTCATTCTCAACAGCATGGCATCACCGAGATTCCTTAGACAAATAATATCTAATTTAATCATTTCAAGGTGAAGACATGGCACAATTCTTTTTAAATTGGGTTTCAGCGTATCATATACTCCATGTGGAAATTTATGAACGTCTCGAACCATTTGAAAGTTCAGCTCACTTTTTTTCCGAATCCCAACCATATTTTCTAGCCAGGAATGAGTCAGTTCCAGGAGTCAGACCCATCTTTCCTTCCTGATCTTGCCATAAGAGAAATCAATGTCAAATATATCGTCAACAATGGACTTTATATTACTAAGTCTATGTAACAATAATACATGACATTAACGGGAGGAGTTTTATCTAATGAAAAATGACCGAGGATAAAGGCATTGCTTTGCATAGAGCCACAGAGCTCTAATTGAGTAGTAATTTATAGTTCAAGGTACAAATACTTACTATATCATCAATATATACATATGTACATTTTTCTATAATATACAACTGAAAGATTATGTCAACAACAACAACAACAACAAAGTCTTATCCTACTAGGTGGGATCGGCTATATGGATCATACGACGCCATTCCGCTCTATTAGTAACCAAACCTTTCGGTATATTATTCACCAATAGATCTTGCTCTATTAGTTCGCCAAGTGTCCGCCTTGGCCTCCCTCTTCTTCTTTTAATCGGACTCCAGATTATTTGATCTACTCTTCTTACTGACGCATCTAATGGTCTTCTCTGAACATGACCAAACCATCTCAAACGATTCTCTACCATTTTCTCACTAATAGGAGCCACTCCGACTCGTTCACGTATATGGTCATTCCTAATTTTATCTAATCTTGTATGACTACATATCCATCTCAACATCCTCATTTCGGCTACCCCCACTTTACGTTCATGTTGTCCATTCATAGCCCAACATTCACTACCATATAACACTGCTGGCCTTATAGCAGTACGATAGAATTTTCCTTTAACTTTATTGGGTACTTTTCTATCACAAAGAACTCCAGTGGCTTTCCTCCACTTACACCAACCAGCTTGGATTCTATGATTAACATCGTCATCAATATCACCATCTTGTCTTACAATTGATCCTAAATATTTAAACTTTGTCACTTGAGGAATTATATCCTCCTCTAACCTAACTTTCAAATCGTCTCTAAGTTGTTTATTTATGAAATTGCTATACATATATTTTGTTTTATTCCTACTTAAACGAAAACCCTTTGACTCCAACGTATTTCTCCATATTTCCAATTTTGTATTAATCTCTTCTCTTGAATCCGCTAAAAGTACTATATCATCCGCAAATAGCATGCACTTAGGTACCTCCTCTGTGATACTCTCGGTTATAGCATCGATAACTAAGTTAAATAGATACAGGCTTAAAGCTGATTCTTGATGTAGACCAATTCCTATAAAAAATTCATTTGTCTCACCTCCGAGTGTCCTAACCCTAGTCAATGCCCCATCGTACATATCTTGTATTATGAAAGATTATGTCACAACAATATAATTTCCTTCGTCGCACAACTTAGAAAGAAACAGCATTCTCACGATAACTAATTTGTTAAATTCTGCAACTTCTAATTTTCAACATGACAACAATTAGTAGGGCTTCCCCATCTGACCTTTTCCACCAAAACTGCAGCACTCCTTGTGTTGGCTTGAACTTGAATACTCGAAGACAACCGTGAAACGAGTTAAATTGTATGTTAATAACAATACACAAAGTTTAATCAACCTGCAACCGTAAATTCAATTAAGTTGTATGTTCATAGACAATTAATAATGCACTCATTACAATTTTATTCACATGTCTGTTCATATTTAACTAATTTAATTTACAGAGAAGCGCCGTAAAACTTCATTGTAGAGTTACAAAATCTCGTCACACATTTTAATTGAGAATTTGAATCACCATCAAGATATAATTAGTTAATCATTTTCTAAAAAAATCATAAATAAAAATCATACAGTTTTTGTGAGTTTTTTTATTGTTTTCTAAAGGAGAAATTAAGCGAGAAAGAATATGTAAGTTTGACTATTCTACAGTGTTGTGCTATTTGCATTGCACCCGCAGATAAAGCAGAATTCAGTGTTCTTCCTTTTTGAACTCGTCAATTTTTTTTTCAACTCTTTCCTCTGTCTTGCATTCTTTAATAATAAATCAAGTCGTTGCCCATAATTTTAGTCCTTCCACGTAGTTATATAATTGAACCACTCCGCTTCATCTCTCTGTCCATGTCGCTGACTTGCTGTCCGTGTTACCTGCTTTTCTTCACAACTCCGGCCATCCCTCCGTCCAATTAATCCTTCGATTACTACGCCTTCCAACGGATGAGCAAGGCAAGCGGCGGCGCCGGGAAGCTGCGCCGGTGCTTGAGGGCTTCCGGCCGAGTCCTACGCCGCGCCCGGGACATGTACGTCAACATCTTGCTGGTGGGATGCGCCGGGAAGGGACGAGCTGCGCCAATCTTTGTGGCATTGCCGCGCGGCGGAAGCCACGCGTTCCACAACCAGTCGCAGAGCGCCGCCGCCGGCGAGGACGGCGACATAGACGAGCTCATCCGCGCCGCCTCCACGAGGCAGCTGCGCGCGCTCCCGATCAAGTCGAAGAGCCAGGGTGTGGCGGCGATGAGGATCGACGAAGACCGACCCTGCGATTTCGACGGCGACGTCGGGGTGGCCTCCGGCGCCAGCGTGGCGTATCCGAGGAGTCGTAGCTGTGCGATCGTGACGGCCCGTTGAAAGAGTCGTCGAATTTTGTTTTCCTTTTTCCGCTGGTAAATGTGTCGCTGCTTTAACTGGCAAAATTTGTTCGAGTGGTGTTTGGATTTTATATATAGCGACAAAATTTAGACAATTTTTTTCTAAGTTTGTGAACAAGGCAAGAAATTGGATCAAATTTGAGTTCTTCATTCAGTAACGATAAACTTTGATAGTTTGATGAGGAAACGGTTTGATCCTGCAGCCTCTCGTGTCTACACTTTGTAATTAGTACAATTTGTCCGCATATATATTTTTTTAATTGGGTGAAACCATCGGTGGTTTCGATGTTCGAAAGTAATAGCATTCTACAAATTTAAAGTTAAAAAGATAGAATAGTAACGATTTATTCTCCCACAAATTGATGGTTCCAAGTCTCGAATTCAAAACCTCGACCACTCAAGCACGTTACCAATTGATATCCAGCCAATTTGATAGTAAAAATTCGGTGGTTCAATAATAAGAATCACTTACAATCAATTTATTAATTTCAGATGATTTTGTTAAATAAAAAATGATGCAAAAGTAAAAGTAAAAAATAGAACTAACCTAACACATTTAACGCACGGAAAATTAATCTTTAGATTTAATTATTCATAAAAAAACAGAGAGAAATTATGAATTTATTTGTCAAGTAATATCAGAACAAAAGTAGATATTTCGAATAAAATTGTAACCAAAGGTGTAGTAAATGGTGAAATAAAAAAAAAGTTCTTTCCAATAAAACGATCAAAGGAATGAAGGAAAATATCGAGGAATTAAAAAAAAAACTCTCAAGTTGACCTCAATTTATAAAGGTGGCCAGAAAATATAAAACTTCTTTCAAATCTTCAAGCTGTACAAACGAATTCGTTCTCCAATCGATCTAACAAAAGATGTAAAATCTAATTTCTTAACAACCCCTGTTCCCCTCCAATTTTCTTCGTCCTTTTTCGTTTTAAACACACACTAATTTTGTTATCCAATGATTTTTTTCGTTATTTTAATATTAAAACAAATGAGATATTTATGATGAGTCATGTGAGGATTGGGTTGGAATATTGGCACCGACAACCTCTCTAGGTACACAGTTCTCTTTCATGTATATATATACACATAACAAAAGGTGAATTGCATTAAGTAGAATGATCACCGTACAAAAAATCGAAGATTCCCGGAGGGGGAACCTCGTCCCAAAATAGATCAGCTTGTGATCTTCGGCCCAAAAAAGCTAAGGAATCGGCTTCAATGTTTGCAGTCCGATTAATATGTATACAACTGAAATATGAAAAAGGAAGCAGAAAGACTCCTAATGTGGCTAATCAAGTTCTGAAGCCTCCAATTCATCATAGTGATGTTGTTGATAAGATCCATCGCATGACGACAGTCGGAATTCAGTACAATGGCAGGAATGCCCACGCGCTGACAATGCATCAACCCCTGAAGCATCGCCCAACATTTATCCTCAAGAACCGAATCAAAGTACCTGTGAATAGCACCTGCACATATGAATTTTGTGTTAGCAGACCTAACCCCCGACCTCCGAACGCCCCAAAAATGAGGCATCTGTTTGCAAAGTGAATCAGATAGGAGGCGGGGGCTCCGAACACCCCAAAGGATGAGGTGCCGAGGGAGTTCCCTCAGAAGTGTATGTAACAAACTCATGGTAGCTCGCCACGATCCAGGGTCAGGCCACCGTAGCGGTTGTCAAGGTTGAGTTAAATGGCATATCGTTACGGCAATTTCAGATCCCCCATAAAGTTAAAGTAAAAAGTTTACGAAAGTAATAGGTAGGATCAGAAGAGAGGTTAGCCTCATAGATCCAATCCCCCTGAGTCCAAGAATTAAAATGAGTAAAAGCAATGTTGAACTCAGTTTTAAAAAGCTGCCATAGAGTGTAAGCAAAAGAACATTGAAAAAACAAGTGTGCAATAGATTCATCAGCCGAATGGCAAAGAGGACACAGGGCAGAAACAACATGATTAAAAGTAGAGAGCATGAGGTTAGTGGGGAGTCTCTTGTGCTCAAATTTTCATAAAAAGATTTGAACTTTAGGGGGGATCTGGATGCTCTAAATAATTTTCCAACCTGACCATCCAGCATTCGGTGGCGGCACCAGGGGCATGCTAATAAAGTTATAAATAGATTTACAGGTGGGAATGCCAGACTTGTCTGGTGCCCAAATCCACTTATCCTCCTCGGGAGTAGTAGGCAAAAGCATAAATAGAATTTTACTTGACAAACATGGTGCAAAACAGTTTTTAATTAGAGAAGCATTCCAAACAGATTTGAGTATAAGATCAACAACAGAAAGATATGAGATAAGAGAGAAAACATTGTCATATGTTGGCATGAAACAAATAGAAACATTAAAAATCCAAGAGTCATTATATGCATGGGTATTAACCCCATTACCAATATGCTTTCCGATCAGTAACTTAATCACATTTAGAGTTTGCAGAATAAGGCACCACGAATTAGCAGGATTAGCATACAAGGATGCAGTACTAAACCAGGGGTGAGGAACACCATATTTGCTGATGGCAAAAGCAGCCGAGAGAGAATGTGAATGATTTAAAATAGAGAAAAGCCTCTTGCTAACCAATGCAAACTGAAGAAGATGTAAGTTTTTTATACCAAGATCGCCTTTGAATTTACTGCATTGGATAGAGCCTCAATTTAAGAGATGGAGACCTCTGGACTCAGACTAAGAGGACCACAAGAAAGCTCTAGACAATTTCTCTAAGGAGGAAATAAAGCAAGAAGAAAGCTGTATAGAATCCAAATTGTAAGATGGAATTGAACTAAGCGTAGATTTTATAAGGACAATTTTGCCAGCTTGGTTCAGGGTTTTCATTTTTCAACCTGCCAACCTATCATGAAGCTTAGAGGTAATGTGTTTCATGGCAGAATTGATAATGCGCTTATAAAAAATGGGAGTACCTATGTAAGTAAAGGGGTAAGAACTAGAAGCAACAGTCAGTACAGACCTAATCCTAGATTTCCTGATGATGTTGATTTTCGAAGGAAAGTAAAGAGCAGATTTATCAAGATTTATCTTTTGATTAGTCAAGACATAATACTGGTTAAACAATTTAAGCAAATTCTTACAAGTAACAGTGGTGGCAGCAACACAAATTAGAAGATCGTCGGCATAAGTTAGGTGACTTAGAGTTGTAGTTCCAAGTTTGTGAGACCAAAATGAAAAAATAAGGGGAAAGATGATCCTCTTGCCTAAGTCCCTTGTAGCTGTTGAAATAGGGAGTATAAGTGCCATTGATATAACAGGAGAATCTGGGAGATGATATACATGCCATAATCCAGGCAATAAAGGTAGGAGGGAAGTTCATAATCCTAAGGACAGTCTCAACAGCATTCCAAGAAACTTTATCAAATGCATTCTCCATGTCAGCCTTGAAAAGAATGAATTTCTTCCTTCCCCTAGAGATAGAATGAACCAACTCCTGGACAAGAAAAATGTTATCTTGAATAGACCTATCCTTGACAAATGCAGCATGAGATTTATCAATTAATAAGGGCAAGGTAGATTTGAGCCTATTAGCTAGGATCTTAGCAATGGCTCTATACATGATATTACACAGAAAAATTGGTCTATAATCTTTGATCATAACAGGGTTTTGCTTTTTGGGAATGAAGGTAATAGCATTATCATTAGCTCCCAAGGGTAGCTGATTAGTAAGGAAGAAAGAATGTATTTCTTGGATAATCGAAGAGCCAACGATATCCCAGTAGTTACAATAAAATTCACTTATAAAGCCATCTGGCCCCGAGACTTTCCCTTGGGCCAAGTTAAAAAAGATTTTCTGAATTTTCTCAGATGAGATAGGGGAGGTGAGAAGTGAGGACCATGAATTGTCAAGGGAAGGCAAGGGGGGCTAGGCATCTAAAGGAGGAGGAGGTTGGTTGTCCCGAGACCAAAGCTGAAAGTAGTGAGCCATGAAGGATTCCTGGATATGCTTATCGGAAGAATGAATATTCATGTTGTCATCCTGAATGGAAGTAATCTTATTTCTTCTATGCTTGATGATGGTACTGAGATAAAAGAATCTAGTATTTTATCACCATCCTTAATCTAGTTAGACTTAGACTTAGACCACCACTTGAGGCTGATTTCTCTAAGGAGGGCAACGTGATGATTATATTTAGCATGAAGAGAACCAAGCTTAAGATCAGACAACCCATATTTCTCATCTTTGGACTCAAGGGTAGAGATATCATGTTTAATCATTTGAACTATGTTCTCTAATTTACCTAGGTCAGTTTTATTCCATTTAGATGTGAGCATCTTTATCTTGTCAAGAGACTTGTGAATGGGTTCAGTGTTGAATCTATTGGCCCAAACTTGATTAACAATTTGCCTGGGAGTGGAATAATCAAACCAAAAGTGTTCATATCTAAAAGGCTTGGATTTGTGAGAAGAGTAATTTGTCGAGAACAAAATTGGAGAGTGATCAGATGTACCCCTAGTAAGAGATTTAAGAGATAAATTTGGAAAATTTTCTAACCAGTGATGATTAGTTAGGGCCCTATCCAAACGACATAAAATTCTAGCATTAGCATTCATATTATTACACTAAGTAAACTGGTCGCTCGAAAGAGGAAGATAAAAAAGCCCTTGGGTTTGGATTGTCATTAAAAGATCTGACTGATTTAGAGAATCTAAAAGGCATACGGGGAATAGGACAAGGAATGTATTTAAGCCAAGGATAGGAGATAGTATTTAAGTTCCCAATAATAAGCCAAGGAATGTGATCAAAATTAAAACTCGCAAAATAATTCCATAAAGAAGAGCGAACAACAGATAAATTACTAGCATAAATAGCAGAGAGTTAAAAGGAAAAATCATTCAAAGTAATAACCACATTAATAAATTGCGAGGTAGAATTGACCATAAAGACCCTGGATTCATTTTTTTTTCAAGCAACAATTATACCACCAGAGACGCCAGCGCTATCCTGTGAGCAACAAGACCAAGAAGAGCCTAATCTCCTAAAAATAGTATCAATCTTTATACCTGCAGTATGCGTTTCGAGCATAATTAAAATATTAGGTTTGTGCACAGAGAGAAGATCACGCAACCGATCCCTAGTCTTGCTATGCATGGCACCCCGGCAGTTCCACGCCAGCATCGAAATCATTCTGTCTCGTGGGAAAGGGAGGAGGAGGCAGGAGCTTCACCCTGTAAGACGGAATAGAGCGAACTTTTAGAAGAGTTAGGAGACATATGCAACTTACATTTCATTCTTCGTCTGCTCCGAGGGGGAGGAGGGGAGAAGCGAGCGGCCGACTTTCGCGCACGACGGAAATCCGAGGGAGGTTCCATGATCATCTCTTCATATTCTTCCTCTGTGTCATCCTCCGAAAGGACGACGGAAGGACCAGCACGAGATTGAAAACATTGGAGCACCTATGAAGCAAACTCTTCGTACCTATTAGAAGGGGGAGCAGCAGAAGAAGTTCCATTCTTGGATTTGGGGGAAGAGGCAGAATCCCTAACAGATGAGGGGAGATCGGGAGAGATGTGAACACGTGAGGGAGGTGTACGATCGGAGGAGATAGGGAGAGAGGGAGTGGTGAGAGCACGTGGGGATCTCACGTGAGGCAAAAGTTCTGGAAATGTCTCACGAGGATCGCGTGATGGAGCAGGATCGTGAGGAGAAGAGGAGATCTCGACCGTTGGACTGATCCGACAGTGTGGAATCTCCGCACGGATTAGGGCATCCAAATGGTTCACATCCGGTTCAGAGATGTGCTGAGCCGATTGTCCTCTCCGGTCCGCCGCGGCTGCGTCAACCATCCCCAGCGGGTTCCGAGCATGGCCACCAGCAGGGGTCGCCGATGCCGGCATTCGGCGCCTAGGAGGAAAGGAGCACAACCACTGGCCGTATAGGAGAGGTCCATCCACACTCGCCATCCGGATTCCATCCGAGGAGAGCTAATCTGGACACGAATCCAAATGATGACCCGGGCGGCCGCAAGAAAAGCAAAACTGGGGAAGGTTTTCGTAAGTTACCCGTTGGAAGAAGCGGGATCCGTCCGGCAGCCGGATCCAAGTGCCCTGCTTCATCGGAGCCGCCATATCCAGCTCCACACATACCCTAGCATAGCGAAGTTTCTCGTCAGAAGCCGTGAAGGTGTCGATTTTGAGAGGCTGACCGAAAACAGAAGTGATCCGACGAATGATATCAACGCCACTAAGTTCATAGGAGAGGCTCGGCAACTGGATCCAAACCGGCGAGGTGGAGATCTGTTCATCGAATGGATGGAAGAATGCCCTAGCCTGCGACAAATGAAAAATAGAGTCATTAAAGTTCCAAGGGCTCATATGAGCACCTTAAGCCGATCTGCCTCGCCCTCGATATCAGCGATGCGTAAGGGAGCAGTGAGGTCCCACAGAGAGGACAGCTCCGTCACCAACGAAGACACCGGCAGGGAGTTGTCGATGAGACGCCGCATTAGACATAGCTTGAGATCGGCCAACCGTTGGGCGATCTCGTCACAAGAGATGACGACCTCATCCTTTGTGGCTGCCTGGATCGCGAGCAGCCGCTGTCAAGAGATCTGGGAAAGAGGCGCCTGTTTCTGACGCCGATCACGAACCACATCCGCCCAGCGCTTAACGCCGGGGACAGGAGGTTGAGAAGGGGGAATAGGGAGATGAGGTCGAGTGAGAGACGAGGCAATTTCAGCCGAAGTAGGAAGGAGAGGAGGAAGAGGGTTTACGCGAGGGGAGAGATTTCGAGAGTCATCAGTTCTCTTATATATAACACGGGGTAATTAGCGTCCGTATCAAATTTTTTATATATATCGTGGAAACTACTTTATATAAACCTCACTTCTTATGAGGATCATATAATTTTAAATGTGAGACGCACATGAAGCTGTGTCTGTCTACATGGTGTATATGAAATATTTAATAAGTATGTTACTTATTCTCATATGATATATTACTTATTCTCGAGTTTCTGATCTGAAGTGGAGTTTTTAATTAAAACTAGACGCGAAAAAAAAAACGAATTAAGGCATCGCAGCTTTACATTCAACGATGTTGATTTAGAGATCCTATCAATTAATCAGTGGATTGTAATAGCTTGAAATTCATTTTTTTAAAAGTAAAATAAATTTTTTTAAGAATTTCATTTGTCACTATAAGATATGAAATATGAAATGATCTTATCAAATTAGTTTACCAAATTAATTAACCTTAATACTAGACAAACCTTCTATGCATATAATCGTTTGCACAAAAAAATCTTATACTAATAGCTAAGGAATGACTCTATGTATTGCCCCTCTCTTTTCACCATTTTACCCTTATTTTGTTTTTTCTTTTCATTTTAAACTGTTAACTCTCTTTTATTTTATTTTATTTTAGCCTTTTTCCAAGTTACCTCATACCCAAAGATAGTTATAATTTTATTAAAAATATTACATATTTTGAACATGTACATTAATTACTACACACAGATGTAAAAAAGGGAAGAAAATGCAGTTAATAATATTGATTGTGATGATAAAGTCATCATAAATCACATGCTAAAAAAAATCGAGGAATGAAAAACTTTAACTGATATTTGACTTTGAAGTCAATAGGAAATAGAAAGGTCTTGCACTTAATCGATAACTATCAAAATGAAATTATATTGTTTTTGTAAATCACTATAACATGATATTTAGTAAATTTAATAACAGTTATTGTACATACTATCTAAACATAATTTCAACTCGAGTTCTACAAATTTAATATATTTTACCATATCAATTAAGAAAAAACATAAAAGTGATAATAAATAAAATAATATTTAGATTAGTATAATATTTTAGTAAGGAAGTTTGAAATGAATTTTATTTGCTGTAAATACAATATATAAAGGTAAAGTGGTAATATAGGTTGACGAGTTTTATTATATAGTATAAATTTAAAACACCAAATTGCATAGATTTATATTAAACTTTCAAACTCAAATTTTAATAAATTATCAAGTTCATATATATATATATACATTAAAAATAGTAAATAGAATTACAAGAATTTCATGTCACTTCGAAGTGCGAGACCCACAACTTACAAATATGAGTGGTTGGTTAAGAAGTTAAAAATAACGCCTTAGTTAATGTTTTATTTTAGTAAATTTCAACTTGGATGATTCAATTTAGGAGTATTTTTAGTATAGCCATTCAATTTTACTTTATATAATATTGCGATCATTGAAATTAAGAAACATTTTAACAAGGTCATCGTGATAAATTTTCGATAATTAATCGATGAATTTATTGACGAGAATACAAATATGACGTCACGTGAGCATTTTCTTTTTTCTCCGTATTATACTTTTTAAAACTGAAAATATCATGTCAATATTTTCTTTCTCATCTTTTCAAACTTAATTTTATATTCAACCTTTTAAATTTTTTTCAAAATTTGAGTTACATTAAAAGCCTAAAATAATATAAAAAAACTATGAAGACACGGACGGTTTGGACTGCCCTGGCATGGTTTGGACACAACCCTGTCGAGTTCGGCCGCCTAAATTTTTTACACGTATTAAATCTATAATATTATAATTATTAAACAAAAAAGTAGAAAAAAATACCGATTTAATTTTCTATCCTAAAAATTCAACTAATAAAAATATGATAATATATGAAAAACTAATAACATTTTTTGCTACCTTAAAATTTAGACTAATAATAAATAATAATAAATATTATAATATATGATATCATAATTACCAGATATATAATAAATAATATTATATATATAAAATATATAATATTATAATATTTAACTCCGTCTATATTTTATAGTCGGTCCTAAGTCCGGATAAAAGAGCAAGGTTGTGTTAGACCCCGATAGTCAGCGTAAAACCCTGTCGAATCTTATGAATATGGATCAACGAAGAATGACGTCGTATGATCCATGTAGCCGACCCCATCTAGTGGGATAAGACTTTGTTATTGTTGTTGAAATATAATTATGATGTATCTTTAGAGTGTTAAATATATAAAAGATAAAAAACTTCATGCTAGGCTAGGTCGTGCTCACCGGGCACATGCACGTGCTATGCCGCCCAGCACCTTGCTAGACAGGCCAATGTGATTTGGCTCGGGTCTGACGAATTATCATACGAATAAATATTATTATATTTTTAATTGTAATATATTTTATTTGTTCAAATCTTAGAGCAAAAATATGTAATCGATATTTTATTTTTTTTATTTTCCTAATTTAATTATTAATAATTGTTTTAATATTATGTCTTTAATAAACATAAAAAATTGGACACCCCGACCTGAATTGGAACGGTCTAAGTGTTTTCAAATTTTTTATTTGTTATTATTTTAGATTTTTAATTATGACCGTAATTACAAGTTTGAAAAGTTAAATAATTATGACTAAAAATTTAAAAAGGCTGAGTTTGAGAGGTTGAATTTAAATTTTTTTTAATATTTGACACGGAAAAGCGACACGTAAGCATCTATATTAATGTCACATCAGCAAATCCACTGTTTAACTCTCGATAATGAAACGTTTTTTTAAGTTAGATGGATAATAATATTGGATGAAATTTACTCCTTTTAATTCTCAATCTAAGCTGTACGAGTTCTGTGCACAATCACAGGAGGCTTGATTTGTGATTCAACGATTTACATATGCACTAGGGATTGAAATCTGTTGACTATCTTCTTTCAATATTTTTTTTACTAACTTCAGCATAACAAATGTTTCTTTACTCGTATGCATAAAATTACTAATTTCTTTTCTTTGTCCTCTCTTATAAAAATCACTACTAAATATTTTTTTGGTGGTTCATAATTAAATATTTCAATTATTATAATTTCATGACAACAATATATTTCTTTTTTTTGTTTACGATAGTCAAAGTCAGTGACGTAGAAGCTTCTGGTCATCATCTACATGAGCTGGAGCCTCAGGTCAGTCTACTTGTGCCTTGTGGTATGGGCTACATACTTACACGTGCGAAAAAAATCATACTTCTTTTTATCTCCAAATATTTTTTATTCATATGCATAAAATTATTAATTTCTTTTCTTCATCCTTTCTTATATTTAAAATCACGATTAAATATTTCAGCGATCCATAATTAAAATTTTAATTATTGAAATTAAATTATAAAAAATATTTCTTATTCAAGAACAAATATATATATATATATATAATATTCTTATTCAAGAACAAATATGTCATTGTGATATTTCTATATTTCTTCTTATTTATTTCATTCCAAATACCACTTAAAATATAAATATTCAATACTAATCTATCAGCCAAATAAAAATTAGAATACCAAAAAATTTATATTCTTAGAAATATGTTTTTCTATTCTTTCCCTCTTTATTTTAGCACAATTATGTACGTTGCTAATGACCTCCTCCTAATGATTTTTTTGTCATTATGGCTATGAACACAAGGAGGTGGTAAGATCTACTAGAACGATCATCGGAAATTTAGCCCAACTTTCATGTTTGAGTCTGACTCTCAATGGAGACCAGAATCAGGTTTTCATCATGTCGGGTTGTCAAATTATTCCACTCAATTCGAATCAAGTTAGATCATGTTGGCGAGTTATCTGTCCACATCATTATTTTTTATTATTTAATATAAAAATATTATATAATATTTATTTGGAATATAAAATAATCTCTAAATGTTTAAATATTATTTTACACATTAAAATATTTTTATTTTAATATTTTAAATTTTTGTATAAGATATAAATAATAAATGAAAAAAAATCAAATGCTCGGATCTGATTCGAACTCATCATTGATCTGACAGGATCATTCACGGGTCGACCCTATGGAGCCACACTAATTAGACGCGCCGGTCATGATCGTAGCGGGAAAAAAATTTGTTACAAGACCGACGTCCACAACACCCAGGGATCCGCTGAGAAATCTTGTCCAAATTAACTGCGGGTGTTCCTGTCCATGTGGGGGACGTCTCAATCTTCCAGTTGTGGAAGTTCGTTCTGCCTGTACTTGAATGTCCTACTGCCTCCTCCTGCCGCCTTCCCTACTGGTTGGTGCATCCACCGTTCGCTTCTGCATCCTAATCAAATTTGTTCCACATCAACAACAACAACATGAGCATCCCGGACAGGCTTCAAATATGTAGTGCTCTGAACCATTTCGCTTAAGCTTTTTCAGCAACCATGGCAACTCCTCCAAAACCACATCATCTTCTCGCATCAGTAACACTACTGCTGCTACTCGTCTCCATCCAGCCACGCCCTTCTGCTGCTAGTACTGTGATCACTCATCTCCCCGGCTTCCAGAGCCCCTTACCTTCTCATTTTGAGACCGGGTACGTTTAGTTGATTATACTTCTTCTCAATCTTCTTGCTGTTGTGATCATTAACTGCGTCTTGTTGATGTTTGCAGGTATGTGAACGTGGATGAGGTGAACGAATCAGAGTTGTTCTACTATTTCGTAGAGTCGGAGAGAAGTCCAGAGGAGGACCCTGTCATCCTTTGGCTCACCGGAGGCCCGAGATGCTCGGCCTTCGGCGCTTTAGCCTTCGAAATCGGTAACTCAATTTAGTAGTTTAATTAAGATGACGTTAATAATCCTACGTCGTTCCTTGCTAACTGTATGGTGCATGATTTTGCCATCGCATACTTGTGTTTGTAATTCCATGTAAATATATCATCCTGTGTATCAAGTATAATCAGTTTAGTTAGACTCAAGCTTTGCATGCATGCAGGTCCTATTAAGTTTGTCTCTGAAGATTACACTGGGAGCGTGCCAAATTTAGTCTACAATCCTCATACTTGGACAAAGGTGAGATTGGTGGCCTCTGTTTATTTCAACTTGACCTGTGTCCCTGGGGCGCATGATCTAAACAATTTAAGTTTCATCTCAAGGTTGCCAATGTCATCTTTCAAGATTCTCCAGTTGGGTCTGGCTTCTCGTTTTCTAGACACATTGAAGGTTATGATATTGATGATACGATTTGGACTAAGCATGTCTACGTATTTTTGATAAAGGTTAGAAGACACATAGCATTCCTTATTTTCTGGATTCCAGTGGAAGAAATCAGAGTGCATGGTTGAAACCTACTCGTATTGTTTTTTCCTTGATTAATATCTTTCCGTAGTGGTTTGCTGATCATCCATGGTTCTTGTCAAATCCTCTCTACATTGGTGGAGACTCGTATGGTGGAAAAATTGTTCCCTTGGTCGCTCAAGAAATAGCCGACGGTGTGTATACTGATCACTGATGTTGACTACCAATGTCTTCAAAACTCAACTTTATCTTTTACAGAAAAAATATGATTAAGAGAGCAACCTGTCACTGTTTTCTCAAAACTATACATATGATTGATTTTCAAGAAACTGTTGGTGACGAGGCTCACGTTTTTCTCCTTTGATTCAGACATGAAGTTTTATAGACTCAACAACAACAACAACAACAAAGCCTTATCCCACTAGATGGGGTCGGCTACATGGATCATACGACGCCTTCATTGATCTATATTCATGAGATTCGACAGGGTTTTACGCTGGTTGTCGGAGTCTAACACAACCTTCCTCCTTTATCCGGGCTTGAGATCAGCTATAAAACATAGGCGGAGTTTTTAAATTACTATCCAATAAACAAAATGATACAAAAAGCTTAGCACTCTATCGTCATTGCTAAGATATACCTGATGCTCTTCATAGACTTAATTTCTTATAATCAAGGACAAATATGCAGTATATGTATTTTTCCTAAAAAAAACCAAGTTCCTAAACCATAGGAAAAACAACTTTTTGGAATGTGAAAGAATTAGTACAATCAAGTACTCTCTAGATACATTGGAGGATGGAGTTCCGAACTTAAAGAGATAAAAAGCTAAACAGAAATATACTAAAAACAGAGAAATTGCATAGCAAAGCATGGAACTCACAATGAGAACATGGATTATTGCTTCTCTAAAAAAAGGGAGTAGTTGAGCACATAAACTGGTTGTAATAGAATCAATAATATAGGGAAATTAACTTTCCTGCTGAAATGTGCGATACTCGCTAATACCAACCTCAAAATTGCAATATTTAAAAAAGATGGTGTGAGTCTCATCAACAAAAAGAACAGGCAACAGAAAAGAAATCCAAAGAAAGTAATGTAACACGAACTGAACTATGTAAGGGTTTCAAAAGGAAAACAAATAAGAAAGTATGAAGAATAGTGTGTTGTGTTTATGACTCACAAAGCCGAGAGTGCATTCCTTTCCCTGGACCACCAGTTGAGAATGAATGACCACCACCCATCAGAAACTGCAGAACTGTCAGGATATTAATCTCTTGCGAGTTGGAAATAAGTTAGGATGAAAAATTTCTTCAAGTTTACAACTTGTAAACCATATGACTGAACAATGATAAGTTTAGGATAAAAAAACGGTAGGACTTAACCATAAACTACAGTGATCAATTCACTGCATTCAGAAAACAGAACAACTAAATTTTGGCGAAAAATTTCCTCCTAACAGAAAGGACAAAATGTGCCTAATCATATGGTTAAAAGGGGACTCTATAGAACTCTCTATGTACACTTCAAAACTTGCAGAAATGTTGTATCACATGTATACTCACACTCCTATCATCAGATATGTGCAATGTCATTTTTTTCTGTTGACGCACTGATGCATATTCCATTGTAATTAACTAGCTTTGGAAGCTGGACTGAAGCCTGCCTTCAACCTCAAGGTAATTGTTGAAATAGTATATATATATTCCATTGTAATTTACACATGTTGGTTAGTTATTCCACGGTTCAAACAGGGATTTATAAGTTTTTGTGTCATTCGTGATCTCACACTGTGCATAAAATTTAGTACAGATTTTGTGGATGGACTGTTACACAGATGTTTTGTTTAAATAAACACTTTTCCTTTAAGATAAATTGGTTATAAAGGAAAGTGGATTTTGATAATTTCAATTTTGGTCCAAAAGAGAAAAATACAGACAGTTCACATTTGGATCAAATTCCGATCTTTTGGCGAGAAAAAAATGCAGCGGATCTTTTGACGAATCTGAGCGCTCAAATTCCAATCTTTTGTGAAAGGAGGAACCCCCTTAATGCCTTCTCCAGTTTCTTATTCTGATATTTCTGCAATTTCGCATTAGTTAAGAATTCTTGGAAAAAAAAGATTTAGATCAACATTGAATGATGGATTGCCGTCCAAATATTTTGATGGTGTCATCAAATTTCAACAAGAAGATGAGTTCATGTTCATATGTGTAAATCTTCCTTACTATTATTTTCTCATTTTATCTATTTGTTCACTTGCAAGTTAAAATGTTTGATTGCCAAAAATGATCGAGGCTGAAATGTGTAAAAAATTTACGATGGATAATGACAAAATGCAAGAGTATCATTTTATCCTCATTACAAACATCCCAAATTTTCCTGAGAACTCTTCTTTTGAAATATAATAAACAGTTCTCATTCTCTTGTTTCCTTTCAGGGCTATCTAATTGGGAACTCAATAACAGGAGAATCGGTTGACTATGGTGCTCGTCTGCCTTATGCTCATGGCGTTGGAATAATCTCAGACCAACTTTTTGAGGTGCATTGACAGCAGTAGTAATTGTGTCTCTAAAGTCTCTGTCCTTGATCTATAGCAGAGAGAACAAAATTTATCTCTGAAAAAAAAACTTTCTTTTAATGTTCATCAGTCAACACAAAGAAGTTGCGAAGGACAAGATCATGGAAACCCCAATGATGAGAACTGTGCAACATGTATGACTGCTTTCAGAAAAGTATGTAATCTAAAAACTGAATTGCTCAACTATTATTGGGAATTGTTTTTTTTTTGTTCTTTTCTTCTTCTAGTTTTTTGTTTGTGAGAAATGTGTAGAACATCTTCATGCATTTAAAACTTTGAAATTGTTTATTCTTTGTGCAGATCATGTCTGAAGTTAACATAGCTCATATTTTGGAACCAATGTGTCCTCTTGTGTCCCCAAGACCGAAAGGTTCGTCTGACGGTGGAAGAATCCTTGATGAGGAGCACCTACAACTCTTTAATCCACCAGAGCGTCCACCACTCAGCTGTAGAGTAAGTCCACAGAACCATTAGAAGTGAGAACTTGTGTAGTGAGCGACCGGTGTTAAAGATTATATCATGTGAATAATCCCATAAAATAACGTAGAATATGTATCTATTTTGAGTTCGAATTCTACATTATTAATCTCAAACTTTAACTCACAACTCCATTTAATTAGAGATTAATTGTTTCTAAGTGATTAATTGCCAATAGTCATCAATAATAAATCATTTATTATATAATTTAAGTCTTCTTGGGCTATTGGTGATGAAGGTTTAGTTTTACCACATATCACATATGCATTCAAGTTTTGCTTGATAGTGGAATTACGCGTATTTTCAATGTTTGCTTGTTTTATTGAAAATAAGTTGCAAAAGAAAATCTTTCCGAAAATATGTCTTTGCAACAAATATTAGATTAACACTACACTAATTTATTCGTATATAATACTGGAGATGAGAGGGCAAAATATTTTCTTCTATTCATCTTTGAATGGAGAAGTTTCGAGGGTAAGAGTTCTACACGCTTTTCATTATCTATTCATTTTTTTGTATATGATCCCATTGGGCCTATTGCTAAATGCTAATGTAGATTTATCTTGTTTCCTACTCAATAAGCAATTATGAGAGATATAAAAGTGAAAATTTATTGACTTTTTGTGAAATAAAATGGGCCAAGGACCCTTGGATAGAATGGAAACCTGGTGGAAAGCATGTATCTGATCCACTCACCAGTCAAAATATTGGGCCAAGGCCCTGTGAAGTAAAGAGAATGTGGTGAAAAAAGAGGTATATTAGGTTTTGCAATTTGGTTGTGTTCAATAGTCTGGATAAGTAATCTTTAACGCTCTACATTGTGAATTAAATTACTGAACAGTAGCTTTGTATATATGGAGTGTCCCAAAGAAATATTATTCATTCGTTGAATTGAACTGATCTTTCGCTTCTTAGTTGTTTTCCATGTTGGACTGTGATGTAACTAATTACCAGCAAGCTGATGGCCTTCTTTTTGCAGTCTTATGGCTATTTTCTATCTTATCATTGGGCAAATAGCAACATTACAAGAGAAGCTCTCCAAATAAAGGAGGTAATCAAGTTTTCTGATAACTTAAATTGATAAAAAGAATGAAATCTTTATATTTATATAATATTAACATTTCTAAAGTCCGGGACTCTACCATGTGAGCATTTTTTTGTTATTATCATAGATACATATAACAAAACCTTTTCTAAACATTTTCCTGGACAAGTTAAAAAAGATCTTCCTTACTCGCTTGGTGTTTTAAAACCATTAGAGATGATTATTTGCTGCAGGGAACAGTGCCCGAATGGCAAAGGTGCAGCAGAATGTTCCGATACAAAGAAGAGTTTAAAAGCAATGTAATGCATCAGCTCAACCTTATGACTAGAGGATACCGCGCTTTAGTTTATAGGTAAGACCTAACATTACTAATTTCTTTAGTAATGTGCATTACTTTATTTAGTATGCATAAGTGATTTATTTGACAATCCATATTAATTATTTGAAAAATAAAAATTTATTAGTTAATATTCAACTTTTACTAATATATTCTTAATCAAAAAAATTATGTTTAGAAATATAAATTATTTTTAACTTCGTAAACTTAAATCACAAATATATATTCTCACCTATAAAATTAAATTTATAAAATAATTAACATATTTTAAAATATGATAATAATATATATGTAATAATTAATTAATATTTATTTGATTAATTTTATAATTTATTTAAATAAAACTGCAAAGGACAAATTCGAATGGAATCCATCTCCTCGAAATTTTATGACACCGCGCTTTTCCGTGTGTCTACAGTGGGGATCACGACATAAATGTCCCCTTCCTGGGCACACAAAAATGGATACGATCTCTCAACTTTTCTGTCCTCCAAGAGTGGAGATCTTGGCATGTCGATGGCCAAATTGCTGGGTAAGTAATAAATTTTGTCACCGAGCCAGAAATCATTCTTGTCTCAATAACTTGACCGAGAGTGTATCAATTCTTCTCTTTCCGCTAATCAATTGCTGCTTTTTAATTATATTTTTCTTCTCTTTCTCTTTCTTAACTATGGTGGGATTAATAGGTACACAGTACTGTACAGCAACAATTTGACGTTCGCAACAATTAGGGTAAGGATATATACTTTTATGTTGTTACACTTGGGGCTCATCTCATGAAATAATTATGTTTTCTCATTGTAGGGTGCTGGTCATACGGCTCCCGAGTATAAACCCAGGGAGAGTTTTGCCATGATTGAGCGGTGGCTCTCACACGACCCACTTTGATGAATGCTCCATCAGATGAAATTTCTCTGCGAGGACCATGAATACTTCTTAAAGTCTACGGATGAAGGCGTCTCGAGCAATGAAGCAGTTTTAAGCGAAATATGGGGGTGAATCGATGAATTGCTGGGACACACATTAGTTGTCTACTTATGTTTAACATTATTCTTTTCTCGAGTTGTTTGCTGTGTGTATGGATCTTGGAGTTCGATGAATCACGTGTAACGCACCAAAATCTGCCCCATGGCATGATTCACGAGCGAGTCACCCGGTTGTGGGTGACGCCACTCATAAAATTCGATTAAACAATTTGATTTTAAGCAGCAGAAACATATTTAAAATACGACAAAAATTCATTAACATAAAGTCGATAGTGAAAAGTACTTTTAACATATCAATTAAAGTATGATGGGGAAACAATAATATAAAACACAACTTATGAAGCCCAAGAAATATCGTACCAACGACAGGCTGGAATCAAATATAATGAGAGTCCAACTTAATATGGCATAATTTAAAAAACCCAATATGACAACATTGCAATTTAGGGCTCACATAAAATAAACCACTTAGAGGGACGACTCATTAAATCATATGAATATGGATATTCTATGAAAATATAGTAAATGTTTTATGTGAAAACACAAAGTTTAAGGCGACACCCGAATCCATCACTAACATCCATAAACAATTAAATCCATACACATCGGAACTTGAATAAAGGACCAAATGAAAAAGACTAACTCCATGTGCTAAGATTTCTGCACGAGAGAAAGTACACATCGTGAGAAAACACGAAAAATTTAAGGCGACGCAGAATTGTATTAGATGGAAGAAACAGAAGAGGATTACATGATCAGATTGATCCAGGATTGTCCAGGATGGTCTTATAAGCCTTGATTACATATCATTTTATAGGGTCTTGGAGAAACAACTCCCACTCTAACTTAAGGACCTAATTCTACTAAGCATGCAAGCCCTTTCTCTAGAAAAATCTCCTTGGAGTAGGAGTAGAAATCTGACTTCCTGAAGTTCCTGAAGAATCTAGCCCCCTTCAAAGTTCATCTTGAAGTTCAATTCGGCCAGACCTCCTGCCTGGCACCCTGCCAAGCCCGGACGCGCCCGAGGCGTGCTCGCCAGGGCAGTCCTAATCCCACTCGGACTAGGACAAGTCCTGGATGATCCCTTCACATCTTCAACTCTTCTAAGAGTAGATCTTCGACTCCAAGTGCCCCTCGGTCCAAGAAGGAAGCTCGGCCCTCCAAGAATCCGCTATGTCCTTCTCGACATCGAAAACCGGTCGACTCATATTCCTACTAGGAGTAGGAATCCTTTCGACCATGCACTTCTCGTACAAGCATCTCTCAAAGTCTCCCTATTACTTCTTTGGATCCAAATAGATTTTCAGTTAAAGTAGGATTCAAGGCATTATTTAACAAATCTCCACCTTGAATTGAATCCTACAATCAGATATCTAACACTCTCTGCTGCCACCAATCCCTGTTCTGATTTTGCACATGCGATAGCATCCTTGTAGCTTGATCTGGCGATTCCACCTCTTCAACTACTTGGAATGTATATGCAACCATGTCCTCAAAGCCATAACGCTTAGGAGGACCTACTTGCCTGTGAGCACGTCCTGCAGCTAAACTTGTCATTGCTTCCTCTGCTTGCTCCTCAGGCTCTGGTTGTTCAACCTGATGAGATTCTTCTGACATATTCTGAATTGGAGTTAATCCAAACTCCATCTATTTGTTAACATCCTCCTCTATTGAGTCAACATCTGATTTCTACTTGAGCATAGACATCTCATCAAAAAATACATTTCTGCTGTGAATAATCTTGTGCTATGAGGGAGACCAGATTCTGAAGCCTTTTACACCTGCACCATATCCTACAAAGACTCCTTCTTTGACCCTTGGTTCCAGCTTTCCATCACTGACGTGATAATATGCTGGACAGCCAAACACTTTCAGATTAGTATAATCAGCGGGATTTCCTGACCATACCTCAATAGGAGTCTTCATATCGATCACGGTTGCAAGACTCCGATTGACAAGATAGCATACTGTGCTAACAGCCTCAGCCCAGAATGACTTGTTCAGTCCAGAATTAGAGAGCATGCACCGTGTCCTCTCCAGAAGAGTTATGTTCATGCGTTTTGCTACATCATTCTGCTGAGGTGTATCTCTAACGATTCAATGTCTGGCGATGCCTTCATCCTTGCAGAATCGATCAAATTCAGACGAACAGAACTCCAAACCGTTATCGGTACGAAGACGTTTCACTTTTCTCGATGTCTGATTCTCCACCAGAGTCTTCCATTGCTTGAAAGCTTCGAATGCCTCGCTCTTGTGCTTCATCATGAATACCCATATCATCCTTGAGTAATCATCTATCACAGATAGGAAGTATTTAGAACCTCCTAGAGATGGAACACGAGCGGGGCCCCAATAGTCAATGTGGATGTAATCGAGTGTTGCCTTCGTCTTATGCACGGCTTTGCTGAATTGATGTTATTTTTGCTTGCCAAAAATACAATGCTTGCAGAATCCGATTTCAAATATCTTCTGACCATTCAGAAGATTGCGCCTGCTGAGGATATTCATCCCTTTCTGACTCATATGTCCAAGTCGCATGTGCCACAACTTAGATGCTTCTGATTCTGATTTGGATGAACTACCTACTACAGCCACGTCAGAAATTACTGTGCCTTGTAATATGTACAATGACTTTTGTCTGTCTCCTCTCATGACTTCAACATCACCCTTGGTGACTATGAGAACATCTTCTTCGGCATCCATCCGACATCCTTTGGAGTCCAGAACTCCCAACGATATCAGATTTTTCTTCAGCTGCGGAACATGATGGACCTCTGTCAATGTGCTTACCCGATTGTCATGACTTCTGATCTGAATTGAGCCGATTTCAATTATTCTACAGGCCGCATCATTGCCCATGATGACATTTCCGCCATCAATATTCTGATAAGTTGAGAACCACTCTTTGTGCGGAGTCATATGATAAGAACATTCTGAGTCGAGAATACAATTCTCTTTCGAACATCTCTGATCAGATACCATAAGAGCCAAATCATTATCAGATTCGCTATTCTGGTGAGCTACTGCAGCAACCGTGTCTTTCTTCTTCTTCTTGGGGCAATCCTTTTTTCAGTGACCCGGTTCTTTGCAGTAGTTGCAGATGTCCTTCGGATTGATGTTCTTCTTCTTCGACTTATCATTTTTAGGATTTGTCTTTTCTATTGTTGTTATCAACCCTGAGGCCTGATTCTCCAGAGCCTTGCCAGACGTCCTATGACGAAGTTCACGAGTATGTAGACTCGATCTTACTTCTTCCAGAGTAATTGTGTCTCTTCCGATGATAACAGACTGAACGAAATTTTCGTATGACAGAGGAAGAGACACCAACAGAAGTAGGGCTGTATCTTCATCCTCAATCTTCACATCTATGTTTCGTAATTCTATCAATAGTGTATTCATCTGATCAAGATGATCTTTTAGAGGGGTACTTTCTTGTATGCGGAGGGCGAACAGACGTTGCTTCAACAACAACTTGTTGGTCAGAGACTTGGTCATATAGAGACTCTCAAGTTTCGACCACAGACCGACCGCCGTCTCTTGATCAGCGACTTCGATAATCACCTCGTCCGCCAGACACAATAGGATCATAGAATGCGCCTTCTCTTCCTGTGCCACCAAACTTGCGAGGCCGGACTCCTTTTCTTTGCCCTTCGAGTCTTCCTCCTTCGGTTTGTTCTTCGGCACGTTCGCGAGCGGCGCCCATACTCTCTATTGTTTCAAAAGTGCCCGCATCTTGATCTGTCAGAGACTGAAACTATTTCGTCCTATAAATTTCTCGACGTTGACATTGCGCGATGCCATCTCTACGCCTGATGGATGATCGATGATGAAGCCTCCCTCTGATACCAGTTTGTTAGGATTTAAGCCGACGCAGAATTGTATTAGATGGAAGAAACAGAAGAGGATTACAAGATCAGATTGATCCAGGATTGTCCAGGATGGTCTTATAAGCCTTGATTACATGTCATTTTATTGGACCTTGGAGAAACAACTCCCACTCTAACTTAAGGACCTAATTCTACTAAGCATGCAAGCCCTTTCTCTAGAAAAACCTCCTTGGAGTAGGAGTAGAAATCTGACTTCCTGAAGTTCCTGAAGAATCTAGCCCCCTTCAAAGTTCATCTTGAAGTTCAATTCGGCCAGACCTCCTGCCTGGCATCCTGCCAAACCCGGACGCGCCCGAGACGTGCCCGCCGGGGCAGTCCTAATCCCACTCGGACTAGGACAAGTCCTGGATGGCCCCTTCACATCTTCAACTCTTCTAAGAGTAGATCTTCGACTCCAAGTGCCCCTCGGTCCAAGAAGGAAGCTCGGCCCTCCAAGAATCCGCTATGTCCTTCTCGACATCGAAAACCGGTCGACTCATATTCCTACTAGGAGTAGGAATCCTTTCGACCATGAACTTCTCGTACAAGCATCTCTCGAAGTCTCCCTATTACTTCTTTGGATCCAAATAGATTTTCAGTTAAAGTAGGATTCAAGGCATTATTTAACAAATCTCCACCTTGAATTGAATCCTACAATCAGATATCTAACACTCTCTGCTGCCGCCAATCCCTGTTCTGATTTTGCACATGCGATAGCATCCTTGTAGCTTGATCTGGCGATTCCACCTCTTCAACTACTTGGAATGTATATGCAACCATGTCCTCAAAGCCATAACGCTTAGGAGGACCTACTTGCCTGTGAGCACGTCCTGCAGCTAAACTTGTCATTGCTTCCTCTGCTTGCTCCTCAGGCTCTGGTTGTTCAACCTGATGAGATTCTTCTGACATATTCTGAATTGGAGTTAATCCAAACTCCATCTGTTTGTTAACATCCTCCTCTATTGAGTCAACATCTGATTTCTGCTTGAGCATAGACATCTCATCAAAAAATACATTTCTGCTGTGAATAATCTTGTGCTATGAGGGAGACCAGATTCTGAAGCCTTTTACACCTGCACCATATCCTACAAAGACTCCTTCTTTGACGGGATTTCCTGACCATACCTCAATAGGAGTCTTCATATCGATCACGGTTGCAAGACTCCGATTGACAAGGTAGCATACTGTGCTAACAGCCTCAGCCCAGAATGACTTGTTCAGTCCAGAATTAGAGAGCATGCACCGTGTCCTCTCCAGAAGAGTTATGTTCATGCGTTTTGCTACATCATTCTGCTGAGGTGTATCTCTAACGATTCAATGTCTGGCGATGCCTTCATCCTTGCAGAATCGATCAAATTCAGACGAACAGAACTCCAAACCGTTATCGGTACGAAGACGTTTCACTTTTCTCGATGTCTGATTCTCCACCAGAATCTTCCATTGCTTGAAAGCTTCGAATGCCTCGCTCTTGTGCTTCATCATGAATACCCATATCATCCTTGAGTAATCTTCTATCACAGATAGGAAGTATTTAGAACCTCCTAGAGATGGAACACGAGCGGGACCCCAATAGTCAGTGTGGATGTAATCGAGTGTTGCCTTCGTCTTATGCACGGCTTTGCTGAATTGATGTTATTTTTGCTTGCCAAAAATACAATGCTTGCAGAATCCGATTTCAAATATCTTCTGACCATTCAGAAGATTGCGTCTGCTGAGGATATCCATCCCTTTCTGACTCATATGTCCAAGTCGCATGTGCCACAACTTAGATGCTTCTGATTCTGATTTGGATGAACTACCTACTACAGTCACGTCAGAAATTACTGTGTCTTGTAATATGTACAATGACTTTTGTCTGTCTCCTCTCATGACTTCAACATCACCCTTGGTGACTATGAGAACATCTTCTTCGGCATCCATCCGACATCCTTTGGAGTCCAGAACTCCCAACGATATCAGATTTTTCTTCAGCTGCGGAACATGATGGACCTCTGTCAATGTGCTTACCCGATTGTCATGACTTCTGATCTGAATTGAGCCGATTTCAATTATTCTACAGGCCGCATCATTGCCCATGATGACATTTTCGCCATCAATATTCTGATAAGTTGAGAACCACTCTTTGTGTGGAGTCATATGATAAGAACATTCTGAGTCGAGAATACAATTCTCTTCCGAACATCTCTGATCAGATACCATAAGAGCCAAATCATTATCAGATTCGCTATTCTGGTGAGCTACTGCAGCAACCGTGTCTTTCTTCTTCTTCTTGGGGCAATCCTTTTTTCAGTGACCCGGTTCTTTGCAGTAGTTGCAGATGTCCTTCGGATTGATGTTCTTCTTCTTCGACTTATCATTTTTAGGATTTGTCTTTTCTATTGTTGTTATCAACCCTGAGGCCTGAGTCTCCATAGCCTTGCCAGACGTCCTACGACGAAGTTCACGAGTATGTAGACTCGATCTTACTTCTTCCAGAGTAATTGTGTCTCTTCCGATGATAACAGACTGAACAAAATTTTCGTATGACAGAGGAAGAGACACCAACAGAAGTAGGGCTGCATCTTCATCCTCAATCTTCACATCTATGTTTCGTAATTCTATCAATAGTGTATTCATCTGATCAAGATGATCTTTTAGAGGGGTACTTTCTTGTATGCGGAGGGCGAACAGACGTTGCTTCAACAACAACTTGTTGGTCAGAGACTTGGTCATATAGAGACTCTCAAGTTTCGACCACAGACCGGCTGCCGTCTCTTGATCAGCGACTTCGATAATCACCTCGTCCGCCAGACACAATAGGATCATAGAATGCACCTTCTCTTCCTGTGCCACCAAACTTGCGAGGTCGGACTCCTTTTCTTTGCCCTTCGAGTCTTCCTCCTTCGGTTTGTTTTTCGGCACGTTCGCGAGCGGCGCCCATACTCTCTATTGTTTCAAAAGTGCCCGCATCTTGATCTGTCAGAGACTGAAACTATTTCGTCCTATAAATTTCTCGACGTTGACATTGCGCGATGCCATCTCTACGCCTGATGGATGATCGATGATGAAGCCTCCCTCTGATACCAGTTTGTTAGGATTTAAGCCGACGCAGAATTGTATTAGATGGAAGAAACAGAAGAGGATTACAAGATCAGATTGATCCAGGATTGTCCAGGATGGTCTTATAAGCCTTGATTACATGTCATTTTATAGGACCTTGGAGAAACAACTCCCACTCTAACTTAAGGACCTAATTCTACTAAGCATGCAAGCCCTTTCTCTAGAAAAACCTCCTTGGAGTAGGAGTAGAAATCTGACTTCCTGAAGTCCCTGAAGAATCTAGCCCCCTTCAAAGTTCATCTTGAAATTCAATTCGGTCAGACCTCCTGCCTGGCACCCTGCCAAGCCCGGACGCGCCCGAGGCGTGCTCGCCAGGGCAGTCCTAATCCCACTCGGACTAGGACAAGTCCTGGATGATCCCTTCACATCTTCAACTCTTCTAGAAGTAGATCTTCGACTCCAAGTGCCCCTCGGTCCAAGAAGGAAGCTCGATCCTCCAAGAATCCGCTATGTCCTTCTCGACATCGAAAACCGATCGACTCATATTCCTATTAGGAGTAGGAATCCTTTCGACCATGCACTTCTCGTACAAGCATCTCTCGAAGCTCCCTATTACTTCTTTGGATCCAAATAGATTTTCAGTTAAAGTAGGATTCAAGGCATCATTTAACAAATCTCCACCTTGAATTGAATCCTACAATCAGATATCTAACACTCTCTGCTGCCGCCAATCCCTGTTCTGATTTTGCACATGCGATAGCATCCTTGTAGCTTGATCTGGCGATTCCACCTCTTCAACTACTTGGAATGTATATGCAACCATGTCCTCAAAGCCATAACGCTTAGGAGGACCTACTTGCCTGTGAGCACGTCCTGCAGCTAAACTTGTCATTGCTTCCTCTGCTTGCTCCTCAGGCTCTGGTTGTTCAACCTGATGAGATTCTTCTGACATATTCTGAATTGGAGTTAATCCAAACTCCATCTGTTTGTTAACATCCTCCTCTATTGAGTCAACATCTGATTTCTGCTTGAGCATAGACATCTCATCAAAAAATACATTTCTGCTGTGAATAATCTTGTGCTATGAGGGAGACCAGATTCTGAAGCCTTTTACACCTGCACCATATCCTACAAAGACTCCTTCTTTGACCCTTGGTTCCAGCTTTCCATCGCTGACGTGATAATATGCTGGACAGCCAAACACTTTCAGATTAGTATAATCAGCGGGATTTCCTGACCATACCTCAATAGGAGTCTTCATATCGATCACGGTTGCAAGACTCCGATTGACAAGGTAGCATACTGTGCTAACAGCCTCAGCCTAGAATGACTTGTTCAGTCCAGAATTAGAGAGCATGCACCGTGTCCTCTCCAGAAGAGTTATGTTCATGCGTTTTGCTACATCATTCTGCTGAGGTGTATCTCTAACGATTCAATGTCTGGCGATGCCTTCATCCTTGCAGAATCGATCAAATTCAGACGAACAGAACTCCAAACCGTTATCGGTACGAAGACGTTTCACTTTTCTCGATGTCTGATTCTCCACCAGAGTCTTCCATTGCTTGAAAGCTTCGAATGCCTCGCTCTTGTGCTTCATCATGAATACCCATATCATCCTTGAGTAATCATCTATCACAGATAGGAAGTATTTAGAACCTCCTAGAGATGGAACACGAGCGGGGCCCCAATAGTCAGTGTGGATGTAATCGAGTGTTGCCTTCGTCTTATGCACGGCTTTGCTGAATTGATGTTATTTTTGCTTGCCAAAAATACAATGCTTGCAGAATCCGATTTCAAATATCTTCTGACCATTCAGAAGATTGCGTCTGCTGAGGATATCCATCCATTTCTGACTCATATGTCCAAGTCGCATGTGCCACAACTTAGATGCTTCTTATTCTGATTTGGATGAACTACCTACTACAGCCACGTCAGAAATTACTGTGCCTTGTAATATGTACAATGACTTTTGTCTGTCTCCTCTCATGACTTCAACATCACCCTTGGTGACTATGAGAACATCTTCTTCGGCATCCATCCGACATCCTTTGGAGTCCAGAACTCCCAACGATATCAGATTTTTCTTCAGCTGCGGAACATGATGGACCTCTGTCAATGTGCTTACCCGATTGTCATGAATTCTGATCTGAATTGAGCCGATTTCAATTATTCTACAGGCCGCATCATTGCCCATGATGACATTTCCGCCATCAATATTCTGATAAGTTGAGAACCACTCTTTGTGCGGAGTCATATGATAAGAACATTCTGAGTCGAGAATACAATTCTCTTCCGAACATCTCTGATCAGATACCATAAGAGCCAAATCATTATCAGATTCGCTATTCTGGTGAGCTACTGCAGCAACCGTGTCTTTCTTCTTCTTCTTGGGGCAATCCTTTTTTCAGTGACCCGGTTCTTTGCAGTAGTTGCAGATGTCCTTCGGATTGATGTTCTTCTTCTTCGACTTATCATTTTTAGGATTTGTCTTTTCTATTGTTATTATCAACCTTGAGGCCTGAGTCTCCATAGCCTTGCCAGACGTCCTATGACGAAGTTCACGAGTATGTAGACTCGATCTTACTTCTTCCAGAGTAATTGTGTCTCTTCCGATGATAACAGACTGAACGAAATTTTCGTATGACAGAGGAAGAGACACCAACAGAAGTAGGGCTGCATCTTCATCCTCAATCTTCACATCTATGTTTCGTAATTCTATCAATAGTGTATTCATCTGATCAAGATGATCTTTTAGAGGGGTACTTTCTTGTATGCGGAGGGCGAACAGACGTTGCTTCAACAACAACTTGTTGGTCAGAGACTTGATCATATAGAGACTCTCAAGTTTCGACCACAGACCGGCCGCCGTCTCTTGATCAGCGACTTCGATAATCACCTCGTCCGCCAGACACAATAGGATCATAGAATGCGCCTTCTCTTCCTGTGCCACCAAACTTGCGAGGTCGGACTCCTTTTCTTTGCCCTTCGAGTCTTCCTCCTTCGATTTGTTCTCTGGCACATTCGCGAGCGGCGCCCATACTCTCTATTGTTTCAAAAGTGCCCGCATCTTGATCTGCCAGAGACTGAAACTATTTCGTCCTATAAATTTCTCGACATTGACATTGTGCGATGCCATCTCTACGCCTGATGGATGATCGATGATGAAGCCTCCCTCTGATACCAGTTTGTTAGAATTTAAGCCGACGCAGAATTGTATTAGATGGAAGAAACAAAAGAGGATTACAAGATCAGATTGATCCAGGATTGTCCAGGATGGTCTTATAAGCCTTGATTACATGTCATTTTATAGGGCCTTGGAGAAACAACTCCTACTCTAACTTAAGGACCTAATTCTACTAGGCATGCAAGCCCTTTCTCTAGAAAAACCTCCTTGGAGTAGGAGTAAAAATCTGACTTCCTGAAGTCCCTGAAGAATCTAGCCCCCTTCAAAGTCCATCTTGAAGTTCAATTCGGCCAGGCCTCCTGCCTGGCACCCTGCCAAGCCCGGACGCGCCCGAGGCATGCCCGCCAGGACAGTCCTAGTCCCACTCGAACTAGGACAAGTCCTGGATGGCCCCTTCACATCTTCAACTCTTCTAGGAGTAGATCTTCGACTCCAAGTGCCCCTCGGTCCAAGAAGGAAGCTCGACCCTCCAAGAATCCGCCATGTCCTTCTCGACATCGAAAATTGGCCGACTCATATTCCTACTAGGAGTAGGAATCCTTCCGACCCTGCACTTCTCGTACAAGCATCTCTCGAAGTCTCCCTATTACTTCTTTGGATCCATAGATTTTCAGTTAAAGTAGGATTCAAGGCATTATTTAACACCATGTGCAATATGTGATCATGCCACCACTCTTAATTATTCTTCCATGCGTTTATAGGGAGGCCCATCTTCCATTAGTTGTATATAAATGCTATGTTCGTTAAAATCATTTGCGATTTCATCAATATGAAAACAATTAAATAACTTATCATTAATAATGATTATAATTTATAATAACTTATAATCCAATTAATAAACAATTAATCAATTAAACATAGTATAAATTTTTCATAATTTATAATCATATCCATTTTAAAACAATAACATTATTACATTTTAATGCTCAATTCAATATCATTAGTGGCTTGGAACACCAATTATAACAGCCTAAGTGCCCAATTAACAATTATTCCATACGTTGAAGCCATCCGTTTCAATTCGATTGAAGTTAGTCTTTTAACTTCCCATTCATTAGAAATAATTAAACAATCATTCTTTAGTGAGCCATTTCATTCATTGAGGTTCTTGGCTTACCTCGATGTGGATTACAACTGGCCAAGGCAGGTCGCACTTGCACCCAAATGCTCGCATTTGGGTCCATTACAATCAAATTAACAATATAACGAGAGCAAAAAATCCATCAACGTATTCATTCAATAAAATGTTGTTTTGTCCCTACGACATAACATGCAATTCATCATTTAAGTGTGTCAATCATCATAATAGGAATAAAATGTACATAAGCAAATGATGAACATGATTCAATTGCGCATCAATTTGTAAGTAAAACAATCGTAACATTGTAACAATAAACAACTAATAGCTTGAACTTCACACGTTTATATATTCTTCGATTGGTTCTCGAATCCTATTTTAAACAAGTCAAAATGATATGCCACAATTGACTAAGCAGATAATTAATAAAATTAGGAAATGTAACGACCTGTTACAATGAGCAACTCCCAAGTCATGACCCTTATAGTGTGTCAATCTCTCATTTTACGACACATTACTACTAGGTAACGGCTCGTCCAGTAATACCTCATTCTATTGATAGTGTCATGGCTGATTACCATCGTGTAACAACCCTTACAATGATTCATATCCTATCTATTATAGTCAGGACTGGTGACCGCAATGTCACGGCTCTCAGTGAGCCAGAAGATGGATTTTCATGTCTCACGACCAATAAATGAGTGTGTTACGAGTCTCAACATTTGGGAAATGACCATGGAAAGTCACGGCCCGTGACTAAATATTATGACATGTGAAATTGGCTCATTACTCGAAGTCACAAACTCGTAGTACGGGCCTCATATAGAGCTGCGCCCTTGTGATATGATAAGAAGAAAAGGGGCCAGGCCCCCCTCTTTTCTTACTTTTATATTTTGAGACGTGTATCACGGATCGTGATGAAAATATCACGATCGTTACTTGTCTGTAATACGAGAGTTACAAACCTTAAGGTGTCATTATGCACGGCTACTAATCTTCATGGATTTGAGTGTATCGACCCATGAAATTGACTCGTGACATAGATTTAGGAACATTCTTTTATTCATGCCCTTGGATGAGATTCACAACTCGTGAAAGGTCATTGTTACTTGAAAATCATAGGCCCTTGAAATCAAAATTCACCATTAATTTTAGCAAAACTTGTCCTATTTTTCTAGGATTCATCCATACATCATTTCAACACAATTTTAGCCTAAGTTTCAGTAATTTTTTGAGGTCCTTAACATGAGTTCTATACATTGTTCAACATTCATTCAATCAAAATAGCAATAAAAAAATTCAAGACATTTTCATTCTAATTTGAATTTGGCAAAAAAAAAGGAAATGGGTTCACCCTATTTATTACCTTAATTTGATGAAAATTAGGGATAATCTCTCCTCTTCAATTCCTCCAAAGTGTTTTCATTTTCCTCTTCCTCTTCATCTTCATCCTTCTTCTTTTTTTCTTCCTCCTCCTTTTGAGCTTTTAGTGCACAAAAAAATGGAACTTCATTAGGGCTGTCGAGCTGCTTCTAGTGGGAGAGGAGGGACATGGAAAGAGATGAGGGAAAAAATATGATGTCGTAGTCTTATAATGCCAAAAGTTCATTTTGCCTTCGTCTATGAACATTTTGGACTTCTTAAAAATATAGGTTTTACATTATGAATGTGTAGAAAAAGGTCTTTTCTCGCAATTTTAAGCATTTGTTCTTAAAATGTTATTAGAAATTGGACTTCTTTGATTGGTTAATATTCGGACTAAAACTTGGAATATGCAATATCTCCCTACGAAATTTCAAAGTGGTCGACATTTTTTAAGGGTTGTCAAAAAATAATAATATGTGTGTGGATCTTCCCTTATATAACTGAAAAAATAATAGTAAGAGGAAAAAATGAATATTTATTTATCTTTTTATACAACAATTAGCTTTTTTCTATTAACCTCTGTATTTTATACGCAAAAAACTAACCACATATATGATCTTATGTTTTCGTCTAAGTATGCACCAAATTCCTAAACTATTAAATGAAGTTATATAACCAAGTTGGTTGTCAAGTAGCAATTCTGGTCCAATGCATGTGCATACTTACCAGCAAGCTGAACTAAAGCTAATTGAATGAACTTTAAGTAGAAAATGTCTTCAAATATAAATGAACTCTTCTTTATTAACTATAATAGTTCTTTCTTTTTTTGGTATTGTACAACATCTTTTATTTCAAGCACAATTAAAAATGCCAACTATTTATGTAAATGAACTCTATTAGAATTATAATTACCTTTTATGCTTAAAAATGTGCATCAAATCATGACCATGTGGTGAATTTTTTTTATCCAAACAAGTAAGCTATCCGTCACTCTTAAAAGAGACTTTCTTTAGCCCAAGAGTATCTGCAACTCTCAAGCATTGTTTTTAAAATTGGAGTGGACCAATCAGTTCGATCGATTCAATCATGAACCAATTGCAGTCCAATTTGATTTGATTTGATAAAAAAATTATTTTTTCAAAAAAATGAATTGAACCGGGTTGTTCCAGTCAAAATCGAGTTGAACTGAAAAATTGATTCATTTCGGATTCTTTTGTCAAAATATTAAAAAACTACAAAAATGGAAAAAAAGGAAAGTTGATTTTGGTAAGAATGTGTGAGAATATGAGATAGAGAAATAATGAATAAAATATATTTTAGGGGATATAAATAAAAGAAGAAAATATCTATGAAATAAAAAATATTATAAAATTGATATTGAAAACATAAAAAAATTACTATTTAATTAATCTAAAATGTTGATTAGTATGATTTAATTCTATTATTTTTTAACTTTAAGAAGTAATAAAATAATATTATTTTATTAAAAATTTGGTTCAATCCGGTCGAACCCGATTAAATTAATTGAACTTTGATCCAATTGACTGACCGGTTCGATCTCCGGTCTGATTTGAAAAATATTGCTTTCAAGCAATTTTTTTAACTCAGCAAGTAATAAAGGACAAGTGGCAATCGATACAGGTGACAAAATCATGATATATGATTTTAGCATTACAAAGTCAAGAGAAGAACAAAGAAAAAAAAAGATCAACCAAATATCATTTGAATAATAGGATCAAAGTTCTCTTAAAAATTAATATAAGAACTTGACTTGAGCTCTTAGTCAGATGTCTTAACTTGGTCTGCCCCGAGGGTGGCTCACGTTGGGTATGTCGAGCAACTATTTTTACTTGCTTACTAACAAACTCGGTTGGATTGTCGCATGACCTCCGGTACTTACTGTACTGCAGTTCCAGGGGAGTTGATAATGCTTTGACTCCGAATTCAATTGTAATTTTATAAGAGCTGCTATGTTAATCATGTGCTTCAGCAGCAATGAGGCACCGAAGCCGCCCACCTTATACGAGGTCTCATTTGTGGACGTAACCAAGTTTAAAATGAATCTCATAAATATATTTCGTCTGTTCTTTTATGTTTGTACGATCTTTTTCTTCCTCCGCTTTTTTTATAACAGGATAAGTTCGAACACATCTAGAATGATGATATTTTGAATAGAACCTAAGACGGGTTCGTACTTGCTATTCGACCTGTATTCTAGTCACCTAGAATTTCAGTGTCGATTTTCTTATTTTTGGTTGTGACTTGAACACCTATATATAACATCTGGCACTAGACCTAGTTCCATTTGATGTAGTTAGAAATTCCGAATGTAAATAGTACTTCTGAGAATTCTATGATGGTTATATTTGTAGCTTCGATTCTTTGAATGTCAATGTAAATAAAATTCTGAAAATGTATTTGGTGAGCTAAAACATAAATTATATAAATATTCAATTCCAATTAGATGTTTTCTTTAATTTTATATAATTTATTATATTAACAAAATAATATAAGCAATAATATTATTATATATTTTATTTTAGTTCATATTTTAATAATATTATTATATCTTTATTTTTAATAATTTTACTACTGCATTTTTATTTTTACTAACGTTCATGTTATATCTAATTTGTTCATTTATTATTTTCACTAAATTTTAACATTTTGCCCTCATTTTTGGGTGGACATATAATTAAACACACCACCCCACCCCACCCCCTCTTTCTCTCTCTCTCTCGCACTCTCTCATCCAGAAAAGCAAAATCCAGGCGGATGAACTTGGAACTCCACCGAGGGGAAGTCGCAACATATGCAAATTTGCAAGTTTAAATATTCAAATGCAGGATGACGTAGAAGTTTCTACATAAAAAACAGACTTGTTAAATCAATTATTTTCATGTGGTGTAGTGGTAGTGGTATATTAATGTATAATAGAAAATTAAAATGCAATGTAGTGGTACATTAATGTATGTCTTCGTTCCCATCTCGATGCATATAATTAACTTTGAATGCATCTTACTCTTCTAATCTGGACTATGGCAAGCTTCACGTGGACACGATGTTGGATAGAAAAATTAAAAAAAAAAATGATACTATTATGGCTCTAAAAAATATTATTATCTTTTTTATATAAGTAGTGAATATTCTTTTGAATAAAATAAAATGATCATAATATTTTTGTAGTGATATATAGTATCATCCAAACAAAAATGTGGATTCAATTGGTGGAGGCCACTATTCGGCTCTTCGTCCGCTCTCAGTGGATGTCACGAATTTAAAGTGAATTAGATGCAAAACATGATACATTGATATGTAATAAAATTTGAAGAGTGAACAAAATAATAACATTTTTTCCATAATTCTATGCGGCTCATATGTGCAAGTAAACAACCGAAGTATAACCAAATATATTTGCGGAATATCAAATATATCATTCGTAAATGTTAATTGTTTTGCTTGGAATAAAGTCAATATTCAATTATTTATCATGTGCTCCGGCATTAGACTTCTTTGGAGGCTCATGGTTCGTTGGATTTTTTTAAAACTTTTTTTTTAACAATTTGTTTTCACTTAAATTTTTATGATAATCCAATCAATCTCTTTTCTAATCCCGAGAACAAAGAAGAAGCAAAACCACGTTGAGATCTATCAAGATCTAGGTCAATGGAACCTGGACATTAATGATGGAAGGAATCGTCGCTGCGTGCATGGCGTTTCATAATTTTCAGTGTCCCTCGTGTGATTCGTATTTTAATTTCTTCATCGATCCCCTTGCTTAATGAACTAATAATGCTGCTTAATATTATTATCCAGATAAAAGATGAGTTTTTTAACGATAAATTAAGTTTTTCTAGATAGTTGATAGGTCCATCATTCACATGTCTGGGCGGGACTTTTGGGACGGTTGGTGTCAAATTTAACTCACATGTGGCGAAACGTGCTCGGAAATTAATTTTACTCGATCTGCTTGTTGATATCTTCAAAACCAAAGGGAGGAAGTGCATGCATGCATTCATGATCGCATCGGCTTCTGCAACATGTCTACTCCTGAGGATCCACATCGTCTTCTCCCAGCAGCAATAGTACTACTTTTCCTTCTTGTTCCATCACCCTCTCTTTCTAAAAAGGTTGTCACTCATCTCCCGGGCTTCCAAGGCCCCTTACCTTTCCACCTAGAGACCGGGTATATATCTATTTACATGCTCATTATTTCACCTCAATTTCTCCTCCTTTTAGTCTTCTTCTGTGAAATATATGTAGGGACGTTTTGTATCACCATTAACATTCCAAAGCGTCTGTGTTACTTACTGTTATATTAGCACTCTTTTTAACTTTTTTCGAGTACTTGTTTCTTACGGGTATAATTTGTAGATACGTGACAGTGGACGAGGCAAATGGATCGGAGCTCTTCTACTACTTCATAGAGTCAGAAAGAAACCCACAGGAAGATCCTGTCGTCCTTTGGCTCTCAGGAGGCCCGAGATGTTCGGTCTTGAGTGGTTTGGTATTCGAAATAGGTAATTAATCAGCCTTTGTTCTTTTCTTTTCCCTTTTTTTGGATGATTTCAGATCTTTAACTTACTCAAATTTTATGATCGAATTGTTCGCCTGGATGTTTTTATTATATGTTGATGTGATTATGTGAACAACCCAGGTATTCAATAACAAAGAGAAGCTCATACATTACACATATAGTACACAAAGATAATGTAACGCCCCCAAATCGACTCCCGCCACGTGGCGAAGACCAACCTGGAGACGCTACGGCATGCTATGACTTTGACCATCATATTGACCATATCTCAGTCAAGAACCGAGACACGTCAGCGGAAGAAAAGAAATGAAGATAAATTATAACTTTAATTGCGGAAGTCTAAAAGAAATAAAATAAGTTCTACATCATAAATCTAAAATGCGGAAAGGTAAATGAAAACTAAATAACACTCTAAAAGTCCTATGGTTCATGTGTTGTCCTCTCGTCAGAGCCTCATCACCACACGCCTACTCCACCACGTTACTGACCTGGTCCTGTGGAAATCAGACACAGGGGAGGAGGTCCTTCCGTAAGCTTTACAGCCTAGTGGGGAACCACATGATATACAATGCATAACATGAATATAATAATCAGCGATAATTAATCAGGCTTAACTTGAACATGAAAGATAACATATAGTATCATGGATCATAATAAGGATAAGATCAGCGATATCATGAATCATGAGGATCAATAGTACATAGTAAACTTGGAATCATGACATACTTGACTTGACTTGAACTTGAACTTGAACTTGAACTTGAACTTGAACTTGAACTTGAACATGCTTGTCGATCTTGGTTATTAATTAACAATCAGGGTGACTTTGAGGTGCCTTTAATTCTTGGGGTATGCCCAGCAAACGATACGGCCTTGTGCGGGTCAATGGGTGATCAAACCATGACCAAGGGAGCGACCCTTATCTTGATGCACTTGGCTTGGACTGGCAACCCATCATTAATCTTTCATCTGAACTTATTAATCACTTTTATTATCTTTTCATTCTTTGTATCATGTGATGAAGGAGATATGATCGGTATGAGGTAAATCAAGACAAAGAGTTCATGTTGGAATTATAAGGAAATCACTAATATTCATATAAAAATAAAGAGAGATTAATAGGTGAATTTTGCTAGATTTTATGCCCAAAGAATCTCCTCCACCTTACGGTCGTAAAACCCTAATTCTTTGGATTTTACGCTCGAGGAATTCTTTCATTTTACGGCCGTAAAAATTAACCTTTATTACGTTACGGCCGTAAAACCCTACTCTCCATTCTATTTCGGCCGTAATAATTCAACTCTTATTTCGTTACGGCCATCATCTGTTACTCCCATCCGTTACGGCCTATCCCGTTACGGCCGTAAAACTCTACTCTTCGGCCGTAACAATCTATCTCCCATTTTCTCTCTTTTCGTTTCTCTCTCTCCCAACTTCTCGGATTTTTACGACCGTAAAAATCATCTGTTACGGTCGACATCTATTACGGCCGACATCTTTTACGGCCGACATCTTCCCTCTCTCTATCTTTTCTATTTTATTACGGCCGAAAACCTAACTCTTCGGCCGTAACAATCTATTTCCCCTTTCTCTCTCTTCTTTTCTTACGGTCTTCCCCTATTGCATTACGGCCGTAAGCTTCATCCCTTTTTCCTTTTTTTTTCTTTCTCTTACGGCCAATCCTTACGGCCGTAAAAAAATTTACCTCTATTGCATTACGGCCGTAAGAATTTATCCCTTTTTCTCTCTCTTCTTTTCTCTCTCTTCCAACTTCTCGGCCGTAAAACATCGTCTCCATTTTTTTTAACTCCTTTACGGCCAATTCATCACTTTTTTCTCTCTCCATCTTTTTCTCGACCGTAAGACAATTACGGCCAACAAATTTACGGCCGTAATACTTCTATTTTAAAATTGGATCGTGTTATAAAACCGAAAACGGAATCCCCTCTAAATCTTACATCCTAACAATCAATAATACAGAAATATAACAAACAGAAATAATTATGCATGCTACAATCAACCAATCAAAGAATTCAAGAAATCAAACAATTAAAAATAATAACTTGAATCATATTCATATTCTTTTCATAACGATTCGGGCATGAATTGAGATAATTCAGAGGCCATGCAAGGTGATTTCGATTCACCCACCTCGGTTCGCGGTTGATCCGTTCTTCGATTCGTCAAAAACCGCTCAACGAAGTCCCCTACTGTCCTCCTGCTCTCCCTCTCGATCTCTGCCCCTTGCGCCAAGAACGACGGCGGGTGCTCCTGCTTCTACTCACGCACGAGAGGAAAACGAAGAAAGCCAAAACAGAGGGAATTCGTGAGGGTGATCCGAACAAGGATTTATGGCCAATTGTCCTTATCTATTCTAATCCTCTCGTGATTGCATCCATATAAGATAAATCTGATAAGATTTCCTCCCTCTCATAGGATTGGTCTTTGTCTCATATTGGGAATCAATATGAATTTATATGCTGGCCGTTTATTTTGTTCGAGTCTAACTCGAATTTATTTATTATTATTATTTTTTTATCTTTTGCTGGTTGTTACAGATAAAGCAAATATAATTATCACATTTTGCAACTCTGTAAGAGGAACTAAGATCTCCTTCCCTTCTCTTGAAAGGCTACCCTTCTTGTTGCATGCAGGGCCTCTTAGGTTTGCTTCTGCAGAGTATAATGGGAACTTGCCAAATTTGGTGTACCATCCTTACGCGTGGACCAAGGTGAGATTAATTAATTATATTGGCTTTTAATTAATATATCTTAATCCGTGAACCCGGCATGTCTTTTCTTTCCATTACAAACTTGGGGCAGAATTAAACTGAAGGACACAGAAGTAAAGTTAAGGTCATATTGTGATCTTTTGTAAAATAATCTAAAAGCGACTTTGAAACAATATGGAATATATTTTAAAAAATAGACTACGATCTAAATTAAATTAAAGAAAAAAATATAATATAAATACACATTACATTGCTTTTTAAATCACCAAAAACTAACACTACAACATAAGATCCAGGCAGGAAACCCAAAACAAGTACATTTTCATTGCTAAAGGGCCACATTTTCATTCCGGATGCTCATGCCTTCGTCTCCATATGTTCAGTTCTCTTCCTCGCACTATTCATCGTTCATATGATGTTCATGTATTGTGGAGCCATGCCGTCTCAACAAATTTGGAGGGCTCAAACAAAATTTAATTAGGAGGCCCTTTAAAGTCGTAATAATAATAATAATAATAATAATAATAATAATAATAATAATAATAATAATAATAATAATAATAATAATAATAATAATAATAATAATAATAATAATAATAATAATTCCCTTGTTTTTTGTATGCATGCTTACTATTGAAAGTTTCACAATAAAATTCTCTTAACATTTTTCTAGAATTGATAAAAAGGTAAATAATGATTTGGCAGAAGAATGATTAGGGATATCGAGAAAGTTAGAATGCACAACATGAGTTTCTTTTCTTTTGACTTCAATAGATTATAATTCAATCTTTTGTAATTTTCCAGAGATCAGAATTATATATTAATAGTTGACAAAATTAATTGGAGTGCTAGCGGGATTGTCAGAAGAAAAAGAATTAAGTTAAATGTAAAAAAAATCACTAAAAGAAGAAAAGAAAGGTAAAAAATAGTTGTTGTAAAATTATTACAATAGGTGCTTAATGAGAGATGACAACACTGTTAATTGATTATATATTACTAATTAATTATTATCAAAATTAATAAATAAATAATATTATCAATTAGGGATTAAGGAACTAATGCAGCCTCAAGCCTGCCAATACCTACTCACAGCCAATGTCAAATCAGAGCTTTCAGCCAGTAGGTGAAGAAAAATGAATTATACAATGGATTAAAACATTATTGTTCGTTTAAAAAAAATAATTTTATATAATTATTTTATCATAATACTGACGATCAAAACACCTTTTAAGGTGAAATTTGAAGTTCTAAATAAACTTGATGTCGGAAAATTACTAATATGCAAATACAATTTTTACTATAAAATATTATTACCAAAGAAACATATATTTATTTATATCAGATAAAATAAGAAAATATTATAAAATATGAATTACCAAATTTAATATTTGAAAAATGGAAATATTTTTTTGCGATGAATTTTTATTTCATGCTACATCACCTTTTTTTTCAAATGACAATTAAGGTTATTTTTTATTATTAAAAATATAGTGCAACAGTACAATGAGCAGAAATGTATAATCCTATAGAGACAAAATATTTTCTTAAAGGAAAAATGCTAATGACAAAGAAAAGAAAATAGTCAAAATACATATGATTATGTTAATAAAAATAGAGTATATTTGTCAAGAAAAATATTTCCAACAAAATAATAATCTAACATTTGAGAAAAAAAATTACATCCGGATTTGATCCCTAAATATTTTCGTTCCATTTGAGCGAAGACTCTGAGTGGCAAGGCCCAAGCCCATACGCCACCCACAAAAAGACCATTCATTCCATTTGAGCAAAGGTTCTTAGAACGACAAGGCCCGAGCCCAGCAGAAAAGAGAGGGTTGTACAAATCGATGGCCGTAGAATTTTGCTCTCCAGGTCTTCAACATATTGACATTATATTTATACTATTACTTGAGATCTTGTGACATGTAGTGTAGTTTCCACTTTTTAGATGAGAATATGAATATGAATTAATTGACAAACTGATTTTTATTTTTATTTTTATGTCAAGGTCGCCAACATAATCTTCCTAGATTCTCCGGTCGGATCCGGTTTCTCATTTTCAAGACGATTCGAAGGATACGATGTTGGTGACGTTGCTTGGTCCAAACATGCTCACAAGTTCCTAATCAAGGTGATTATATATATGATTGTCATCATATTAGCGTCATTTTGGTCTGATGATATAAAATATAAGCAGTTTAGACTATTGAATCAAAATGATATCAATTAGTTCAGAAGTACGAAATTACACGAGGCAATAATACATCTCATATAGATTTATATTAGGGTGTAATCATAAGATACCGTTCAATCCCATAATTTTGAGCCATAAAATTGGTATTTAAATCAAAATAAAACTAATTTGATAATCTAAAAATATGAAATTGCACGGTACAATAACAGGAAGCCATATGTATAAAACTCGTGTTACAAAGTTTGCTAAAGAAATATAATTATACAAGTGGTAGGCTTGAATCTATGTACCATGTACAGATATATATGCATAAATTAAGTGATTAACTGTGTCTTTCTCTGTTTCCTGCAGTGGTTTAATGAGCACCCACAGTTCCTGCTAAATCCTCTCTACATTGGTGGAGACTCGTATGCTGGAAAAATTGTTCCCGTGATCGCTCACGAGATATCAAACGGTATATCATTGATTGATTTTTTTTAATGTTCGTAAAGTTAAATTTACATTCTGGAATAGGCAAAGGAAAAGATGCTCAAACAGCGATTCCTAATAGTTTAACTACATGGAAGGCCGATTCTTCTCTTACTGCATTTTTATGAGTCCAATATTTAGACACCATTTATATTACCTTAAAAATAACACTACTGTATAACCTACGAGCAACTTAAAATGCTACTTGATAAATTTAACAACAAAAGTTTGGTGTTGTAGCTGTTTCAAATGTTTGAATTTTTTTTTAAATATCTAAGGGATATTTTCCTACGTGTAATATTTTTAAATTACTGATAATATGAAGTTAAATTATTTGGGTCCACCACATTGCTTTGTTTACTTTATTTTAATTTGTAGATAATTTAAATTGCTTAGCAATATATATTGACTATAAAATGTTCATCTACATTACCACTTAAATGATAATATATTTTTATTTTCTTTTCATTCTTGTCCTCTTCAATCTTAGATAAATAAAATAAAAAAATATATATAACAATAACAAATAATATTACTACCATCATAATTAAAGATATTAATTTATTTTAAAATTTTATTATTATTATTATTCATATGAATTGCATATTATTATTTAGTTATTATTTTAAGTATTATATTCGTTACCATTACTTTCATTTAAAAAATTTGAAATATTTATAATTATGTTTATTTAATTTATTAATTTTGTTTGAGTTTTTAGTTGAATTATATGATATTTAACTTAATATTAGTGATAAAGGATATTTTAGTAAGGTTTGTATAGTATCATTTAAATTGTTAGAAAAAATTATTTATACATAGTAAATAAGGTAATGTACATTATTGATAATTTAATAGATGATAATCTTTCTATTAGACAATGTAGATTGCTAAATAATGCAGTAAACGTCCGTGGCTATAATTAGCGCTTAAATTTCTTTTCTAAATATACTCTTACCTATATTTCATTATTCATTATTATTTAATTTATTGATATGTATGGTACACTTTATTATCATCATTTTGCTCATTTATAGTTGTATGTTACTAAACAATGTCTGGATTAAAAAAATATCAATATAATAAATTAAACTTATACTTTATTATCATATTTGTTATTCACAAATAGTTAATTAACTAATAAAAATGAATTAATTTTATTTAAGATTGATAAAAAATCATATTATTTAACATATTAATTATTTCATTTATTTTATATTTATCAATTAATCCCAACATATATTTCTGGAATACTTTTATTTGTTTCCAATTGTTTAACGGCTAGTTCACTAATGTCTACTCATTGAAATTTAATCAATGTTAATGTTGAGTCGTTAGTCTTGGCAAACTGAGTCTTAAATGTCTTCGTTCATGTGCGTAGAAGTCCTACTGGTAAAAAATACAAGTATTCAGCAATTTTAACTGCAATGTATATGCGCTTTGCACATTCCATATTTGTTAAGCACATTATTTTTTATAAAAAATTATAAGTTGTATTTGCGTTGCTTCAAGTTTATTTAAGGATGAGCAAATCTGAGTTCGGGATCGGGTCCCGACCGACCCAGTTTGTTCTAAAATATTGAAAATAAAACTTGGTCTTGGTCTCGACTAGGATCAGGACGTCACTGATCAATTTTAAAGTTTAAGTCATTAGGAAGAACAATATTATTAATTTTATATTCTCAACACTCCTCACGTGTGGTGGAGGCTAATAACTTTGGTCTAATTTAGTCCATCACGTGGACGACACAGGAAGAAGTTTTTTTTAATAAGAGTTTAACGAGATTTGTACTCATGACCTTTTGATATTATGTTAAATTTAGGGCCTGTTTGGCTTAGTTGATATAAAATAACTGATAAGTTGAAGTGCTGATAAGTATTTTATTGACTGAAACTTATTTTTAAAAATAACCAATTACACGTTTGGATAAAATTACTTATATTAATAACAACTAGTTAGTTATGAGACAACTACCTGACTTATTTTTTAGAAAGAAGATAAGCACTCCTCCCCCTGCTTATTTTTTTGACTTATAAATAGATTTGATATTTCCTTATTAGTTAGATTTTCAAGTTATCAAACGTTGAAATTTTTTTAAACTAACTTATAAGTGGCTTATAAGCTTAACCAAACAGCCCCTTAATGTGCTGATCAATTTTTTTAAAAGTTTAAATAATTAGGAAAAGCAATATTATTAATTTTATATTCTTAACACATCACGGTCAAATTGGGATAAAAATCAAAAAAAATTTCTATTGTCACGATTTGATCATAAAATAAATAGATAAATAATACAAAATTAATATTATTATATAAATATGATAACTACCAATTAAATTATATATATGATACTATAATATAATGTATATTTAAGATATATATCAAATAAAATATAAAATATTATTTAAAATAAACATAAATATACTACTTATATATTTAACCGGGTTGGGACGTAGTTCGAATTTTTATAATCCGAACTCGGCCCGATTGGGCCTCAAGAAAATGAGACCCGGACCCAATCCGATTGCCTATTGGCTGTGTTTGGTAACACGGAACAAATCAAATGTTCCGATTGTTCTGCCAAACACATTCATGTCACGTGACTTCGGCCGAAACTTTTGACCAAATGTTCCGGTTCGAAGGCAAAAACATTTGTTTTTTTTTCAATTTCATGTCATTTCAGCCGTTTTTTTTGACTTTTTTTTTTCAAATTTCATCTATGTTTTAATTGTTTTATAATGTTTGGGTTATATAATTTAGAATATATTAATACATTATTAGGAATATTATAAAATAATTTATTTAATGTTATTAATTAAAAACTATAAAATAATTAGTTCTAATAATTAATAAAATTTTTATTAATTAAACTATTCAATTATTTTTTTTAAAAAATATATTATATTTGTATCTTAAAATGTACGTAAATTGTAATATTAATAATATTTAAAATATTTAATCAAAATAAATAAATAAAAACATTTAATAATATTAATAATATTTAAAATATTTAATCAAAATAAATAAAATAATATTAATAATATAATGATTTATTTAAATTATATTATTAATAACATATTCTTATTTATTATAATATTATACTTAATAAAATAATAAATTATATTCTTATTTCTCCTTTTTAATCTAAATACTCACTAAAACTTATTCATCACATTAACTTTTTAAATCCTCGTTATTATACTTTTCATCCAAACACCAATCTAAACTTTTTTATTAAATTAATTAGTTTTTAAGAAAATATTTTCTTAATATTTCTGTACCAAACACAGTCATAAAAAAAAATTCAGAAAATTTGGATCGGTGAAGGGTGAATGCGGATGAATGCTGGGGCGTCTGGTTGTTCCGACACGTGCTCACTGTTTATTGTTTATTTTACACAAGGCATGACTCCTCTCTTATGAATAACCGAACTCATGATGACTTAGATATTTTACATTATCTTCATCCAAATTACTCAATGTTCAATGCAATTATTTACGTGAAATATATATATATATATATTAATGCATTTTGCTTTTATTTTTCAGCTGCGACAACTGGGAAGGAATTTATTCTAAATCTCAAGGTAACTACACATTTTACCATACTGAGTCCGTAAGAATCATTTGGTATGAAGTAATATATTTAGATTATCAGTTGTTATTGTTTAAAATTCTCAAGGCCTACAAGATTATGCTGCAGTAAATTATTAGTAATTTTAATTTTCGTAAGTTGTAATATAATTGGTAATTTAAATAGAGCTAGTAAGAAGTTTCTCTCTAAATATATCCGTTCAACTTCATCTTCTTAGTTTTTTAGATCGTGCATGAATAACTGAAAATCTATACCATATGACATATGTTTTATCCTGCTCACTTTTTTATTATTTTTTGTTTTGTCCATATAAATAAATGTGATTAAAATTTAAAATAACTTGTGAGAATATATTAATGTTGTTTAACAGTTTTAACTATGATTTGTATTATTAGTAGTTATAAAATATTTATTGATACATTTTCTAATATTTATCTATTGTATTTTAACTCAAATTATTGGTTAATTAAAATGAGAATGCGGCAAACAACCACTACAAGAAAATCACAATTTTTCGACTGATAATTTCCGACGGTTCTAAATCCGTCGCAATTTGCGACGGATTTTTCGACGGTTCCGTTTCCGACGGATTTTTCGACGATTATAACCGTCGGAAATAATTTATATTATTATTTAATTTTTCGACGATTAGGAACGTCGATATTTTCGACGGATATCCATCCATCATAATTTTCGACGACTTTTCCGACGGTTACGACCGTCGGAAATAAAAAAATTAAATTATATATTTTTAATATTATTATTAAATTTTTTCGACAGATTTTCCGACGGTCACGACCGTCGGAAATTAAAAAATTAATTATATAATTTATTATATTATTATTTAATTTTTCGATGATTAGGAACGTCGATATTTCCGACGGATATCCATCCGTCGCAAAATCCGTCGCAATTTTCGAAGGTCGTAACCGTCGGTAAATGTATAATAATATCATATATAAGAGTATTTTATTAATATAACTAGCGACGGTCCAAACCGTCGCAATTACCGACGGTTTTGACCATCGGTAAAGATTATCGACGGTTCAAACCGTCGGTAAAATAAAAAATAAATATTATATATAACTAAATAAAATAAAAATATTTAATATTTACGTTTTCGACGGCCGAAACCGTCGGTAATTAAAATTTCGTTATCCCACTTTTTTTCCCTTTTCCCGCTTTCTTTCCATTTTTTTCCTTTATATATTTTCCCTCCTCCCTCTTCTCTCTCCCTCCTCCCTCCACTCCTCTCTCTCTCCCTCCTCTCCTCTCTCCCTCTCCCGGCCGCGAGCACCGGATCGGCCTCTCCCGCACGCCGGACGCCGGCGATCCTCCCATGCCGGACGCCGGCGACCCTCTCCCGCACCGGCGTATCTCTCTCTCTCCCGCTCCGCGCCGGCATCTCTCTCTGCTGTCGGCCGGATCCGGCCGCCTGGCGCCGGATTCGGCCTCCTGGCGGCGGATCCGGCCGCTAATTTTTTTTATATTTAAAAATTATTTGCGACGGTTGCGACCGTCAAAAGATCGACGGTTGCGACGCCTGTCCAAAGTTTTGACAGTTGTGATCGTTGAAAAGTTGCGACGGTTCGAACTGCCGGCCTTTTTCGGCGGTTGCAACCGTCGGAAATTTCGACGGCTCGGACCGCCGGCGTTTTTTGGCGGTTGCAACCGTTGGAAATATCAACGGTTCGGACTGCCGGCCTTTTCCGGCGGTTGCAACCGTCGGAAATATCGATGGTTCGAACCGCCGGGGACTTTTCCGGCGGTTGCAACCGTCGGAAAATTTCGACGGGTCGAACCGTCGGGGACTGTTCCGACGGTCAGAACTGTCGATATTTTCGACGAATTTTTTCAACCATCGCAAATCCGTTTGCGACGAGCGTTTTTTCGACGGATCGATTTCGACTGAAAAACCGTCGGTAATTGTGTTACCGACGGTTTTCGGACTGATTACCGACGGTTCGGATCGTCGGTAATCCGCGTTTTTCTAGTAGTGAACCCTGAAACATTTTTATTACGTGACATGCATACCCTTCTGCCTATGCTTTGTCTAAAAATATTTGTTTCCTTACTTTAAATAATTTGGATTTAGTTTTTGATATCTTGTAACTAAAGTTGATGTGCTGCATGAATGTGTGTATATTGTCTCAAATATGCTGAGGTAAGTTCAGACAATGAGTGAGTAATGGGTGATAGATAAGTTAAGACACAAATGAGACACAACAAATTTTGATATTTATAAATTTCAAAACAAATGGCAATCGCACCCTTGCCAATTGCAATGATTTAAGTATCTAAACTAACAAGGAGTAACCATAGGATGAACCACTAAGACAATCCATAATTTGATAGGATATAAAAGAAAAGACCATTCTAAAGAAAAAAACAATGTCTTAAAATTCGAACTGACCAGTCAATCTTGGTGTCCGGGTAATAAAACCATTCATGGGCAATTTTAAATTTGACCTTGGGATTAATGCACTTTGATTCGTTCAAATCCGATTAAAATTTGAGTCCAACCGACTGATCTGATAGATTTTAGTGATCAAGTCGGCCGGGTCAACTTATACAATAAAAAAAGATAAAATATAAAAAAATACTTTTTAAACATACCATATATGTTGTTGAAATTTATGCGGCATTGTTGGATCTCATCAATCTTTATTTTTATTTATAACTACTTCATAAATTTTTTTTAACTACTATTGGGTTGATCACTTAATTTATTATGTTATTTAATTTCAATTATTTTATTCTACTTTATTATATTATATATTATATATTATATTAAGTATTTGTTATACAGGATATTATATGTGGATAATATTATAACAATATCTTTAATTTATATATTTCCTTAATTTATATTATCTGTCCGATCATTTGATTTGACCCGATTCAATTAATCCAACTTGACCCGTTGATCAATTTGGGTCGATAAACAGGTCGGATCTTACAATATTGGAAAAAACAACAAGGTAAATAAGAGAAAATGATAGGATATAAAATTGCAAAATTTACAAAGAAATTCAAATCCAATTGTTATTGAGTTCTGACATTCCTTTTTTCAGTCGTAGGAACCTTCTAGTTATCGGTTTCTTAAAGTGCCACAGAAATTTGAATTTAAATGTATTATTATTTTCTTATCGACCAAGTACAAAATATGAAACATATCTAATGTGGATTTTATTTTTCCTACAAGAATTATATAGATCCATATAAAAAAATTTAGATTAGCAGAATGAATAAATATAAAGAAAACATGTTTTAAAATTAATGAAATCAAGCAATTCATAAAAGTAAACAAAATGAATGCCTTAGTTAAGAAAAAAAAATCATAAAAACATTTTATTTGGTTCCTTTCAGGGTTATGTCATTGGCAATCCAGTAACAGGGGGCAAAATAGATGCTAATTCTCAAGTGGAATATTCTCATGGTTTTGGACTTATTCCTGACCAACTTTACGAGGTAACTTTATATACTATAATTTGCATCAACCAGAAAATATATATGCTCACTTCTATTTTTCAGTGTCTGAAGTCTTTTTTAGTCCTGTGACTCATATCTTCATTTTTACACTGTTTTCGTTTTTATCTTTTTGGCCTCAGTTGATCGAAAGAAATTGTGAAGGACAAGATCATAGAACTCCGGATGCCCAATGTGCAGACAGTCTAGATGCTTTCTATAGAGTTAGTACCTCTCATATATGTGTGTGCTATACTGTTCTTTGGTTAACTTCCTCACCTACATTTTATCAGCAACTTTTATGAACTATTTTGACAAAATATTTCTTCAGTTAAAATCTGAAGTTCAGGAAGGATATATACTGGATCCGTTGTGTCCTGCTGTATTCCCCAAGTCGAGAGAATTGATTCACGGTAGGAGATCAATCCGTGATGACAAATACTTGGAACCTTTTGACCCGCCTATTCATCATCCTCCGCAGAAGTGTAGAGTAAGTATATATATGCATAAGACCTTGAATCCAACTTGCTAAACAAAGTTGATATCTATGCGACTGAAATCATATTTGTTATTATTGTTGTAAGATTTAACTTGATATATCCATGACTATATATCATGTATGTGTGTAAATTGTGCACATGATATACCAGAATCAAAGTATGCCTTCACAGAATTGTATTTTTTATTTTCGGTGATTGGGAAGTGAATCCTTTGATGTTTCCAAATGCAGTTATATACGTATGTGTTGGCTGATTATTGGGCAAATAGCAATCTTACAAGAGGCGCTCTCGGAATCAAGAAGGTACCTATATAGAAGGAAGTAGCCAATTATTTTTATTATTATAAAAAAACAGTAATCTTAATTTGAAATTCATTATATTTCACTTCGTTTTTAGTTTGAATGAGCACAATATATACTATATCTATCCGTGTTTAATAAAATACAAAATCCCTTTCTTATTTTTTCCCAAAAATTAATTAATTCTTCAATGAGTTGCAGGGAACAGTGCCTGAATGGATAAGGTGCAACAGTGACTTGCCATATAGAATGGACGTTGCAAGCAGCATAAATTACCACTTAAATCTTACGGCTAGAGGCTATCGTGCATTAGTCTATAGGTATATAAGACCCTGCAGACCATGCAGTGCAGTTTTCCTTCTTTGAATCTTTCCATGTTATTGCCATTTCGAAGTAATTAAGGACGTGACCTTAACTTGTATCTCTGGCCCAAATCGCATTTGACCTTAAATACATATTGTTGTCTGTGACATGTACGTGGCTTTCGTCCTTCGTAGCGGTGATCACGACCTAAAGATCCCTTACGTGGGTACACACAAGTGGATACAATCATTCAACTATTCTATTGTGGATGGCTGGAGATCTTGGAGAATCGTTGATGGACAAGTCGCAGGGTGAGCTACAGCCTACATGAACTCTTATCAACTCTTTCTGTTTAATTAATTAATCTGCACCTACGTACTCATCCACTAATTAACTCCCTCTAATCGTGCTTTCTGCTAATATAATAACAGGTATTCCATAGTGTACGGGAATAATTTGACATTTGCGACAGTTAAGGTGAAACGATTTTTTTGATCACTTTGATTAATGAAAACTTCATATCCAAGTCTTTAGTTGACGCAGCATGCAATTGTTCTTTCCTGTAGAACGCCGGTCACACAGCTCCAGAGTACAAGGCCGAGGAGTGCTTGGCCATGTTCAGACGGTGGATCTCTCACAAACCTCTCTGAATGTGCAGAAGGGTTGATAACATTGTGAGCGTCACAAATTATATCTCAGCAGTCAAGTTAATAAACATTGATAACAAAGGGAATAATGAGCACGACCTCCCCTTCGTTTGCTTATCTTAATAATGCACTGTTTGAGGCATATAATCTTGAATTTGATTTAGATATGAGATAAATAATGAGAAAGGAAACTTAAAAAAAATATTGGATGAAATTATATTGACATAGTGCTTGTCAAGTTAATAAACCACTAAAAGTCAAGACTCAAACCTCTAACACATGAAATAGCAACTATCAAATAAATAACGTAACCAATCTATGTATTAAGCTCCTCATTAAAAAATGTCTCAGAAAAAAAATAATTATCACAGTTTTTTATTCAACTTAAGTTTTATTTATTTTTTAAAATATATTTTACTTTTATAATTCTAGTATTCTATTCAAACACCCATTGGAGATTAACTTTTCAATTTCAATAATTAAAAATTATATTTGGTTTCATCTAAATATACAGACAACTAAGACGGTAATTCAAGTTCAGAATCCAGAGAAACCATAACTGCATTTATCAAAAGCTACACTTGACACTACAAGAAAATTGCCATTTTCCGACGGACAATTTTCGACGGTTTGAAATTCGTCGCAATTTGCGACGGATTTTGCGACGATTCCATTTTCGACGGTTACAATTATTGGAAATGAAAATAATAGATTATGTAATTTATTACATTATTATTTTATTTTTCGACGGTTAGGAACGTCGATATTTCCGACGGATACCCGTCCGTCGCAATTTGCGACGGATTTTCCGACGATTACGACTGTCGAAAAGGAAAATAATAAATTATATGATTTATTATATTATTATTTTATTTTTCGATGATTAAGAACGTCGATATTTCCGACGGATATCCATCCGTCATAATTTGCGACGGATTTTTCGACGATTACGACTGTCAAAAATAAAAAAATAAATTATGTAATTTGTTATATTATTATTTAATTTTTCGACGATTAAGAACGTCGATATTTCCGACGGATATCCATCCGTCGCAAAATCCGTCAAAATTTTCGACGGTCATAACCGTCAGTAAATGTATAATAATATCATATGAGGAGTATTTTATTAATATAACTAGCGACGGCCCAAACCGTTACAATTACCGACGGTTTCGACCACCGGTAATCATTACCGACGGTTCAAACCGTCGGTAATATAAAAATAATCATTATATATAACTCAATATTTTTTCGACGCTCACAACCGTCGGTAACTTTAAAAATAGTTAATATTTACGTTATCGACGGCCGGAGCCGTCGATAATTAAAATTTTATTATCCCGTTTTTTTTCCCGCTTTCTCTCATCTTTTCCCCTTATATATATATATATATATATAACAGGGGTCCGCGCCCGTCGGATGGGGATCCGACGGGCGCGGCTTTCAAACTTGTTTTTTTAATCCGTTTTCTTTTTTTTCAGTTTTCTTCTTTTTTCGTTTTGTGGTTTTGTTCGCGTCCGACCATTCCTGTGCCCTAGTTCTCCGCAAACAGCCATTCGCGCCGTTCCATCGCCATTCCTCGCCGACGTCCGGGGCCGTTCCATTACCATTCCTCGCGGACGTCCGCAGCCGTTCCATCGCCATCCTCGCCGACGTCCGCGCTCGGTGAATCACCGTCCGCAGCGTAGGCCGTCTGCAGCCGTTCCTCGTCGTCGGTATCTGCTTCATCGACGCGCCCCACTGCTTGCTTCCTCGTTGGATCTCCATCCGAGCCGCGAATATCTGCTCCTTCCTCGCCGGATCTGCTTCGTCTTCGCCATATTTGCTTCGTCCTCGTCTGATCTCCATCCGAGCCGCGAAGATCTGCTTCGTCGTCGTCTTCATTGCTAAACACTGCCCCGCCGCGCTCCGACCCCGCCCTACCGCGCTCTGCCCGCCCCGCCGCGCTCCGACCCCGCCCCGCCGCACTCCGACCGCCCCGCCGTGCTCCGACCCCGCCCCGCCGCGCTCCTACCGCCCCGTCACGCTCCGACCGTCTCGCCGCGCTTCGCCACCGCCCCACCGCGCTCCGACCGCCCCGCCGCGCTTCGCCACCGCCCCCGCCACGCTTCGCCACCGCCCCCCGCCACGCTTCGCCAGCCCCGCTCCGACCGCCCCGCCGCGCTTCGCCACCGCCTCGCCGCGCTTCGCCACCGCCTCGCCGCGCTTCGCCACCGCCCCGCCGCGCTCCGACACCGCCCCGCCGCGCTCCGACCCCGCCCCGCCGCGCTCCGACCCCGCCCCACCGCGCTCCGACCCTGCCCCGCCACGCTCCGACCCCGCCCCGCCGCGCTCCAACCCTGCTCCGCCGCGCTCCGACCGCCCCGCCACGCTTCACCATTTGTTGGGTGAGCTACTTTAGGACATTGTTGCTATGAAATTTTAGTGTTATGACGTGATCCAATATGTGCAGGTAGGGTTAGGACAATGGCGTGGCCTAAATGTCATTGTCAATAAGATGCAATAATAAAAACATCTTGGACCGAACGGAACCCCGGTCGTCGATTTTACGATTGTCCATTTTACGGGGTTAGTTTGATAATTCTTTGGTTGATTGCTTTCGATTCAAATGTTGTCTTCCTAATCTAATGTTGTCTTTTGTGATTGATCTTGCAGCAACATCGAGCTTGCACGTACTTCAGATGGTTAGATCCATCATTTGAACCGAGACATACACAAGTTATTAATGGGTTGTTAGAAAGATTGATAGAATGGAGGCTCCAAATTTAAATGACGATGAAGTTAGGATTAATAGGAATGGAGCGAATGTCATGTGTAAATTTGTTTGTTTAATTGTATTGCTACTAGCTATATATGTCTTGGTAATGTAGTGGATGTTACTCTAATATGGATGGTTGTATATGCCTAACTTATGTAATAACACAAGTTGTTGCCCCCCAACGTCTTGTTAAGATCCTGGTGTTGTCTGTAAGTTGGCCTTTAGCCATTGTCTTGTTAAGATCATGCTGAATAATTGACAGCACAGATTCACCATCAGCAGTTCTCACTCCAATATCTGCTCCAGCCATAACTAGAAGGCGGAAAACCTCTGCATGGCCAGACTTAGCTGCAATCATGAGTGGGGTGAAACCTGATCCATCCAGCTTGTTTAGATATGCAGAAGAGGAATGCAGAATCATCTGCAGTGGTTCAACACAACCACTTGCAACAACAAAATGTAGTGGCAAGAAGACACTGACATTTGACGATTTTATACTCAATCCAGCTTTTAGAACATGTGAAATAATATCAATGAGAGAAGATCCAAAGACGCTTCTCTTTGCCAATTGAAAAGTTGCATCACCTGAGCTGCTGACCACTCCTAGATCTGCTCCAGCTAAAAGTAACTCTTGAAAACAATCTGCATGATCATGTTTTGCAGAGATCATAAGTGGAGTCTCTCCCATTGAAGTCCTTGCATTGATTTCAGAAGCATTCGATATTAACTGCCTTAAAATGTCAACACATCCTAATCTTGCAGCCAAATGGATTGGACGGAATTCATTCCCATTCTTTGTTTGTTTAACTCAGGCGTCTAAAGCGTCAGGCTTATAACTAAAGCGTCTAAAGCGTCTAAAGCGTCAGTCTTATAACACTCTTTATAACTCACGTAAGAAACAATCTAAAGCGTCTTCTAAAGCCTCACGTTTCATAGCCGCTAGCTGCACTAAGTGCAGCCTTCGTCCTCAAGTTTGGACATGCATGAAGTAATAGCTACACTGGACCAGGACATGCACATAATCACATAAGAAGTCACAGGAACTAATAGCTACACTGGATCAGGACATCGTCATGGACAGTAACAGAAGTAGATAATCACATAATCACAAAAGAAATCACCATAAGAACAGGACATCATCACCATAGATAATCGTCATGGACATCGTCATGGATTAGGACATCGTCATCGTCATGGACAGTAACATAATCACATAAGAAATCACCATACAAGAAGTAGATTCTTTTTCAGTGGCAATCATGGCACGCAGGAGTTTGTTCTAATAAGTCTCGTAAACAATTAATAGCAGGTGCAAGACAACAATTTCAAGGGGAAAAAGAGCACAAACAACACTGGTTGTAGGACATCATGTCGCAAAGTCATTGATTCATATATAGTCACAAATATCACATATGGTTCATTCTTTGTGGAAGAGTAATGCCCGCTCTCTTCAGAAGGTCTTTTGAAGCTTGAATTGCCTATGATAATATCTCTTCCAGTAAGAAAAATGGAAAGGAATCAGAGAAAAGTCAGAAGCTCGACAAATGAACATTAACCACTTAAGAATATATAGAAGAGATTCTCATTTCTATAAGCTCAAATAAAGATGACTCTCATGTAGTGATATCATTGCTAACAGGTATCTCTTTACCAATCACTGAAACTGGCTTGCATATATCTTCTGTAATTGCATGTGCATTTGACCGTATCATTTGAGTTCAGTTTTTCCACAAATGATGGAAGAATGGAAAAGAAAAGTGTAGATTCCAGAAGTTATTTAAATTACTGCTGAAGTATTCAATTATAATTAGTTAACAGAATTGCGGGCCTCAAGGAACAAGAGACTAGAACATCACGAGACATCAGGGAGCCTAAGAGAATCGTAGAAAAATGTGATAAAGTAACTAGAGTACTAAAATATCACGAGACATCTAGCAGCCTAAGAGAATTGTATATAATATATGGATGACAACCACAAACCCCGTTAGTCATCTCATTTCTATAAGCTCAAATAAAGATGACTCTTATAAGCGAAAGCAAAACAGATAAATTCTACCAATAGGAAAAATGATTTATAAGAAAATACCATCTACGTAGAGGAAGAATCACTTTCTCCATTGCCAATGTTGCGCTAAACCTGACTTTCCGATTCCTATTCATGAATTGCAATCAATTAGTTGACTACAAATCTGTAAAACAATGAACATTACGAAAAATAATTTACCTTCAACAGTGAACATATTCTTTTGTCATGTCCATTTTTTTCACAATGGCCACATCTACGCTTCTTAGATTCTTTTTCAATGCCGGATTTAATCCTTCCAACATTTCTTGGCCTACCTTTATTTCACATGGACTGGATCACGTATGACGAAAAGAGATTCATGTAAATTAACCGAACTTGATTGACTGACAATAAATTCATTGGTAGCACATTGACTTGCATGCATTCCTCCTGTATCTGTATCATTTGAACCCACAACTGCATTTTCAAAATCAAATGCTCTCATCTTTTTTATAACATCGTTGATTAATGGAGCACCGAATTGTAAGTGTCTTGCAGATTTCAATCCCATCTCTTCTACCTTCCATAGGTTACTTTGCCTGCCTAGTTTTTGAATTGGGGTTATGAAATCACTACTAGAAGATAAGTTATCATAAATTGCATGTGCATTTGAATGTCTTACATTTATCGTCCAACGATGAAGTATGTAACTCTCGGGTATGGATCCAACCCCTTTCTTGTGAAGAACATTCAAAATGTGAGAACATAAGAACCCTTCCTGTTCAAACTTTTTGCAAGAACAACTTATACACACTCCATCGACATGTGTAAACTCCACCATATTCTTGCTTTCATCAATACCATTCGCAGGATAAACAGAGTATACAGCTTTGTGAGCATCTTTGTATATTTTGTGAGCATACATATTAATCGCTTGACCATATTCTTCTTGGAACTTACAAAAAATAGCATGTGTATAAATGTTTCCACCATGAATTTCTAAAGGGTGCTTCGAAATGTATGCCGCCGAGGAGTTCATAGTTCGATAATCTTCTTTCTCTTCAAGTGCACGATGAGTTTGGACAGCCCTATCATACTGTTGTACAAAATCTGAAAGTGAGGTGTTCACATTTACATATCCATAAAAAAAAGCATTAATACTTTCTGCTCATTGCGTGGTACGCATACCTGCATTAAAAACGTCTTCGAAATACAATGCTATCCATTGATCACGTTTATTGTACATGATCTCCAATCAGTGTCCATCATGAATGTCAAACTTTTGTTTCAAAGAACTCCAACCATCTTCAAATTCATTTACATTTGATGAACCATAGAGCCACCTATTGTAATCTTCCTTAAATTTAGTTTTTGCATACAAATCTTGTAAGTGAGACATTGCGTTCCTAGCAATATGCCATGTATAAAAAATATGTTTAGTGTTAGGAAATACTTTACGGATAGCATTCCCCATAGCAATATCTTGATCCGTAATAATACATTTTGGATGCTTTCCAAACATGCATTCAGACCACTGTTCAAATAACCATACAAATGTCTCTTCTGTCTCATCCGCAAGTAAGGCACAACCAAATAAGCACGATCTTCTATGATGATTTACACCAATAAAAGGAGCAAATGACATTTTTAAGTTATTTGTACGATATGTTGTATCAAATACAACAACATCGCCAAATGTCAAATAAACATCCCTCGACCTTCCGTCAGCCCAAAAGAAATTTAAAACAGTACCATCTATATCCAATTCCCACCTATGAAAGAAGTCTGGATCAACAGTTACCTTACTTTGAAAAGCAGATATGATATTTAGGCATTCATTGTTGAAATTACCTTTTCTTCTCGTCCTCAAATGGTCAATACAGTCTTGCACTGCTATGAGAGGTTCGCCGGACATATTAAGAGCTCTAGCTATTCTTGATGGTCCCATACCAAACTCATATAGGTTCACTATAGCTTCCTTGGAAGTTGCCCTGAATTCTTTTTGTGAGCGCAAATATTTTACGTTTGAAGGAATAGTTAATGGATGGCTATGTTCTTCTACAAATCTTCTAATCACTCAATTTCCATTCTTTCCCAGACCAATATATAAGTGGGCCTCCTGACAATCATCTCTAACTTCTTTTCTTTGTGTAGGAATTTTTTCAACACCTTTCTTCATTCTCTTATGTCCTTCTTTGGAACAAATAAAAGACCGGCTAATTATATTTCCCGTACTCTTGGACTTGTGCAAAGCTTGTTTCCTAACAGAAAAACCAACTAATTTGGCATACATGTTATAATATTTGTACGCTTCCTCATCGGTGTCAAATGTCATGCCAATATATGGTTTCGGTACCTCGTAGGATTTCACATAATCTATATGCACTTCATCATTATTTGAATTCTCATTGTCATCAATAGTAATATCACGATAAGAATGTGCCTCCATCTCCAAACCTTTTTAGCTAAAAACATGCAATTGTATACACATAAGAAAACAACCATTTAACATGCAATTGTATTCACATAAGAGAACTAAGATTTAACATGCAATTGAATTCACATAAGAGAACTAAGAACTAAGAGAACTAAGATTTAGCATGCAATTGTCTACTCCAATCTTAATTTCACCAAAACGAAAACTGAGAGGCATATGATAACTTCAACTATCCAAAATTCTCAAAGAAAAATTCAAATTATCTTTAAGGAGAGGATCAAGGCAGACCATATACCAACTCGCCCGACGCCAAGCACAAATGGACGAAGAGCCACAAATTCGACGAATGATGCCTCAGGCGAGTCTACGAGAGGATACAATGAAGGTTTAGCTTTGTACTCGTCCAATCGGAATTGAAGTGAAGAAGGAGAACCAGATGGAGAATACCTCTCGGGCGATAGTCGGGTGATCTCGGGTGATGGTGGATGGCGGAAGGATGGCGGACGGACGGCGAATCATTGGGCGCGGTGCGGATGGCGGACGGACGGTGAATCACTGGGCGCGGCACGGATGGCGGACGGACGGCGAATCACTGGGCACGACGCGGATGGCGGACGGACGACGAATCACTGGGCATGGCACAGACGGCGGACGACACGCGGACGGACGGACGATGAACGACGAATCACCGACTACGGATAGCGAATCACCAGCTGCGGATGGTGAATCACCGAGCGCGGATGGCGTACGGATGACGACGAACAATAGCTGCGGTCGGCGGACGGACGACGATGAACGGTAGCTGTGATCGGCCTGCGGACAGCTGCGGACGGATCTGCGGACAGCTGCGGATGGCCTGCGATGGATTCCTGCGATGAACGGAGGGCGGAGGGCGACGTCGGACGGCGGACGGAGGGCGACATCGGCTAAAACTAGGGCACAAAAAAAAAGATCGGGACGACACGAACAAAACCACAAAATGAAAAAAAAAGAAAACCGAAAAAAAGAAAATGGATTAAAAAAACCAAGTTTGAAAGCCGCGCCCGTCGGATCCGGATGGGGGAGGGGAGGACCCCCATTAAATCCATATATATAATACCTCTATTATAATTTCTCCTCTCCTCTCTCTCCCTCTCTCAGCCCGCGAGCACCGGACATCATCGACCCTCTCCCGCACCGGACGTCAGCGACCCTCTCCCGCACCGACGACCTTCTCCCGTGCCAGCGTCTCTCTCTCTCCGGCCCAGACCGCCAGGCGTCCGGATCCGGCCCGCAGCTAATTTTTTTATTTTTAAAAAATTCTTTACGACGGTTGCGACTGTCGAAAGATCGATGGTTGCGACCGCTGAAAGATCGACAGTTGCGATGACTGTCGAAAACTTTCGACGGTTGCAACTGCCGGAAAAGAAGCACCGGGTCTTTTCCGACGGTCGGTAATCAGCATTTTTCTAGCAGTGTGAGAAGTAGAAAAAATAGTTCCAACTGCAAGAGAAGGTGACCCAAATATTTAGACTAATTTAATTGGACAATATTGTTTTGTCATGCACAAAAAAAATAAATTTGTGATTTATTACCTATGAAGATAGATCGCTATTTTTTTTTCAAAGAAAAATCAACCGGATGGCATAAGAAAAACCGACTAATTAATCTGAAAATTTTATCCAACTCTAAAAAATGGAATCAATCGGAATGTATGATTTAGAGTTACTTTAATAAACTAAAACTCACTCATTAAAATTAGAACCCCATCCAAAAAATAGTAGGAGCCTATTTTTATTCATAAATTTTTTATTTATATAATTAATTCATAAGTTATATGAAAAAGGGGGAGAAATATATTGTAAGGAGGATGACATGATTATGGGAAATTTATATATTGTTTCTTATATACTTCATGTGCAAATTATTTTTTGATGAAACAAAAAGGGGGAGAAATATGATAAAAATATAAGAGAAATTTATATAGATGTGGACCTTCTGAATATAACTCTATATGAAAAGTACATTATAATAAAGACTTATGTGCATATCTACTATTGTAAGGAAAACTTAGTTTTAGGGGAGTGAAATTTCGACTTTGATATATTTTCCTTCCCAATTTATATATTTTTCATATTTCTCGGTTTGTCTTCATAAAAAAGAGGGAGATTGTTGGAGCAAAGTTGTTAATACATATATAATTATATTTTGATGATACAAACCTCAAAAGATTAAGAGTTATATTTAAAATGTCGAAAAAGTTTAAATAGAAATGAGTGACTTCATGCACTAAACTTTCAATTAATATTTGTCTATGTTTGCATGAGATTTATATTAAGAGTTGAATATAAAAGTTATAGATAACTTTCTTATATTTTTAGAAAACTAAGAATCACCTCATTGGGACAATCACATAAAACGTTATGTTTAAATGAAGCTTGAAAAGTTGAAATTGCATTTGATATTTTTATGTACTAAAGTTGTACTTAATATTTGAATATTCCATCATGAGATTTGGATAAAAAGATTATATATAAAACTTATATATAATCCTCTTATATTTTCATAGAATTAATAATCACCCCATTTGGACAATCGTATCAAAAGTTATGCAAAAAATAGTGAAGATCGACAAGTTCTATTCGAAGTTGATAATTTTATGTGCTGAACTTTCATTAAATATTTGATTGCTTTATCAACTAATTTGGGATAAGATGTGGGCATGAAAAATGTAAATAAAAGTGTTAGCTTTTCATAGAATCAAATATCATCTCATTTGCATACTAGTATGAAAAGTTATGTATAAAAGAGTAAATACATAAAATGTTTCATTTGAAATGGACAATCTTGTGTACTAAACTTTGAATTAATATTGGACTATGATCTAATTAGATTTTGGATGAATGATGAACATAAAATTGTAGAGAATTCTGTTATATTTCCATAGAATAAAAAATGAATTCATTTGGATACTTGTATGAAAAGTTATGTATAAATGAGTAAGGTCTATAAAGTTTAAATTGAAATTGACAACTTTATGCACTAAACTTTGATTGAATATTTGACTATGATCTCATTAGATTTTGAATGAATGGTGAATACAAAGGTTGTAGAGTATTTTGTTATCTTTTTATAGAATTAAATATCATCCCATTTGGATAACTGTGCAAAAAGTTATGTATAAAAGAGTGCAGGTGTATCAGACTGTCAGTGACAAAATGGTCGACCGATACATTAACGGTCGACCGTTATGGGTAAAAAAGGATGAACGGTTTAAAACGGACGACCGAAGGTGCTATCGAAACGACCGCTAATCACAGAGACCAAAGACATTTCTAAAACGGACGACCGAAACATTAATGATCGAACGTTATGGGAGCAAATGCAACAACAACGGCTAAAATACTTCTACAGACTACCATCAACGGATAACTATGAAGAAAAGACAAGCACAACGGCTAGTTACTATTCATAACGGTCGACCGTTATAGAACTGACAGTACAATCTTTTTGAATTACTTTACAACAGCCAAATTTTTAAGAGAAGCCTATAAAAGCGATCCAAAAGATTGAAGGAACACCAACTAAGCAAGGCAAATCATTCTAGATATCCCTTCAAATCCAAAGCATTTTTCTTGAGCCAAAGTTACAAATCATCCCTTCCCTCTTCTAGTTTCTTAGTGAGAACATTATTTGTAAGAAGAGAGCATTGGAGGGAATTCTTGTTTAGATAGTTTTTTAGAGCTCCTTGTAAGAAGATGTGTGCCTTACCTCTTGAGCAAAGAAGAAGGCATTATGGTGTAAAAATGATTATTCTCTCCCTAGAAGAAAAGAGAAAGCTAGTGAATCTCCGACGGTCTCGAGGTCGAGAAGTCGGAGCTGGGACGTAGGCCAAGATGTGGCTGAACTTCGTCAACAAATTACCGTGCATCTCGAGTTTATCTTTCTCTCTCCTTCCTACTCTACTATGCATGTGATTTGATTGCTATTGTATTGGTTTAAATATTAACAAATCGATTTTAAGCTTCCTCGACGATTTTCGTAAAATCGATATTTTCAATTTAAACCCCAATTCACCCCCCCCCCTTTTGGTGCGTTGTGATCCTACAATTGGTATCAGAGCAAGGTTGCTCTTATTTTAAAGATTTAACCATCTTTTAGAGCATGACACTATTTTTGGAAGAAGGTTATTTCATTTTTGACCCACCGAGTTTTAAAAACCATTCTTTTTCTTCTTGGAAAATTAGAATGAAAGCTTATATTTGGTCTATTGATTTTGATATGTGGAAAGTTTTGGAAAATGGTTTTGAAAAGTCAAAGAAAATTATAAATGATGTTTCTATTGATATTCCATTTTTTGAATATGACAATTTTCAAATGTCGATTGAAAAACTTGACTACAATGTCAAAAATGTCTTTTATTCCTCTTTAGATTCTTATAGTATGAATCTTATTTCTAAATGCTCCGCTTCTCATGAGATTTGGTAAGTTTTGTTAAATAATTATGAAGGGAGTGACTTTGATAAAAAGGACACATCATATGTGGACAATGAAGAAAATAATAGTTTTACATCCACGACATTCAAAGATGAAGTGTTATGCTTAATGGTCAAAAGTGAGGATAATAAGGTAGCGTCAACTTCATCTTCTTCTTCTAGTGATAGTGATAGTGATAGTGATGATATTATTGATATTATTCTTGATGTTCATAAAGAATTTTTATCTCTTATTCAAAAGCATCTTTCTCTTAAAAAGAAAAATGAGACATTAATGAATGAGTATATTGCTTTAAAAAATGATTTTGAAAATTTAAAAAATGAAAAGGATGCATGCTTAATTGAAAATGAAACTTTGATAAAGAAAATTTATTCACTCTTCTTGGAAATTAAAAATTATAAAGTTTTGAAGGTAGAAAACTCAAAGTTGATTATATTATAAAATGAATCACAAAAGAAAATAACTTATTTACAAAATGCTTCACATAATAAAAGTACTATGCCTTTGAAACATACTAGGAATGTTCAAAAGCCTATTAAAATATTTGCAAACTCTAATGATTATAGAAAGGAAATGAACTTGAAGAAAAATGTTAAAAATACAAAAGGATATTATTTGAAATATTCTTATTCTTCAAAATCAAAGCATACCAATGATTATTATTTGAAGAATAAACATTATTATGATCGCTCTTTTAATATTAAACATTTTCATGCTTCTAATTATGATTATTTAAAGTTGAAATATGATCAAAATAATTGTGTTATACCATATACTATTTGTCATTATTGTAATGCTCATGGTCATTATTCATTTGAATGTCAAATTAAAAAATCTACTAATATGGGCATGAAATTGATGTGGATTCCTAAAGGAAACAAAATTAATCATGTTGGACCCAAATAAGTTTGGGTACCAAAATGTAAATAATTTTTGTTTGTAGGTGTGCTTCACAAGGAATGAAAAGAATGATTCAAGCAAAGTGAAGGTACACATTTTTGGTAAAGTATCATTGAAGTAAAAATTTTTCTTCATATATTATGACATATCATATCTAAAACTGAGCATTTAATGTGTCCATTTTTTATCATGATTATACACAAGCTCAAATGCATAAAAGCCTTAAAATCTTCATGTTAACAAAAAATTATGATACTTTTTATGATTAAGTGTGAATGTGTATTTTGATTTGATATACAAAACTTTTGATGATTTTGTGACTTGAACTAAATATCTATTTTATGAAAGTTGTATTTTATTTTGATGATAAATACTTGTATATAAAATTAAGATGATCTTACTTTTACTCATAAAAATCTAAGACATTTGAGTTTATCTTGATATTTTTAAATATTTGTGAGGAGTGCATAATGAAGATATTTTGAATTTAATTTTCTGCAACAATTATTTGAGATTTAAATTTATTTACTAGTTATCATAATTTTTACACAAGACTATGATTATTTTTTAAAAAAAGATAAATTCTTGTGCATAATTGGACCATTCTATTTTGAAAATGATTATGTCCACATATGCTTAACCCTTAAAAATGTGAGCAAGTATAATTGATTAGGCTATTATTAGTTTTTTATTTAGACATTTGATGCATTATAATTTTAAAATTAAAAAGGACTTATAAATTTGGAATTTAAACATAAGAACAACTATTTGAAAATAAAGTTAGAGAGAGTTTTAAATTTTGATATCATAATTTCTTTTGACTTGTAATAATGTACTTGAAAAATATCTTTCCTCATATGTTAAATAAAGTAAACTATATGCATATCTTAATCCATTACCACATTTATTGTAATTGTCATTATTATTTGGCAAAAGAAAATAATATATGTGATCATCTTTGATAAATATTTTATCTATTAATATTTGAGAATCATTTATGCAAAATTAAGTTGAATACAAATTTAAGAAATATTTTGGACATCATTATGCTTACTTTTATGAATCTATACATGTTCATGATAATGCTTGAAATATAATTTCTATTTGTTATGCATATAAATTTCATGATCACCATTTTCTTTTATGCGTAGTTGAACAAATTAATGATGGTGAAATGAAATTATTTCTAAAAAGATATGTGACTAACAACCTTGGACCCAAACAAAATTTGGTACCAAAATTGATCTTTTACTTGTAGGTTTGCGTCACATGAAAAGAAAAATGAAAATAAAGTTGAAATGAGATTGACACATAAAGTTTCCGATAAAAGTATTTTGTGTACGAAAATGAAAATTTGAACTCATTTTAATGTAATGCATATTTATGCTTTGGATTTGTCTATTTATTATCATAAAGATAAACATTGACAAAATATTATGATTTTTATGCATACTAAAATTATCTTGCTTATCTAATCTTGTAAATTCATATATTACTCATTTTGATTAAATATGCTTAAAGATTATGATCATTGCTAAGTTGACATTTTTGAACTATCATACTAATTCAATGTGAAAATCATATTTGATGAAATAAAAGCATTTATATCAATACTAAAATTGTATTAAGCATGTATAATTGATTTATATGAACCTTGTGTACTATTTTGCATCTTGATATTTGTGATCCTACAATGATTGAATATAGTTAAAAGATGCCTATAATTTTGAAGTATAAAAAAATTATATTTTTATGAGTAAAAATTATTAAATGGTTTTGTTGGATTGAAATTTGATTATCACATTTTTTTTATGACACTTGATGTTTTAATATATTGAATTAAGAATTGAATATCTTTTGAATATTTAGAAATGTAAACTTATGAAAAATTTCTAAATTAATATATAATATCTTCTTATTGACTTGTGATAATATATGCTTGCAAAATTTATGTTGTTCACATGTCAAAGGAAAGATGATTATATGCCTATTTTTCCTCTCGTCATATTTATTATCATGACTATTTTTTTGCAAAAGGAAAAGACATAAAAATATGAATGCTAAGTGTTCTAAATTTGAATAACTTTTTGTTTATCTATAAAGAAGACTTCATATTTATAATAAACATGTTTGTCACTATATTTATATGACTCTTATGTTATGAGCTTTATGTGCATGAACATATTATGAATTTTGACATATCATTTATACATGCACATTATGATGTGGAATAAGATGATTGATCATATTTGTGCTCCATTTAAAAATCATTGCATAAGACATCTAATTGCTAAACTCTATGCTTATGCACATATTTGAAATGAATCATATCACTAAAGAAATCATATACATCTTCTATTAAACTTAATTTGTATGCTCATCTTTGTGAAATACTTTGACATGTATTTTATTTTTTCATATTTGAAATTATCATGTCATAAAATGAAAGTTATTTCTCTCGTTCATAATTTGAAATAACTACTTTAAGAAAGAAGGAACATATAAAAGACTAAATTTTGAATACCTTTTAGTTTCATTTCTTGTCACCAATTTTGATAATTATTTTGTGACAAAGAAAGAAAAAAAAATGGATTTGAGTGAGTGCAAACACAAATTTTATGATAAATGTATTGTTTTAAACTTGGATATACTTTTGTGTCACAATTATTTGTGCTTGTCTATTAGTAATCATAATTTGTGCACAAACTTATGCTTATTGGAAAAATAATTTTTGGGTGTATGTTTGACTTTGAAAATGCTTATACTATTTATCATGATTAGTCGTTAAAATTTATGAGTATATATATTTATTTGTTCATATACTAGTTTTTTATGCTTTGTAAAATTGAAATTGAAAGAAGTTTTAGTTAAAATTTGGGAAACTTTTAAAATATCATATACCTCACTTATATTTTTCTTGGTAAATAAACTCTTGTTCTATAAGATTAATGTGCATTAATTTATATGATCATGATTTGTTATCATTTGAGTAGCCATATATCATATGATACATGACTATCTATGAAATTTGAAATGATATGGTATCATATTATAAGCCATTTTGACTTGTGTACTAATGTATTTACATTTGAGATATTTATGTTATATCATGAAAAATATCAACTATATGAGTTATGAGCATGTATTTACATTTTCATGATTTGAAAAATTATTTTATTATCATATCTTAGTACAAATCCTTTAATTTTCAAATCTTTATATTATGAAAATTAAATTTTGACTCGTTATTCACAATGTTATATTGTTATTGATTCTTTCAAAGAAAAGATAAACATATAAAGAATTAAAGTAACATAAAAAAAAGAGAGAAATTTGATCATGATAGGGGGAGCTTGTTCAAAAGTTTGAAAGATTATTTTCTCACTTCACTTTGAATATTGTTTTGTTATCATCTATCTTTATTGTCAAATCCTTGATTATTTGATATAATTCAGTTTATATTTGACATATCATTGTTGTCTCAAAGTTTTATGCAATATTTTAATTTCTTATATGATATTTTGAGACATGTTATTCATAACTCCTAATTAAATTTGATTTCATTTTTTACCTCTATGAACCGGTCATAAACTTAGGGGGAGCTATTTTTGCCTATTGCATATATTGTTACTTATATGGAAAAATGGGGAGAAATATATTGTAAGGAGGATGACATGATTATGAGAAATTTATATATTGTTTCTTATATACTTCATGTGCAAATTATTTTTTGATGAAACAAAAGGGGGAGAAATATGATAAAAATATAAGAGAAATTTATATAGATGTGGACCTTCTGAATATAACTCTATATGAAAAGTACATTACAATTAAGACTTATGTGCATATCTACTATTGTAAGGAAAACTTAGTTTTAGGGGGAGTGAAATTTCGACTTTGATATATTTTTCTTCTCAATTTATATACTTTTCATATTTCTCGATTTGTCTTCATCAAAAAGGGGGAGATTGTTGGAGCAAAGTTGTTAATACATATATAATTATATTTTGATGATACAAACCTCAAAAGATTAAGAGTTATATTTAAAATGTCGAAAAAGTTTAAATAGAAATGAGTGACTTCATGCACTAAACTTTCAATTAATATTTGTCTATGTTTGCATGAGATTTATATTAAGAGTTGAATATAAAAGTTATAGATAACTTTCTTATATTTCTAGAAAACTAAGAATCACCTCATTGGGACAATCACATAAAACGTTATGTTTAAATGAATGTTGAAAAGTTGAAATTGCATTTGATATTTTTATGTACTAAACTTGTACTTAATATTTGAGTATTCCATCATGAGATTTGGATAAAAAGATTATATATAAAACTTATATATAATCCTCTTATATTTTCATAGAATTAAGAATCACCCATTTGGACAATCGTATCAAAAGTTATGCCAAAAATAATGAAGATCGACAAGTTCTATTCGAAGTTGATAATTTTATGTGCTGAACTTTCATTAAATATTTGATTGCTTTATCAACTAATTTGGGATAAGATGTGGGCATGAAAATTGTAAATAAAAGTGTTAGTTTTTCATAGAATCAAATATCATCTCATTTGCATACTAGTATGAAAAGTTATGTATAAAAGAGTAAATATATAAAATGTTTCATTTGAAATGGACAACCTTGTGTACTAAACTTTGAATTAATATTGGACTATGATCTCATTAGATTTTAGTGAGCATAAAATTGTAGAGAATTCTGTTATATTTCCATAGAATTAAAAATGAACTCATTTGGATACTTGTATGAAAAGTTATGTATAAATGAGTAAGGTCTATAAAGTTTAAATTGAAATTGACAACTTTATGCACTGAACTTTGATTGAATATTTGACTATGATCTCATTAGATTTTGAATGAATGGTAATACAAAGGTTGTAGAGATTTTGTTATCTTTTCACAGAATTAAATATCATCCCATTTGAATAACTGTGCAAAAAGTTATGTATAAAAGAGTGCAGGTATATCAGGCTATCAATGACAAAATGGTCGACCGATACATTAACGGTCGATCGTTATGGGTAAAAAAGGATGAACAGTTTAAAACGGACGACCGAAGGTGCTGTCGAAACGATCGCTAATCACAAAGACCAAAGACGTTTCTAAAACGGACGACCGAAACATTAACGATCGACCGTTATGAGAGCAAAGGTAATAACAACGGCTAAAATACTTCTACAGACTACCATCAACGGATAACTATGCAGAAAAGACAAGCACAATGCTAGGTACTATTCATAACGGTCGACCGTTATCTAAAATGGTCGACCGTTATAGAGCTGACAGTATAATCTTTTTGAATTACTTTACAACGGCCAAATTTTCAAGAGAAGTCTATAAAAGGGATCCAAAAGATTGAAGGAACACCAACTAAGTAAGGCAAATCATTCTAGAGATTCCTTCAAATTCAAAATATTTTTCTTGAGCCAAAATTGCAAATCATCCCTTTCCTCTTCTAGTTTCTTAGTGAGAATATTATTTGTAAAAAGAGAGCATTGAAGGAAATTCTTTTTTAGATAATTTTATAGAGCTCCTTGTAAGAAGATGTGTGCCTTACCTCTTGAGCAAAGAAGAAGACATTATGGTGTAAAAATAATTATTCTTTCCCTAGAAGAAAAAAGAAAGCTAGTGAATCTTTGACGGTCTCGAGGTCGAGAAGTCGGAGCGGGGTCGTAGGTCAAGGTGTGGCTGAACCTCGTCAACAAACTACCGTACATCTCGAGTTTATCTTTCTCTCTCCTTCCTACTCTACTATGTATGTGAATTGATTGCTATTGTGTTGATTTAAATATTAACGAATCGATTTTAAGCTTCCTCGACGATTTTTATAAAATCGATATTTTTAATTTAAATATCAATTCACCCCCTTTTGATGCCTTCTGATCATACACCCATGACATGTATAGTTTCCAACTTTTAAATGAGAGTACGACTTATTAATTAATGAAGAATTAAATTTCTATGCCAAGGTCGCCAACATAATCTTTGTCGATTCTCCGGTTGGATCTGGCTTCTCATTCTCAAGATGCTCAAGAGGGTACGATGTTGGTGATGTTGACTGGTCCAGACATGCTCACGCATTTGTATTAAAGGTAGGAATACATTTCTATATACCAAACAAATCATATCCAAGATGTAATTTAACATATATAAAATTAAATCTGCCCTTTCCATTTTTTGTAGTGGTTTAGTGATCATCCACGGTTCCTGGCAAATCCTCTCTACATTGCTGGAGACTCATACGGTGGAAAAATAGTTCCTATGATTGCTAATGAAATATCAAAAGGTAGCACATATGTATGGTTTTTTTTTAATGTTAAAATTTAAATCCTAGAATTAGCAAGAAATTAAAAGGAAAAAAGTTCATGATTATTCTTAAAACAATAAAAAAGAAAGATGCTCAAATCAACAATTCCTAGTTGCAGCATTTCCGAATATTTATATGGAAGGTTGATTCTTCTCTAACTACTTCAAGAATTGTGTGAAGCATTTTCCACACATATGGAACGTTATTCATTCTATCATTATTAATTGGGCACTCTTTTGTGACACCAAAAAGATTAAAGGAATAAGCAAACTCTAGGTAGCTATTAAATTGCAGGTTTTTTTTTTTGTTTTTTTTATGCAGGTTAGTGTTGTTTAATGCAATCTTTTAGATGAAATGTTTTAATGCATCTTCATCTCTGTATTATTAGCTACAGAAGCTGGAGGCGAACTTCTTCTCAATCTCTAAGGTAACTGATAGTTTTATCCAATGCTATTAAAACCGGACCGGACCGGTCAGTTCGACCGGTTCAATCACGAATCGGCACTTGGTCCGGTCCGGATTGACCCTAAAAATCGTTGTGAGTGTTAAACCGGAAAACATCCGATTGAACCGAAAAAATCGGCAAACTGGTGAATCGATAAAAAACTGGTTCAATTGAATTTTGAAAAAAGATTAAGTTAAGATGGAAAGTAAGTTGAATAAAATGGAAAAAAAATAAATAAAGAAGATATTAATGAAGGAATCGGGCTAGCTGGATCAAAATTTAAATGGAAATACAAAAATAAATGTAGGGAAATAATTAGTAGGTAGAAAACAAATTTGAAAGTAGTGAAATAAATAAGACGTAAATTAGGGAATGACACAAATGTAAATATAGGAAGATAATTAATAGGTAGAAAAAATAAATTTGAAAGTGAAAATATAAATATAAAAAAATAAATAATAATAAAATAATTGATTAACTGTCATGTTTTTTAGGAAGCCTAATTCAACTATAAACATGAAAAGAAGAGAAATAAGGAATAATGGGAAAAATGAAAATAAACCAGAAAATAAATGTGGAAGGATATACAATTAGAAGAATAATTGGAAATAAAAAAGAGATAAAAAATAAAAAGTGAATGAACTTTAAATAAAGTAATATAAAATCACTGATATTATATTAATAATAGAAAATTAATAATAATCAATTAGATTTGGATAGTTTAACTTTATACAATATGTCAAAAATAATTTTATGTTAATTTATGATTATTAGTAGTTTATTATAATAAAATAAAATATATTAATTATTATACTTATTCAAAGATTAATATAAATATTATTATTCTAATAAAAATCTGATTCTTTATGGTTGAACCCGATCGAATCGGTCCAACCATGACCCAGTTGAGACGCCGATCGGATGGCCGATCCGGTTATAATAACATTGATTTTATCATTTTGTTTTCAGTGGGAACTAAGTTTTCTGATTTTTGCCTTTCCCTTCTACACGTGCATTGCCGGAAAATATATCTTTAATTTAATAGTTCGAAACTAAAGTATACTGAGAGCAAAATCCATGTCTGTATTACTCAACTTTAGTTTTTTTTATATCTAAGTCATTGAAGTTTTCAATTAATATACTTGCCGCCCGCTGCATATAGAATATACATATTTGACACAAAATACTTATCACATTTTCAATTATATTATATATATATTTTATTTATAGCATGTTAATGTATAAACTCCTACGTGAAAACATCAAATCCAATTGTGAAGTATAGATGAGACAAAGATATCTAAGAAAATAAAGTTTTTAACAAATTTAAAAATATAATTCTAATCAAATAGGTTACAACTAAAACTATGTTTTAAACTGTAATACAAGTTTTAGTCAACTAATATGAATATAAAAAATCGAAATTGAATGATCTGTCAAATACTAAAAAAATGGCAATATAAAATAAATGATGTTACTCTTTCTAATGATTTAAATTTTTTTAAAAAATAATTAGTGAAAGCATCAATTGCAACATCATATCAAAGTCAGAGGTCAATAGTTCAAACATCGTTAAACTCTTATTAAAAAGGTATTTTCTTGAAAATTGCTTGAGAGCCAAAGTTCAAGAGCGGACAATAACCCGAACAAGTGACCGTTTCAGGTCGGACTGGTCGAACTGATTGAACCATCTGATTGGACTGAATAATAATAAAATATTATATTTAATATGATATATTAAATTAAGCTATCATATTTTATTTATATGATTATATATGATATACCAATGATGTTAAAAATTAATTATCTAAAAAATAACAATAATAAATCATTTAAATTCACACACACACAAATATATATATATTATTCTCATTAATTTTTTTGTATTCCATATCTTTGTGTTTAATGTTAGAAGTAACATTATGATTATATGTAAATAAATATATAATTAATGGTTAACTATCTAATTTAAACTTATTAAATACTAAATGAAATAGAATTAAATTTTGTATATTTATAATATTATATATATATATATATATAACTATAACATACTAACTATTATAATATTATTGTATGTTATACATATGACAAAGAAGTTAATTTGCACCTTCTGTTCATTACAAATTTACCTAATATGATAAATATTATATGTAATATAATAAATAAAAAAACTAAATATTACCCACACCCCCCTTCTCTCTTGCGTCCGCCGACGAGAGAGAAGGGGGGTGTCGGCCCCCCTTCGCTGATGCCTCGATGAGATAGAAGGGGGCGACACATCCCCCTTCACTGTCGCATTAGCGAGGTGCTATCGCCTCTTCTCTCGTTGCACCTGTTTTGTGCGAGGGTAGTTTGGTCATTTCATAAATAAAAAAATTAACGAAAAATTTAATAAAGATTGACATATGGACTTAAGTGAAAAATGACATAATTTAGGGAATGTCAGTAGAATATTCGAAAGATAGACACGGAAAAAGTTATTAGTTTAGAGAAGGTAAGAGAAAAATATCATAAAGGAAAATGAACATGAAGAAGTATATTGTCTTGCAAGATACTTTTTCTCCAACTATTATTAGTAATACAAAGTCAGTATCCAATATATGTTGTATTAAATATTACTAATTATTTCAACTAAATTACTTAGCACTACATATTTATTTCTCTCATTTAAATATGCAACTTGTATCCGTAGATTTTAGACCGATATCAATTATTGAAGCATGATATAATTAGTGGCGGAGTCAAGATTAATTCTCACTGGGAATTTTGATTTTCTACTCCAAATCATCTATCATATAGACTTTCATAAATAAAAGAATATTAAATGATAAAAATAGCAAACTAAAAAGCTAATAACATTTTAAAATATATTTATATACTAATAATCCATATTATCATAATAAGAATAATAGTGTTTAACACAAAAATGAAATGATTATTCTAAAAAATTTATCTAATAACATTTTCATGTTAAATAACTTTTCATAATGACATAATTATCTTCTGAAAAATATGTTACAAATAATGACATGCAACTTTAATAAATCACATAATTATATATATCTTAAAGAATCATATATAAAATAATAAAGCATTTGACCTGGAAGCTACGAAGTTGAATTAAAGGCATATAAATTTTACAAGAAAATGAATTATCTAATATTTTTTTATTATATTAAAAATTAACAAATATATTTAAAGGTGCATAAAACTTATTAAAAGATGGAAATGATATTAAGCACTAGGTATTATGCGTAAAAAATTGGTCTAGTAATTAAATCATGATATATTTATTAGAAAATAATGATGTTAATGATATATACCTCCATAAATTTAATTTAAAGCTGACAAATTTTTTATTATAAAACTATGTGCTTATGCCACACTATAACATTAATAATTTGGAGTATTGATTAATGTTGAAATCACTAAGATTTAATAAAAAATAATATTGTTTACACCTGGGTTCGAACCTGGTACGATTTAATAAAATAAATTGTTGGCACCTGAGTTCGAACGTGGGATGGGTGCACAAGTCGTCAATGTCTTCACATGGCAGAAGGCACGTGCGACCATCTTCTTAAAATAAATGAAAAAAAAAATCCAACATCAGTCATAATTTAATTTGTTCTTGCATATTTTAATATGCATTATCAGTAAGGTTCCAAGCCTTCATCGTTTGTGTAATTCTGAAAAGAAAAGTGGTCATTAGAGAATCAATATCCTTCCATGTGTTGAAACATTAGTGCAAGATTATAATTTCCCTTTCTGCTTTCGTTGCTTTCAGGGTTATATTATTGGCAATCCACTAACGGGTGACAAAATTGATATTAATTCTCGAGTGGCTTATTCTCATGGCGTTGGAATTATTTCTGACCAATTTTACGACGTAATTAACCCATATATTACAGACTTTACAGTTAGCATCAACCAGATAATATATATGCTCTTACTGGGGCAACTGAGAAGTCATTTCCCCCTTCCTTTCTCTCTCCTTTTGCCTCAGTTGATAGAGAGGAGTTGTGAAGGGCAAGGCCACAGAACTCCGAGCAACGCCCAGTGTGCAGAATGTCTTCATGCCTTCAATAATGTTAATACCTCATATATACTTTCTTTGGGTTTAAAATTTTCATATATATACTTTTATCAGCAATTCATTTGAACTATTTTGACAAAACCTTTCTTCAGTTAAAATCTGAAATTTTTGATGGATATATACTGGATCCGTTGTGCACTATGAACACGCCGCGGCCAAAAGATTTGACTCGGTAGGCGATCGATCCTTGATGATAAATACCAGGATTTTTTTGACCCTCCTATCATTCCTCCACTGGATTGTAGAGTAAGTATATACAAGACTTCGTTCTAACTTTGTTAAACCAACTTGATATCTATGCGGCTGGAACAAATATTAATCATAGAAAATAGAATTTGCTTTAATAAATGGGAAAGTATATTACAGATTATATTTATGCTGCAAGATACTGCACAGTGCACACAAATCTAAATCTGTGTGGCATGAAAATTTGAATATAAGAGCCAGCACCGGCTCAAGGGCCCAGCGGCCCAAACATTTCCTTGAGGCCGCCACCAATTTTGGGGCCCCCTATAGGATATTATATCAATATAATTAATTATTAATAGTCAAACAATTGTGAATACTTTTATTTCATATGTATCATATTTTTATCTATTATCCATTATATATCTAATCATAATTAAATAATATTCACTAAATATTTTCTTTCTTTCTCCAATTTGTCAATTCTTTCAATATTTTTTTCCTTTTTTTATCACTTGTCTTAGGCTGGTTTGATAAGCGGATAACAGTTTAACCAACAGATAGTGGGTAGCGAATTATGATTAGCGGTTAGAGATTTTAATAAATAAGTGTTTGATAAACTTAATGACAGATTTAGCTAATTATAACATAATTAGACATATGCCAAATTATTTAATTTAAGCACTATACAAATTCTATTATAATACAATAAATTAAATATTAATATCTTAATTAAATAAAATAAAATTTCACAATTAATTTTTTGTTAAAATATATAAAAATTTATATTGACAATAAATTTTATATAGTGAACCCATGATATAAAAATATTAATTGTGAAATTATTTTTTATTAATGGTTAACATATAAATAATTTGTAATTATTAAGAATGAATATAAACAAATATAGTTAAATGATTATAAAATAAAAATGAAAAATAAGGAGATAAGTTAGAAAGAAATAATATATTTGAATAAGGGTAACAATTGAAAAAAATTATAGAACACTAACCTCTAATCGCTAAACACTAGTAGAAGTAGCTTTTTAATATTTTTATGTGAAATAGTAATCGCTATTTTTTTATCATTTACCAAATAAAAAAACAACGTTTAGATCGTTAAATACTATTTGAAATATTAATTTTAATGTTACCAAACAGAGCCTTAGACTCCTCGGTGTTTAGTACTATTAGCGCCAAACTAATTAAATTTGGGACGATATACCTACCAAATTGGTAACTCTAGAAATTGATACGGGACAATTAGCTCCCATGCACTCTAGGTCACAATCCCACTAGGTAGTTGTACCAACCATTTGGTTATAATTTTTTTTCTTCTAACATACAACATAAACACAACTAATGCACTCATAATTATGTAATGAGATATTTTTTTTAAAAAAATAGTCTTCACTTTAAAAATATTTATAATATTATAATAACTTTAATAATTATACTTCAAGTTCTCTTTCATAATTATGAAAGAAATTGTACAAGTAGAAAATAATACCCTTATTGGGTAAAAAAAATTTATACTTGTCCAAAAGCATGTATTAATGACATAAAAATATTAGCAGTCCAAATAATTATTACTTTAAATTAATAATTTTTATTCGAGATCAATAATTATTAAAAAATATTTAATTATTTTATCAATTAAAAATAATGGAAAACTAAAGAATTGTTTTGTATTAAAAATAGAGAAGTAAATTTTAAATAATTTATTATATTTTATTATACGTATTATAGTAATATCTTGCTTTAGGCCTCTAAATGCCTAAATACGTTGAGACTGAGAGCCCCAGTCCATTAACCCTGTATACTTGGTGAACTTGTAGTAGGTATATATACAAACGTGGTTTATGTTGCCTTCTCCTATACAATTAATACTCTTTATTCAATAACGATCATCCAGGTCCTCTTCATGTATGTGTGTTCAAATTCAGTTTTGTGCCTTCACACAAACTCATATATGATTTTTTTTTCGTTTATTGCATAGTAAACACTTACGTTTTCCATTGCAGTTTTATACGTATTTTCTGGCTTATTTTTGGGCAAATAACAATATCACAAGAGATGCTCTCGGAATCAAGAAGGTGCCATTTATTAGAAGGAAGTAGCTAATGCCTTTTATTCTAAAGATCTGTAATGTTATTTGAAATGCATTATATTTTACTTAATTTTTTAGTTTGAACGAGCACAGTATTCTATGTATGTGTGCTTCTAAACAAAACTAATACAAAATCGAAAATCCTTTCCTATTTCATTATAAATTAATTAATACACTAGTGCCGGAATGGGTAAGGTGCAACTATGACTTGCCATATAGAATGGACATTTCGAGCAACATAAATTACCACGTTAATCTTACGACTAGAGGCTATCGTGCATTAGTTTACAGGTATATATACCATGCAGTGTAGTTTTCTTTGTTTTAACCTTTCCAACTTGATTCCATTTAGAACGAAGGACATGACCATAATAAAGTACTCATATTTCTGGCATTGTCCTCAATTATATAGGGTTGTTCGTGACATATATGTGGATTAATTTTTCTTCCTTCGCAGCGGTGATCACGACTTAAGAATCCCTTTTACTGGAACACAGAAGTGGATACGATCTCTTAACTTCTCCATTGTGGATGACTGGAGATCTTGGAAAGTCGATGGCCAAGTAGCTGGGTACGTGAGCTTATGAAATCTATCAACTCTTTCCGTTTAATTAATTTGCTTCTACTTCTGGACTAATAATCATGATGTCTGTTAATATAACAATAGGTATTCAATAATGTACTCCAATAATTTGACATTTGCGACAGTCAAGGTGAAATTATTTTCCACTTTGGTTACTGAAAACTGTATATTATAGCTACCCTAGTCTTTAACGTGGAATGCAATTTTCCTTTCCTGTAGAATGCCGGTCACACAGCTCCGGAGTACAAGGCCAAGGAGTGCTTGATCATGTTGAAACGGTGGATTTCTCACAAGCCTCTTTGATTATGCACCAGGATTAATAAGATTGTGATGACACAAAAGCATCAATTATATATATGCATATATAATATAATTCATAAGATGTTCTTCCTCTTTTTGGGGTGAAATATGTTCGTCTTTTTTATCCGCAAGAGTTTGAGGAAGGTGAGTAATTGTATGTCAGAATATATATTTAGATATATTCTTTGTTTTTTTTAGAAATTACATTGGCTTTTGACTAATTTGCTACTCCGGAAAAACATTGTGGTTCGAACACTGGAAATGATCCATTTCTTTTTTATGGCAATGATATATTTAGAATGGTTGAATAAACATCCAACCAAGAAACCAGACTTCCATCATAGTATTGAGAATGGTTGAATAAACATTCAAATTTACTAACACCCATTTGTGTCACTCCTAATTACGACAGACGAGACTTCCAGTACAGATGTTCAACTTACAGAGAAATAAAACTTCAGAAGCACGATAGCATACCAACTAACATGGGCGATGTATTTACTTATTTAATATGAGAACTTTTTACTAGAGAAACAAAAAATTGCTACTTAAAATTACGATGAGTATAAAAGGAGAGTAAAAGATTATACAACTACTCTAGGGTTTATAGTTCGGGATTGCTTTATCAGACCATTTTTTTCTTTTATTAATAATACTTTGAATCCTAGCTTAATTGTAACCCTATATGATTCATACGTTGATACGCGATTCAGATGTTGTCACCTGTCCCTTATAAAAAATCTAAATGATTTTATAATTTTTATTTTCTATTTTGTATTGCAGATTTCTATATAAATTTTATGAAAATGCTGAGTTATTTCCCATCATTGAGAGTTGTCGATGATATAATTTAATTTAAAATAAATTTCATAAATCTCATGTGTTTTAATTACTCTTTCTCTTATTCTTTTCTTTAAAAAGCAGCACTTTGGCTTCTCTCTCAAAAAGAAATAAAGGTCAAATTTGCTCTCCCTCACATCAATTTGCACGGAAAAACACTAGCTTTTGGTCTTTTCAAATGCAGCCCATAAGCTGTAATATATAGCTCAAAATTTAATTTGTGGACCTCCATCAATCTTTTACTACAGTAGGAGGGAGGACGTCATCGACCACCCCTTACTCCGTCTCTAACGAGGAATGGTTTTTTTTGTATTATTGATTGATTAATTATTTTATTATTTTTTATTGCGTCACATCTACAACGTAATTGGAAAGTTTATTAATTATAAAGACAACACGTGCAAAAATTTTAACCTTCAAGAATAGTCTAAATAGAAATTAAATTTAGATGATAAAATAATTATTGCACTTAAAATTTGACGAGATTATGACCCGACATATTGTTACATAACAAGGATTATAGGAAAATTGATATAGACTTTATAATAGTTTTATCTAAATAAATACAAAGATTACAATTTAGAATTGATGTTAGACATGCAATAGCTTTAGTACATTGCATGTAATAGTTTTACCACATAACAACCATCAGACATATGATAGAAAAATTATAAATAGAAGGCTGGGAAGAGAAGGAAAGATATTTTTGAGTCATTTTACAAGTTCTATGTTCATGGAACTGTTGGGTGCTCGAAATCATTATCTTTCTATTTGCATTTTTTCTTTCTTGTACGTGTGCTTCTTCTTTTGGTTGCTCTCCAACGAGATTTGTCGCATGAAGATTAGAACCCTGTAAATCACGAAGAGATAGGAGCTAGCAGAAGAGATAGAATCAAACAACGGAATAGCAATCTTACCTTGATGTGAAGTGCTAGACAAAAGAAAATAAGGTTCTTGCTGAGGAGAGATCTTCAAGCCTTGGAAGGTGGACGATCCTTGGTGTTGCTGCAATAGTGGATCAGACTCATCATCTAGAAGGAAAAATTAATCAGATCAAAAGGGAGAAGACCAGAAGCTAACCCTAGCTTTGGAGAAGAAAACTCATGACAGAACAATAGAAGAAAATGTGGGATCTACAGTACAAACATTTGCATTTATACCTCCTCTATTGGATTATAGTTGGGCTTTGTGGGCTGGGCTCTCTAACACACATCCTCAAGGTGCGCTGCACAGTGATGGGACAAATTTGATTACTCTAAAGATGATCGAACATTTTTCATACAATGCTATTAAAATCATATAAGACCAATAGGTTTCTGATGCATGCTCATTACACATGTTATTTTACTCTTTAGTAAGTTGAATTTAAATAAAGCATGCATCAATATTTAAATGTTTAGTGATTTTCAATAAAAGATGTTGTTTTGTTTGTTTATATGCTATTCACGCCACTTGCTTCTCAAGGGGAACAAAACAGTCCATGTAAAGAAACACGAGCTGTGTTATATGAAGCTCGCGTCGGACGAATGTGGAACGTAGAATGTCATGCTTGATGAAGATTATATGTTGGTGTTGTCTCAATTTCACTATCCTATACAACCTGTGTCATTTATTACATGGTCCGCGTTATTAATGTTACCATATTTGACGCACCAAGACGAGGTCAGCATAGTCAGAGCACTAATCAATACGGCACATGTCATTAACAAAATAATATGTATTGATCTCCAATTTTTTGGTAAACCATGCCTATAAGGAGGCACCCCTTCCACCCCATGAAGGTATCCAATATTGAAGGAAAAAACATCCACTTTTCAAATCAAAAGGAGAGTCTTGTGGTTATTTTGCTTAGAGTCATATTTAAAATTTTAGAGTTCTATTTTCTTGCTCATCTTTTATACTTTAATCTTTTTATTTTGATGTTTAACTCTCTAGCTATGGAGTAGTTTTTCTTCATTTGGTTTTACTTTGTTGAACTCTAATGTTTCTTGAGAATTTAATCATTTTTAACATTCCATATCTCTCCCCTATCTACTCAGTGAGATTTAAAGAGATGTGGACTTAGACTTATTCGGTTGATGAGTCTTTGAGATGAATTGAATTATATTGTGTTTTATTCATAAATATTTTGTGAATGATTTGACTGAACTTTCTTCAAATATTCAATTGATAAAACATATATGACATCTTGTTAAAGTCCTAAATCATATTTCAATTATTTCCTTAAATTATAGTGAAGGAATACTTAGTAAAGCCACTATTTCTTTTATTTGATATTTCCCCCTTCGCTCGTTGGATCTGCATCTTATTTCCCCCTCTGGTTAATTTTTACAAATAATTTCTTTTAAAGAAAATTCTCATATAGCAAGAATAAGAGAAAAAAGTCCTCGTGAAATCGATATCTTTTCACTATTTTACTTGTGCGATCGGTACACTTGCTGTCTTTATTTTTCTCTGTAGAAAAATCGCATCAATTTTGGTTTGAACGGATTAAAAGAAACGAATAAGTATTTGTGTCTATTGAGAATCTCCAATTTGGCAAACCAAAATTAACCTAATTAAATCGATTTGAGTTTTTTCGACAATTTGATCATCAGTTTTACAGACATCTTTTGAAGAAAAGTGGCGGCCAAAAAACATGTTGATGAATGGCATGTGACTTGTTCACATTGTTATTAAGATTGAATTGGGCAGGTCAGTCCGATCGGGTGAATTGGATGGAATGGGACAATAATTTACAATTCTTATTCTTTTTCTAACATAATTATTTTTTTAAAAAAATGTTATTTAAAAATGAGTCTGATGACTACTTCCCGTCCACTATTCTCGCTTTTTGGCTCCTTTGACAGAGGCGATGAAAGAGTATCACGTATGAGAGGAACAAAGAGTTAAAAAGGGAAATTCTTTATTTTATAGGAAAACTAAATTTAATTTTAATTAAAATTGTATAAAAAATAACTTCTAATCTCTTTTGAATTTTATCTATAATCTCTCTTAGTTATATTAATTAAATTCTTTTTCTTTTTTTTCTTGGAACTAAATTATTTTCCTTTCTTAATTTCTGTTATCCTTTTATTTTAAAATATTTTTTCATAATTAAATAGATATTTATCTACTTAATTAATTTAGGGGAAAATGGCATGTTACAAATAAGGCTTGCTATATGTTTTAAGAAGGATAGATATGCAAGTGTATGAGAAGACACCAAACTAGTTGAAAGCCCTAAAAGAGAGCAACCGGGGAGGTCGGCAACCTCACCGGTTGATTGCTCGAAGGGCATGTGTTGGCAGACATCCTCAAATCTGATCTCCCCAGTGTCTAAGGCATAAAAAAACTTGTTACAATGGTAGAAATGGGTAATGAGTTCTTTCTGTTCTTATTTTTTTACCCTGTGGAGAAATAGCAGGTCTTGTCTCACGGGCCCTAGACCATTGAAAGTTTGATCCTCCTGCTTTCTCATTCTTTAGGCCATCGGAAGAACAACCGAAAAGACCTCTGGTGTGGTTGCGGATCTCCCTAAGAGCATTTGGGGAGAGGCAATATTTTTATTGATTGTAAATTATATATAGAACAAAATTCTTACAAATTCCATAGAAATCATGCCATATGAATTGTGGAACAATAAGAAGTTTGATATAGGCCATCTCTGAAAATGAGAATGTAAAGTTCATGTTCTGTTTCCAAGTCATGCATGTTCATTGAATATAGTTAACGATCTAGGGTATAGATTTTTCTACATAGAAAAATGATTAATTGAGAGTTGTGATGCAACATTTCTTAAAAATGAAAAGAAAGAACTACACGAAGACCAACGTAGCAACGACGAAAGAAGATGCTATACAAGATAAAGATCCTTTGGATGAAGTGGGTGGACTCATAGCACCCACTAGTATAACCAACAACAAGAGTCCTACGACATGATCCACACATCCTGATGAGTTTTTTTCCATACGAGTGCGAGTTTTCGTATTACTTCGTGGATGTTGACATAGAGGAATTTACAAATCTATTTCGTATGATGAAGCAATGTCTTCGTTTGAGTCAACATCATGGATGACTGCCATGAGAGATGGAATGAACTTTATTAATTGAAACAGAGAATGGGAACTATGTAATTTTCTAGAACATCGACAATACATAGGATGTAAATGGATATTTAAGAAAAAAATACTAAGTTGATGGTACTATCGAGAAGCACAAAAATAAATTAATTGCTAATGGTTATAATCAACAAGTTAATATAAATTTTTAAGAAACATATTCTCCGATAACTAAGTTTGCATCTATTAAGATCATCTTAGCGATAGTTGCATATATCATATGAAATTATTTCAGATGGATGTTAAGACTGCCTTCCTTAAAGTAGAGTTGAGTGAAAACACATATATGTGACAACCTGATGATTTTTGGATGGAAGGCCATGAGAATAAGATTTATAAGTTTAAAAAGTCATTGTTTTGTTTGAAACAATCATCGCGTCAATAGTATCGAAAGTTGCAATCACAAACAAAATTGAATCATTGTGTGTACATAAAAAATAATGGAAGCAAGCTTCTTATAATGCCATTAAATGTAAATGACATTTTGCATGCTAGGAATAATGTCACATTACTCAACAAATTCAATGAAAATTTGAATAAGGAATTAAAAATGAAGGACATGGGGATGTTTCATATGCCTTTGGAATTATAATTACTTGAGATAGAAGCTTAAGAACATTGAGCTTGAGTTAAGAACTATATTTGAACAAGATACTAGAGAGATTTGAAATGCAAAATAACAATCTAGCACCAACACCTCTGGTAGTTGAGAAAAAAACTCAGTAAGAGTCAGTGTCCACATTCAGGACAAAAATCTTTGATATATGCTATGTTGTGGAGAACTTAATTTATGACATGTTGTGTACAAGGCTTGATTTGATTTATCCGGTAAGCATGATTAGTAGATTTTAAAGTAATCTTGGAACAACACATTAGGAAGACATAAAGAGGATTATGTGATATCTAAAAGGTACTACACAATTAAAACTAATATATCAAGCTGATATATTTGTGACTATAAATTATTCGGATGCTAATTTTGGTGATGATGTTGATAATAAAAAATTCATGTCGGGTCATTTTTTTATGTTGAGTGGTGCAACTATTTCTTGTGGTAGCAAAAAAATAAAGATGTGTGATGAGATACACACGAGAATATGAAGATATTGCATGGAGTATGACAATCACTCATGCGGTATGGATCAAGATTTTTCTTATTGAACTTGGGCTCAATTTATGAAGTGAACTGTTATTAATGTACTGTGATATCAAGTTATGATAATTTTGATAGACATCAAAGCAAATATTCTCAAGAAAAATATACTGAGCTCAATATCGATATATACAAGTTATAGTAGAAAAGAAGAAAGTGATCGAAATTATATGCCTACTAGTGACATGTAAGTTGATTCTTTTGTCAAGAAAAATGTAGCAGGAACATTCATTAAATAGTCGATTTAATGAAACTAAAAAATATTTGAGTGAGAATAAAATTTTATGAATAATGAGTAGCAATATATCATCTTGCACTACACGAATAGTGATAATGTCGAGTTGCATAACATATATGGTCAAGTGGGACATGTTGTATGGAATGATTGTGTAGGTCACTTGGATGTTGCTAGAGCAACCGTCGATGAAGATATGCAACTCTTCAGTAGAAATTGGTGCAGTTGATGGGGACGGATTTGGTCGGTGTAAATGCCTATATATGGAAGAATAGGCGGTCCAAGGAGCCTTAATGATTATTTAAACTCTTACATTTATGCTATCTTTGATAACACCAAAATCAACATTTCAAGTAGTGTAGAGGTTCAAAATAAGTAGAGTTTAACATCTCGTATGGAAATATTAAAAAACTACTTCTACTAGCATTTAACTATTAGAGGTTAGGAGTTTATATTTTTTTTCAATTTTATATTTATTCAAATATACTATTTCTTTCTCAATTTATATTATTATTTTTCATTTTTATTTTATTATCATTTAAGTATATTTCTTTTTATACTGATGATTTATTTTATTAATTACAAAGTATTTATTTGTTAACAATGAATAAAAATTATTTCAATAAATAACATTTTCTTATCATGTATGCACTATATAAAATTTACTGTCAATATAAATTTCTATATATTATAATAAAAAATAGTTGTGATACTTTATTATATTTATTCAAGATATAAATAAATTTTTATTATATTATAATTAAATTTGTATAGTGTTTGAATTGAATAGTTGATCATATGTTCACTTATGTCATTTTATATTCATCAATATATTATACCGTTAAGTTTATCAAACACTTCCTTATTATTATTCTAAGTAGACCTCTAATAACCAATCATTATTCGCTATCATTAGTTATATCATTATTCACTATTAAATTATTATTCATTTATCAAATAGCAAATAATGTTCAATCAAACCTTATTAACACCAAGCTTTATGTATCTTCAGTTTCCGCATATTTTATCATTTATATAAGTCAACCATCTCTCTCAATAGAAGAATTAAGATGTACGAAAGAACTGTGGTGCTTATGAAAAAGAAGGCTTCGTGACGACAGTCGAATTTTGGGTAGCATGAAGCCTTTTTTTTCATAAGCGCCACGGTTCTTTCGTACATCTTAAGGGAGATGCTATATCCTCCTAAATTAGGAGGATTATCCTCCTAACTCACTCACAATGGCAGTGAGTGTAATTTTATCAACTTTTTTAGGCAATTTAAATGTGTGAGTATTAGGAGGACTTTTAGGTTAAATTGTTAGGAGGATTTAACATTTTCCTCCAAATAACACCGAACAGATTTATCCCTGCCATTACCTTTCCTATTGTTATATCAATAACAAGAAATTTTTAGTGCGGCACTTATGTTTAGTTACATAAATTTCGATGACTTATCTTTTTTATTTCGAAAAAATGTTCACAAGATTCCTACTCGTATTAACGAATATGGAAATGATTTATTTACACGGATTACATGATTATATTGTATAAAAACCACATATAATTTCCCCTTTTTTATATTCAGTATCAGTCGATGTTTGGCACTGTGGAGGAACAAACTTTAGTAACAATTTTTAAAAAATAAAATAAAATAAGGGTAAGATGGTCCAAGAACCTTTTCAAGGAGTGGATATAAGAGTGGCATTCAAGGTCCCATTTCTTTTTTCAACTATTTACTCTTTTTTCTCATCATTATGTAATAAGCATTAAGCAATTAAATAGGAAAGCAGAAAAATACAAGAGGAGGAGCTGCACATCTAATTGCTGTCGACAGATTCTGATTTATTATCTTTCAGAATGTCTTGCATTGTTATCCTCTTCTGTATTAATCTTTGTATCTATGATGAGCTAAATTTCAGCTCTCCTAGGATAGGATAGTAGTCTATTTACATGTTATGGATGGATGATGAACATGTTGTTTTCCTTCTCTGATATTGATACTATTCTGATGTAATTTTGATTATGATTTTGTGGAATTTGTTTTGTCATTGTGAATCCTGATTTTATTGGCAACCGAGAGGTTGATTTATGATTTCTTTCTTGTTCAAAAATGAATCAAGATGCAATGATAAATTGTTAAATTTCAATTTGTGATTATGTGTTTAATGCATCAAATTAACTTGTGTTAATGTGAACCTCATTTGCATTTGCAGCCGAGAGGTTGATTATAGGTTCTCTTGATATTTAGAGATAAACCAAGAGCATTAGCATTAGTATTGGATTGATTACATTTCTGTTGGGTTAATTAAATCAATTGATTCATCATTATAATTGTTGATTAGTTGTGATACCATTTTAGGCTTTACTAATTTGCCAAATTTGAGAGGATTTTGGCAATATCAATAAAGTGCTAAGTCTTGTACTTAATGATAACTCAACATCAGTAGGGATCCTTTTCTAATTCAACCAGCTAACATTCATATGAGAATATGATAATTAGTCCTGAATTAATCCCACTGTGAGAACAGTCTTTTATAGGTTGAATCTGAATTGACTTGCATTGCTGAATTGGTCCAATCCATCCATAGCTGAATTAGAGGAACCCCATTCCTAGGAGAATCTCTCATTAATTGTTAATCCCCTTTTAGTTCTCAGCTTAGTAATTAGATTTCATTCCACATTAGTCACTAAAACACCAAAAACATTCACTTTCTAGCCCTAATTCAATTCTATTTTTACTTTTCCCCATTTCACTATTTTAGCTAACTTAGTCTAGGATTAGTCTAATATAGATAGTGAGTCTTTAGCCCTCAAATTACTGTGGATACGACACTTGAGTTTACTACTCTGATATGTGCACTTGCAGTAGAGTGAGTTGGGGAGTTTGATCACATTTTGAAAAATTCCACTCTATCTCAATTCTGACCCATAATTCAGCAAGTTATCACACTCCACATAACCACAATCAGTAACCCACAAATTGTGGATGGAGCAATGCAATGGTGGAGAAGGGTGATGAGCATAAGTTTTGAAGATGAAGAATTCATCATTTTGGAGAAATTTGTGAGAATATTTGAGGAACAATATTTCCCTTCATACATGAAGGAGAAATTGGCTGAATTCCTCGCATTGCAACAAGGCAATATGAGCTTGGATGAATACTTCACCAAGTTCATTGAACTTGAAAGATATTGTGACTTGGTCAAGAATGAAAGGATTTGGGTGGATCATTTCGTCCATGGCCTCAATCATGGGTTGAAGAGGCAACTACTAAGTAAGTGGAGGGCCCGAGACCTTGCAAGTAGCTATGTCAAGAGCTATCAAGTTATAAAGGGAGTATAAGGAACACAATAGTGCGAAGAATAAGTCACCTAAGAAAGCAAATGAGTAAGGAAAAGAAAGGTGGACAACAACACCATACAAACCCCCACAAAAAAGGCAAGCTGGAGGTGGTCAGAACACATGCTCATATTATGGTCGGTTCTATGTAGGGGAGTGTTTTCGTAAGACGACTGCATGCCTTAATTGTGGGAAGCAATGGCATTATGCAAGAGAGTGTCGGAGAAGCACTATGAAAATCAAGACAAGGGCAAAGAGAAGATGGTAGTTACAACTCAGCAAGTGAGAGCCTACAATATGATCGTCGAAGAAGTGCCTCAATCCAATGAAGTAGTGCAATGTATGCTACTCATCACTAGACATCATGCTAAAGTTCTATTCGATTCCGGGACAACTCATGTCTATGGATGTTGCTAACCTTTTTGGCTTGAAAGCCGAAACAATGTTTTGTCCTTTAAAGGTTACAATGCCAATGGGTGCTTTGGCAGCAAGAAGTTGGGTATCGGATGTACCCATACTTGCAAGAGATAAGAACCTCATTGCGAACTTGGTATTAATACCAATGAGGGATTATGATGTAATCCTAGGTATGGATTGGTTATTCGAATATGATGCATATGTCATGTGTAGAGAGAAGATTTTGATAGGAGCCTCAACTGAGGCACACCATCGGATGAACAAAGAATTTTAGTGTCGGCAACGAAGGTCGACAAGATGCTAAGAAAGGGATGTAAAGGATTCTTAGCTAGTGTGTGATGAACAAGGAAGACCACCTTCATGGTATGCAACATGTTTAAGTTGTCAACGAATTCCAAGACGTGTTTTCGGGAGACCTCTCGGGATTGCCACCACAAAGGAAAATTAACTTCACCATCAACTTACTACCCGGAATAGCACCAATCTCAAAGGCACCTTTATAGGATGGCACTGGCTGAAATGCACGAGTTGAAGACGTTGACAAGGAATTCATTCGACCAAGTGTATCTTCTTGGGGTGCACCGGTCTTATTTGTAAAGAAGAAGGAAGGGTCGATGCGGTTGTGCATAGAGTACCACATGTTGAACAAGGTAACGATAAAGAACAAGTATCCGTTGCCCGAATTAATGACTTGTTCGATCAATTATCATCGACATCAATATTTTCTAAGATTGATCTCCGAAGTGGGTATCATTAACTTAGGGTGGCAAAGCAAGATGTACCGAAAACTGCTTTTCGATCTAGGTATGAATTATGAATTTCTAGTATTGTTTTTTGGATTAACAAATGCTCCTGCCACTTTTATGGATCTTATGAACAGGATCTTTAGACCATATTTTGACAAATTTGTCATTATATTCGTTGATGATATATTCCTCAAATCCAAAAGAACATAAGGAGCATTTGCGGATTGTGTTAGAGACCTTACAACAACACAAGTCATATGTTAAATTCTCCAAGTGCGAATTTTGGCTAGACCAAATCATGTTCCTTAGTCACATCGTGTCCAAAGATGGTATATCGGTAGACCCTAGAAAAGTGGAGGCCGTGATGAATTAGAAGAGGCCGAAGATCATTATAGAAATCCAAAGCTTTCTAGGCTTGGCAATTAATAGAGAAAATTCATTTAAAATTTTTCAAGAATTACGGATCCAATGACATACTTGACGAGGAAAGGAGGGAAGTTCGAGTGGACACCTAAGTGTGAGAAAAGTTTCTTGGAATTGAAGAAAAAACTCACAACGGCATCAGTATTGAACATTCATACCGGAAGTGGTGGATTTGTAATTTATTGAGATGCATGTGGCACCGGATTAGAATGTGTATTAATGCAATATGAAAAAGTCGTTGCTTATGCCTCAAGACAATTGAAGAAGCATGAGAACAATTACCCAACTCATGATTTGGAGTTAGCTGTCATGGTATTTTCTTTGAAGATTTGGCGCCACTACTTATATTGAGAAGAATTCGAATTTTGACCGATCACAAAACTTTGAAGTATGTTTTCTCCCAAAAAGAGTTGAACATGTGGCAAAGAAGATGGTTAGAATTTCTAAAGGATTACAAGTTTGCCATTCACTATCACCGAGGTGAGGCTAATGTAGTGGTTGACGCTTTGAGTAGAAAATAGGAAGGATCAGTAGCTTGCTTAAGGGTCTATAAGTGGAACCTAATTCAGGACATTGATTAATGGAATCCAAATCTTAGAAATGGGAGAGCAATATTGATGACACATTATGTCATCCAATTAGATTTGGTGCAAAGGATCATTGAAGCCCAACCAAGCGACCGAGATACGAATTCTATGTCAAAAAGAAGGCACAAGCTTCACTTTAAGTAATGATGGAGACATAAGATATAGAGATCAGTTATGGATCCCTAGCAATGAAGAACTCAAGAAAGATATTCTAAAGGAATACCACAAGTCCGAATTTGCTATTCATCTGGGAAGCACCAAAATGTATAAAGATTTTCAAAGGAGCTTTTGGTGGAACAACATGAAGAAGGACGTTGTTGAATATATGTCTCGATGTTTGGTTTGCCAACAAGTGAAAACTGAACACAAGAGGCGGAGGACTACTACAACAATTGGAAATTTCAAAATGGAAATGGCAAGACATCACCATGAATTTTTTGGTAGGATTATCAAAGACCAAGAACGGGCGCAATGCAATTTGGGTCATTGTGGATAGGTTGATCAAACTGGCAAACTTCTTGTTGATGAAGATAAACCAATCCTTAGAGAGTTTGATGGACTTATATGTGAAAGAAATAGTGAGGCTACATGATATTCCAGCCACTATAGTTTCGAATTAAGATCCATGCATCACATCGAGATTTTGGAGAGGATTCCAAGATGCATTTGGAACAAGGCTCAAATATAGTACGACTTTTCACCCTCAAACGGATGGCCAAAGTGAGAGGACTATTCAAACTCTATAAGATATGTTAAGGGCATGTTCCTTAGATTGGCATGGATATTGGGATAAGCATATCCATATGAAAAAGTTCATTTATAATAATAGCTACCATGCTACTATCAAAATATCACCTTATGAGTTCCTATATGGAAGACCATGTAAATCTCCTACATGTTGGATTAAAGTTGGATAAAGGAGACTTTAGTCCTAAAGTGGTAAAAGAGGATTTCGAACGAGTTAATATGATCAAGAAGAGGATGCTAGCAGCACGAAATAGACAAAAGAGTTATGTTGACCAACGAAGAAGAGAGCAAATCTTCAATGAAGGAGACATGGTATTTTTGAAAGTGTCGCCTGATAAAGGTGTTCTGTGTTTTAGTAAGAAAGTATGTAATGTTATAAATGGACATTTCAAATAGTAAATGCGATGGAATATTTTTTTGCCACTATGGATAATTGGGCATTACATAATATTAATGCGATGGATTTATGGAATTGATGTATGAAATGGATAATTGGCTTTCATGATCTAATTTGATATCTTCACTATGCATTGATCATCTTTTGAATCGAAATTCTTTATGTATTATTGAATTACTTATTTTTATGAACCTTAGATACATCTAATGGGAAGTGTTCCTCTCCTGCATTCAGGTTCATGCAGGTATGGACGGGTAGGTTGGAGTCGGTGGTGGGCTCATGACGGCGGATTGCACGTAGTGTCGGCCTTGAGTTGGGCTATAACATTTTATCTTATTTATGTGTCATGTATGAGTTAGCCTATGGGCCTTATCATAGATTACGTTGGAGTTGGACTTCTTTGTAGACTTTGAGTCCTTTATGTATTTTGGATATCTGCCAAGTATACTTTGATGTTATTGGGCTTAGTGTATTATGACCCATTATGTTTATTTTTTCTGCTATGTTTTCTAATTAGAATAATTTTAAATATTTTCATTTTCTGCTGCATATTATCATCATATTCTGTTGATTTGGGGTCAACTATCGTATTGTCCATCATGTAATGCGCTTCAAAATCCATTCGTGACACGTGCCTTGGGGTGAATTTCGAATTTATAATGCCTGCCATCGTCAAAACGTCATGGAGTTGCTGATGGAAACGAAGGAAAGAAGGTTGGAGTGCATGACAAATCGAGGAGACAAACTGGCCACATTAAAAATACTATCGTAACGGTCAAATGAAATGAAAGGTTGCGATTCATTTGCGATTCTATAAATAATATATTACTTTAATAAGAAAATAGTTCAATTTAATGATCGAACAATAGCTTATTTGACATATATCAATTCATCGTCGCCGATTATGACAACAATAAATTAAATTGGAAAGAGCACAACCACAAGAGCACGACGACTACTACACAATCCATGATCAAACAACATACTACATTATTTTAAGAGGGACCAAAGTGATTTTTAACCCTAAAATTTATATAATTATATATCACTAATTAAGTTTTAAAAAATTATGTGAGTTCTACCCTGGCTACTTCACTCATTTTCTATCATTTTGACTATCTGCTCTTATTGAACTACTACGAAAAACAAGGAGCTGCCCTTGGAACATTAAGAAAGATATTTGATTTTTACTACAATCTTTTAAAACCTTTGAGCTCACACATATCAATAGAGAACTAATATTCCGATTGACTTTTTGGTGAAGCAAGAATGCTCCTTGGCTTATTTTTTGTAAGTTGTAAATTCAACCAATGATCTCGGACAGTTATTGTATCAGAGAAAGTTTAACTTAATGGAATGCAGCTTTATTAAAAAAAACATTAGCGTAAAAGAAGATTTTGTCATTTCAAGATAAAAATTTGTTATGAGGATAATTAATGCACTTATAATTAGACCAGATGATAAAGGAAACAAAATTCATAACTCCATCCAAAATAATCCTCTCATAGGTTTGCACATAAAAAGATGTGCCATACTTGTATATGAGATTCAATTTGTAACGCTCCCAAAATGCACTCCGTCATGTGCTAGAATATGCTTCAAATACGCTATGGATCATCCTTACGTGTACATCACATTGACAAAAAATAAAACTTGGACTGGTCAACTCAACATCATATAAAGCGGAAGATAAACCATCATTAAATAATACTAAAGAGAATATAATATCATAAGATGCGGAAGATTAATAAAGAACTTCATATGAGTCCAAAGGAAATTAATACATCAAACTAAAATGCGGAAAAAGAAATCTATCCCATAATCTAAAGGACTCAAAACACCCATGTGCGGCCACCTACGAGCTTGATCGGTCACCTTTAGCTACCTTCATCATTCTGACTTGGTCTTACATTTAGGATCATGCAGGGGAGAACTTTCCTATGAGTTTTACAACTCAGTATGGAGGTAAAATATAAATAATCATAAGATCATGACACTAAACAGAAATCATGGAATATCATCATCATATAATAGGAAGTAATCATGATCATCATAAGAGTAAATGAATCATGTAAAGTGACATATGAATAAGATATCAAGGAGATCATAAGTAAATCATCATAAAGGAATAAGACCAAATCATCATGAGGAATATTCTTTATTCATATGCTTTCATCTTTTTTGTCATCTTATTATTCATCTTTGACGGAATATTTCAACCCATGGGAAGGTCTCCCTCAACTCGTCCATCATCAACAATCATAATTAGCAAAGTCAGCCCTAACCATAGTCAGCCCATGATGGACTGATCGAAGTCAGCAAATAACTTGGTCATCACCGGTCCATCATAAAAATAAGAGCTTTCCATTTAACGATTTTCGTCTTTTATCTTGCAACTTTTAATTAACCTTCATAATGACTTTAAATTAAGATAACAAGATAGGATCATGAAGAGTATATTAGAGTCATAATTGGCATAATCACCATCATACTTATATTAGAATTAATGACATGGAATAGGGATTAAAAGATTATAAAAATCCACCAAATCTGGTCGGAACCCGACCGAGTTTGGGTAGAACTCGAGCCGAGTTCGTAATGCTTCATCTTAAAAAAAAACATGGCATGACTCGGGCCGGGTTCATGCTTTGATAGATCGATTGGCCAGTTCAACGGATCGGTCAACCGTTCGGCAAAGATCGCGATCGAATGCGGCTCCATCGTGAAATTTCCTAGGTTGGGTTCTTCTTTGTCGCAGAGTTTCGCGTTCTCGACAATGGCGAACTTAGGCCGAGTTCCGGTGAACTCGGTCCGAGTATGGACTGCCCAAGCCGGGTTACAGAAAACCCGGGCCGGGTCTGCATTACGTAAAGACGTCGTGACAAAAAATAAAGACTTTCGTTCATCTTTCCGACGATAGCTAGTATCAAGCAACATCATAAATCACAGTACTATAACTAGGGATGAATTAGAGTATGCTTCAAGCCTAAAATTAAGATTCTACGACGAATCTACCATAGTTTCATAGCTTATAGTTTCTATTCAGAAACTAGTTCATTCTTCTTCTTCCTCTTCCTCTTTCTCTTCATCCTCTTCCTCTACGCGCTCCTCTTGCTTCAGATGCGCATCCATCGGCGTTCACTCCTTCCGGTGTGTTCCCTCTTGATAACGGCGAATCAGAGACGAGAAGAAATGAAAGGAGCACACGAACGGGAGAGATATCTAGGGCCGGCTCGTGAGAGAAACAACAGGAGTTGTTTTGTTCATTTTAGCCTCTTATTTACAGGGAAAGAATCAAAGTTTCAATCGGAAACAAGCTTCTTTCCTCAGATTTAATCTTTTTCCTCCTTTTATTTTTATTTTCTTTTTCCTGAAAGATCTGGAGCGTTACACAGTCTGTCCTTTTTGTCATAAAAATTAGTTTATTTGACAAAGAGAGAAAATAGAGAGTATTACAAAGTACCAAAAAGTCCAAATCATTCTATTTGATTTACCTTGCGTATGATATGACCTAAGCCCGCACGATTTTTTTTGTGCATGTGAGATTAATCCAAAACATGTCTCACGCACTCTTCCCCCCTTGGGGGACTCAACCCCACCATGCACAAAGGTTCACCCACCATGCACAAAGGTCCACCCACCCCACCATGCACAGAGGTCCGGAGTGGCTTTGATACATATGTGATACTTTGCACTTGTGTAGAATATTGTTTGCTTTGAACTTAAACCCACACAGTTTTCTCAAAACGTGTCCTACTAAGCCAAGACCATCCTCCCATATATACCCAACATATAGGATTAATTCAAAGCATGTTTAAGTATTAATGACTAAAAATTATTTTTAAATATTAAAATTATTAATAATTAATTAGTTATAATTAAATTAATTAATTAATTAATTTCTTTAGAAAAAAATATATAATCCCTTTCCTGCTTATTTTTAAAATTAATATCTCCTTATCAATCATATTATAAAATTAAAATTGACTTATAAATTATTTATAAGCTTTACCAAATAAGACTTCCATCGCAAATGCTTTGCCCAGTGAAAGAAAACCACACGAGCATGTTCTATATGTTAACCATTCAATTTTATTTTTGCATTTGAAGAGTGGTTCCGTGCAATATAAATATGAGAAAGCAAAGTACTCAGATACAAGAATATAGGGCTTCATAAATTTGCTAAACTTAAACGTACTGAGCATTTTGGTTTTCATGCTCTACTCGTACAAATCCTTCTCACGCCATACACTCAAATTAACATGGAGAACAATCTACACTAATGGATATATATCCCTTCCAAATTCTTATGTATCGGAGTTGTTGCTATTGGTAACTTGTGTTGCTGCATTTTAAAGAATCAACTAACAAAGAGTTTCCCTCTCCATGGCACAAGGGAAACGACAAAGTAAAGAATGATCACAGAGGCGTATAAGAAAGCCATCGCTCAAGCATAGCCAAAGACTCCTGAGGCTTGTATTCCAGAGCTATGTGACCAGCACCCTATCAAAGGAACAAAATGATGTAGATGTTAGAGACTGACAGTCACTTGAAGATGAAGTGCAATTAATTGTCACCTTTATGGTTGCAAATGTCAAATTGTTGAAATACATGATTGTATACCTACAAGATAATAATTAAAAGTCATCAAATGAAGCTAAATCAGTCGAGATTGTTAATGGATAGGAAGGCTCTTTCATTTCCCTGATAAAAAAAACAGATATTTCTCAGAGGTTGAGATTTTGTTCACAGTGTAAACTCACCCAGCAATTTGACCAGCATAGTGCCAGGGCCTCCAATCATTTACGATGGAGAAGTTAAGAGATCGTATCCACTCTTGGGTTCCCAAAAGAGGGACCACGAGGTCATGATCGCCGCTAAACGGAATAGAAATCATCATCAAGCACCATATATAATAACCCAAATGGAAGAGTCAACTATTAAATTTGCCATCATGATCATATGCAACTAAAATATTAACATCTGGAAATAGAATATTTAAGTTGCCATCATATGGACATAGTTCGCTCTGGAGATCACTCCGTTTAACCATGTAATTTCAAGAAAAGTTAAAACTTTGAATTTGGATAGAAGAAACTCAGCTTTGTGGCTAGGATTATACCTGTAGACTAAAGCACGATAACCTTTGGTTGTAAGATTAAGGTGATAATTTATACTACTCGCAATGTCTTCTGTATATGGTAAAGATTTCTCACATCTTTGCCATTCAGGCACTGTTCCCTGCAACATATCACCTTCCAAGGCTTAGGAAACGAAAAAAATAACAAAAGCATCGATTGATTGAAACAACTGTCCACTAACATATAAAGAACAAGAAGTAAAAGAATGAAAAAAGCTTCTTCTCGTTCAACTAATTCTATTTGAAATTCAAATTTCCTCTTTGAAGAATCAAGTTTTATGTAGCCGAGCATATGTGTTACTAATTATTTATTCATCTTGGTGGGTTTGCATCTCCTTTGTGATGAGTTAGGTGCACCTTCTTGATTTGGAGAGCATGCGTTGCAGCATCACTATTTGCCCAATAATACGATAGAAAATAAGCATGTGTAATGTTTTAAAAAAAGATGGAATTTATTTAAAAGGTAAGGGCATTTTGGTCAACATGCAGGAACGGACAGCAAGGAAAAAAAGGAAAGCTCGACTCTTTCCTCCCTGATGCTACAGTAACCCCCGACGTCCCGCTCCACTTTCGGCTGCTCGTTCTCCTCCTTTCGGCTACCTTATTTTGCATGAGAGGTACTGATAGAAGGAGGACGATGAGACGAATATTTTGACATGAGTTAGGAGATGATCGGTCCATTATGTGCGACGCAGCAAGCTTAGATCACAAGGAGGAGGAAAAATTCGTCGGCGACGATTCCGACGATGATTTCGGCTCCGATTCGCACCCGATCTCTCTCTTGGTGAGTTATACATCATTCTCAGATCGATTGTAATCATTTTAAGGGATTATAAACGTGTTCTTATTCCAAATCACGTAGGAGATCGATCTGAGGTTTTCCAAAAAACTTTTTTGGTGACTTTTTTCGACGAATCGACCGGGAGCTCTGGCCGAGCCCATCGCGATGATCTGGTAGGTGCACAAATAGTGAAATGGTATAGATTATTGCCCGATAAAAAAATTAATCGCTAATCCCTTTTGGATTCGTAGGTTTCGGATTTCGATCATTCTTCGATGATCTTTTCGACGACTCATCCTCGTATCGTGGTTGGTAAGCGAATGGAAATGTGCATTTAATTTGATTTTAGTTATATGAACAAATTTAAGGCAACTTTATTTTATTATGGATGAATACGACGTTCGGTGACTTTTCGACGTTTCGATGAGTGCGATTGTGCTTCTTAGACCAGTGGCTACAGTGGTTGTGATATGAATGTTTGGATAACTAAAAGTAATTTTTTTTATAATGTCAGAAAATGGCAATTTTCTTGTAGTGCCAATTGATATGAATTGTTAAACTCTTCGAAGTGATGACATTGTTGTATCCGATGTGAAATGAATTTTCATGATAGTTTCCTTCATGCATATTCATATATTTGTATGCTTTATATGTGTGTCATCACTTGTGACATTTTATTATGAATTTTGAAAATTCGTGAAAATTTATCTTTGTGAAATTGAAGTGAATATTTGATTTTTGAAAGAAAAGTTTATATGATGGTCCTAAACTTCTATTTGAAAATTGCATTCATGCATCATGTGCATTATATGTAAAAATCCACATAATGCGAAATATTTTCACCTCGAAGGTTTGGCCAACTCCGAGTAGATTGGTTGGGGTACGATTTTCTCTATGTCGATATAGTAACACGAAGGGTAAAATTAGAACAACCATCCTGTGATGATATAGTGACACGAGGAATGGAATGAAGAAAAAGAAGAAACAAGCTCTGTGTCGATATAGTGACACGAGGAACGAAATTAAAATAATCACTTTGTGGTGATATAGTGACACGAGGGGTGTGTGAAGAAGCACTCGATTGACGAATGATATGAATATCCGTGTTTGATGATGTTTCTCCAAGTTTTATGATGTTATCTTATTACTATGCATGTGCATTCATAGCATTCATTTCGATATGATTATCATTTAAATGGATTTCCTTGGAGAAATGAAAAAAGTTTGGAATATTTTTTGGAAATAAAGAGGTTGATGTTTTCTTCGTTGTTTTAATATTTGATATAGTCATTTTACTCACTGAGCTTCTTAATGCTCACTCCTCTTGCTTATTTTTCTCAGGTAATGAATGAAAGCTTACATAAGACGAAATAAGAAATATAATGGGCCAAAAAATGAGTACGTGTGAGGGGCGTGATTATCGTATTGCTAAGTTTGTGTTTCATTGAGTTTTTCTATACGGATTAACTCCTTAAAGTATTCTTTGTTGGTTAGATGGCTACAATGACTTTACCCTATCTTTTTTACCCATTCTATTTGGAAATGTTTACTTTTACTTTTCTCTTAAACAACCATTTAATTTTTAGAGAATAATTTCTCAAGCATTTTATTATGTTATATTTTTTAATATTTTGACATAATTTTTAATTTAACTTATATCTAATTTTTCAATATGGAAGCATATGAAAACCTAAAAAATAATTTTAGAATAATCATCTCAAACATTTTAATATTTCAGGTCCAACATTATTTCCATTCTATTTGAAAATGTGTACTTTTAATTTTTTTTTTACAAATATTTTTTTTAGAATAATTGCTTCAAGCACTTTATTATGTTGTATTTTTTTAATATCTTGACATAATTTGGTATTTAACTTATATCTAGTTTTTCAATATGGAAGAAAAAATATGAAAACCTAAAAAATGTATTTAGAATAATCATATAAAACATTTTAATATTTTATATGTTATGTTTTTTAAGATCTTTACATAATATTTTATTGACCTTCTATTTAACTTTTTAACATGGAAGCAAAAGATATGAAATCTCAAGCAAATATTTAAAATAATTAGCTCAACCATTTTATATTGTATATTATAAATATTTATCTTTTTAATTTAAATATATTTTCCATTCATTTTCTTGCTAATGTCCATTCACAAAAGCCATGGATATATCTAATATTTAAAAATTTAGCAATTTTTTTATAAAATTTTGTAAATTCATATGTTTTAATATTATTTATTATTTTAATGAACCCAATCACGATCTCTTCTGACTTCGCCACCGATGGGATGGCATAGATCCTTAATTGATACACCTAAGGAGGTTATTCCGAAAGCAATAACTAAAATTATAAAGAGGTTATTCTAATTGATACGTCTAAGGAGGTTATTCCGAAAGGAATAACTAAAATTATAAGGAGGTTATTCTAAGATAGAATAACCAAAGCCCTAAGAAGATTATCCCCACATAGTATAAGAATCAAATAATTGTACATTGAAGGATGTTGTCCTAAAGGCATCATAAATTGAGAAAGAAGTGAGATGAGGATGACGTTTATATCGAATAGTGAATTAAGGGAGACCTCAATAGATTCCTAGTCATTTAAATTGAAAAGTTGATCTTTATGTTAGTTGGAAATGCCACCTATGAGAATGGCAAAAATGCATAATGTTATACCTTAATGATCATGATATAGAGATAATCCAAACGTTCATAAAGAATTCATTGAATAAGAAAGATTATTGTAATGTAATAAATGACGAATAATTATGTTTGAAATTAAGTTGATGAAAGAAATGACTTATTTTATGATTAAGTATGGAGTTTTCTTTTAAGGAGATTATCGAAAATATGGAATTGGTCAAATTCTTCTTCGTAAAGTTGAGGATGAATTTATTTTTAAGGAGGTTATTATGTGACACCATAGGATTTTACAAAAGGCAATAAAGTAATTTGCTAAATTAAATCCAAATTTTAGCGAGTTGAAAAATATTAAAGGAGAATTTGAGAAAAAATAAAAATATAATTAGAAAAGGAATATGAATAGAAAGAGAGGCTAATCCTACTTAAAGAAGGAATTAGAGTTAAAGTAGGATTAGTTAGAAAGGAAAAAGAAAGAAATAAAGAAAGATTAGATCATATTAAGGATAGGAATTATAATTAGATTGATATTATGGATTTCAACTTGATTTGAGATCCAAAAGAATGTTTAATGGACATAAGATACTACATAGGAAAAGATTGACAATTTTATGAGTTATAAATATTTCAGTCATTAATCCAAAAATAATGACAAAATATTATGGATTTCAACTTGATTTGAGATTCAAAAGAATGTTTAAGGACATAAGACTACTAAATAGGAAAGGATTGAGAATTTTATGAGTTATAAATATTTCAATCATTAATCCAAAAATAATGACAAAATATTATGGAATAAATAATACTAAAAATTAGAGAAAATAAGAGAATAAAATAATAAGGTGAAAGTAGAATTTGACTGAGAGAAGTTGTGAAAAAAATAAAAAGGAATTTCAATAGAAATGAACTTTTGATAAGTATGGTATGGAATAATTAGTCAAATTCTAATTTAATTAAATTTAAATATTTAACATAAAGTAATTAATGATGGATGATGAATTAGCCTAAGATCAAATGGGAGTAAAACATATATAATGAAAAATTATAAATATCACATAAAGGGTGGATATAAATTATTATTTACTTCCAAAGAGTTTCTGCATGAGAGTCCCCTCTTCCTCCATTTTTTCACAAACCGAGGCATTTGAGAGCATGCCATTTCGAAGCCCCAATATAGGAGAACAATATCCAAGTGGTTGGTGTGGATTTCAATGCATCATCGAGGAGGAATCATCGACCAAAGTTTCAACATTTGTGGAGCTAGTAGACAGTTGATTTTTTAGTCAACTTAAGGTACGTACGAATCCCTACAACAACAGCTCTCATCAGCATAGACCATAGGACCCTCGTTCTTTATATGGAGTTTAATTTGGAATAGTTTATATATTGAATTGATTGATTATGGTATTAAAAAAAGTGGCCGGAACATCGTGTGAAACATGATTTTTTGACGACAACAAAACTCGGCCCAATCAGCGCGAGTTCAACAGAACTCGGCTCAAATCAAAATAGGACCAAACTGAGTTCCTTAGAACCTGGCTCGAGTTCTCGTCAATGCGGTCCGAGCTTTGTAGCCTGAGATCGAGTTGTGATAGAATTGGACAACCCAGCCCGAGTTATCCCTTCAGCCGTCTCGAGCTTTAATTAACAAAGAATGGGAGATGGAACCGGGCCAACCCGGCTCGGGTTCAAGTCATACCCGGCCCAGTTCCATCGGGTCGATGCACATCGGATGTTATCAGAACACAACCCAGGTTCCTCTCGATGTAGGTCGAGTTTTGGGGACAGTTAGTTGATTTTTATTTATTGATTTATAGTTAATTGGATAGATATGATTGTTAATCATTTGATTAACATCCTTGATTTTAATGTGATCATATCTGACCATATTGTTATCATATTTGATTATTATTGTTATTACACGTAATCATGATATTGATTTTATTATTGATTGATCCTGATCAAATTATTATCGTATTCGATTCATTATCATCGTACATGATCATACAATTGATTATTATATTAATCTAGTAATATTTCTAATTGAGTCATGTTTAACCTATGATAAATTGTTAAAGATAGATATGTATTTGAGATAAAAGCTAAAAATTATTGAGCCAATTCTATTAATTGGACCTTCGGATTCATTGCGCCTTCGGGCTAATTAGGTCGTCGGACTAATTGTGCCTTCAGGTGGATAGATTCTCCTTCAGACTAATGGATAATGGAATTGAATAGGGCAGATAGCGTAAAAATTATGATTGTCCTTGGTATGCTCCTTCGTCCCTTATCATACCTAAATTTATTGATTGACATGAAGTGTCTTGGTATCCCTTAATAATAGAGAACTGCTATATTGCACCCGAAATAATTGATCGTATTGATCGGTATAAATTGAATTGATTATTGAATTGCACCCTAGTGCCTTATGAATAATTGATTTCACCATAGTGGTTAATAGACTATTGATTTCATTCTTGTGGCTGATGAATAATAAATTGCAGCTTTTGTGCCTGACAGTTGAATTGATAACTTGATAATAGAATTGAATTAATAATTGTTATTTAGTCTTCATCAATCTTTGGCCAGTGGATAATTGATCAATTGATAATTGTTAATTATTGAATTGTGGCCTTCATTAGCCTTTGGCTAATTGATGATATTAAATTGATAATCATTATGATGTGGATTATTGCCATGATTGATCAATTAGCTATTTCTCATTGTTATTGTTGATTAATAATCTTCCTCATCAATCATAGATTGATTATAGATAATTGTTTATTGATAGAATTGATATTGATCCATTGTTCATATTGATAATAATTATGGGTGACCTCATGTACTATGTTTTCTCATTGGGCTTTGTCCTTGCATTTGGATATGTACAGGTGACGACAATGGTGCTCCACTGACGGGTGATATGCACATAGATATAGTGTCGCTATTGTATAATTGTAGGCCATAACCCATAAGTTATTGTGTAGAGTCTAAATTGCTTCCGCTATTATAATAAAATACTATAAAATTAATCTTTAGTTATGTAAGACAGTATGTTGATTGGTTAATGTAAAAAAAAAGTCAAGATATATTATCGAGATAGTTTTCTAGGTAGACAAAGAAAAAAATTTCAAGACGTTTTAAAGTCGTAGACTCCTATTTTGAGAAACTAGGTTGAACCAACCTATAATTCTAGCCTAGTTCCCCAACCAAACAAGACCTATGTCAACCATTCACTTTTTTGTATTGGGTTATAACTTCAAACTATAAACTTACCTTATGAAATATCTAAACTTTACCATATTTTTCACTTTGATCCTTCCTCAAGATTCTATTAATTTTTCTGTTATTTTTATTTTTTTTTCATTTATGAAAAGACTAAAATGCCCTCCACCAACTTTTCTCTCTTTCGATGTTAAAAAATAATATAAAAAACTAAAAAATAGCACAAACTCTTCTCCTTTAAATGTTAAAAAATAATATAAAAAACTAATTAGAAGAGTTGGTGGAAGGGCATTTTATTCTTTTCACAAATGAAAAAAACAAAATTAATAGAAAAGTTAACAAAATCAGAAGTAAGAATTAAAGTGAAAAATATGATAAAGTTTAAGAATATCGTGAGTTAAGTTGATACTTTAAAATTAGATATGAAAAAGCACAATAGTTTAGAAAAAAATTAAGGAAATAATCATTTTGCATTTGAATAGAATTTGAAGAGTGGTTCTGTGCAGTGTAAATATGAGAAAGGAAAGTACTATGAAGCAATGACAAAAAAAAAGGGCATCATAAATTTGCTAAACTTAAACGTACTGAGCGTTTTGGTTTTCATGCGTTGCTCATACAAATCCTTCTCAGGTCATACACTCAAATTCACATGGAGAACAATCTACACTGATGGATGTACAAATTGTCTCCCTTCCAACTTCTTATGCATCCTAATTGTTGCTATTGGTAACTTGTATTGCTGCATTTTAATGAATCAACTAACAAAGAGGTTTCCCTCTCCATGGCTTTATTTCATAGGGGCAACTACAAAGGAAAGAATGATCACAGAGGCGTATAAGAAAGCCATCGCTCAAGCATAGCCAAAGACTCCTGAGGCTTGTACTCTGGAGCTGTGTGACCAGCACCCTATCAAAGGAACAAAATGATGTAGATCTTAGATCAGACTAACAGTCAGGTATTGGCTCCCTTACTTGAAGATGAAGTGCAATTAATTGTTACCTTTATGGTCGCAAATGTCAAATTGTTGGAATACATGATTGTATAACTACAAGATAATAATTAAAAATCATCAAAAGAAGCTAAATCAGTCGAGATCGTTAATGGATAGGAAGGCTCTTTCTCCCTGATAAAAAAAAAGGATATTTCTCAGAGTTTGATATTTTATTCTCAGTGTAAACTCACCCAGCAGTTTGACCAGCATAGTGCCAGGACCTCCAATCGTCTACGATGGAGAAGTTAAGAGATCGTATCCACTCTTGGGTGCCCAAAAATGGGACCAAGAGGTCATGATCGCCGCTAAACGAAATAGAAAACATTGTCAAGCACTATATATAAATAACCCAAATGGAAGAATCAACTGTTAAATTTAACATCTGGAAATAGAATATTTAAGTTGCCATCATATGGACAGTCTGCGCTAGGTTCGCTCTGGAGATCTATCCATTTAGCCATGTAATTTCAAGAAAAGTTAAAACTTCGAATTTGGATAGAAGGAACTAAACTTTGTGGTTAGGATTATACCTGTAGACTAAAGCACGATAACCTTTGGTTGTAAGATTAAGGTGATAATTTATATTACTCGCAATGTCATTTGTATATGGTAAAGATTTCTCACATCTTTGCCATTCAGGCACTGTTCCCTGCAACATATCATCTTCGAAGGCTTAGGTAACGAAAAAAAAAACAAGAGCATCGATTGATTGAAACAACTATCCACTAATGTATCAAGAACAAGAACTAAAAGAATAAAAAAGTCTTCTTCTCGTTCAACTAATTTAAATTGAAATTGAAATTTCCTCTTTGAAGAATCAAGTTTTATGTAGCTGAGCATGTGTGTTACTAAGTATTTATTCATCTTAGTGGATTTCCATCTCCTTTGTGATGAGTTAGGAGGTCACCTTCTTGATTTGGAGAGCATGCCTGGCAGCATCACTATTTGCCCAGTAATAGGATAGAAAATAAGCGTAAGACTGCGAGAGGAGAAAATATGACATTAAATTGTGAACCACTTCGTATTCTCAGGAGGAAAACAAGCTGAGTATACGAATTTTGCTGCGTGGTTGATAAATGTGATGAAGGGTTTAGAAATTATAATATGCAATCTCAACAGCAATCTCTTTGATAGTGCGATACATTAGATCAACTCTGCATCCTTTTGTACACTTACTCTGCAAGCAAGTATAGGACGTTCAGGCGGATTGAAGAGCTCCAGATTCTCGCTGTCCAACATTCTTCTAGGGGATACAAGAGGGCAATGTCTCTCAAGAACATGCGCCTTGTTAATTTCTGAAAGAATCTGAAGGTGAAAATAATCAAAACAATGCAGAATAGTCGGCTGAAACACAATCGCAGGATTGACTCACGTTATCGAAAGCATCAAGATGTCTTGCACAATGTGCATTGCTGGGATATCTGTGATCTTGTCCGTTGCAGCATCTTTGTGTTTCCTGGAATGTAGGAAAAGACGTTGAGGCACCATTACTAAAAATTTGTACCTTATTGGTGCAATTTAGAACAGAGCTACCTCAAAGAATTGCGTAGAAATGATTCCTAAACCATGAGCGTATGGTATCCTGGAATTCACATCAATTTTGGCACCTGTAAATGGGTTCCCCACTAGATAACCCTGAAAGCAAAGAGAAATAGAAAGGAAGTTATTTCTTTGTTGGAATAAAAACATTTCATTGCATATTTAGATTGAGATGAAATGAAAACAACGAAGAGGAGGAAAGCTCATCCGGTATGGATGAAATAGGTGCAAGGATAACAATCTATTGATGATGGAAAATAAAAAAGATTCTCCTTCTAAATCATTTTTTAGTAATCAAATATCAGAACAAGTCAGCAGCCAGCACCTGCATAACAACGTTAACAGTTCAGCTATGTTTTTGTTTAGCCAAGTTAATGATCTACTTCTAATATAAATGCGCATATGTTATTCTTCAATGAAAAATATTTTTTCTTATATCATTCAAAAGGACAAATAGGTAAGTATAAAATAGCCTCTTCTCTTCCCTCCATTTTGGGGTTAAAAAAAATGTCCATATGATTCCCTATCGTTCCCTTCCTCTCCCTCTAAACCAACTTATCCAAACAAGAAAATTTTCCTTTCCTTCTCCTCTTTTACTCTTCGTTTCCTTCAATCCAAACTAAGACTTATGGATGGAGGAGAAACCAAGGTAATGAAATGGAAAGAAAGAGAATTTTCACCTGGTTTAGATGATAGGTAACCGAAGGAAATGGAGGTGGATTTTTCGACGACAAATTGAGGGGTAAAGAGGATAAAAACTTATTAAATAATTTAATTATATGAAATGATACGATTGTTCCAAAGAAAATAATTTTTTTATTATTTAGAAAGGTATACATAGTTATACAACGGACTCAAAACAATAATTTCACAACATATTTATGTCAAGAATAAAATAATATACTTAAAATTACCTTGAGATTGAGGATAGGCTTTATCCCATTCTCCACACCTTATTACAATAGAGGGGACTGTGAATTAGAAAATCTAATGGCAAAGTAATATGCATCCAGAATAAACACAAATTTGTGTACCATTTGATATTTCCTGAGCAATGACAGGGATAACTTTTCCAGCATACGAGTCTCCGGCAATGTACAAGGGATTTGTCAAGAACATCGGATGGTCTTCAAACCACTAAAGGAAGTTATTGACAAAAATATTAAGCAGCATATTAATCATCTAACATGCTTCTATGGAATCCATCGAAGCCTGAAATTTCAGGTCTTCTTAGTCACCTTGATGAGAAATTTGTGGGCATGTTTAGACCAAGAGACATCTCCGACATCGTAGCCTTCACGGCGCTGGGAAAATGAGAAACCAGACCCGACTGGAGAATCTTGAAAGATTATGTTGGCAGCCTTATCATGAAAACTAATTGAGATTAGTTCACAAAACTAAAGAGTGGGAGGGGGGTTGCATGCTGGAGGCTGATCTCACCTTTGTCCATGCATAAGGATGATATATCAAACTTGGCACGCTCCCATTGTACTCTGAAGACACGAATTTAAGAGGACCTGGATACAAAGAAAAACTGCATAGTACTTCATATTCCACCATTCTTGATGTCTGAGTAAAATTCTGAACCTTGATGCAAATACTAAAATAAAACTCCAAAAGCAGTCAAAAAGCAAAGTCTGATTTTTTTTTCTCACAACAGGAAAAAACTGGGTTGATCAACTCAAAATAAAACTCGTAGATTTGCCCAAGGTTACTACTATAAAAATTTGTATAGTAGTATAATATTTTAAATTTCCAATGGACTAACGGGCCTTTTGAAGGATCTGCCTGTTGAAAAAGTTTTTTTTTTATCTTTTCAGCTATCCAAACGTCCAAGAGTATAAAGAGTTATATGATATTATAATATTTTTGCATTTTTAACAGCCCAGCCCTTTAAAAGTCTTTTTGAGCCTCATATTTGTCAGAAATTTCAAAGGATCCGCCGAGGAAAAAGTATTTGTTTATTTTTTTATCCAAACGTTAAAAAGTATAAAAATTTATATAAAAATATAATATTTCAAAATTTTTATAGGACTGCCTTTGGAAAATTTCAAGGGGCTTCGGATCCGTTCGAATCCGAAAGGTCCGCATGTCCGAAAATTATTTTTTATTTTATTTATTTATCCGGGTTAAATAGTATAAAAAATAATTTAATAATATAGCAATTTAAAATTTCCTGGCCAAAGAAAGATTATCCGTCAAAATTTTTGAAGCGTGTGGTCTTCGGAAAATAAAGTTTTCGATGTATTGTTGTTCTGTCATAAATATTGTCCTCTCTTAATTTTGTTTTGGTAGAATTGCCGACGTAGCCTGGCCTCGTTCCGCAATAACGAGGTAAGATCTTGGCGGATTTCGGAAGCAAGAATATTGAAATATTGATTATTAAAATAAATGAAATAAAATAAAATAAGGAATTAACATGTAACTATCATTTCTATTTAAATATACGCATAGATTGTTATTCTATAGGGTTTAATGTCCTCTGGTGTAATCGGTTCCACACTTGCATTCGCCGGGTAACTTTGATTCAATATTTCAATTTCCTAATTTTAATTTATAATTAGAATATTCTCTAATTTTAATTTTTTGCACGTGTCATTTACTTAATCGTTGATAATGAATTTTTCGATTTTCTTCACTTACGTAACCGTCACATAAATTTTTCTTTTTCATCCTCATCATTTCAAAAAATAATAAAATAATATAAATATAAATAATAAAATAATATAAATATAGATAATAAAATAATATTAAAAATAAAAAAAATGACCAGCGCCACTAGTTGACGTTGACAAGCTCGACTGGAGGCGAACATCACCCCCTCTCTCTCCCGTGTGCGCTCATCGGCGCACATAAGAGAAAAGGGAGGTGACAGCGACAAAACCCTGATTCTGACGGCTATCATAATTTTCATATCCTTCTCCATCCAGAACCTCTGAATCGATGATAAAAATCCTTGTATTGATCAGTCTTAAACTTCCAAAATATTATACGTAAAAAATGAATTAGGCGTGATTTTTTTTTTGGGTTTTGACATAGCAGGCCTCCAATTGGACGTTAATAATATCTTCAATTCTTTCTCAATTAAAATTTTATCTAAAGACATTTCGTAATTAAAGATGCTTTCGCGCTACACTGCCAAAGGTGCTAGGGGCGAAGCCTTCAAAATAAAATTTTAGGATACATTTTATTTGTGATATAAACTTAACTTTATATTATAATATGGATGCCATTTTTGAGAGGAAAGTGCACGTATAAACCTCCAATAGGGCGAGAATTGAAATTTAATCTGTTCGTAAATTTTTTGTTCTAATAATATTCTATCGTCCTCTTAAATTATCTTAAATTGGATCCATAACTTCTCTCGGCCATAATTTTAATTACTTTTTAGTTACACTTACATTCAATATTATTGTCATTCTCTCCTATTTTTTTTAATTTATGTGTTTCTGATATAAATATAGATAAACACATTCAAGAAGAAGAAAAACATATGAAGTACCAATTTCGAAGACTAAACCGCTGAAGGCCGAGCATCTGGGACCTCCCGTGAGCCAAAGGATGACCGGGTCCTTTTTGGGATTCCTCTCCGACTGTATGAAGTAGTAGAATAACTCAGATCCATTCACCTCATCCACCTTCACATAACTGCAAAAAGAAAAAATATTTAGGATGAATTAACTGCATCATTCATTCGGTTTCAGTTTGTCTAGGTAGGGGAGAACAAGATTAATTAGTTTAACAGGCCAAAAAGTTGAAGTTAGACTCGCATATTAAGCATGCTAACGTACCCGGTCTCCAGATAGAAAGGCAAGGGGCCCTGGAAGCTTGGGAGATGAGTGACGACTGTGCTTGCAAGGTTCGGAGATGTCCAGGAGAAGAAGAGTAGTAGTAGGAGCAGCATGGCTGTGGGAAGACCATTTGGCAGAGGGGGAGACATGGAGCTGAAGGGAGCAGATTGAGCTGATCGAGTTAGAGAGAGAGAGAGGAGACATGGAGCTGAAGAGTGATCGAGTTAGAGATGGAGATATAGTACATGAGAGAGAGAGAGCGCGCTACAAATTACCATCGTAATTACACTGATTAAAACGAAGACGTCGATTTACATCTCATAATATTAAAAAGAAGATTAACAATTTAGACGTTGAAGCTACAAACCTTTTATGAAGGCTGCTATGAGTTAAAAAAACGTTGAAGCTCCCATTCAAGCGGTGCCTACAGGGAAGAAAAATTAAAACGAAGTCATCGAATTATAAAAGAGCGTTATGAAATATTAAGAAAAGTCAACTTGAACTTGAAGATTAAAAAATGAGACTAAATCTGAGAGTTCATTGTTTTCACGCAATGTCCTAAAACATGATAAGAACATCTTAATTACATTTTTATCTCATAAATATTCATCCTATTTTGGTAGAGCTAATCTTAATTAGCTCGAATAAATGGGAAGTCTTCAGGTAGAGATGTACAGTTAATACGATCGACTGTTGTCCTATTTATCTCTTCGAATCGGATGTTAATTAATAATCTTGGAAAAAAAGATTTATTAAAGTTAGAGACCTTTTGTCCCATCACGAAAGATTATTCTATTGTGGAATAAAGATAAAATATATTAATCACTTTTGCTTTTTAGAGAAAAACTATGGATAAGCTAAATGGATATAATTTTTTTAACAAAATAATTTTTCAGATTTTCTAAATTATTAGTGGGGGGATGTGCCTACCGCTAGTTAGTATTTTGTTTTGTTTGGGCAAATGGATCAGATCATTTTTTTTCCGGCTACGTCTTTCTTTCTTTTCTTTTTTGGGTGGACGGAGATCACGTCATATTTTACTTTTCAAGACGTTGGACGACGTCTGCAACTTTTCCTCTGCTTTTTGTTTTTTTTCGGTAGTGATTTTTTTTCCTCTGCTTTTATTGCTGCAAAAGTGCAACGTTTCGGTTTTCGTCTCGTGAATATGTCGGGCATCATCAAAGTTTCTTTGCCACAGCACAAAAAAGTTGCTTAACTGGAAGTCTGGCGCATTTTAGGAAGCCACAGAACCAGACGAAGTGAAATGATATACATGCACAGGAGGTCCATGAAAAACATCTTTTTGGCATGGGAGGCCCCTTCTTTTATGAACATGAGAAAAAGGACAGCCATGTGATACTCTTTTATCATCCATGATCATTGCTTGATTGTTGTTGGTGTCGGTGTATTCTATCAAATGCCCCACAAGACATAAAGGTGGTGTTTGAATAAGAACAAAAAGGGTGAACTTTGTTAAATTCTACCAAACAAGTGCATAAATTTCGGTGGAACCCGCAAGGATTTTAATTTTGGTCAACGCGATTTGTTTCGCGATGTTCTGACAAAAAAGTTCTGACTTTTGGCAAGAACTCACGAGTTCTCGCTCGGCGCCGCAGACTTCCTCGAATCCCACGCCATGTGAAGCTGAGCCTTCTCGTTAGAAGTTAAAGACGTTCACGTAATCATCGTCCACACATTAACCGAAAAGTTTAAATGAACATGCCAAACACCCAGCAGAACTTAGGTGGAAAACAACGTCGCATCGACCGTAAAATTTTGTTCGTCCTTAAATTTTTTACCAAACAATGAGTGAGAACTAGCTAGTCACATCATTAAGTTCCGAGAACTTATATTCAAAAGTTCTATATTTGTCAAACACAGCCAAAAGAACTATTTGACAATGAGTCAATGGAATTCAGAACAAATAATTTTGTTCTCAACTTGTTCTTCGAATAAGAGCACGACAAAAATTAGGATGTTTTTGGATAGGGCAAAAACACTTTTGTTTTTATTTTTTCATTGTTCTCGGGATCCACATATTATAAAATGACTATTTGATAGCAAAAGCAAGAACAAGATTTTTATTCTTAATTTGTTCATATACCAATCAGGTCAAAACTAATCACACTCTTACCAAAAAAAAAAAAAGACAAATTGCTCACAGTACTATGATGTGAAATAAAATGACTATTGGCATCTACACTTTTTTTGGGTGATGTCTAAAACTTTTAAAGCATTTCTCAAAAGGAAAAATGTCATGACACATATCTTTAAGTATTCAGTAAATTCTTGGGCCATCAATATATTATTCATTTTATATTATTGGTTCGTAAAAAATTAATATGTTAAGATAGATAATATTTCTTAATTTTATACATTTACAATTTAAATTCAAGAATTTTGACTCTGATATAAGATGAAGTTAGATGTGTTATTATTTTTTTTTAAAAAATTAATCTATAAGAATATTATAGTAATCATTTGTGCTTAAAGTAATATTATAGTAATATGTCGGGCATCATCAAAGTTTCTTTGCCACAGCACAAAAAAGTTGCTTGACTGGAAGTCTGGCGCAGACAGGAGGTCCATGAAAAGCATCTTTTTGGCATGGGACTTGGGAGGCCCCTTCTTTTATGAACATGAGAAAAAGGACAGTCATGTGATACTCTTTTATCATCCATGATCATTGCTTGATGGTTGTTGGTGTCGTATTGTATCAAATGCCCCACAAGACATAAAAACGAGTCGCACTCTTTAAAAAAAAAGACAAATTACTCACAGTGCTATGATGTGAAATAAAATGAATATTGACATCTACACTTTTTTTGGGTGATGTCTAAAACTTTTAGTAATCTAACTATTCATTTTAAAGCATTTCTCAAAAGGTAAAATGTCATTACACATATCTTTAAGTATTCAGTAAATTCTTAGGCTATCAATATATTATTCATTTTTATTATTGGTTCGTAAAAAATTAATATGTTAAGATAGATAATATTTCTTAATTTTATACAATTACAATTTAAATTCAAGAATTTTGACTCTGATATAAGATGAAGTTAGATGTGTTATTATTTTTTTTAAAAAAAATTAATCTATAAGAATATTATAGTAATCATTTGTGCTTAAACATTTTGTGTTATTATTTGATAATCATACATGTAAAGTAAGTTTATTGGACATTTTATGCATAAAAATATATTATTGATTGGTTATCAAGAAATTCTTATTAATTTTTTATGTAATAAGATCATGTGGATTTTTTAAAAGTTGCATCATCCTTAGTAGGCGTTGCGTATACTCGGGATTTATTTCCCCATTGAAGTGAGGAGGATTCATTGTAGGAACTTCTGTATATTACTCCTTCCTTGATTATTAGTGTTCCTCTGTATTGCTTGAGTCAGCATCATCACACTTTGAATGAGAGTAGCCGATGCCTCTTCATTTCCTTGAACGTTTGCAGCCCTTATACCCGCCATTTCCATAAAGGCAAAATCAATCATGCAATTAACTAACTAGTCGTAACAATACACTTGGATTCTTACCATAACTTCACTTGTTGATGGTTGCTCATGACCGTTGCAGATGGAGTTGGCACTTAGACACAACTTGGACTTGACCACAATACCAAAAACTTTATGAAACACTTAACCATAGAGTTAAGAACTTTAGGCTAATTCACCCCACGACACGTGTCGTAAGCGGATACCGAAGCAGTTACATGGTGGACAATAGGATAGTTGACCCAAAGTCAACAAAATATGATGATAATATGCAGCGGAAAATGAAAACATTTAAAACTATTCTATTTAGAAAACATAGTGAAAGCAATAAACATAATGGTTCATAATACACTAAGCCCAGTAACATCAAAGTATACTTGGCGGATAGCCCAAATACATAAAGGACTCAAAGTCCACAAAGAAGTCCAACTCCAACATAATCCATGATAAGGCCCATAGGCCAACTCATACATGACACGTAAATAAGATAAAATGATATGGCCCAACTCAAGGCCGACACCATGTGCAATCCATCATCATGAACCTGCCACCGACTCCAACCTACTCGTCCATACTTGCACGAACCTAGATGCATGGGTGGCCCACCTCCCATTAGTTGAATGTAAGGGGCATAAAAATAAGTAATTCAATAATCCATAAAGTATTTCGATTAAAACGATGATCAATACACAATGAAAATATCAAATTAGATCATGAAAGCCAATTATCCATTTCATACATCAATTCCATAAATCCATTGCATTAACATTATGTAATTGCCCAATTATTCATATCCATAGTGACTAAGAACATTCCATCGTATTTACTGTTTGAAATGTCCATTTATAACATTATCCATACATTCTTGCCACTTAACCTATAATCAAGATTAGGTTATCAATCCATCATTAATGAACTTTTTACTAATACGTTGAGGTACTTGGTTGTCCTTGTGCCCATAGTCAAGTCAAGACTTGACACCCCGAAGTCGTGTCATTTTTATTTCCATTCATATAACCATTCAACAAGGGCCAAATATTGTGCCTCACGTGTCATTTCAATACAATGATTCATTTTAATCTTACGACTAAGCACACATTTCGAATTCTAGATGAATCAATCAATAGCATAACAATCATGTCAATAATGGTATTAAACATAACATGGAATAGCATGGTATCAGCTAACAGTCAATGATTAAGGGAATCATCGTGTTTAATTTCCAAAATAATAATTGTCGGTCGGTCAAGCCAGTCGAGCTGGTCGCTCGACCAAATAAGACAGTGGCTATCAGCCGCTGTTTCACCTCTTGGATCACGCTTTTGGGCCGGTCAACTGATTTAGTATAGTTGGTAGACCATTCGATCGATCCGATGCCTCACCCGATTTGGACAGTAGTTACGCATGTAACCACTCCGAGACCGATCGATCGATCCATCGACACTTCGTCTGATTAAAATAGTAGCAATCACACATATGAAACCCTTGGACCAGTCGACTTGTTAGTTGACCGATAGTTCATCCGATTAAAATAGTAGTGATCATGAAATGGAAAGCTTATGGATCGATCGACCGCTTATCTCGACCGGGGACGAATGGTCGACCAATTTACATCGAAAAATTATAGAAACACACATTTCAATCCATTGTTCATAATCGAAGTCACATATTCATTCCTTCTTGGGTTACCTACTACCTTTCTGATCACCTCCTTTTGTACTTATAATTTCTACAATTAAATCCACAATTTTACATAAAAGTCGGACGTATTTAAATGTTTTGATCAATTTTTAGTGAAAGAATTGAACGAGTAAAAGAAGGGATTAACCACTTTTCAAATTTTGAATTTTGAACAGGGATGAAACAGAAAGGAAGGAGGAAACCAGAGAGGGGCGACGTGTGTGGAACCAGAGAAAAAGGAGAAGAAGACGAAGGCAAAGAAGAAGAATGAAGAACTAAAGAAGAATTTTAGGATTCTCTCGTGAAACAAACTTTGTTGATGCTGATTTTTATTCCGACATTTTGATATTTTGAAGTTGACTTCTTATTTCATTTACATGATGCATGGCTATTTAGAATCTACATCTGATTTCAATTAGATCGAGAGATCAATTATTTTTCTATTATTAGCTGATTTCATCCGAGAGGAGAAATCAACCATCCTGATTGCTATGCTTCTAGTAATTGTTGATCTATATTTTGTTAGAAAGATCGAGAGATCTATGAAAGTGATTGTTATGAGATGAGAATTCTGACAGTCAAGTGAGGAGTCAATTCGCGTTCTGATCGTTAGTGTAAGATTAATAGGTTGGGTTGTAAGAAACGAGAGATCGAACCCTTCTACTGATTAGAGATGAGAGTTTCCTCAATCGGTGATCTTAAAATTAGTGCTCAGTAGTAATTCCCCTTCTTGATATACGGATACGTCAATTGCAATAGCATCAACAAGTTAAACATGAGAGAATCCTTCCCTTCACTCCTTAATCTTTTCTTACCTTATTTCCTTATTTCTTTTTACCTAAATTCACTCACGCATCTAGTTTATTCTTTTATAATTCTGTAACGATTTCTGAGATATAAATGGAGCAATTAATTAATCTAAAACAACGGGGTTACGACACTCAGGATTTCTACTCGACCTGTGCACTTGCAGTTGTGTGAACTCTTGAGTAAAATTTAAAACGTGGCTAAAATTTCTTTTTTTTATGTGAAAATCTGCAACTTCACAACTACGATAAGTTCACGTCAAATTTTTGGTGCCGTTGCCGGGGATTTCAATTAAATTAATTCCTCTCTTTTTATCTTCGTTTAGTTTAATTAAGTATTATTCACGGCTGAATATTTATCTTTGATTTCAGGGATTAGTATATGCCCAGAAACGTTCCCTTCTTGAAGGTACAACCCTGAAATACAAGAATTAGACCCTGAAATAGATCAAACTTTTAAGAGAAGGGTGCGAGAATACAAGAATAAAACATCCCTTCTTGAAGGTACAAGCAGCACTCAATCTATAGAGTTCGAGGAGAATTCTAATCCTGAGATCGAAATGATGGCTGAACAAGAAGAGTCGATTCAACCGCGACCACTGGTTCCATCATTAGAAGAACTCTATACTCTTACCGCAGATGGACTAGAGTCTGCAATTCTGAAGCCTCCCATTCAAGCTAATTTCGAGTTAAAATCATCTCTAATCTCTACGATCCAATAAAATCAATTTGGAGGAACCCCAGATGAAGACCCTAATCAACACCTTAAAGATTTTCTGGAAATATGCGAGACAACTAAGCTGAATGGGGTATCGCCAGAAGCATTGAGACTGAGGGTCTTCTCTTTCTCGCTAAGGGGTAAAGCCACACAATGGCTACAATCATTGGAACCCTGGGAATAAACTACCTGGGAGCAACTAGTAAAAGTATTTCTGTCGGAGTATTTCCCTCACAGCAAAACTATAAGAATAAAAAATCAAGTCATTGGTTTCTTGCAAAAAGACCAGGAGACATTGTATGAAGCTTGGCAAAGGTTTAAGACATTGCTGAGGTCGTGCCCTCATCATGGTTTAAGCAAATGGATTTTGGTCCAGTCCTTCTACAATGGACTCAATTACACCTCAAAAATGGCGCTTGATAACGCTGCAGATGGTGTGTTTATAAAGAAAAATGTAGATGAAGCTTACCAACTTATAGAAGAAATAGCTAGGAATCAATATTTCTTGGCTCATTCAAGATCTAATGAGTCCGCAGCATTAACTCAAACTCGACTTGACGGTGAGGATTTTTCTTCCAAGGTGGAGTATATAGTTCAAAAAGCAATTAGTCGGTTGGGACTCAATGAAGCTACTCCAACTGTCAATATGATAGCAAGATATTGTGAAATATGTGGTTCACCTGATCACATTTCTGTGCACTATGAGTTATTAAAACAGCAAGGACACCAACAACAAGCTAATGCTATAGGCCATTATCCATCGAATAATGACCCATATTCTAACACTTTCAATCCAGGATGGAGAAACAATCCAAAGTTTTTCTACAGAGATAATCCTCAACAAAACCAGGCTCCCATTTGGCAAAACAAATTCAATCAAAGAGCACATCCTCAAAATTCCTCGACAGAACAAGGGTCATCTTCTACCAACAAGCTAGAAGTAATGATGGAGAAATATGGACACTCTGATGCAAAAATTGTTTGAGAAAATTGAAAGCCTCTCCATTCATAACAAAATGTTGGAAACTCAAATAGCTCAACAAGCTGCGTCATCTTCAAGACAATCAGGGATCTTACCTGGACAGCCAAAGAAGAATCCAAAAAAGCAAGTCCAAGCTGTGACTTTAAGAAGTGGGAAGACAACTGATAATACTTAAAGATCAAAAGCAAAGGTCTCGACAGAGGCAACAGAGGAAGTTGGTGAACAAAATCAGACAGTTCAACCAGAGGACACAATGAATAGATCAAATAAATCCAAACAACAACTTGTTGAAGGACAACCTAGCTATTCTTCGTGGATACCATTTCCTAAAGCTCTCAAGAAATCTCGACAGGACCAACAATTCGGCAAGTTTGTAGAGATCCTAAAGAACTCTATATCAATGTACCTTTTGTGGAAGCTATTCAAGAGATGCCATCATATGTCAAATTCTTGAAGGACATTTTATCGAAGAAGAGGATGATACAAGAAAATGAAACTGTCGCGCTAACTGCTGAGGCAAGTGCGGTAATTCAAAATATATTGCCTCCGAAGCTAAAAATCCGGGGAGCTTCTCCATACCCTGTGAAATTGAAAACCGAAAGATACGAAGAGCCTTATGTGATCTTGGTGCTTCAGTAAGTGTTATTCCTCTGTCGTTGTGTAAGAAATTTAAAATGGGCGATATTAAGCCTACGAATATGTCCCTCCAATTCGCAGACAGATCTATAAAAATTTCGCAGGAATCCTGGAGGACATACCCATCAAAATAGGCAATTTCTACATACCAACCGACTTTGTGGTTCTAGACATGGATGAAGATAATCAAACTCCCATTTTGTTAGGGAGACCCTTCTTAGCTACTGCCGAAGCAGTGATAGACGTTAAACAAGGTTGCCTTACCTTTCAAATAGGTGATGACATGGTTGAATTTCGACTAAATCACCTTATTAATTGCCTAGACATGGAAGACCATCATCTTCAACTTGAGCAACTGGATTCCCTTGTACAGAAGGTGGCATCAGTTATTCACATATCGAACTCTCTGAAAGTAACTCTTGAAGCCCAAGAATCATCTTTGTGGATAGAAGAAGAAGCAGGCATTCTTACGAGCCACATGCTCTCAATTGAAACACAACACCCTAACGCTCCACTGGAAGACCAATTTGTAGAATTTATGAAACAACCTAGCTCAAAGAAGCCAACAAGGCCATAATTAAAGAAGCTTCCTCAAAATCTCAAGTATGAATTTCTAGGAGAAGACTCCACTTATCCAGTGATTGTGAATGCAGATTTAAAGACAACTCAACTTTAGCAGCTATTGGATAAGCTAAAAGCTTACAAGCATGTTATCGAATACACATTGGATGATGATACATGTAAAATATAACATATTTTAGATTATTATTTTAGTTAATTTTTTTGTAATTTGATCATGGCATGCATCATGTTTAGTCACTTTTACTCGTAATTTCGGATTTATCAATTTTAATTATTAATTCTCTGAATATTTTAATTGTGGATGGATTAACTAAATTTTGATAATTATTTTGCAGGAAAAATCAAATATATGATTAAGATTGGACGTATCGGCCGAGATTTAGATGGATTGTGACGTATCGGCCGAAATTCTGAAGAATTTATCTTTACCGCCGAGATCTCCAACTCAAATATATTTATCGCCTGAGAACTCCAACACCGATTGAAAGAGGTGTTACGACCGATAACTCAAATGAAATCATCCTTTTGGTCGAGATTAAAAGAAAATTTATATTTTTGGCCGAGATATGAAGGGGTAAAGATAAAATTATTTGGGCGTAATGAGATTTAATTCTTTGTTTTGGCCGAGATTCAAAGGGGGTGATGATAAGAAGGATTTATCTTTGGGCATAATGATGAAAAGGATCTATCATATTGGTCGAGTTTATCCCGTAAATTTAAATTCAGTCGTACGATGTTACGACCGTGATCAAATTGAAGGCCATTCGCACCCTATAAATAGAAGAGAGAAACCGTCGTCCCAAGGGGTGCTCTGAAGTTCAGATTTCTTCCACGGCGAGTCGTGAGCTCTGCAGGCTACGACCAAGAGGAGAGAGGTGCGACGGCTAGAAGTTGATCGCGACCCTGATCAAGTCCGAGAGGCTGCCAACTGTTTGCCTGTGATCCGAAGCTTCGACTTTTATCTATTTGGGTGTAATTCTTCCAATTATTATTATTTTGTTATTATCTTTCCAGAATTTCTAGGATGAACTCCATATTTTTATTTATTTTATTTTAGGAGATTATATTGAAGGGAAACTATTTGGACCCTATATTATTTATTTTAATCTTTTATGATCAATTAGTTAATTGTGCTTAGTGCTTTTGATTTAATTATTTGGATTTTTGAATTGAGTAATTATCAGTTTGTGGACTATTTGATTTCAAAATTTATTAATTAAATTAATTGATTTTATGTGAAATTAATAATTGACATAAATTTGATAATTAGTGTGTGGAGAATCAAGTTTATGTGGTCTGTTAATCTATACCAGTTTGTGGAGTGATTAATAGTCTCGGATTTTCATATTAATGCATCTTAATTTTAATCTTATATGACGAATACCAGTTTGTGGGACTTTATGTTTGATTAAATTTAAGATAGTTTGATTTGCCGGATTAAATAGCAGAATTATCAGTTTGTGGACTCTGTGATATTAATCTTGTAAATTAATAACTTGGGAAAATTTCTAATCCATCTTTAAAGATTAAATTTATCTTTTATGGTTCAAATATGTATCCTGATCTATTTTCATCCTAAGGCCTAATTTCAACACCATTATCTTATCTTTATCTTATTTTCTTTATTTTATTTCACAAAACCCTTTTTCCAAAATTTAATGTTTTTCCTCTCTTATTAATTTATAAATTCAAATATTGAATTAATAATATTCCTCGTGGGTTCGACACTCTTAATTCCTTTTTACTATATTCCTTGAGCGACTAGTGCACTTGCTAGCGATTTTACTTTGCTACATCATCCTACGCATCAGATGATCTCAATGGAATTAATCCTGCTATATGCATGCACCGTATCCATAAGGAAAAAGACTATAAACCCTGGGCAAAGAAGGCTCAATCCAGCAATGAAGGAGGTAGTAAAAAAAGAAGTGATTAAACTATTGGATGCAGGAATTATCTACCCCATATCAGACAGTCAGTGGGTAAGTCCCGTGCAGGTCGTGCCAAAAAAAGGGTGGAATGACCGTAGTAAAAACAGAGTCGGACAAATTCATTTCCACGCGAACGGTCACCGGATGAAGGATGTGTATCAACTTCAGGAAACTTAATAAGGCCACAAGGAAGGATCATTTTCTATTACCTTTTATTGACCAGATATTAGAAAGGCTGGCAAACCATTCCTATTTTTGTTACTTGGACGGATTTTTTGGATTTCATTAAATTCCCATTCATCCAGAAGATCAAGAAAAGACTACCTTTACTTGTCCCTATGGAACCTTTGCATACAGAAGGATGCCCTTCGGATTATGTAATGCCCCAGCCAGCTTTCAAAGGTGCATGATGTCAATCTTCTCTGATTACATTGAAGAAATAATGGAGGTATTCATGGACGACTTTTCAGTGTATGGCACTTCTTTTGAAGTTTGTCTTCAGAATTTAGGAAAGGTGTTACAAAGGTGCGCCGAATCTAATCTGGTGTTGAAATGGGAGAAATGTCACTTTATGGTACAAGAAGGTGTAGTCCTTGGGCATATTGTTTCAGGTCGAGGTATTGAAGTTAACAAGGCTAAGACAGAAGTAATTGAAAAATTACCTCCGCCTACTAATATCAAAGGAATTAGAAGCTTTCTTGGACATGCCGGGTTCTATCGCCGTTTCATCAAGAACTTTTCTCTAATTGCAAGACCTTTGACAAAACTCCTATCTAAGGAGGCAATGTTTATATTTAATGAACACTGTTTAAAGGCTTTTGAGACTCTGAAAATAGCTCTTACAACAGCCCCAATCATCCGACCACCCGATTGGTCCTTGCCATTCAAAATTATGTGTGATGCTAGTGATCAAGCTGAGCAGTGTTGGGACAAAGGAAAGATAAAAAGCAACATGCAATCTACTACACCAGCAAAACTTTGGATGATTCACAAATCAATTATGCCACAACTGAAAAGGAGTTTCTAGCAGTAGTTTTTGCAATAAATAAATTCAGATCCTACCTAGTTGGCTCCAAAGTCATTCTGTATACTGATCATCAAGCTGTGCGATACTTGATTGCTAAAAAAGATGCCAAACCTAGACTGATCAGATGGATCCTTCTGTTACAGGAATTTGATTTAGAAATCAAAGATCGAAGGGGGACAGAAAACTTGGTAGCTGATCATCTCTCCCGACTTCAATTATCAAAATGAGACATTGACTCTGAAGGCTGCAATGAAATCAACGACTCTTTTCCAGATGAACAATTGTTTTTAATTCAGAAAACACAACTTCCTTGGTTTGCTGATTATGCCAACTACTTAGCTTTCGGAGTCTTACGACCGGATCTCTCTTACCAACAAAAGAAGAATTTTTTCTCCGATATCAAATACTACTTTTGGAATGAGCCATTTCTGTTCAAAAAATGTGCAGATGGGATATTTCGTAGATGTGTACCAGATGAAGCACAATCTGCTATATTACAGGAATGTCATGTATTTCCTTATGGTGGTCACGGAGGATATCAGAAAACAGCTGCTAAAGTTCTTCAAATAGGTTTTTATTGGCCAACTCTATTCAAGGATGCAATCAATATTATTAAATCTTGCGATGCCTGGCAAAGAACTGGAAATATAGGTAGAAGAAATGAGGCACCTCAGCAACCTATACTCGAAGTAGAAATATTTGATGTGTGGGGAGTAGATTACATGGGACCTTTCCCTCTTTCATGCGGGTACAAATTCATACTTCTAGCTGTTGATTATGTCTCAAAATGGATAGAAGCTATTTCCACCATCTCAGCAGACTCGAAGTCAGTTGTCAAACTTTTTAAAGACATAATATTTCCAAGGTTTGGTATGCCAAGATTGATTATTATTGATGGGGGATCACTCTTTATCGAATGGAGTATTGAAAAATTGCTGTTTAAATACGGGATCAAACATAGGATATTTACCGCATATCACCCTCAGACCAATGGACAAGCAGAAGTCTCGAATAGAGAAATCAAAATAATTCTCGAGAAAACCGTTTCAATAATCAAGAAGGATTGGAGTTTGAAACTTAATGAAGCATTGTGGGCATATCGGACTGCGTACAAGACACCAATTGGAACAACACTATTCAGGTTGATCTATGGCAAACACTGTCAGCTACCGGTTGAATTAGAACATAAGGCTTTTTGGGCAATCAAAACACTGAATTATGATTTCCAAGCAGCTTCTGGAAAACGTCTTTTGCAGCTCAATGAGCTAGATGAATTGATATTAGATGCCTATAACAACTCCCGCATCTATAAAAAAAGAACGAAGAAATGGCATGATATGCACATATTGAGAAAGAATTTTAAAGAGGGCGACCAGGTTCTGTTATTTAACTCCCGACTACGACTTTTTCCCGGGAAGTTAAGAATGCGATGGTCTGGACCGTTCACCATTGAAAAAATTTACCCTCATGGTGCAGTGGACATAAAAAATAGTAATTCAAAAACTTTCAAGGTCAACGGGCAAAGATTGAAACGTTACAATCCAGGCGCAGTAAAGTTCGAAGAAGTGCTCTATCTGCAATCAGATTATTAGAAGAAATAAGGTCGAGCCAACGACGTTAAAAAAAGACGCTACAGGGAGGCAACCCAACCAAATAAACGGTCAACAGCCACGTCAGCATCCGCACGGTTAGAAATATTAGAAAAATCACCTGAAAGTACACTTTTGAGATCTAGTTGAGAATCCCAATAGAATCTAACACCATATCCACCCAAATATCCACTTTTTCGAGTCCCACTCAAACTCTCTCTCACGTCACTTCGTTTTCTACCCAACCAACTAAATCCCTTCCCCAACACCCATCATCTCTCGGCGAGCTTCTGAAATTCTTAAATGCACTTCATCTCCCTCTGAGAAATCCCTAGCCATCCTCCACCCCTTCCGATCAACCTGCAACATGAAAAGAACCCGCACATCATCCGGGTCCCAAACCAACAGCTCGTCGGAGTCTATCAGGCGACGACTCCGTCCAGATGGCCTCCTGCAACCTACAACTAACCTACGACCGCCCACAGATGACAATGAAGCTCAGCGTCTTCTGAATACAAGGTTCAAAAACTTTTCATCTACCCGATTCTTAGATTTTTCTGCTCTTGAATCTCTCGGGTTATTTGAGGATGTTAGGACCCTACTCATGAAACGTTGGGACCTCTACAAAGAGGTATCAATAGAGTTCTTAGGAACTCTGTATCCCACCAGCTTTGACGAAGATGGAGTCCCTGATCATTTCGAGTTTCGGTTGTGCAATCACGAACTCGCCATGGGACTAGACACCTTAGCCCATTTTCTAAATCTTCCCAATGTTGGCCATCGAACTCCCCCACCCTCTTTTCCCACATTTGAAGTTTGGTATCAACTTACCGGCCGACGAACCGATAATATGTTACATCTAGTCGGCCATGAACTGAAGAACCCTGTTCTTCGATACCTCCATATCCTTCTCACCAACATAGTTTTAATCCGTTCCAATGACTATGAGCGAGACCTCGTCTCTACAGATGAACTCTTCATTCTCTGGTGTCTGCTGTCAAACACAGAGATTAACCTTGCATCGTTCTTCCTTCAAAGTTTGATCAAGGAGTCGACTCGTGAAATCAATCCAATTCTTTGTAGCAACCCCATTACACCTCTGGCAGAACACTATGTGTACTTAGCAGACACCGCCCCTACACCAACAACACTAATAGATTTAGATTTTTTGATCAAGGAAGGAGTCCTTCTCCTAGTAAACGGCCAAAAATTTTGGCGTCAATCCAATCCATCTGCTCTCGTTCAACTACCTGACCCTCGACATACTTCAATTATGGAAGGCCGGAACTGGTGGATGAATGATTTCATCCAGGTCACAAGATCTATTCCCACATTACCCCCACTATTTTTGGACTTCAAACAAAGTTCACAACTTCCCCCTGGCCGCAGAACCCCTCCAAGGTGCATAATCTCTTCCTCCTCCTCGTCAGTTCTAGATGTCACCCCGTCTCTACCACTCACAACAACCAACAAAGTAGACCTCATCCTGGAACAAATGACAAAACTCGCAGAAACAACAGCTCGTAATCACCGGGACATACAAGCATTGAAGGATCATCTCCATCGGCTGGAGCAATAGAACCTGGTGCACAGTAGAGAATCCAAGGAGTAGAGGAGGTTTAGAATTCCGTCCTAACGACCCTCAGTGACATCCAACAGGTCACTGATCGCATCCTTAAACTCCAACCAACTTCGGGTCCCTCTTTCTGGCATAATCGACACTGAGGACAGAGTCGATTTTAAGCTTGGGGGAGAGGGCAACATGGTACATTTCTACTCTTTACTATTCTTTACTTAGCTTCAATTTCTTATAAATTTTACATTCGAACTATTACATTGTAGATTGGCATTGCACTATGTTAACTTCACACAGTACAAAAAGAAATTCTAATTCCATCCAGTAGCTATAGTCTTTGTTGCAACCTCTTGAAATTTTGTTCAAAAACACCTTGCTAGCCCCTAACATTTTAATATATGTTGCAACCAAATTCAATGCCAAAAGTGATAGGGCAAAAGGTAGTGGAAAGTGACTATTTTGATATACTAAAAGCTTGACGACTAATCTTATTTAAGCTTGCCTCTGAATTCAAATAACAGATAAAAAGGCTATTAATACTAACACCTATCCAGTGCAGCATGAAACTAAAAGAAAGAAAAAGTAAAGAGCAAAACAAAAGTTGAAAGCAAAAGAAAAGAGGGCCAAGAGAGCCCCAGAAGGTACAAAAAGGGTGCATTCCTAAGCCGAGCTGAATTTGGGTGAGTAGATCCGTAGGGGTTCATATCTGGTACCCTAAGAGCAACTGTCCTGAGTTGTGCCGATCGAAAACCTGCTACATAAATTTTCTTGAGCATTATGGATAATCACATGAGTACTGGACAAATGAAAAGAAATAACAATTCAACAAAAACTTATTACTGCACTAGCAGAGTTAGTATTAACCTTTTTATTATCTGCCTTCCTTATTTGAATTCTCTGACTTGAGCTAAAAAGAGGAAGTTGAAAATGTCTTGCTCTTAATATCTTCATCAAAGTCAGAGAAATGAAGGAACAGACAGGGAGGCACTGGGGCAAAGAATTCAGGTTGGTATCTTAAAATGTTGGCGGGAAAGCAAGGTGAAAATCATCCCTATCTTGAACATTGCTTGAGGACAAGAAAAAAGCTAAGGTTGGGGGAATTTGATCACCTCCTTTTGTACTTATAATTCCTACAATTAAATCCACAATTTTACATAAAAATCGGACGTATTTAAATGTTTTGATCAATTTTTAGTGAAAGAGTTGAACGAGTAAAAGAAGGGATTAACCACTTTTCGAATTTTGAATTTTGAACAGGGATGAAACATAAAGGAAGGAAGGAAACCAGAGAGGGGGGACGTGTGTGGAACCGGAGAAAAAGGAGAAGAAGACGAAGGCAAAGAAGAAGAATGAAGAACTAAAGAAGAATTTTAGGATTCTCTCGTGAAACAAACTTTGTTGATGCTGATTTTTATTTCGACATTTTGATATTTTGAAGTTGACTTCTCATTTCATTTACATGATGCATGGCTATTTAGAATTTACATCTGATTTCAATTAGATCGAGAAATCAATTGTTTTTCTATTATTAGCTGATTTCATCCGAGAGGAGAAATCAGCCATCCTGATTGCTATGCTTCTAGTAATTGTTGATTTATATTTTGTTAGAAAGATCGAGAGATCTATGAAAGTGACTGTTATGAGATGAGAATCCTGACAGTCAAGTGAGGAGTCAATCCGCGTTCTGATCATTAGTGTAAGATTAATAGGTTGGGTTGTAAGAATCGAGAGATCGAACCCTTCTACTGATTAGAGATGAGAGTTTCCTTAATCGGTGATCTTAAAATTAGTGATCAGTAGTAATTCCCCTTCTTGATATACGGATACGTCAATTGCAATAGCATCAACAAGTTAAACACGAGAGAATCCTTCCCTTCACTCCTTAATCTTTTCTTACCTTATTTCCTTATTTCTTTTTATCTAAATTCACTCACGCATCTAGTTTATTCTTTTATAATTCTGTAACGATTTCTGAGATATAAATAGAGCAATTAATTAATCTAAATCAATAGGGTTACGACACTCAGGGTTTCTACTCGACCTGTGCACTTTCAGTTGTGTGAACTCTTGAGTAAAATTTAAAACGTGGCTAAAATTTTTTTTTTATGTGAAAATCTGCAACTTCACAACTACGATAAGTTCACGTCACTTTCTAACATTTATAGGTTCATAAAACAACAAACGAAACCTATGGAACCATTCACGGTTCCAATCAAATCATATACGTTCAAACCCTTGAAACGAACAATGGAAACATAACAAATCCAAATGAATCGAATCCAAGGAGCTCTATAATGTTCTCATTCTAAGAGTGATTGGGACGAAGAACGTGTGGGTTCACATTACATACCTTAATCCCTAAGCGTTCCTAGGGACGTTTCCTCTTTGTTTAGTCTTTCTTTGCCCCCAGCCGAGTTCCCCTTCGATTCTTGGACTTCTTAGCTCTTCTCCAGCACCTAGATCACCATGAAAACCCTCTTGAGCTCTTAGTGATGGTTGCAGCCGAGTTGAGAGAGAGGGGAGAAGGAGGAGGGTTTTGGGGGTGGGGTTTCTTGTCTACACTCTTTGCTTCATGACAGATTTGTCAAACTCTACTTTTAAGGGTATATTGGTCTACCTTTTGCTTTTAGCCAGATGTCACTTCTGCCCCCAAAGATGCATTTTATTTGAGGTCATTTTGGTCCATGTAAAAGTTAGAATGTTACATGGAGTGCCTCAAGAAGATGATCTGCGCCAATCACCATGTCACCGACAAGGAGATCACCGTTGTTCCCATGAATGTCGCTTAAGTTGTGGATTCCCCAAAACCGACAAGGAGCAAGGATGCCAGCCCCCTCATCTCCCACTTTCACATCTCCCACTTTCAAGGTCTTAAACAATGGTCAAGAGGGAGGATGTAGGCATCATCACATAGGAGGACCTAGTATGAGTACCTTGGAAGGGCTCCGGCTAAACACACCGGTGGGCATCCACTACTTGTCTACATAGTTGGCAGGTGGAGCAGTGTTGGTGCCATTGTAAGTGAACAAACACAAGAAACACTACAAAATGTTTGTCGATTAGCGACACTAGTGTGACGTCGCTAAAGAGATGCTAAATCATGGCTAAAAGAGTTAGCCACACATTAACATCGACATGACGTCGGACGCCTAGATTCGATAACCATTAGCGTCGCAATGATACTAGTGTCACATGTCGACGCTGTCGCGATGATATGATGTCACGAAAAGTGTCATTGCGAAGGGCTCATGTGTGTGCTAATCTAGCGCTAAAGAGGCACCAAAACGGTCGACACTATCTTGACGTTGATGTGACGCTATATGATGACGCTACTCAGATGCTAATAGGGTGCTAAAATAACCGCTATCTTGTCGTCAAGGGGGCGCTACTTTGGCACCAATGCATCACTAAAGTTTGCGACGCTGATGTGATGCTAAGTTAGCGATGCCAATGTGACGCTAATTTGGCGCTATATATGATATGTTCATCAAATGAACAAATGCGCGTAGAGGATCAAATACATCGGAGATCAAATGCAGCGGAGAGGATCAAATACAGAGGATCATTCCACATTTAATACATCAAATGATTACACCAAATTTCACAATTTCATTACATCAAATGAATTTGCATCACTACAAGGAGATGTCCCCCGACTGATGTTCGTCCGCGAGATGTCCAGGGAGGATCAAACACAGTCGATCATTTTGCATTCGTTCGTCGGCGCAACACTCAGCTGAGAGCAACAGTAAGAGGAAGGAGCGTTTGGGCAGCAACAACAGGAGGAGGAGTTGTCGGAGTAGCAGCAACAGTAGGATGAGTAGGAGGAGGAGACGCCTAGGTGGCGTCGGGGAAACAACAATAGTAGGAGGAGGCGGTGATGATGTCCGGGTAGGCAGCACAGTAGGAGGAGAGGAGAGGTTGTTAAAAGGGAGAAAGAGACAGCGTCTGGGCAGACGATAGTAGGAGAAAGAGGAGGAGAGGTGGTGAAAAGGGAGAAAGAGGCGGCGTCCGAGCTGAAGAAGAGGAGAGGTTGTTAAAAGGGAGAAAATGCGGCATCCGGACAGCAATAGCACACTACGAACCATCGGATTAAATGAAAGGATGGTTCGAATTCATTCTTCGATGAGTACAGCAAACACCATTTAGTGACGCAAATTTGGCGATGCTATTGCATCGCTAATGTGACACCACGTTAATTCAATTTTGATAGATATTTGATTTTAAAATATGTCAAATAGCACCACAAATTAACGACTCTAAGATTGCAATTCTTAATATAGTGTCGCATTGGCATCGACATGTCGAGATGCTAATCTAGCGTCATGACACTACGACGCTATTAGGACACTAAAATGGAGTAGCGACGGAGCTATCGACACTATTGTCAAGCCACTACACGTATGCGGCACTAATGCGTGGCAAAGGTGCCACTAAAGTAGATTTATTGATTATAAGTTGATTGAATGTACATAAATAAATAAATAAATATGCATATCTAATTATATCAACATGTATGTATGTATGTATGTATGTATGTATGTATGTATGTATGTATGTATGTATGTATGTATGTAAGTATGTGTAGGATCACAAGGTACCAAGATGGGGTGAATTGGTGTTTAAACCAAAAATATCGATTTCATAAAAATCTTTACGAAAGTTTAAAATCGATTTGTTAATGTTTAAACCAACACAATAGCAATCATATCACATGAATAATAAAGTAGGAAGGAGAGGGAGAGAAAAGATAAACATAAGATGCTCGGTGGCTTCTTGATGAGGTTCGACCACACCTTGATCTACGTCCCCACTCCGACTTCTCAACCTCGAGACTATCGGAGATTTCACTAGTACCCTTCCTTCATTTGAAATTGGGCAAGAAAGAAATGCTTTGCACTACTTGCATTTTTTCATTTTACGAGGTAAGGCACACCTATTTCACCATAAGCTTTCATCGTCTTTTCTTCTCTCAAGAGGTAAGACAACCTCTTTTCACTCAGGAGATAAAAAACTATTATAATATCACAAAAACACTTCACAATCTCTCTTTTATAATTTGGAAACTCACAAAAGAGTAAGAGAGAAATAAATGAAAGATTTACAACTTGAAGCTCAAATAGACTTCACAAATGTTCTTCTCAATTTTCCTTGCAAGTCTTGATCATTCATATATCTTTGGGTTCTCTTTTATAGCCTTCTTAACGTAATTTAAGCATTGAGGCTTGTTTCCTAATTTTGGATCCAAAATATTATCGTTATAGTGCATTCTATGCACTGATCCACAGGTCGATCGGTAAATTTTTTTTTGAAAAATATGACCGTTGGTCACTGGCTGGTCCACCAATACTTAGATCATTAAGGTCTCAACATTCTAATGCTTAGTTTCTGTAGTTTCTGCACTGACCGGTCAACTGGTGTGCTTGACCGGTCGACCGATGCTACAATTACTAGATCGATCGTCCTGCACTATTTTGAGACACGGTTATCCAAATTAGATGATGTTTGATTCTATGAAAAGATAACATAATTTTATACAAATTGAATATTCATTATTTATCCAAAATCTAATGATATCATAGTCAAATATTGATTCAAAGATCAGTACAAAAAGTTATCCATTTAAAATAAAATATTTTAAACCTTTACTCTTTTATACATAACGTTTTGTACCAATATCCAAATGAAATGATTTTTAATTCTATGAAAAGTTAACAACATTATTTATAAATTTTATATTAATCTCTAGATCGAAATATCTTGATAAAACACTCAAATATTAAGTGCACGTTTAGCATATAAAATATCAACTTCAAATTTAACTTTTCAAACTTTACTTGTTTAAACATAACTTTTTATATGATTGTCCAAATGAGGTGATTCTTGATTCTCTACAAATTTTATATTCAATTCTTAATATAAATCTCGTTTGAACATAGACAAATATTAATCAAAAGTTTAGTGTACGAAATAACTCATTCTTATTTAGACTTTTTTGAAATTTTAAATACAATTCTAAACTTTCAAAATTTGTATCATCAAAATATAATTACATAGGGCATAAAAACTTTGCTCCAATAGTATGTGTGTATGTACGTACGTACGTACGTACGTATGTATATATGTATGTATGTATGTATGTATGTATGTATGTATGTATGTATGTATGTATGTATGTTAAGTCTATTTAAAATACAAGTCTATATGTATATAAACTATATGTATATGTATATGTGTATGTGTATGTGTATGTATATGTATATGTATATGTATATGTATATATATGTATATGTATATATATATGTATATATATATGTATATAAGTCTATATAAACTATAAGTGTATGTATATATATTTCTAAGAAGTCCTGAGAGGTTTGATTTTCGAGAAAAGTATTTTTTTATATTTTTAGGCGAGCGAAGCAAAATAGACCATTTTGTATACTCTTTTTATGTTTGGATTAAAAAATCTAAGAAAATCAGTATTTCTCGAAAAAAAATTGAAACTCTATGTCGACTAAATGAGACCATTCCAAGCACTCCTGAAACCACGAGTGTCATAACCCCATTGACATAGATCGATAAAATTCTAATTATATCTCAAAAACTATCATGAATGCTGATAATGGAAGAAGAGACTAAGAGGCTAATTGAAGATGCTAATATAAAGAGAACTCCCTTGTAAAGAATTGGCTACTACTATGGTTTTAATCCCTATATGAGGTGAGTAATCTCTCGATGCTAACTTGATACTTAATCTAACTCTTTCCTTCCATTCATTGATCTTTCTTCGAAGGTTAAGGAAAAAGCCATAATTAGATAGATTGCAATATATTGGTTGGCTGATCTCTCAGTCCTAATCAACGTGAAAGTTGATCTCTGGATCGTTTGCGATACGTGATGAAGATTCTGCTCTAGACATTAAGATTAATCTAAGACAACTATTACTTTTATGTACTCTCGTCTCACAATATGATAAGATGAACCTCTCAACCATTTTTAAACTAAAAGACTTACAAAAGAATGATATTGTAATAGTTTATTAAGAACTATCCTTTTTCTCGAACAAGACAGAGTGTGTAAAAACGAAGATCTCTCGATCTAATGGGAATTGAGTGCAAACAGACCATTCACAATTAACATGAACCACAGCAGCCAAAGACATATCTAAGAGTACGATGGGAAAGAAAATCAAATGCACAACAATCACACAATTACACCACAAAGAATTTAAAGTTAATCGAGCATCAGCCTAAATAGAATAAAAGTATCCCAAAATGAAAGTTTTTGTCTTCTCCTTTCTCCTCCCTTATCCTCATCGTCCTTTGATGCCTCCCAATCTCCCCTTTTTCTTCCCCTCAACTCCTCTTCTTATCTCCTCTTTTTCTTCTCCTGAGATTTAAAATTCAAAAAGTTGTTACACTCCAAGTGACTTATTCAAAGTTGTCAAATAATATTTATATATTTCAAAATTTGGAAAAAATATAATGCAAAGGTGGCAGAATTTATATCTGGGTCATTGATAAGAGTGAGTAAAATAAGAGGTGATCACCCACCTTCCCGAGCCATTCGAAACGCCTATTTTTTTTGTGGCAATCCGAGCAAGGATTACGGAGAACCAGCCATTTCTATTCCGAAAATTTGCCCATTTTATTGAATTTCTTTTGACCTCCAATTGTCATGATTCTTTTGCATCTGGACAGATCGTGTGGATTTCTACGGCTCTGTATTTTTCATTTCCATCTATACCCGTCGGACTCATGTCGGCGATCGTCGAAAGTCCTTTTTCTTAGCTTCTTAACTCTACCGTTCAGCCTTCTAAAATCGCCAAAAAATACTAAAAATTCTATGTTTCTGTGGTCCTTGGGAGGTACAAATTTTGCGATGATTCGACGGTCGTATCTTCGGCACTCGCCATTTGAATCCTATGAAAAATGAAGAAGTACTATTCCCCCAATTTTGAAATTTGGGAATTGGAGTATAATGTATGTATAGCAATGTATATTAATTTTTGTATATTATAAATAGAATAATATAGCATAGTATGGTGTATAATATAGTTTAGTAAAGTATGTATTATATTATATTATAGTTTTGTATTGTATAGTTACTATATAATATATAACATATATTGCCAAAAGAGCACAAACTAGCGTCTACTTAACGTCACCAAATATCTTACACTAATTTAGCGTCACAACTATCGACGTCATTACAGCGCAAGGCATCGGCGCTAATATCACCTCTTATTTTAACATTGACTTGGCGTCGCAGTTATAGTGATGCTAACTTAGCATTGTAAGCTTGTGACGCCAATACAACGCTACTAGCTGTCGTGCATTTCTCGTTTTCGCGTGTGATAATAGCGGCAAAGTAACGTCACGATAGAGCCTAATTTAGCGTCAACATCATGTAATGCTAATGCAATGCTAAATTGATTCTATAGAGAGGCAATTAGCTTCTTTTTTTGTCGACCCAATGACATTGCTATTGAGACGCTATTGGCATCAATTTAGCATTGCCCAGTGTGAAGATGCTACATCACATCGCTATTCGATAGTTTTCTTGTAGTGAAAATGTCTAGGTATGTATCTCATCTCTAATAATCTCGATTTAAGATGGATTGAAGAGAAAAGTAACTTCAGAATTTATGGAATAAAGAAATGAGTAGAGTGTAATAAAGTTTAGGACATATCTCACCTCCATTGCCTAGTGAACTTATATGTCTAGCCCGAGCCCTTCCATGGTCCTCAGGCCCCTAATCAGTGTGAAGGTTGATCTCTAGATCGTTTGCGATACGTGATGAAGATTCTTCTCTAGACATTAAGATTAATATAAGACAACTATTACTTTCAGGTACTCTCGTATCACAGTATGATAAGATGGACCTCTTAGACATTTTTAAACTAAAAGAGTTACAAAAGAATGATATTGTAATGGTTTATTAAGAACTGTCCTTTCTCTCGAACAAGACAGGGTGAGTAAAAATGAAGATCTCTCGATCTAATGGGAATTGTTTGCAAACAGATCATTCACAATTAACATGAAGCAAAGTCAAATAGATATCTATGAGTACGACGGAGAAAGAAAATCAAAACCACAACAATCACGCAATTACAACACAAAGAATTTAAAGTTAACCGAGCATCGGCCTAAATAGAATAAAAGTATCTTTCATGGTGTTTCCTTTTCCCAAAATGAAAGTTTTTGTCTTCTCCCTTCTCCTCCCTTATCCTCCTCGTCCTTTGATGCCTCCCAAACTCCCCTTTTTCTTACCCTCAACTCCCCTTCTTATCTCCTCCTTTTCTTCTCTTGATATTCAAACTTTAAAAAGTTGTTACACTCCAAGTGACTTATTCAAAGTTGTCAAATAATATTCATATATTTCAAAATTTGTACAAAATATCATGCAAAGGTTGCAGAATTTATATATGGGTCATTGATAAGAGTGAGTAAAATAAGAGGTGATCACCCACCTTCCCGAGCCATTCGAAACACCTATTTTTTTGTGGCGATACGAGCAAAGACTACGGAGAACCGACCATTTCTATTTTGAAACTTTGCCCATTTTATTGAATTTCTTTTGACCTCCAATTGTCGTGATTCTTTCGTGGGCGGACAGATCGTGTCGATCTCTACGGTTCTGTAATTTTCATTTCCATCGATTCCCGTCGAACTCATGTCGGCGACCGTCGAAAGCCTTTTTTCTTGTCTTCTTAACTCTATCGTCCGGCCTCCTAAAATCGCCAAAAAATACTGAAAATTCTATGTTTCTATGGTCTATGGGGGGAGGTACAAATTTTGCGATCCGATTGTGGGATCTTTGGCACTCGCCATTTGAATCCTATGAAAAATGAAGAAGTATTGTTCCCCCAAGGCATGGTATATTAATTTTTGTATATTATAAATAGAATAATATAGTATAGTATGGTGTATAATATAGTTTAGTAAAGTATGTATTATATTATATTATAGTTTTGTATTGTATAGTTACTATATAATATATAACATATATTGCCAAAAGAGCACAAACTAGCATATACTTAGCGTCACCAAATATCTGACACTAATTTAGCGTCACAACTATCGACGTCATTACAGCGCAAGGCGTCGGCGCTAATATCACCTCTTATTTTAACATTGACTTGGCGTCGCAGCTATAGTGACGCTAACTTAGCGTTGTAAGCTTGTGACGCCAACACAACGCTGCCAACTACCATGCATTTCTCATTTTCGCGTGTGATAATAGCGGCAAAGTAACATCATGATAGAGCCTAATTTAGCGTCCACATCCTGTAATGCTAATGCAATGCTAAATTGATGCTATAGAGAGGCAATTATCTTCTTTTTTTGTCGACCCAATGACATTGCTATTGAGATGCTATTGGCATCAATTTAACATTGCCCAGTGTGAAGATGCTACATCACACATTGCTATTCGATAGTTTTCTTGTAGTGAAAATGTCTAGGTATGTATCTCATCTCTAATAATCTCTATTTAAGATGGAATGAAGAGAAAAGTATCTTCAGAATTTATGGAATAAAGAAATGAGTAGAGTCTAATAAAGTTTAGGACATATCACACCTCCATTGCCTAGTGAACTTATTTGTCCAACCCGAGCCCTTCCATGGTCCTCATGCCCCTAATCAGTGTGAAGGTTGATCTCTAGATCGTTTGCGATACGTGATGAAGATTCTTCTCTAGACATTAAGATTAATATAAGACAACTATTACTTTCAAGTACTTTCGTCTCACAGTATGATAAGATGTACCTCTCTGTTGGATCTAAGTTTTAATGACATATTAAATTATATTTTGATGATACAAACCTCGAATGATTAAAAATAAAATGCTAAAAAGTGTAAAGAAAAAGAGATAACTTTATGCACACTACACTTTGATTGAATAATTGTCACTGATCTCATTAGTTTTGGAAGAATGCGGAATGCCAGAGTTGTAGAGAATTCTGCTACCTTTCCATAGACTCTAAGAGCATCTAATTTGGATAACCGTGCAGAAAGTTATGCTCAAAATAGTGAAGGGCGGTCAACCTACCGGTCGAAACTATGAAGGCCGATCGAGACAGTCCGGTCGACCGATCAAGACATAAGCTACTCAAATGAAAACTGTGAGACTGTACCAGTCGACAGACCGGTCGATCAGCTCAACGACTACAAATCAAAACTGCGAGACTGTACCGGTCGAGGCACCGATCGATAGTCCGTCGACCGACCACCTGCAGTAACTTGAGAAATTAACGCAATGGTCATATAGTCCGGTCGACCGGTCAATAAATGCGGTCGATCGGTCCATTACTAAAATGAACAATAATAGCTATATTTTGAGGAGAAAAATATTGAATTAATTCTGGACGAATTTTTCACATACCAGAGCCTATAAAAGGAGTGCCAAGGCCAAAAGCATAGCATCCAATCCAAGCATCAAAGCAAAACTTCAAGAAATCAAAAGAAGATCATTTCTCTTGAAGTTATCATTTAGATCTTTCTTTCTTTCTCTCTTCTCTTCTTGTGAGTGTTCTATTGTAAAAGAGAGAAATTATTCTTCAGATCTTACCTCTTGAGCGAGAGAAAAAATTAGCTTCTTAGGAGGAGATGTTGCCTTGCCTCTCGAAGCAGAGAAAATGTGGTTGTGTAAAGGGCTTTCTTGCTTGCCCCATTTAGAATAAAGGAAGGGATTAGTGGAATCTCCGACGATCTCGAGGTCGAGAAGTCGGAGCGGGGATGTAGGCCAAGGTGTGGCCAAATCTCGTCAACAACCACCCGTGTTCATTATGTTTGATTTCTCTCTCTCTCCCCCCATTAATATTGTGTTTATAATATGAATTGCAAAGGTTTTTAAGAATCAGTTTTATGCTTCCGCGACGAATTTCGCGAAATCGCCATTTTAGGTTAAACATCAATTCACCCTCCCCCCCCCCCTCTTGGTGCCCTTTGGGATCCTACAATTGGTATCAGAACCAAGTTGCTCTTGTTTTAAGATCAAATCATTTTAAGATTTAATCGTTTGAAGATTTGATCGCCTTATTTTAAGATTTAACCATCTTTAGAGCTTGGCACCATTTTTTGAAGAAGGATCTTCCATTTTTGACCCACCGACTTTTAAAGACTATTCTTTTGCTTCTTGGAAAATTAGAATGAAGGCATATTTATGTTCAATTGATTTTGATATGTGGGAAGTTATTGAAAATGGTTTTGAAAATCAAAGAGAATTTTAAATGGTGTTTTTATTGACCTTTCTTTCTTTGAATACGACGATTTTCAAATGTCGATTGAAAAACTTGACTACAATGCCAAAAATGTCTTTTATTCCTCTTTAGATTCTTATGACATGAATCTTATTTCCAAATGCTCTACTTCTCATGAGATTTGGCAAGTTTTATTAAATAGTTATGAAGGGAGTGACTTTGACAAAACGAGCACATCAGATGTGGACAATGAGCAAAATGATGATTCTACATCTAAAACATCCAAAGATGACGTGTTATTCTTAATGGCAAAAAGTAGTAATGATGAGGTAACATCAACTTCATCTTATTCCTCTTCTAATGATAGTGATGATATTGTTGATATTGCTTTTGATGTTCATAAAGAATTTGCTTCTCTCATTCAAAAATATATTTCTCTTAAAAAGGAAAAGGAAATTTTAGTAAATGATTTTCAAATCTTGAAAGATAACTATGATTCTCTTAAAAAGGAAAATGATGCATGTTTAATTCAAATAGATACCTTAAAAAGGAAAATTGATTTTCTTTCATTATCTTGTGCATCATGTGAATCTTTAAGAGTTAAGAATTCAAAATTGATTGCATTGAATGATGAGTTACAGAAGAAAAATATTTCTTTTAAAAAATTCTTAGATGAAAAATTATTACGTGAGATTGAAAAATTAAAAGAAGAAAAGAATACATATTTTGTGAAAAATGAAAACTTGAAAAATGAAATTGATTCTTTGAAAATTGCTCATGCTTGTGAAATTGTGAAACTAGCATGCTCTTTTGAAAAAGTAAAGAATGAAAATGCTTCTTTAGAAGATATACAAAATAAAGTTGTTTCTCATATAACGAAAAATAATATTAAGAATCATTTTGGATACAAAAACTCTTATTGGAAATCTAATCATTCATATGGTAGAAAATCACATATTACATATTTTACATGTGGATTTAATGGTCATTTTGCGTATCAATGCAAAGCAAGAAAATCTTCACAAAATGACATGGTTTGGGTTCCAAAAGGAACAACATCTAACAAAATAGGACCCAAAGAAATTTGGGTACCAAAAGTCACTTGATTGTTTTTCAGGTGTGCCTCACATGCAAAGGACAAGAGGAAGTGAAAATGTGAAGGCACAAAGGTCATGGTAAAAGTATCATTGGTCGCATTCTTATATTTCTTGAGTGATTTGGCCTATTCTTTTAATTTTATTCAAAAATTTCAAAATGACTATTTCTTTGAATGAAAAGAGAGGAGCAAAAAAAAATTGGTCATAATGATAGGGGGAGCATGTTAAAACTTCAAAACTTTATTTTGACATATCATGGATATCATTGTTGTATCAAAGTTTTATGCCATATCTTGATTCATAAATATATTTTTGGATTTCATCAAATTGTCTTCATTTTACCATTATAAAATAGTCATAAATTCAGGGGGACTCATATTTTCAAATCCTTATGTTGAAATACTCTCTACATATCTATTATATGACAAAATGGGGAAGAATAAATTTTTTTAAAAATTTGATTAAGGGGGAGTTACATATGGCTTCTTATATGCTTTATATATAAATTATTCTTTTTTATGAAACAAAAGGGGGGAAGTATAGGAGAAATATGATTTGAATATCATTTTATATGAAGAGTAACTTACAATTAATATTTATGTGAATATCTACCATTGTAAGGAAAGCTATGTGTTAGAGGGAGTAAAATTGCTTTTACAAGAACTTTACAACTTTTTTACAATTTATATATTTTTCATATTTCTCGATTTGTCTTCATAAAAAAGGGGAAGATTGTTGGATCTAGGTTTTAATGACATATTAAATTATATTTTGATGATACAAACCTCGAATGATTAAAGATAAAATGCTAAAAAGTGTAAAGAAAAAGAGATAACTTTATGCACACTATAATTTGATTGAATAATTATCATTGATCTCATTAGTTTTGGACGCCAGAGTTGTAGAGAATTCTGTTACCTTTCCATAGACTCCAAGATCATCTAATTTGGATAACGGTGCAGAAAGTTATGCTCAAAATAATGCAGGGCGATCAACCTGCCAGTCGAGACATTCCGGTCGACCGATCGGAGATATCGGTCGACCGATCAAGACATAAGCTACTCAAATGAAAACTGTAAGACTGTACTGGTCGATAGACCAGTCGACCGGTTCATTACTGAAATGAACAATAACATCTATATTTTGAGGAGAAAAATATGGAATTAATTTTAGACGAATTTTTCACATACCAGAACCTATAAAAGGAGTGTCAAGGCCAGAAGCAAAGCATCCAATCCAAACATCAAAGCAAAACTTCAAGAAATCAAAAGAAGATAATTTCTCTTGAAGTTATCATTTAGAGCTTTCTTTTTTTTCTCTCTTCTCTTCTTGTGAGTGTTCTACTGTAAAAGAGAAAAATTATTCTTCAGAAAGATTGTGAGAGCTCCTGTGTAAAAGAGGTTCCAAATCTTACCTCTTGAGCGAGAGAAAAGATTAGCTTCTTAAGAGAGGTTGCCTTGCCTCTTGAAGCGGAAAAAAGGTGGTTGTGTAAAGGGCTTTCTTTCTTGCCCCATTTAGAACAAAGGAAGGGATTAGTAGAATCTCCAATGGTCTCGAGGTCGAGAAGTCGGAGCGGGGACGTAGGCCAAGGTGTGGTCAAACCTCGTCAACAACCACCTGTGTTCATTGTCTTTGATTTCTCTCACTCTCTCCCCATTAATATTGTGTTTATAATCTGAATTGTAAAGGTTTTTAAGAATCGGTTTTATCCTTCCGCGACGAATTTCGTGAAATCGTCATTTTAGATTAAACACCAATTCACCCCCCCCCCCCCCCTCTTGGTGCCCTTTGGGATCCTACACTCTCAGCCATTTTTAAACTAAAAGAGTTACAAAAGAATGATATTGTAATGGTTTATTAAGAACTGTCCTTTCTCTCGAACAAGACAAGGTGAGTAAAAATGAAGATCTCTCGATCTAATGGGAATTCTGTGCAAACAGATCAGTCACAATTAACATGAAGCAAAGTGATAATTGAGTATTTATGCATTAATAGTGGTATAATTATTAACTTATTAAAGTTATATTTCTGATTATTGGATTATATATGTTGAAGATTTCGGAGTCTACATCATTTCTTTACATATTTCAGGAACTTCCAAACATCGACGAAAAGGAGCAGAAACACCAGGAAAGGAGTACAATACGGCCATACCGTATTATCAGCGTGTCAACCATATTGGACGTCTCGAGGCCGCATTTCACTCGCACCAAAAATTACGGTCCGACCGTATTGAAGGAGGACAGACCGTATCAAACAAATTCAGGCCGTATTACACTATAGTGGAAATTACGACCTGCCCGTATTGGAGGTGTGGCGCCCGTATTAAAGCAACTTGAACAGTATCATCTTGAGGAAATTACGACCAGACCGTAGCGCATTTGACCGGGCCGTATCTCATCGACTTCGACCGTATTGGGCTGATTTTTGAATTATTTTGGGCCTTTTTGTAATCCTAATTTAGGGGGACTATAAAAGGGATTTGTGAAGACAAAAATAGGGGTCTAGACTTTGTTTTTAAGAGGATCAAGACAGCTGGGACGAATGCATATTCTTTCTATGCACTTCTGTACTTTTCTTAGACTAAATATCATTTTCTTTTCATGAACTCTTACGTTTCAATGATGATTTCTTTCTCTACGCGTGGCTAAACTTCTTTTCTCGGGTTTGATGAAACCTAGGGTTGATCTTTAGGGAATATTTTTATTGGATCTGATGTGTTCTTTATTTTTCATGTGCTTCATGTAATGCTTATATTAGATTGGCCACCTAGTTAAGCGATCGAAGATTTTCCTGATTATGAAAGTATTTCATCAAGATTATTCAAATGAATGACATGAAATGTATTGATTCTTAAAAATAAGAATAATCATTTTACTTATGAATCTTGGCTTATAATGCAATTAAAATAATTTAAATGACCACAAAAGTAGGTGTTTACTATTTTAATTAGAATTGTGTTTGCCCGAAAAGGAGATGCACGTCTTTTGAAGATTGAGTAGAACACTAATAATTTTATTATCTCTAAATTCCCTATGATCAATACCCTAGGTCGATTCAAAACCCGAGAACTTTTATTCTCATTTATTTCTCATAATCAATTATCGTTCTTTCTCGTCATTTTCTGCACTCATTTCGGCATTTCACTTTTATTTAGTTTTTATTACTATTTCAACTCTTTCTAACCGTTTAGATATCAATTAGAATCATACCATTCTAATACTTGAACTCTTCCATGTGGGACGATATTTTATATACTACGACATTGACTCCGTATACTTGCGGGAGAATTGTCAAGTTTTTGGCGCCATTGCCGGGGATGAATTATATACATGGGATGAATTATTCCAAGCTTTCATGAAGAGATTCTTTCCTCCAATCAAGTTCATTAAATTGAGGAATGAAATCACTTGCTTCAAGCAAAAAGAAAATGAATCTCTTGGCACTGCATGGAAGAGATTTAAGAAGTTACAAAGACAATGTCCACACCATGCGGTACCTGCTTGGCTCTTAATAGAGACATTCCACAATGGCCTCTCGCATAATATGAAATTTAACATTGATTCAGCTGCAGCCGGTGGATCCATTATGAATTTACCATACTCTCAAACTAGCAATTTATTGGATCAGTTAGTCATGAATGATGAAGACTATGAAGAGGGACCGTCTAGGGCAGCTTCTGTGAGGGAAAATGATAATTACAGAGAACTGAATGCCAAGGTAGATTCCTTAGTGCAATTGATGGCTAATATGAATCAAGCCCAAGCAAATCAGATTTCTACATCGCACGCAATATGTGACACATGTGGGGGACCCCATAATAGTTTGAAATGTATGTTATCAGAACAAGCAAGTTACGTGGCAAATCAAAACAAAGGAAACAATCCATATGCCACTACATATAATCCGAGATGGAGAAATCACCCCAATTTTTCTTGGGGTAATCAAACTGGGCAATCTCAGCAAATACGCCCACCACCTCCTAGCATTCCACCTCGACCCCAGTATCAAGTTCCATACCAACACCATTTCAGCAACAACCCCAATATCAACAACCACCGCCACAACCTCAGGTGGAAAAGAAACAATCTTGGGAGCTGGCGATAGAAAAGCTAGCAAATGCGACAAGTGATAGATTTGAAAAAAATAGAGAAAGGAATGGAACAACTCATTACTTCAAATAGAAATTTGGAATACCAAATGGGACAAATAGCTAGCTCCATAAATTCTAGAGAAAATGGCAGCTTACCAAGTAAAACTCAGATGAACCCTCGTGAGCATTGCAAGGAAGTGGAATTGCGAAGTGGCAAAGCATTGGAGCCACTTTTGAACAAAACCACAAGAAAAGAAAAACAAGTGGTGGAAAACAATGAAGAGGAGCGACCAACCAATGATTCTGAACCATTAGAGCCTTCATATAAGCCTCCACCGTTCTATGTACCCCCAATTCCGTTTCCACAGATACTTCAAAAGCCTAAATGGATAAATAGTTTGAAAAATTTGTCCAGCTATTCAAACAATTGCACATCAATATCCCTTTTGCAGATGTCATTGCTCAAATTCCTGCATATGCCAAATTTTTAAAAGAAATAATGTCAAAGAAATGATCATTGGAGGAACATGAGACAATCGCATTGACAGAAGAGTGCAGTGCAGTAATTCAAAGAAAACTCCCACCGAAGTTAAGAGATCCAGGGAGTTTTTCTATCCCTTGTACTATCGGTAACTTGAACATTGACAATGCGTTGTGTGATCTTGGGGCAAGTGTATCATTGATGCCTCTAACCATATGCAAGAAACTGGGGTTAAAAGAGCTCAAACCCACTACCGTGTCTTTGCAATTGGCGGACCGCTCCATCACCTACCCCATGGGTGTTCTAGAGAACGTCCTACTAAAGGTGGACAAGTTTTTTGTACCTGTGGACTTCATCATTTTGGACATGGAGGAAGATAAAGAGATACCCATAATTTTGGGTAGATCATTTTTAGCCACAGCCGGAGCTCTCATAGATGTGAAGAATGGGAAACTATCATTCACTATTGGGAAAGAGAAAGTAGAATTTGACTTATCAAAATCTTCTAGATTTCCTTCCTTAACTGATCAAGTTTTCTTTGCAGATTGTATTGATGACTTGGCACAAGGAGTCTTGAAAATGATGGTGCATGAAGATCCCCTTGAACAAGCTTTACTGAATTTAAATATGGAAGAAGACGACACTTAAGAAGAAACATATGCTCTCCAAACATGCACCGAACAATCATATGTGAGAGGTAATAGATATGAAGAGCTGAGAAAAGGTAAGTCACTGCTCCCACCATCTCATATCTCACCTCCAACTCTAGAGCTTAAACCTTTGCCATCTCATTTAAGATATGCATTTTTGGGATCTAATGAGCAACTCTCTGTGATTGTAAGTGCAGATCTCTTACTTGTGCAGCTAGATAAATTGTTAAGAGTGTTGAGAGAAAAACAAGAAGCCATATAGTGGACCATAGCTGACCTCAAGGGCATCAGCCCTTCAATTGTCATGCATAGAATCTTCATGGAGGAGAACCACAAGCCGACCATAGAACATCAGAGAAGGTTGACTCCAAATATGAAGGAAGTGGTCAGAAATGAAGTAGTGAAGTGGCTGGATGCGGGTATCATTTACCCAATTTCTGATAGTTCTTGGGTGAGTCCTGTCCAATGTGTCCCGAAAAAGGGAGGGATGACTGTCGTGAAAACAATAAGAATGAATTAATTCCTAAACAGACAGTCATGGGGTGGAGAGTGTGTATTGACTATAGAAAGCTAAATACCGCCACCCGGAAAGACCATTTTCCACTGCCATTCTTGGACCAAATGTTAGAAAGACTAGCTGGGCATAGCTACTACTGTTTTCTTAATGGTTATTCAGGATATAACCAAATTCATATTGCTCCTGAGGATCAAGAGAAAACTACTTTCATTTGTCCTTATGGTACCTTCGCTTTTAAACGTATGCCCTTTGGGCTTTGCAATGCCCCTGCCACATTTCAAAGGTGTATGATGGCCATATTTTCTAATCTCATCGAGCAAATCATGAAAATATTTATGGATGATTTTTTTGTCTTTGGGTCCTCATATGATAACTGTTTAGATAATCTGACTGAAGTCTTGTCTAGATATGAGAAGGCTAATTTAGTATTAAATTGTGAGAAGTACCATTTCATGGTACAAGAAGGCATAGTGTTAGGTCACAAAATCTCCTCTAAAGGCATAGAGGTGGATAAGGCAAAGATAGAGTGTATTGAGAGATTACCTCCACCAACTTCAGTGAGAGGAATTAGGAATTTCCTTGGGCATGCAGTTTTTATCGCAGATTTATTAAAGATTTTTCAAAAATTGCACAACCACTATGTTCATGTTTACTTGTGTTCAACAAATTGAAACAGGAGCTCATTTCAGCACCCATTATGACAGCACCAGACTGGAGTCTCCCCTTCGAGTTGATGTGTGATGCGAGTGATTATGCAATCGGAGCAGTGCTAGGACAGAAAAAGGAAAAAAGGACGCACACCATCTATTATGCTAGCAGAACATTAGATGATGCCTAGCAATATTACACTACGACAGAAAAAGAATTTCTCGCAGTTGTTTTTGCTTTGGATAAATTTCGTCCATATCTAATTGGTTCTAAAGTTGTTGTTTTTACTAACCATGCAGCCATTAGGTACTTGATGTCAAAGAAAGAAGTTAAACCTCGACTAGTCCGATGGATTTTACTCCTACAAGAATTCGACTTGGAAATTCGAGACAAGAAGGGCCTAGAAAACACTGCAGCTGATCACTTGTCCAGATTGGAAGGACCAGAAGAAAAGGACAAGATCCCAATCAATGAGGCATTCCCTGATGAGATGTTACTAGCCATCGCTTCCTTATCTTGGTATGCAGATTTGGTAAATTATTTGGTAAGAGGCATAATTCCCCCTGATTTTTCCTATTAACAACGCAAGAGGTTTATGTGGGATGCTAAACAATATTTTTGGGAAGATCCATTGTTATATAGATTTTGTGCTGATGGAATTATCAGAAGGTGTATTTCAGAAGATGAGGTTTTCGAGGTTTTGAACCATTGTCACTCATTACCGTGTGGAGGCCATTTCTCCATGAACAAAACAGTGTCAAAAGTCACACAGAGTGGCTTTTATTGGTCAACCATGTACAAAGATGCAAAGAGTTTTGTGAGCTCATGTGATAAATGTCAAAGGGTTGGCAACATTTCTCGTAGAAATGAGATGCCACAACAACCTATTATTGAGGTTGAACTTTTTTATGTATGGAGTATAGATTTCATGGGTCATTTTCCCTCCTCTCATAACAACCAATACATTTTAGTTGCAGTAGACTACATCTCGAAGTGGGTGAAAGCAATTGCTACCCCGAGTAATGACAACAAAGTGGTGCAAAACTTCCTGAAAAAGCATATCTTTTCTAGATTCAAAGTACCTTGAGCTATTATAAGTGATGGTGGCTCTCACTTCTGCAATAAGCTCTTAGATGCACTATTGGCAAAATATAATGTTAAGCATAAGGTCACCACGCCTTATCATCCACAAGCCAATGGACAAATAGAATTAACCAATAGGGAGTTAAAACTCATTCTTGAGAAAACTGTAGGAAACTCAAAAAAAGACTGGGCCTTAAGGCTTGATGATGCCTTATGGGCATATCGAACAGCGTTCAAAACTCCCTTAGGTATGTCTTCTTATCGTCTGGTATTTGAAAAGCCCTGCCACCTTCCTGTTGAGTTAGAACACAGAGCTTATTGGGCAATTAAATAGCTAAATATGGATCTTCAGCTTACAGGTGCAAAAAGATTACTCCAATTAAGTGAATTGGAAGAGTTAAGAAGAGAATCATATGAGAACACCAAATTGTATAAGGAAAAAGTTAAAGCATGGCATGACAAACATATTGCTCGTAAGAATTTTGAAATAGGATAATTTTTTTTGTTATTTAACTCAAGAATGGGACTTTTTCCAGGAAAAATTAAGTCCAGGTGGTCCGGACCATTTCAAATCACCAAGGTTCTGAAGAATGGAGCTGTCGAGATCACTAGTGAAGCTACTGGATCGTTTATGGTCAATGGACAAAGACTGAAGCCATATCTGTTGAATGAAGAACATGAGAAGAAAATATCATGCTTCTCAATGATACCCATTGATAAGAAAATTCCGTCGAGCTAACGACGATAAACAAAAGCGCTTGTTGGGAGGCAACCCAAATTTATATTTCCTTTATGTTTCAGCAATCTTTTGATAAAATAAAAAAAGAGGGCGAATACGATTCTAATATACATATATTTTTTTGTTATTTGCAGGAAAAATCAAGAAGACATCAATACGGTCGGGCAGTAAAAATGAAATCACAACCGTATCGGGTGCAGCTGGGTCGTATCAGGCTCGCACGATTTTATACGGTCTGCCTGTATTAGTTCAAGGTTGGCCGTATTAAGAAGATGATAACCGTATTGTATGCGCACGGGGAAATATGGTCGAACCGTATTAATGGGCATCTGACCGTAATTACGGCTACGTGCCTGTATTGATCAATACGGGCCGGAAATTGGGGGGCCCATTTTATCAGCTTGGCCGTATTATCGTCCATCGGGCCATATTGACGGAGGCTTGCCCGTAATGTGACGACTTTACCTGTATTGTCGTGCAGGAGCAACGAATTTTTTTTGTGGCTTCTTCTATGTGTGTTTTCTAGGGCATCATCATCCTTCAACCAAGTCGTTGCGCGACTCCTTCCGGCGACTCCTTCATTAGTGAAATTATGAGATACCTTTTCTTTCCATCTAACTTTATAGTGTTAATGTGTCAAACATTGAGGACAATGTTTATTTCAAGTTTGGGGAAAAAGGGGGTTAGTTAATGTTAGCATGAGTCGGTGTGCTATTATGAGTGTCTACTGGTCAGTTGTGAGTTTAGTCGTGTCGTTAAGTATTTGCTTTTACATGTGTCGAGTCAAATCAGCGGTTATGTATGAACCCCTTATCTTTTAATCCATGTTTTTGGCACGTTTTAAATATGCATGAGTTAGTGTATCTTATCATATACATATTTGTTTGCATTCTCTCATATCGCCAAAGAATAGTGCATGTCATCAAGTATGATTTGGGAAACATTATACATAACAGTGTTGATCCTCTAATCCGCATGACTGATTTATTTTGAACATTCCTGAAGAAGAACATAAAAACATAAATGACTTTATCTTGGAACCAAAGCGAGTGACATGTAGCCTCACCTTGCACATAACTTCGTCTGGGATCTTACATTAGCCCACTTAGATGATGCTCAATTTTGACCTGCTGCATTGTAGATATAATAAGTTATGTAGTTAATACATGCTTCATAATTGTACTTCTCTTCTCGAGTAAGTTGGGGAATTTCTTTTCTTTACTTAATAAAAGTCCCAAGTGCCTCATCTATAAAAAAAAAAAAAGAAAAAAAAGGTGAGGAAAATCGTGGGCAACGTTTCTTCTCTATAAATAACTACTCCTCTATCTCCTCACTTGAGGAAAACATGAGTATGTCACTTATGGCACTGCTAGCACCCAAGCCAAGTATTCTCGGAAGAAAAGCGAGGCCCGTGCTCAGTGGAAGTCTTCTTTTTAATTTTAATTCCCCAAATTACAAAAGAAAAAAGTAACAAATATGGCTAAATGAAAAGAGGGTTAGTTGAACCCAAGGACAGGTAATTGTCCTCTACATGTGCAGATAAACTTTGAGTGTTAATGTAAGTTGGGGATTAGTGCAAGATCTTAAGAGGTAGTTATGTGAAAGTTCAGTCTACAGGACGATCTTAATTGACGTCCATAGAGTACATGCTTCAGTGGTTCCAAGTCAAGAGTTTAACAAGGCATTAATGCATAAATAATGTTCAAGTAGACAAGTCAGAGGACTAAGGAGATATAATGTCATCTATAATGTGGTCAGAAAAATCTGAAGATTTTTTTGTTGACCCTAAGTTCCTAATTGTTGCTTGAGGACAAGCAAAGTTTAAGTTTGGGGGAGTTGATAATTGAGTATTTATGCATTAATAGTGGTATAATTATTAACTTATTAAAGTTATATTTCTGATTATTGGATTATATATGTTGAAGATTTCGGAGTCTACACCATTTCTTTACATGTTTCAGGAACTTCCGAACATCGACGAAAAGGAGCAAAAACACCAGGAAAGGAGTACAATACGGACAGACCGTATTATCAGCTTGTCAACCGTATTGGACGTCTCCAGGCTGTATTTCACTCGCACCAAAAATTACGGTCCGACTATATTGAAGGAGGACAGACCGTATCAAACAAATTCAGGCCATATTACACTCATAGTGGAAATTACGACCTGCCCGTATTGGAGGTGTGGCGCCCGTATTAAAGCAACTTGAACCGTATCGTCTTGAGGAAATTACGACCAGATCGTAGCGCATTTGACCGGGCCGTATCTCATCGACTTCAACCGTATTGGGCTGATTTTTGAAGTACTTTAGGCCTTTTTGTAACCCTAATTTAGGGGGACTATAAAAGGGATTTGTGAAGACGAAAATAGGGGTCCAGACTTTATTTTTGAGAGGATCAAGATGGCTAGGACGAACACATTTTCTTTCTCTGCACTTCTGTACTTTTCTTAGACTAAATATCATTTTCTTTTTATGAACTCTTACATTTCAATGATGATTTCTTTCTCTATGCGTGGCTAAACTTCTTTTCTCGGGTTTGATGAAACCTAGGGTTGATCTTTAGATAATATTTTTATTGGATCTGATGTGTTCTTTGTCTTTCATGTGCTTCATGTAATGCTTATATTAGATTGGCCACCTAGTTAAGCGACCGAAGATTTTCCTGATTACAAAAGTATTTCATCAAGATTAGTTCAAATGAATGACATGAAATGTATTGATTCTTAGAAATAAGGATAATCATTTTACTTATGAATCTTGGCTTATAATGCAATTAAAATAATTTAAATGACCACGAAAGTAGGTGTTTATTATTTTAATTAGAATTGTGTTTGCCCGAAAAGGAGATGCATGACTTTTGAAGATTGAGTAGAACACTAATAATTTTATTATCTCTAAATTCCCTATGATCAATACCCTAGGTGGATTAAAAACTCGAGAACTTTTATTCTCATTTATTTCTCATAATCAATTCTCATTCTTTCTCGTCATTTTTTGCACTCATTTAGGCATTTCATTTTTATTTAGATTTTATTATTAATTCACCTCTTTCTGACCGTTTAGATATCAATTAGAATCGTATAATTCTAATACTTGAACTCTTTCCTGTGGGACGATATTTTATATACTATGACATTGACTCCGTATACTTGCAGGAGAATTGTCACAAAGTCAAATAGATATCTATGAGTACGACGGAGAAAGAAAACCAAACCACAGCAGTCACGCAATTACAACACAAAGAATTTAAAGTTAACCGAGCATCGGCCTAAATAGAATAAAAGTATCTTTCATGGTGTTTCCTCTTCCCAAAATGAAAGTTTTTGTCTTCTCCCTTCTCCTCCCTTATCCTCCTCCTCCTTTGATGCCTCCCAAACTCCCTTTTTCTTACCCTCAACTCCCCTTCTTATCTCCTCCTTTTCTTCTCTTGATATTCAAACTTTAAAAAGTTGTTACACTCCAAGTGACTTATTCAAAGTTGTCACATAATATTCATATATTTCAAAATTTGTACAAAATATCATGCAAAGGTTGCAGAATTTATATATGGGTCATTGATAAGAGTGAGTAAAATAAGAGGTGATCACCCACCTTCCCGAGCCATTCGAAACACCTATTTTTTTGTTGCGATACGAGCAAAGACTACGGAGAACCGGCCATTTCTATTTTGAAACTTTGCCCATTTTATTGAATTTCTTTTGACCTCCAATTGTCATGATTCTTTTGTGGGCAGACAGATCGTGTCGATCTCTACGGTTCTGTAATTTTCATTTCCATCGATTCCTGTCGAACTCATGTCGGCGACCGTCGAAAGCCTTTTTTCTTGTCTTCTTAACTCTATCGTCCGACCTCCTAAAATCGCCAAAAAATACTGAAAATTCTATGTTTCTGTGGTCTATGGGAGGAGGTACAAATTTTGCGATCCGATTGTGGGATCTTTGGCACTCGCCATTTGAATCCTATGAAAAATGAAGAAGTACTATTCCCCCAATTTTGAAATTTGGGAATTGGAGTATAATGTATGTATAGCGATGTATATTAATTTTTGTATATTATAAATAGAATAATATAGTATAGTATGGTTTATAATATAGTTTAGTAAAGTATGTATTATATTATATTATAGTTTTGTATTGTATACTTATTATATAATTTATAACATATATTGCCAAAAGAGCACAAACTAGCGTCTACTTAGCGTCACCAAATATCTGACACTAATTTAGCATCACAACTATCGACGTCATTATAGCGCAAGGCATCGACGCTAATATCACCTCTTATTTTAACATTGACTTGGTGTCGCAGTTATAGTGACGCTAACTTAGCATTGTAAGTTTGTGATGCCAACACAACGCTACCAGCTACCGTGCATTTCTCATTTTCGCGTGTGGTAATAGCGGCAAAGTAACGTCACGATAGAGTCTAATTTAGCGTCGACATCATGTAATGCTAATGCAATGCTAAATTGATGCTATAGAGAGGCAATTAGCTTCTTTTTTTGTCGACCCAATGACATTGCTATTGAGATGCTATTGGCATCAATTTAGCATTGCCAAGTGTGAAGATGCTACATCACACATCTCTATTCGATAGTTTTCGTGTAGTGAAAATGTCTAGGTAAGTATCTCATCTCTAATAATCTCTATTTAAGATGGAATGAAGAGAAAAGTAACTTCAGAATTTATGGAATAAAGAAATGAGTAGAGTGTAATAAAGTTTAGGACATATCTCACCTCCATTGCCTAGTGAACTTATATATCTAGCCCGAGCCCTTCCATGGTCCTCATGCCCCTAATCAGTGTGAAGGTTGATCTCTGGATCGTTTGCGATACGTGATGAAGATTCTTCTCTAGACATTAAGATTAATCTAAGACAACTATTACTTTCAGGTACTCTCATCTCACAATATGATAAGATGGTCCTCTCAGCCTTTTTTAAACTAAAAGAGTTACAAAAGAATGATATTGTGATGGTTTATTAAGAACTGTCCTTTCTCTCAAACAAGACAGGGTGTGTAAAAAGGAAGATCTCTCGATCTAATGGGAATTGAGTGCAAATAGATCATTCACAATTAACATGAAGCAAAGTCAAATAGATATCTAAGAGTACGATGGGAAAGAAAATCAAAACCACAGTAGTCATGCAATTACACCACAAAGAATTTAAAGTTAATCGAGCATCGGCCTTATCTTTCATGGTGTTTCCTCTTCCCAAAATGAAAGTTTTTGTCTTCTCCCTTCTCCTCCCATATCCTCCTCGTCCTTTGATGCCTCCTAAACTCCCCTTTTTCTTTCCCTCAACTCCCCTTCTTATCTCCTCCTTTTCTTCTCTTGAGATTCAAACTTTAAAAAGTCGTTACACTCCAAGTGACTTATTCAAAGTTGTCAAATAATATTCATATATTTCAAAATTTGTACAAAATATCATGCAAAGATGGCAGAATTTATATCTGGGTCATTGATAAGAGTGAGTAAAATAAGAGGTGATCACTCACCTTCCCGAGTCATTTGAAACGCCTATTTTTTTGTGATCCGAGCTAGTGATGCGATAATTGATAACAATTAAATGCTAGTCAGTGTACTAGTCGACCAAGTAATAAAGTGTAAGAGTAAATTGTCGAATCCACGAGGAATTAACTTATTTAACTAAACTAATTTCAGAGGCTAATAGGAGATGACATAGTTTTGGGTAAAAGATGTGCAGAAAATAAAATTACAAAAAATTAAGGATTAAAACTAAATTAATCTAATATAATCTACTAATGCATAGGGCTTAGGATGATAAAAGAAATTGTAGACAAATTGAATTGTTCAAATATGACAAGTTAGTTTCTAAAGACGGATTAGAGTCTACTCAAATTATTGATTTTCATCTAGGATCAGTCAACCTATCTTAATTCGAATTAGATTAAGACTACTGCGTCATGGATCATAATGTAATCAAACCTGAAATTAAGATGCTTTAAAATGTAGTCTCTAAACTATTAACACTCATAACATGGTAATGATTAATAGACCGCACAACTAATATTCCTTCAAGGATCTTACGAGTTGTGATATGCAATACTTGTACATAAAAGTCAAGAATCAATTTCACAGAAATCATGCAATCAAAAGTAACTACTCTTACAAGGATGATAGCTAACTATAGAAGCAATTATTCTCTGAAAAAGCATTAATAATAACATGCATTTTCGAAAGAAAACCAAAACTATAATCGACTATAAAATAAGGCTTAATAGTTTATCTTTATCGATTAAAACCATTACATTAGTGTCTCAAATAGAAAATAAAACTAAAGGACCCAAATTACTAAAAATAGAAAGATGTATCAAGTAAGTATGAGATCATCCCAATATGAAATATAACATAAAATACTCTAAGAACGCCGATGAACTACTGCATGGTCCTCTTCTAAAGTCAATCGTACAGAAATTTTTTCGGTAAGCCTTCTGAATTCTCTCACATTCTTGGATTTAAAGTTTTGGATGTAGGCCCTAGCATCCTTAGCATGCTCTCTTCTAGCTGTAGAAGGCATCTATTTATAGGAGTTCAAGTTTCCATGTGATTGGAGAAAAAATGGAAACTTTTTTTATGTAAAATAAGGAAAATTCGAATCTAAGTTGATTCTGAAATTTTGATATTGCCAAACTCCGAAATTTAGGTCATAATATGGTTCCAAATCATCTTAGAATCATATAATATGAGTTGAAGTTCTTGTGCACTTTAAATTCTTCCAAAATCCATCCAAATCTCGAATATGGGATCTGTAACAGCCTGTTATATGGCTTTAACGGCCTAAACAGAGTCCGAATCGAATTAGAAATAAGTTTTCACAACCTGTTATAGGATTTTCATGGCCCTTACAATGTTAAAATAGTGGATTTTACGGCCGATGAAAGTTTGTTCATGGCTCGCATCTCGAGCACCTTTCTAGGTGAAAAATTGTATTTTAATGACCTGTTAAAGCATTTACGATCACGTTTCAAAGCCCGTTAAAATCTCTTCACGGCTCGTGACAGCACATTTTCAGCACTGCTTCACTTTTTCCACTTTCTGACTCCGTTTTAACTTCGATTTGAGCGTGATTTTCTCCGTTGGCTTCGTAATTCAGTTTTCTTGCTTCTACACAGCATTTTAGTAGACTTATATTTTTGTAAAATTAATGTAAATAAGCCTATAAAATGATGCATTCTATTAGAAAATGATTCGAAATGAGATTAAATGTATTACTAAATATATGTTGTATTTTGCATGCATTAAACTCCTCCAAGCTTAGATATTTACTTGTCCTCAAGTAATGTTCAAGAAAAAGCTCCAACCAAATAGGTCAATCATCGCTTCCACCCTATTAGTCAACTATTTTTCTTAGCACTAGATTTTATACATCGATCGTCAGAATATCTCTTCATCATTCCAATGACCCAGCCTTGTAGAATTTCTGAATATTAGACATATTTAAACTCATCCAAGTTCAGCTCATGCAAAAAAACATATAGTCTATCAAATAAGAGTCTCAATGTTGAAAACATAAGTGTATACCGAGCTTATGTATTTTCATTTTAAAAACTTCTTCACTTTAAAATTTAATATTTTCATTCACTTTTTTTTTTCTTTTGTTAAATTTGGTACTTATGTGCTTCTCCATATTGCACAAGATGGTCCTTCTAACAAGCTTTCGATCGACGGATCTCAGAACAGTTGCCCTTAGATGACCAGGCAAGAATCCTCTACAGATCTAATCACCTGTATACATCAAGGTTCCAGGATAACACTTTTATACTTCTTTATTTTGTTTTGTTGGGTTCAACTAACCCTCTTTTAACTTTTTGCACATTTTTTCTTTTTTACTATAAGCTCAATAAACACTTAAATGTTCAACAAAGAGGCAATTATTATCAAGACTAAAGAAAAAAAAAAGAAAAGAGCATGAACAAAAATTTGTCATCGAAATATTTATAGTTCTACTTAGCAACATTCACATTCCAAATACCCAATACTAAGGCGATAAAAGATAAAATAATAGTACTTTGAATTTCGTTAATTAGCAGGATGTCCTTGAATAATGTTTGAAAATAAGAAGATATTAAGACATGAGACGAAATTTTAAATTTCTATAGATTGCCGATATGATGCAAATCAAATATGCAAATAATATATAAAACATGATAAGAATGTATGCATGTATTGCAATATATAAAGATAGGCATCGATGCATGAAAATGCAGACTCCTCCAAGCTTGAATTCAACACTGTTCTCAGTGTTGAAAATCAAATCCGGAAAAGGGAGTATAAAAATAATAAAAAAATCATAAAGTGAGGAATAAAAAAGAAACAACCTGATATATACCAATGTGATGGATGTGAAAGTCATAGAGAGATGCCAATGTATGGTTCGAATGTCAAATATGGTGAAGTTGTCGATGTCGAATAGTCTATGCGTTGCTCAACGGTGTGATGGAGTCGTGAAGGTCGTATAATGGCTCTTGAATTGATGGTAATGAATGATGATCATGCTTATGCTTCTTATGATTTCATGCATCATGATAATGAAGTAACGGCTTACTGGTCGCCTTCTTCAACATCTTATGACTCTTCAGTACGTTGACAATGAACGGGGGCTATAATGCTGGCTGATATGATGCAAGGTTGTAACTCGCGATCGTGAAAAATAGGTAACGGCTCGTGAAGAGACTTTCATGGCCCGTGAGTTTGTTTTAACGACCCTCATAGAATGTCAAACAGTAAATTAACGACTTGTTCAAAGTGTTTCACGGCCTTTATGCAGTTGTCTTCTTCATTCGATGGGTCGCCGGTGGAGCAGATCGGCCAGCGAAGGGGCACCGGTTGTTACGTCGTGTTGATGGTTGAACGCTGATCAGGGAGGGCAGCGCCGTTACTGAAAGTATTTCGTCAAAGGTGTGGTGAAACTGGGTCGACGAAGCAGAGTGGCGATCGTCGAAGAGGTGGCGAGTTCGTTAAAGTGCTGGCAGAGAGGACAATCTGCAGAATGATTAAAAATGGGCTGATGCCGTCGAATCGTCGATGTCGCGGAGGTCGCCAGAGTTCGCTGGAGTCCCAGTTGCCGATCCACGGTGGTGCAGCCCGACCGGAGTTAGAGGAGATGATTGGAGGGCCGGCACTGGGATGAAGATGAGCGTGAAAAGCGTCGTCACGGATCTGCATGTTAATTAGCCAATATGCATGGGGGCCGTTAAGATCATTTAATGCCCCATTAAAGAATTAATGCCGGTAGGTGGCCATTGAACAGCTCACGGGGTGAAGGCTGCAGGTTATGAGACATTATTGTGTTTTCAATGTGGACGACGTGTGGCCCGATTCGGGTGAAAAGGTTCGGACCAATGACGAGATGCCACGTGGTCATATGAAGGAGTGCCCTGCTCCCTTATGGCCACTTAGGAAGTTGTAATGCCCCGTGAAATTGGTGATGACTCGTGAGGACATTATAGGGCCATGAATCGGGTAAAATAGGGACTTATAGATTGACTAAGTCACTTACAGCCCGTGAAAGAATTTTAACGACCCGTGAAAATATGTGTATAACAATTGAACCTTACTATGAGACCCGTGAATGTAGTCTAATGGCCTGTGATGAAATATTTGAGAGCAGACAAACCTATTGGGAGATCCGTGATAGGTGTTTAGCAACCCGTGAAAATATGTACTGACTCATAAAAAAATTAGCAGGGTCGTGAATCCGGCAAAATGCACGGCACGAAGACGAGGTAATTCACTTACGGGCCGTGATTCATTGCTAACGGCCCGTGAAACTTATAAGATGAGAACCTGAACCTCCTGTGAGACCCGTGAGAAACCAATAACGACCCAGACTAGTTAGGTATTAGTGTATAGACGTTCAAGAACAGTGAATACTTACTTATGGACCCTATGAAGAATGTGTAACGGCCTGTAAAGGCAAAAAGATGCAGTCTAAACCTACCGTGTGACCTGTGATAATTAGTTAATGACCCGTGATTACCCAGGAGTTAGAGAAGAAGTCACTGATGTGTTCGTGAATGGCCAGACACGACCCGTGAGTTTGAGGATAACGCCTGTGAAATAGTGGTAACGACTCATGATATTTTTTTCTATATTTTTTTCTTAAAGTTGAACCTGCACTATTGGATGATCAGTTCAAAATAAAAATAGAAACAACTAATAAAGATAAAATAAAGAAGTTAAGGAACTAAATTAAGTAAAGAAAATAACTAATCTAATCAAATAAAAAAAATAAAATCCAAACTAAGGGATAAAGAGATTAGTTCTAATTTAAAATCTTTAGCTTGACTTTGATATGGCATATGCTAAGACTAAAATAAGATGATCAATCAGAATAAACATATGAATTTGCAGTTAAAGAATAATCTTACCGGGATTATTTGATGTGATCATGAACGTTGGATGTGGTGAGGCTTAGCACGTGTGACGGTGGATGACGCCCAATGTCTCCGCCCTTGTGTCATCGTCCGGTGGTGGAGGTTCTTCAAGTACAACAATATTCTTGTATTGAAGTTGGGAATTGTGTTGCTTATTATCGCGGATAGTAGAATGATTCTTGATTTGCCATTGGACTGAATTGGTTGATGTTTTTGGGGTCGATGATGTGCTTCTTTGTTTGTCTTTGATTTGCCACTGTTTTGTTGTAATCGGAGATATCTTTATTGAAGTCGGGGATGTACTTTCTCCCCTTTGTAATTTTTTAATTTGTGAAGATGTGGCAACAGATATTGATGATGGTGTTGTTGTTGATGATGATGATGATGTTGGAGACGAACTTTGTGTAATAAGGACCTCCGAAGGCCAACTCCTCCTTCGTACTTGTCCATTTTCAATGAAGTATTCACTTGTCTCTTTTATACGCCATCTCATAGTCATTATCCTTGTTGAAGCCTTTGGTCTTGGATGCTCTCTTCTTTGATATGGATGTTGATGATGGCATGGACACATAATGATGATTGGCAACTCGTCGTTGTGCTTTGGTACTTCAGAATTTAGAGAAGTCAATTAGACAACTTGACTCTCTAATGCATGTAACTTTGCTTCCAAGGCATCGAACTTGAGCTCCATGTCGAATAATCAAATCGAATCATCCACTTCGATTTGCTTCTGAATTTGAGTCAAATGAGCTGCCAAGTTTTGAATATGTAGGTCTTGTGTTTGCAACTTTTTTTCAATTATTGTAATAAGTTGACCCATCATCCCTTCGATATCAACTTTCGAGTCAGCTGAAGGCTTTGAATTGAGAAGTGATGTAACATCTTCTTGTGCTTCCTTATTTTGATGCCGCAAATTTAATATTTGACTCTCCAAATTTTGTATTTGATATGATTGCTTGGAGAGTTGTTTTAGTAGGGGATTCAACTTGCTTGTGATGATGGCTTCTGGATCCAAAGAAAAATCTTCACATGGAGATTCTCGAGGCATCGTTCTGTTGTTGTTACTTGATGAAGCTTCAATGTGAACTGTATCATGCTGGACAATAACTTGGTTTTCCGCAATATGCTGATTGGTGACACGTTTTCTTCTTTCCCATTAAGGATGTAGTAATATGAGCGTGTGAGTTGAATTGTCTATGAAAGATGTAAACTTGAAAACTTTACACAACTAAAAGAACAAGTGAAAGTAAAAGAAAAATAAAGTTTCAAACTAGCATTAAATAAGAGTAGTAAGTAAAGAATAATTCTCCGGCAGCGGCGCCCAAAACTTGATGCGAGAATTAATAATAATTAAATGCTAACAAGTGTACTAGACGCTCAAGTAATAAAGTGTAAGAGTAGAGTGTCGAACCACGAAGAATTAACTTACTTAACTAAGAAAATTTTAGAGGCTAATAGGTGACAACATAAAGTTTGAGTAAAAGGGTGCAGAAAATAAAATAACAAAAAAAATAAAAGTTAAAACTAAATTAATCTAATCTGATTTTCTGATGCATAGGGCTTAGGATGATAAATAGACTGAATTGACCAAAGATGACAAGTTAGTTTCTAACGACGGATTAGAGTTTACTCAAATTATTGATTTTCATCTAAGTTCAATCAACCTATCTTAATTCAAATTAGATTAAGACTATTCCATCAAAGATTATAATCTAATCAAATTTGAGATTAAGATGAATTAAAATGTAGTCACTAAACTATTAACATCTAGACAATGGTCATATTTAATAGACCGCACAACTAATATTCCGTCAAGGATCATTCAAGTTGTGATATGCAATACATGAACTTAAAAGTCAATAATCAATTTCATAAAAATCATACAATCAAAGATAACAACACCTACAAGGATAATAGCTAATTAAAAAAGATAATTAATCTTTGAAAAAACATTAATAATAGTATGCATATTCAAAAGAAAATGAACTATATAAGATTATGAAATAAAGTTTACAGTTTACCTTTTATGCAGAGGAGGAAGACAACATGCATATGCCAATTGTTGATGCATGATTGGCATGCATATCAGTGCCTCCAATTTGTGGTCCCACATTAATATACTTATATAAATATATTATTACAATATCACATATTAGTTTTAACCAGATATATTTAGAATTGTATCCTATTTTATAGTTTTTTTAAAATAAATCTTATAGAATATATTTTTATAACAAAATTTTCAATATATTTTCTCTTTTTTTCCAAAGAAAATTTTTCCCCAATTCTTTCCTCTTCACATTTTCTCTCAACACACCCTTTTTCTACTACTATTAATTTTCTTTTATCACTTCATCTCCATTATCCCAACTTCCAAGGGTGTGAACAATTCAAGAGGTAACAGTCTCTATTTCACATTTTCCCCAGTCCACTCTTTCTTACAAATTTTCTTTTTATTTTGTTTTCTTCATCCGTCGTTCCCTTCTTCATCTATTAAACTATTGTAGTTTTTCTCAGCAGAAAAAATACTATAACTAAAAAAATTATATCTTAAAATGAAAAAAGAAGTAATGATTTATTCAATACTTTTCTTTTATTATTTTTTATGTCCTTTTCATTTTTATGGAATAGGTTTCACAATTATTAAATCTGTTTTACCATTGATTTGTTTTTTAATTCTTCTTTTATATCTCAAGGGAAACAGTTACAATATTATTTACTTTATCAATTTTTTTAATATATATTTGTTTTTATGATATTATAAATTTTATTTAATGAATTATATTTTACACGTATTAACTCTTGAGTTCTAGGTCCACCCCTAACTTGAGGACATGTTAGGCTGTAGTCTTGTCAAACCTATGATGATATGGTTAGACCAGCCACAATCCGAAGGTGTCACGAAGTAAGACATAATTAAAAATTATTTAAATATATAAATTATTTCTTAAGAAATAAGATTAGCATATGGTATATTTATGATAGAGTTTAAGTGGTGCAAAAGTATTTTTACAATCACTATGCATATAAATTGATTTAGAGGATTATTATTGATATCAAATTTAATAAGTAGTTTTAAATTTAATAGAAGTTAAATTTTACTTACATATTCATCAATTAATAGCTCAATCTTATTGGATGCATAATCGATTGAAAAGAAATTAATTGCATGTAGTTAACCTTTTTATAATAAGCTTCAAATGGTTGTTTAGTCCATAGTAATAATTAATAAAAATAAGATGAAACAGTAAATGGTATATGTGGATCTGAATGATCACTTTGCCAACAAGATTGACCTTCCAATGGAGGTGTAGTCATCTAATGGTCTTCCAGCCCACTATTTAATTTAAAATCTCAAAATAAATATTATATTACAAAATTTTCACGGCACGATAGAACGGTTGTTTTTCATGCCAATAAGTGATTTGTTATTGCACTATTTTCGGCCATGTCCCATCATGTGCCGACTTCCGATTATGATCAGCACGTGCACAATAAAAATTCCACTTCTAATTAAGTGCAATAAAATATTTTCACCGAAAAAACCAGTATAAAATTTCACTCTGATTGATATAATAAAAAAATTGGAATAATGTACACTTCATACTACATTTGAAAACTAAATCATAGTTTATCTTAAGTTCTTGGTCAATGATTGAATTGACGAATTAATTTCAAGTGTATTTAGAAGGAGTAGAAGGTAATGATGAGAAATTAAAAAGTATAAAATTTTGATAGATTTGGAATTAAAATAATTATTATAATTATGAAGTATAATTTATTATTAATAACAATAAATTTTAAAATTAAATTTTTTTATGAAATTTTTTGTTACAAAATATAGTAGTCAAATAAAAAAAATAATTATTAAAATTAATTTTAATTAACGAAATATTAATTTTTTTTAATAAAATAATAAGTAATAAATAATATTATATTAATCCTTTATTATAAATATTTTATATATAATAAATAAATTATTTTATAAGAAAAATGTGTGTGAAGAGAGAAAATAAGAACAGAAAAGCAAAAAGAAAAACGAAATTAAAAAAAAAGTGACGTAAAAAAAAAGCTCGCAGTACTGCTACGTTACTCCGATTTCACAAAAAAGATGGAACCAAGGCATTGAAATCGAGGTTACATATGTCCGAATTTTAACTCGTAATTTCGTAAGCCCCGTTTAACTGAACCGGAGAACCAGAACACAAACACCATTCCACTTTGATTCCATTGCCAAACAAGGACAAAGTGTCCTCGGGATATGAGCCAAGATTTGAACCTACGACCTCACCTTGAGTGGCAAAGAGCTTAGCATGAGTTAAAGAGAAATCTGCGGACGTAATACAAAGAAAAATGAAAATGACTGGGATCAAAATGCCAAACTAATTTAATCGCAGCGGTGCACCTTCGTTGAATCCTTCTTATCCATAAAAGCTGAACTTAATTAATTATTTTTTGTGTTGCCTGCACGGCAATGCCGGAAAAGGCAGCAATACCTGCTTTTATTAATATGGATGTCATAGGCATTCTTTATAATATCTTTGGCATAGATTTATTAGTTGAGCAGAAGGGTAATAGCACAAGTGCTAGGCAGTATGATTAGCACTCATTTGGACCCACGATCTCGATTTGACGCGCGCGAAATATTTTTTTTAATCCACCGCAGCCGTCCGATAGAAATCGAACGGTTCACACACGATCAAGTCCTAATAACCCTAAGGTTAGAGATCGAGCGTTCCATGAGGGCGACATCCACACCGCGAGCGGCATCTCCCACACCGATGGCAACATCCACATGGCGATCGAGCGACTGAGAGGGGCAACCAACTGAGAGCGTCGAGTGGTGACCGAGCTACTGAGAGGGCGACCGGATGCGAGTGGCGTCTCCCACACCGGCCATGACTTCCACAGGGCGAGCGACGACTGAGTGAGGGCGGTGACTCCCACACCGGCGGAGACTTCCACAACACGAGTGACACTGTGATCGAGTGATTGAGAGGGCGACGGATGCGAGCGGTGACTTCCACACCGGCAATGACTTCCATAGCGCGAGCAGCGACTCTTATGGCTTCTAACTCTTCCACTCGCCACCGCGGTCATCTTCGGTTCACTTGGCTGGCGGCCCGCTGACTTGCGCCGGGGAGGCTCTCGCCGCCGCCGGAGGCCCCCTGTTGTTGCCTCTGCCATTAAATTTAATCTAAACCGATCAATGTCTTTGTAATCGGTCGGCTTTGCATAAAAATCTTATCTTGATGGACGTCGTGTTGTCCAGCACTGTGGAGTTGTGGTTATTGTTGTTAGCTCGTTGTTAGTAAGTGAATGTTTTAATTATTTTTTCATGTATAAATTTTTATAGAGGGTTTTGATGTATAAATCTAATGCAACTTAAGAGGAAGTGTTAACTGTGTTGTTCTCGTGTTAGCTTATTGAATGAGATAGGAATGGAGAAATGATTAGTTGTTTGTTACCTCTTATTGCTATTGATCTTTTTGCCATTGAAATTGATTTGTTTGCCTTCAGTTCTTTTCATTATTCATTTGTATTGTTGAATGTATGGAACAGTTGATTTCAAAGATAGTTAATAGTAAGACATGGATACAAGTGCAAATGGTGGAGACAGTTAAACTTTTTTATGGAAATTTTTTTGTTAAAAATATAGTATTCAAATAAAAAATCATTTTTAAAATTAATTATAATCAATGAAATATTAAATTTTTTTAATAAAATAATAAGTAATAAATAATATTATATTAATCCTTTATTATAAATATTATATATATAATAAATAAATTATTTTATAAGAGAAATGTGTGAGAGAGAGAAAATAAGGAAAGAAAAGAAAAAAGGAAAACGAAATTAAAAAAAGTGACATCAAAGTAAAAAAGAAAAGCTCACAGTTTTGCTACAATGATGCGGTTCCAAAAAAAGGTGGAACCGAAGCATTGAAATCAAGATCACGTACGTCTCGATTCCACCTCGTGATTCCGCCTTGGCTCACTGAACCATGAGCCTCGTTTGATGGAATCAGAGAACCAAAATAGGGTTCTGACTTGATTCCATTTCCAAACAAGGGCAAAGTGTCCTCGGGAGATGGGCTATAGGACAGGGGCCAAGATTTGAACCTATGACCTCACCTTGAGTGGCAAATAGCTTAGCATAAGCTAAAGAGAAATCCACGGTTGTAATACAAAGAAAAAGGTGTTAATGGGGGTGCTCCCAACTTAAGTAGGGAGAATTGGGAGCACCCTGCTCCTAAATTTTCATCCGTCGAATCTCTCATCGATGGCTGCAATCACGCGCATTTCTCATGCCATCCAATTCATGATCGACAGCTCATATATACTTTTCTTTTTTCCATTTTTTCCCATTAACCCAATCCTAATGCACGATCATTTCATTTTCTCAATCGTCTTCTCTCTCCTTGTCGACCCCTTTGTCTGCCCCCGTGATCCGCACGCCGATGCCGCCCCCTTCGTGATCTACACGCCGACGCCGCCCCCTCGACTCCTCATCATGAGGTCTGCACCGTCGCCGGCCGATGTCCGCTCTCTCGTCGGCGTCCGACCTCCGTTGCGGGGAACCCTCACCATCGCCACCCCCTTCACGATCCGCATGCCGACGCCGCCCCCTTTGCGATCCATCGTGACTCCTCAACTTCTCTCTCCTCACCGCAAGATCTCTCCTGCCACCGTGCCGTGGAACCCTCACCTTCACTCCTCACCGCAAGATCTCACCCGCCGCCATGCCGAGGAACCCTCGTCGACCTCGCCCCCTTCGCGATCTGTATGCCGACGCTCGCCCGTCCCACCGATGCTGCCGAGTTCGTGCACCTCCGCCGCAAAGCCTGCCTGCCCAGCCACCGCCGATGTCGCCCACCCCATTCACCGACCTGCCGCACCCCTGTCGACCATGCACTACCATCGATCCTGCACCGCCGCCGCTATTTAATTCATTGATTCATTTGTAATCCATGCTTAATTCATTATCTTTTAATCCATGTTCAATTCATTTGTAATTATTTTGATTTATTTTGGACGATTATTGTCATATGAAGTCTGCTTCTTATGGTTGTTATTGTAATGAAATCGGATGTCAAAAAGTGGTAGAAACGATCTCTGCTGTTCAATTCTTATTCTCATTTAGATGTTCAAAGTATTCCTTTAGATGTTCAAAGTTATTATTTATTCGGGACGAATCATCCGTCTAATTGAGGCGGAGACGATATTGCTTCGTACCTCCGACGCCCGCCTGACTGTCGCTACTCACGCTCGCCTCGCTACTACTCGAACGGAGGATCACATGCACGCCCCCCCGACCGTCGCTACTCATGCTCACCTGGCAGTTACTCAAACGAAGGATCACACATGGATGATAAAAATCAGTGACCTCTATTTTGTTCATACAAGAAAACAAAACTTGCATTGCATTCTATTTTTGTTCATACCAGTGAATCTCATTTGCTCGGGCACTTTTTCACTGAGTACATAAGCTTAGACACTCTAGATTGCAACTCAACAAGTTTGCAACTCAACAAGTGTTTGAGCATATTGTACAACCATTAGACAGCTGAATGAACTACCATACATGTAACAACCAACCTAAACAGATAAAAAAAAGGGAAAAGAAACAAAATACGTGAAGGACTTGGACGGTTGGGAAGGGATAAATCCATATTCCACTCAAAATTAGGAAATCTTGGGGATTAAATATGATTACATTAAGTCAAATTAAGTTTAGAGGAGACTCTGAATTGATAAAAAATAAAAGTGCAACAGTTTCTCCTCTCCCCCACAAACCTCACGAAATCTGCCCCCTGGAACTTTGTTGGAGCGCTGGGCAGTTCTGGAGGCAAGCCAACATGATCAATCGATCATTTCTTCTCCCTCTCACGCATGCCTCTCACATTGCAATCGATAGCGAAGTTGCCGATTGTCCTTCGCTGAATTGTTGCAGGCGAAGATCGAGGGGAAGAATAGAGGGAGAACATGGGACTTGATCAATTGAGGTTTTAACGAATCGAAGCAAGGATCAACCGGTTAGAGGTGGGTGAATTGAAATCACCTTGCACAACTTAGAATAGATCGAATCCTCTCCCTGACACGATTTGACCATGTTAATCGATGCAAAGAATCAAGAAACGGTGCATGCCCTATTTTCCTTCTTGATTTCATGTTATTTGATCAATTGCTTGCTGAATTGATTCCTTTTGTTATGTTGTGGTTTAATTGCTTGCTATGAGATAGAAACTAGTTTAGGATGTTATTATGCTAGAGTTTTAAAGGAATTGTTGTCTTTGAAATCAATCAGAATGTCGACCGGTCGATCGGCCCTTGTTCTTAGTTAGCCACCGGTCAACCGATTCATCGATCCCACAACCAATTTCAGTATACATCGACCAGTCAAACATCTCAACCGTTCAATAGAACGGATTGACCGATTCGTCCAGCTTAGAGTTAAATTTGTTGAATCCACTGGTCGACCAATCTGAACAAACCGATCGACCGACCCAAAGCCCACCGATCGATCGTTCCCCAGAATCGGTCGACCGACCCAAAGCCCACCGGTCGACCGTTCCCCAGAATCGGTCGACCGATTTCTAGTGACTCCCTTTTTTATCATATTTATTAACTAATCCACTTCTCAATCTGAATATTGCCTGTTTAGGATTGATTCTATTTGCTGTCCTCACCGAGATTCATCCCTGATTTCAGAATCAATTCTTTTACTGATTTATTTCTCACCGATTTTATTGCCATTATTATAAGAAGAACAAAGAGTAACAAGTTCTAAAAGAGATTAAAAAGTTCAGATATAAGATAAATAATGGGTTGTCGGTCCAAGCCAAGTGTCTCAAGATAAGGATCGTTCCCTTGATCATGGTTTGATCACCCATTGACTAGCACAAGGCTGTATCTTTTGCTCGGCATACCCCAAGAACTAAAGACACCTAAAGTCACCCTGATTAAGAAGCATGATTAAGATAAGTCAAGTTATCATTATGATTTCCAAGTATGCCACGATTTCAAGTTTACTAAGCATCATTTGATTCTAGTGTTTTATGATATCCTATTATTCACCTCTTATTATGACTTATGATGCTGTCATGTTATCCTTTTCATACAAGATAAGCATTTTTTTATCGTTGATTTCTCTATTCAAGTTAAGCATTGTGTATCATGTGGTTCCCCACTAGGTTATAAAACTTACGGGAGGACCTCCTCCCCTGTGTCTGATTTTCACAGAACTAAGCTAGTGACAAGGTGGAGTAGGTGTAGCTCTGGCGACAAGAAAGCACATGAACCATAGGGCTTATTAGTTTCCCTTTTTCCTTCCGCATTTATAGATTCATGATGTAGAACTTTATTATATTCCTTAAAGATGATGTAGCCACTTTGTAGACTTCCGCAATTAAAGTTATTCTTTTCTTTATTTCCCTATTCTCTTTCTTCTGCTGACGTGTCTCAGTTCTTGACTGAGCTACAGTCAACATAATAGTCAAGTCATAGCGCCCGTAGCGTCTCCAGATTGGTATTCGTCACGTGACGAGGGCCAATTTAGGGGCGTTACAATACATGCAAAGAAAATCTTGTAACAAAAAAATTTGTAACATAAACATCCTTGCTAATCATATCGGACATAATATTACAATTCAAAATTATAATAAAGTTACAATTCATGTACATGTTACAACTCGAAATTGCATCATTACAACTCGAAAACAACTCCAAATTGCAACCATACTCTCTTATGAGTACACAAATATAGATGAAATTAGACAAAAAAATGAGATCAATGGAGGCGGCAATGGCGAGTCGCGAGGGTTCCCAGTGATGGCGGTGAGCAGTTGTGAGGGTTCCCGTGCAGCGGTGAGGGGTTGCAAAGCAAGTTCTCGTGCGTCGGCGAGTGATCGTGAGGTGGCGGCGACAAGCAGTCACGACGGTTTCCGTGTGGCGGTGAGGGATCGCGAGGCGGCATCCGGGCAGGATGCGGCGGCGACCTGCGAAGGCAAATTCAGCGGTGATCTGGTCACGCAGGGGGCAGCGAGGGCACGATCAGAGCAAGATCAAGCGGGGGCGGTAGCGGCGAGTGGACGAGGTGGCGGTGAGGCGAGATCGAGCATCGGTGGGGTGAGATCGAGCATTGGGGGTGTCAGTGGGCGAGATCAAGCGTCGGCGAGGCGACATCTCATTGGGGGGGCGTCGGCGGGTGAGATCGAGCGTCGGGGAGCGTAGGCAGGCGAGATCAAGTGTCGGGGGCATCGAGGCCGAGATCGAGGGTCATGGGGGGCGTTGGCATGCAGATCGTTAAGGGGGCGACGGCAGCCGGCGGCGAGGGCGTGTAACGCGGCGAGGAGAGACGATGAGGAGAGAGAAGGGGAGGAGGCATAATGAGAAATTGTGAACGTGAGTAGAGATTAATGGGATTAAAAAATGAAAAAAAATGCACATATGTGAGCTGTCATCAAGTGTAAAAACACGCACGATTCAGACCCTTGATGATCGATTCGACGCTTGAAATTTTGGGAACAGGTTGAGTTGAGAGCATCCCATTAAATTCAAAGAAAAATAAAAATGACTGGGATCAAAATGCCAAACTAATTTAATCGCAGCGTTACACCTTCGTTGAATCCTTCTTATCCATAAAAACTGAACCTAATTATTTATTTTTTGTCTTTCATGCACGGCAATGCCGGAAAGGGCAGCAATACCTACCTTTATTAATATGGATGTCATAGGCATTCTTTATAATATTTTTGCCACAGATTTATTAGTTGAGCACAACTAAACTTTGCTGCCATATCCCATTATTTTGAATTCATAAAGGCAACTATTAAATCTTCCCAAAATTTATCAATCGGGTGTCCACCAAGGACATACTCTTTTTTTTTCTGAATTCTAACATTGTTCCAAATTGTTTTCTCTGCATGCTTGTTCCGGAATCGTTCATCCCTTTTTCAAATGCTCACTAGTGTATCTCCTGCACGATGTGCGGGGAATGAAATAAAATTACAATATTAATAAAACATATTTAATTTTAACTTTTTATTTTATTTTAAGTAAATTATTAAATTTATTATTTTGAAAATAATTAAATATTTGTAAATGGGTTTAATTTACCTCTAGAGCACCTTTTGTTCTAGAGGAATTTCGAGCGTATTTGAATCGTTGATCAACATATCAAAGATTTAAATAAATCACATATTTAAATGATGAATTTTAATCATTAGTCATCTAAATCGTTGATTAGTGGATCAACAATCCATATGCGTTTGAGGTGAATTAAACCCTTCACAGATATGTATAATACATATGTTTAACTTTCAACTCTCTTGATCACATGAGACTGTTTGATTAAGAAATACAATTTTACTATATATATATATATATATATATAATATCATTAGGTAACCTCATTTAAGATCTTTAATCAATGAATAATAGGTAGTGGATAGAGCTTAGATACAATAATGGAAAAATAAATATTGGTAAAATTAATGATTAAATAAGTTGATAAGTATAAATGGGTATAAGATAAAGAAATTATCAACTTCTAATATAACACATAATAACAAATAAATTTTTATTGCATCATAACAAATAATTTAGTTACATTTATTTTTGCTATTTTGAAGAATATATATATTGTAATTTATTTCATGTATGCAATAAATAACTAACTTTACAATTAAAAACAAAATAAGAATAAATCTTTTTACGTAGCAAAATAGTTAGAATAATAATCTTTATTTTTATTATTATTATTATTATTAATGTATATTAACTTTTCTACAAGCATAAAACCATAATTCTAAAATATAATATGACAATAAATATTTATAACATAATTTCTTAGATATCATGTAAATCATGTATTTAAAAATTATTTATTTATTATGTAGTTGTCTCAAATCATTCTAGTATATATCTATGATCAAAGATGGAGCCAATTAGTGGTGGGTGTTCTGACACTTACATAAAGACTATGTAAATATTTGGATAAAAAAAAAAAAGTTGTGTTGGTTAAATAGTGAAAAATATATTTTGAATTTAAGTAATAAAAATATCTTTTTGAACTTTTTTTAAAATAGTAATGCATACTCTTTTGTATAATGATAAATCTTAATGTTGATCCTACCATTGTAATTAATATTATTTTTTATTTTTTAACTTCTTATTTTCTTCTGACATTTATTTTCTTATTCAACCTTTGCTAAAGTACTATTTGATATATTGTTTCTTAAAATAGCATTCATTTGTTTAGTTAATTTTTGTTAATTTATTAAAACATTATATACTTACTTTTACTTACCATACCTATTATACTTCTTATCTAAAAGTTTGCTTTTGAATGTACATTGTGAAAATGTATCTTTATTTTTAATTACATTCTTCATAATGTTCTGTTCATTTTATTACATTACATACTAATGTTATAATATTATTTCATAAATACTTTTAGATGCATTTTATTCTTGATATTTTAATGTTTAAAATTGAAGCCAAATGTTTCACTTGAATTGTGCTAAGATGTGAGAATAAAAGTCATAACTTAAATAGATTAATATTGAAGTAGTTTTTATTATGTCATATACTATATAAATTACTATGGAGCAAATTTTGGTATTGCTACTTTTTGTAGTCTCATATGTTAAAATTTGATGGATATATTAATGATATGCAATAAGAAGTAAATAAACAGATGTTCAATAAATAAAAAAATTAAATTAAATTGTATTTTGGACATAAATATCATTTCATTATAAAATGAAACAATAAGAAACCAAATGAAAAATGCCAAGATATTTTTTTGACTAATTACTTATTAATATAAAAAATAGAAATCTAAAAGAGAAAGTTGTGTATTCTTGCCCAAATAAAGTAAAACAAATGTCACACGTGCATGCAAATAAAAAACTTAAAATATATTAATTTAGAATAATTTGAATTGGTTAAGGCAACCAACATACCTTAAATATGCTAATTGCAAAAACTTAAGCAACAATAGTATATTAATTTACAAAAAAAAGGCCTAGAAACTCACAAAAAAAAAGAAATAATGTGAAAATTATTTACCATTCTAATTGTGGGATCTAACCTATTGAAAAATAATCCATATAATGTAATTATGAATTAAGCCATATAATACACATTGAACTTCTAAAATGATTATATATCAATGAGATAAAATATAATTAGTTAGGTAAATCATAACCTTTTTCATTTCTAATAAATGAATACATAATAACTAATTAATTACTAAAGATAAATGCTAAGAAACAATTAAATAGTAAACTATGAATGCATCTAAGAAAGAATCAACAAAAAAAGAGGGAAAGAGAATGTGGAGGAACATTGAGTTCCTTCCTGGTATTTATAAGGAGGAGGCATTACATCTAAAATGTAGTTAAGATAACCATCTAATATGTAGTTACTAACTAATTATGAATATATGACCCATTATATTTCTTTTCATTCACTTATTGATAAATTTAATATACTCGTAAGCTAATATGTAGGTTTGTTATAGTCCATGGTGTCCATACTACCTATTCCACATTCTTAAATATATACTAGTATGATGACCCGCGCGATGCGTGGAGGACATAGAAACTTATATATGCAAAAATTTTCATTATAAAATAAGAAATTTTATTCCAATTATTTTCTCGCCTTAGAAACTTATATATGTAAATATGTCATAATAAATTTAATTTATTTGAAATTATTTTTTAAAATCTATTACATTCTATTTCATTTTTAATTATTTTTTACTCTATCTTTGCCCCATTTAACTTTGTTACTTTGTTTACATCTATTACTTAATTTTTTTATTTTATTTATGTTAATTTACATATGACAATATAGAAACACTATGACTTCTCTTTTCAAACTATATATCTTTCTAATTTTGATATAATATAGATATAAATAGTAATTGATATCTATATTTTTTTAACAACATCATGTCTTAGAATTAAGTAAATACTATTTATTTTAATATTTTTAATAATGACTATTATTTTACTTTTTTATTTTATCTATTTCATTTTCTATGTGACAATGTAAAAATGCCATATTTGACATGCTATATGTATTTAAATATATATAACATAAATAAATTAAATTGTTATATAAACTATTAAAATTATTTAAATATTTTAAGCCTTATATCTGAAAAATAGTGACATAGCTCAACTTCTATCTTTCCATTTAATTATATATGCATAATATAGAGAGAGAGATTGATGATGAAATGAAAAAGATGAGAATGATATGTAATTCTTTTCTTACTTATATCTTTTTATAATTTGTAGTTAATTATATTTTGTTGATTATTTTTTAGAAAAATGTTCACCACAATGCATTCACTTCTTAATAAAGTATATCTTATAATGATTTATTTTAAAATATATACTTAATAGTTATACCTTTCTTCCAATAATATTTATAAACAATTATATTTTTTCATTCTTAAATTTTAATTAATTTTTTTTATCATACATGATTTAACTTTAAAAAATCAATTATCTAGATCATATTACATGGCTTCATGATAGAGTCACATCCAACTTTTAACTCTCTTCAAGGTGTGTGTATATATGCATGTTATGTATGTATTAGATATAAATAATGAGTGAAGTTAAATATTTTATCTAATATAACTAAAAATGTATATTTGGTGTTGATAGCATTTTTTATTTTAATAAGAAATATAAGTAATATATATTTAATATTATTATTTGAGTATGAATGGAAATTTTTTAAGTTAATCATAAGTTAATTCCATGCAAATCCTCACTGGTTATACTTTTTTTTATAATATTTTACTTTTTAGTGTTTGATAATATTTACATGATGAACTAAAAGAATATATGATATCTTTACATAAATTAATATTTAGTTTATTCATGTTGTCATTATATATATATATATATATATATATATACATAATAAAGTATTTAAAAGAAAATTTAAAAATATTATTTTGTGTGTGCCACTAGAATTTATCCCTTCCCCTCTCAAATATAATGTGGATTATTATTAATACATAAATTTATCTTTTTTATTCATCATTTGGGTTGTTCGGAATATATTTTATTCTTTATAATACAACATATATATATATATATATATATATGAAATATGATTGTGATATTAGTTTATTATGATTTATTATTGTAATTTAATAAAAATATATAGTGTCTCCCCTCTTTTTATCCATCAGATCAAGAATCTATGAATTAAATTTAAAGTCTTTAAATGAAAATGAACAAAATAAGATCCATAGATTTCTAATCCAATAAATAAAAACATAAGAGACACGATGTCTCACTTTTAAATATGGAGCACCTTCATTTTTTTCTAATCTAATCAATATTATTGTTTATTTTAACATTTTTATTTAAAAAATACTCATGTGTAGACAAATTCATTTCATTTAAATAAACATCCCTACTCTTTCATTTAATAAATTTAAATGTGAAAATAAATAAGAAATATATCTCCTTAATATATATATATATATAATCACATAGATATATATAATATTCTGTTTAAGAATATATTTAAAATATTTAATTTGTATATAATATGTTACTTCATTATCTAAACACGACTAAATTATATATTTAATGTTGATAACATTAATTTTAATAGTTAAAATAAATAATTTATTAAAACTAGTTTTAATATTGTCATTAAATTAATCATAAATCATTCTTAATCAAATTCTTACATTAAATATGTGTTCTCCTTTAAAGTTTTTTTTTAAGATTTAGCCGTTTTGAATGTGAGACTAAAAATTTTGATCCAATGATTCATATTGATTGTATTGTCAAGTCAAAATAATGTCAATTTGGTTCCTTAAAATGTGCAATCTCATATTGTGATTGCACCCTAATTTTACTCATATTATAATATGTGAATTTACTTTTTTATGCATCATTCAAAAAAGATATGAAATATATATTATAATATGTGAATATTTTTTGTTCCTTTTAATACAATATAGATATGAAATATAAACATAATATTTAGCTTATATATACCTGAGTATTAACATTTATTTACTTTTTTTTCAATCACGTGTCTCTGACTTAAGTTCTAATTATTGATATTGATTGACTTAATACAAATAGATAACTACCATATTTGTAAATCTACACTTTTTATAGTATATTCCATCTCTTTTCATATTATAAGCTTTAAATGTGGGACTAAATTAAACAACTCTGATTACCCTTATTTAAGTTATAATTAATTTTAAACAATTATGTTTCATTGTTTATTTTAATAATATACTTCATTATTCATCGTATCAAAACAAATTCTAAAAGGAAAGGTCATGAGGGAGTGACACGTATCATCATTTATCCTTTCTTTTAGTTGTATATATATAATATTATTAACTATAGCCAAAATATTATTAGGGTTTTTTCCGCCGACCCCACGTCTTTCAAATATTTCGTTGACCTCCTTAAACTATACTGTCTTTTCCACTTAAGTCCATCCGTCAATCTCTGTCAACTTTTCTGTTAATTTTTTTATTTATGAAATGATCAAATTACCCTTCTCTCTAATATTGAAAAATATAAAATAATATATTATATAAAAAAATTTTACTTCACCGGGGGCGTCAAGGGGTAATGCCCCCACCCCCACCACCCCTCCCCTTCCCCCACATTTTTGATATTTATTATTTATATTATTTTAAGTTCTGAGGATAATTTGGTCATTTCATAAATAAAAAAATAAAAATTAATGAAAAAGTTAACAGAAGTTTACGGATGGACTTAAATGAAAAAGATGGTATAATTCAGGAGGGTCAGCAGAATATTCAAAAGACGTGGGTAGACGAAAAAAAATCATAGTTCAAGGGGAATTAGCAAAAAAAACCCATATTATTAATCGTCAATGAAATATTTTTGTCATGAATCAACTTAATCAATTGCACATGGTTTTGTATATTATTAAAATTTAGAATATTTATAAATTTGTAACTTAAAATATAAATAAACAACATTATATATTTTCATAGCTAAATTTTTAATATCGTGATTCTATTTTAACAATTCCAACAAAAAATATGTATCAAATTTTATTCATATCATATCTTAACATTTGTTTATATATAAGATGTAGATATAAATTATGATAATAATATAATTTAAAAATTAATCATATTTATATTAATCACCAATAAATATCATCATCATTATATCACCAAAAAAATAAATAGCATAATTAGGATAGGGAGATGTAAGTTTTTAACTCAAAATATAAATGAGAACCTAATTTTTCAAATATATCATTATATATATTATAATATTTAATATTTTTATTAGATAGATAGAAAATTATATATATATGTGTATGCGTGTATATTATTTTATCATGTACAAATTTATATTTGTAAATTTGCATGTACTCTTTTCCCTCAAATAAAGCGTTGAGTATGTTATTGAGAAATGAAAGCCCCCATCTTTGTAGCTACAAATATATTGTTTTAAAAATTTGGATAAATAAAAATATGTGTTTTTAATAACTAACTTTTGAGTATTTATTATTTAAAATATTATCATTTTATATTCATGAGAGCTTTGCATGTGACACTTTCTACTTAACCTTATATATATTATTGTTACTCATTATAACAAATATAATTTAACCTTTTATCATTTTTAAATATAACTAGTGCATTTCCCGCACGATGTGCGAAAAAAGTAAAAATAAAATTTAGCAAATAATCTATATTTTTATATTAATTAAATTAATTATAATTTGATAGATAACTGATGCACTTATTTTTATCCTAACTTATTCTTCCATGTATACAAATTATTTAATTAAAATGACAATTTTTAAATACATGTGAAATATAGAATGATTACATTATACTATAAAGATTTATGTGTCAATTTTCTTTTATGTGACGCGATGCTATTATCATTTTAATTTTAATTTTTCATTTAAATTAGGACATTTTATTATAGCACAAAAAATACAAATACAAATAGTTTACATTTATATATAATTTTTTTAGGAAAAATACTTTATATCTTGTTTACTTTCAAAAATCATAAAATGATTTCTCAATCCAATTTAATCATTTATTCCTAATTATTCTTTATTTTTTTACAATATGCTTGTTACTTCATGGAGACTCTACAGGTTGAGCCCTGTTATATGCTAGATTTAGAGAGACCAGGGGTCGTATATGTTTTATGACAAGCCATATTCTTTAGGAATGTTTTTATGTCACATATTGCCATGTTGGAGAACCACCTATGTTTTATAGCCGGTCCCAAGTCCGGATAAAGGAGGAGGGTTGTGTTAGGTCCCGACAGCCAGCATAAAACCCTGTCGAATCTCATGAATATGGATCAACGAATAAGAGCGGAATGACGTCGTATGATCCATGTAGCCGACCTCACCTAGTGGGATAAGGATTTGTTGTTGTTGTTGTTGTTGTATGCTTGTTACTTCATATTTTGTGATCTTTTTTAGTTATTAAATATACGTGACAACATATCGATATGTCAAATATAAGTATTTACTATATTATTAAGTTAATGCACCAATTTGTCTTTTAGTGACATGTTATTGGTTATCTTAAATATAAATAGATTATTACACCAATTTTTCTTTTACCTGGCATGGAATTCTTGTAGCCTTAGTGATTTATATGAGTTAGGATGTTTCTGCATAGCATAAAAAAATATAAATATTATTTATTTGTTATTTATATAAAGGAAATTATTTTTTTGAAATACAAAATACTTTTTGTCTTGTTTATTTTAACGGGTTTTAAAATAATTTATAACATTTGATTAATTATTCATTGTTTTTAGTTTACTTTATTAAATATATTCGTTAATTTGAATGTATGATATTTTCTTAATTATTAAATGCTGGATTACTGTCCTTTTAGTATGTTTTTTTAAAATATTTTGTATAAGTTTAACGATATAATGCAATTGAAGTTTCTAAACTTATATATTCCATAGTTTTATATGTAATTAAATATTGTTGATTTCTTTAACCATTAAACTAAACACAAAATAATAATAAGTTTTGTATCCCTATGGTAGCAAATTTGATAGAATAATAACCTCTATTTGACAGATAATATTTTTTATCACGAAATGACACAGAGTATGTTTATATTATTATTATTATTATTATTATTATTATTATTATTATTATTAGTATTATTATTATTATTATTAGTGCATTTTATAGCACAAAATCATATTTTGTTTTAAAAAAATACGAATGTTTATAGCATAATTTTTTAAGCATCATATAAATTATACATTTATTATATAATCACGTCAAATCATATTGACGGATATATATACATATTAAGTAGTGTATACCATATAAGGATATGCAAACAATATTGTTAATTGCCCGTTGTGGACTCATAAAAATTCAAGGATAGATACGTATGTAAATAATAAAATATATAAGAAATAAATAAATAAGTAAGTTTAATTATAAAAATAAAAATACCTTTTTTGTAGTTACCTTTTGTACATACTTTTTATATTATTTTAATTACATAATATACCAACTTGTTAATTTGAAGTTAATAATTGACATTTAATCTATTTGAAAAGAGTATAAATGAATGAACATAAAATATTAATTACATAAGATGATTTTTTTAAGATGTTGCAAAGAAAATAATATGGCATGATAGTAATAGGGAAATAATTTATTATTTTTTAAGTTAATGGTTAGTTAGTAATTTAAATAGTTAATTATTTACAAAACATAAACTTTAAAATAACATTACGAAGGAAAAGTACGATAGAAAATTAATAGGAAAATTAATGTATAGAATTATTATTATTTGAGTCTTAAGTATGCATTTATGACATAAAAGTTAGAAAAAAATAATATAACCACTATAAAAGAAGACTAATTTATATTTGATAAATGAAAGTAGTGCATTATAAAACTTCTTCTAAACAATAATAATTAAACTATCTATTTTAATACTATGAGCACATGACCTAAATAAATTCTCAATATCATTATAGATTATTTATATTCATGAAATAAAGAACATGTATACCATGCAACCTTGTGCATCCATATCCATAGCAGGTATAGCCAAGTAGTTTCACTCATTATGCACTATTATTTTTCAATATATTTGCTATGCGTGATTCCAAAATCACAACACACAGCACCTATTTAGTCATTAGACAACCTAAATATTCATCATTGATATCTTAATTTATTCAAATCAACATCAATTTAAAAATCACCAGCAAATGAATAATGATTATACACGTAGACATTTATATACATTAACAATTTTGGCAAATAAATTTCACAAATAAGATTTGCAATCAACCAAATAATTAATGTTAAAAAATGCATAAAAAATTGTATGTAGCCTAATAAGAAAGCTAAAATCAAACAAATAACAAAACTAAAATCAAAAGATTACTTATGTGCATATGTATGTATAATAAGAAGACGAAGAAGGAAATTCACCTAGGATAGGATGTGAATGAGATTGTCATCTGAATAGTATTTATAAGAGTGTTGAAAAATGGTTGCTAGATAGCCGTATATGAATTTTGTTAGTTCATTAATCATTCATATGATAGTTTACATTAACATGATTTAAAATATTAATTCATTATGAAATTATATACTAATTAACCATTCATATTACTAACTAACCGTGAAGTCAAAAAATTATAATAGACTTATATAATATTTTAATTACTTATAAATGCTTTAATACATAATAAATGGAGCGCTTACTAATTGATTGTTTAAATTACTAATTAAACATGAAATTTAATAAATTTATGAAAAAAAGAAGAAAATTTCAATAAAATTACTCATTCAAGATGCATGTAAGTCATGTAGAAATAATCAATCCTATAGTAAAATGACAATGCGTGAAAATTAGAAAGTAAAATGAACATGCCATGCCACTTTCAAATTAGTTACCGAATAATTAGATAAATTTTATAATTGAAACGAACATCAATATTAAAATTTTACTTTGGAGAATACCATACTATGTGGCATCATACCACTCTCATAAATATTAAATGCAAATTTTAATTCTTAACATATTTTTGTTAGATAATTTATTTTCATAGTTTCGATTGTTTAACTGAAAAAAAGATATTCTATGTTAAAAAAATTATTATAGGAAGACTCCATCAAAAAGTCTTTTTTAATTCAAGCGAAACTAACTACAATTTTTTTAATTAATGAAAAACCATTCACTCAACATTAAAATATATTAATATTTTAATTAATCTAAAGGAGACAATTCAATAGTTTGGAAAGTGTCTCTCCTTGATTACTATCTTCTCTTCAATAATTTATGGATATTTTTTTTGCATAATACATACATATAAAAATGTTTATCGAAGTTAGTTTAGAGGAAAAAAAAAATCAAGTTGAGAAATAAGGTAAGGAAACAGAGACATATATGCACCCCTTCTCAATACATAGGCACCCCTTCTCAATACATATGCACCCATTTTTTAAAAAAATCAGTGAGCCATATGTGTAACATCCATTAGTGAAAATTGTATGTGTGCAAAGCATATGATAATGGCAATCAATTTAAAAATAAGCAAATACAAATAGTAAACATGCCAAGACTAATGTTATACAATTGCCCTCACAATGTGAACTCTACCACCTATATCATCTATCATAAAAGATTAATTGAATATCATGTTAACAACTAAAATGATAAAATAAAATTGTTATAACAACAATATCTGAGATAAGGAGAGAGAGGCTGGATGTTTGACGTAGAAAAAAATTAAGAGAAAGAGAGAGGGAGGGAGGGTGGGAAAATTTTGGAAGAGGAAGAGGGCTAGTGGGTGTAAGATCATCAAAATCTAAACAACTTGTTACCTGGCAAAATTTTAATATTTTACTAGACTCCACAAATCAGCTTCGGCAAATGTGCCACCATCTCCTTATATAGATATTTATAATAGTTGTATTAACTAATCTCATATGCACTTAATTCAGTTAATAAAACTAACTTGCGAAACCCACACCAAAAGAACTCCTACCAGAAAGAAAAATTGACTTGCAATTTCATATTAAAAAAAGTATGTATAGATTACGCATATAAATAATAAATAAATATTTAATAGAAATGTGACTTTCGATTGCATCCAATAATATCATACAACAACAACAACAACAACAAAGCCTTATCCTACTAGGTGGGGTCGGCTACATGGATCATACGACTAATTCGTTGATTCATGTTCATAAGATTCGACAGGATTTTATGCTGGCCGTCGGGGCCTAACACAATCCTCCTCCTTTATCCGGTCTTGGGACCGGCTATAAAATATAGGCGGAGTTCATCCAATAATATCATAATTAAATTAAAAACTAAGTTATTTAATATATTTCATAATTAATCATTAAAAAATATTTTAGATATTAAATAATTGGCCAATTAATTTATAGAATGAAATTTTATTTAGTTATAATATATCTACGTGCCAAATATGTCCTACAAACTATTTTACTTTTAAATATAGTATAGATAAATAACTTTTATGTTTAATTAAGTAATTAACTGTCAATCAAGATATAAATTTTATTTCAATTTTAAAATAATAATAAATTATTGACATAATGTTATCCTGAAATGTTTCACCTTCCATGAACTATGTAACAGATAAAAAATTTATGCTTTTTTTAATTATAAGGATACTACATAAAAATATTTTTAAATCATGTAAAATTAGTTGCCCAAAAATCTTTTCCCTACAGAATAACCGTACACTCAAAAGTTTATAATAACATATTAAGTTTTAATATTAATTAGTTATAAATTCTAAAGGACACATGTCATCATAATAAAGTGCCAAATGTCATTCTTTATTAGATAGTACTCTCCTTTTAATATAATATAGATATAGATTTTTGGCATGCCTTTGAATCCAAATGTAACTTAATTATATTTTCAATTCACTTCCACTTGGGATAATAGGAACTAGATTCATGAAGGGAACTAGATAAGTAAAAATTCTATCATTTATATCCGATCTCTTTTTACTTACTGCCTATAGGGGATATAGAAAAGTTGAAGAAAATCAAAGCAAATATGCATTTACCTTTTATCTTATTTAATTTTATTTATTTATTCATAAAAATTAAAAAAGTAAAAGCAAATATGACCATGAAAAAGATGAGGTGTGGGTTCTCATTTGATTTTTATTTTACTTTAAAGGGTAAAATAGATGATGTTAAATAAGAAAAAAAATGCAAATGTATGCTTAGAAAAGAAATAAGGGCCTGTTTGGGGAAAATGTAAAAAATCTTATAATGTTTAAAATTCTATAGTAAGACGCCTTTTGAAAAATGTACTACCACGTGTTAAAAACCCATTAATAAATTTTACATTATAGTGTTTGGATGAAAAAAAAACTTTTGACAAAGTAAAGAATAATAAAATAAAAAAAGTAACAATAATTAAATGGTACATAAGCCATTGTTGTCTTTCAAGTTGTCATAAGAAATTTTATAAAGGACAAATTGTTGGATCTAAGTTTTAAAGACATATAAAATTATATTTTGATAATATAAATTTTAAAAGATTAAAGTTAAAATGCTAAAAAAGTTTAAAGAAAAAAGGGATAACTTTATGCACTACACTTTGATTAAATAATTGACTATGATCCTATTAGATTTTAGATTAATCATAAATATCAAAATTATAGATAATTCTGTTAGTTTTCCATAGAATAAAAAATCATCTTATTTACATAACTGTGCAAAATGTTATGCTTAAAATAGTGCAAAACGGTCGACCTGTCGACTAACACCGATCGATAGGCCTGCTAACACTGGTCGACCGGTCCAGAACATAGGTAGACCGGTCAGTGCAGAAAATATTGAATTTCAACCAGTAGACTATCGAGACTATATCGGTCGAGGTACCGGTCGATCGGTCCGAAACACAAGTTGATCGGACATTGCATAATTCACCAACGGTTATATTTTTTCATAAAAGAAAGTGTACCAGTCGACTGGTCTATATGTGCGATCGATCGACCTCCGAGTCAAATGAACAGTAACGATCAAATTTGAAGGAGAAAATTGTAGAATGACTTTTGGATGACTTTCTCTCTTGCTGAAGCCTATAAAAGAAGTGCAAAAGCTAAAAGGAAGTGCATCCATCCAAGCATTGAAGTAAAATTTCAAGAAATCAAAAGAAGATCATTTCTTTTGAAGTTATCATTTAGAGTTTTCTTTCTTTCTCTCTTTCACTCTTGTGAGCTTAGTTTTGTAAAAGAGAAAAATATTTTATTCAGAAAAAATAGAGAGAGCTCCTGTGTAAAAAATGATCTAAATCTTACCTTTTAAGCGAGAGAAAAAGATTAGCTTCATAGGAGGAGAAGTTGCCTTGCCTCTCGAAGCGGAGAAAATGTGGTTGATGTAAATGGCTTTTCTTCCTTGCCCTATTTAAAATAAAGGAAGGGATTAATAAAATCTTCGACGGTCTCGAGGTCGAGAAGTCGGAACGGGGACGTGGGTCAAGGTGTGACCGAATCTCGTCAACAACCATCGTGACTTTGTGTTTGATTTTCTCTCTCTCTCCCTCGTTCATATTATGCTTATGATATGAATTGCTTTATTTTAAAAGGTTTTAAAGAATTGGTTTTCTACTTCCGTGACGATCTTTGTGAAATCGACATTTTTTATTTAACACCAATTCACCCCCCCTCCTCCCCTCTTGGTGTCCTTTGGGATCCTACAATTAGTATCAAAGCGAGTTGCTCTTGTTTTAATTTTTTGAATAATCTTGTTTTATGATCTAATCATTTTTAGATCTAGTCCTTTTAAGATTCAATTATCTTATTTTAAGATTTAACCATTTTAAGAGTTATGGCATCAAGTGGATTTATTTTTCGCCGAAGCACAATCAATTAGTCGTTTTCCCCTTTTAAATGCATCAAATTTTTAATATTAGAAAATTAAGATTCAAGCATACATTTGTTCTATTGATATTAGCATGTGGGATATCGCTGAAAGAGGTTATTATCTTTATAAAAAATTACCTACCGAACATGGTTTTCGAAATTGGATTGGAAAATAAAAAATATTTTTTATTGTGCTTTAGATTCAACGGATTTCAATCGGATTTCTAATTGTGAAAGTGCAATCGGAATTTAGAAGAAACTCATTACTACTTATGAAGGAATGGATAAAGTCAAAGAATTTAGATTAAATATTTTGAATCATCAATATGATTCCTTCATATGCATGAAAATGAATTCATAGATGATATGATTGTTCGGTTTAGTGATATTATGAATGGCTTAGTCTCCTTGGACGAGCCTAGAACTAATCCTCAAAAAGTGAAAAAGATTCTCATGTCTCTCTCCTCCCAATGCCATACAAAAAAGACGGTGATCGAACAAAAGGATTTGAACAATTGAATTTTGATGATCTTATTAGTTCACTTCTAGCCTAAGAAATTGGAATATAAGAAGAAGAAGAATCCAATGCTCTAAAAAAAGAAGACATTGGCTTTGAAAGAAAGCGAAAATGAAGATAACTCAAGTGAAGAAGAAGTGGACGAAAAGAAACTCGCACGCTATACAAGAAAATTTGACAAATATCTCAAGTTGATGAAATCTAAAGAAAAGAGTGAGAAACCAAAAAGAAAATTATGTAAACATCACTCAAAAGACAAAAAGGAGATATCTCAGAGGGAGAAGAAGAAGAAATATAAAGAGCCAAGTGAAGATAAATCAAATAACTCATCAAACTCGTCTAGTGAGGATGCATACTTGTGTCTAATGATACACAACGATGAGATAACTTCAAACTCTTTAATTTCAAATAATGACTCATCGATATTTTTCGAAGAAAATATTTATTTAGATATAAATGAATAACTCTCCTCTCTCATAAAAATATATTTTTCAACTAAAGAGAAAAATGAAAAATTATTATATGAAATTGAAAAACTCAAAAATGAAATTGAAACTTTGAAAATTACACATGCATGTGAATTGTAAAACTAACGTGTTCTTTAGAAATTGTAAGAAAAGGAAAATCATTTTTTGAAAAACTCACAAAATAAGACTATTATCTTAAGAATTATTTTGGACATGAAAATTCATATAGGAAATCCAATCATCTATATGGTAGAAAATCACATCTCAAATGTTTTACATGTGAATTTTATGGTCATTATGCATACCAATGCAAAATAAGAAAATTTTCATAATATGAGATGATATGGGTTCCGAAAGGAACATTATCTAACAAAATCGGACCCAAAGAAGTTTGTGTACCAAAAGTTGATTATTTTCACAAGTACGCCTCACATGCAAAGGACATATAGAATTGAAAATGTGAAGGCACAAATGTTATGATAAAAGTATTATCTATTTTTTTTATGTCACTAAAAAATTCAGAACAATTATTTTTTTAAAAAAAGAGGAACATATAAAATTGGTAATAGTGCGGGAGAGCATACTAAACTTTATTTTGACATATCATGAATATCATTATTGTATTAAGGTTTTATGCCATATTTTGATTATTAATATTTTTTTTGGCTTTCCTCAAATTATTTTCATTTCGCCATTATAAAATAGTCATAAATTTAGGGGGAGTTATTTCTTCGTATATAAATTATTCTTTTTTATGAAACAAAATGGGGAGAAAATAGGAGAAATATGATCTGAATATCACTTTATATAAAAGTTGTGTTAGGGGAGTAAAATTAATTTTACAATTTTTTCGCAACTTATACATTTTTCATATTTCTCGGTTTGTCTTCATAAAAAAATGGGAGAATGTTGGATCTAAGTTTTAATGATATATAAAATTATATTTTGATGATACAAACCTCGAAAGATTAAAGTTAAAATGTTGAAAAAGTTTAAAGAAAAATGGATAACTTTATGTACTACACTTTGATTAAATTATTGACTATGATCCTATTAGATTTTGGATTAATTATAAATATAAAAATTATAGATAATTCTGTTACTTTTCATGGAATAAAAAATCATCTCATTTGAATAATTGTGCAAAATGTTATGATTAAAATAGTTCAGGGCGGTCGACCTGCCGGCTAGAACATTTTGCCTGATAACACCAATCGATCGGTCCAGAACACAGGTTGATCGGTCAGCGCAGAAAATGCTAAATTTCAATAAGCAGAATGTCAAGACTATACCGATCGAAGTACCAATCGATCGGTCGGGAACATAGGTCGGCCGGACATTACAGAATTCACCAACGGTTATATCTTTTCATAAAAGAAAGTGTACCAGTTGACCGGTTTATATGTGCGATCGACTGACCTTCAAGTCAAATGAATAATAACGATCAAATTTGAAGAGAAAATTGTGGAATAATTTTTGGACGACTTTCTCACTTGCTAAAGCCTATAAAAGGAGTGTCAAAGCCAGAAGGAACTGCATCCATCCACGCATTGAAGTAAAACTTCAGAAATCAAAAGAAAATCATTTCTCTTGAAATTATCATTTAGAATTTTTTTTTCTTTCTCCCTTCTACTCTTGTGAGCTTAGCTTTGTAAAAGAGAGAAACATTTATTTTGAAAAAATAGAGAAAGCTCTTGTGTAAAAGATGTTCTAAATCTTACCTCTTGAGCGAGAGAAAAAGATTAGCTTCGTAGGAGAAGAGGTTGCCTTACCTCTCGAAGCGGAGAAAAAAGTGGTTGATGTAAAGGGCTTTCTTCCTTACCCCCATTTGAAACAAAGGAAGAGATTAATGAAATCTCTGATGATTTCGAGGTCGAGAAGTCGGAGCCGGGACGTAGGCCAAGGTGTGGCCGAACCTCGTCAGCAACCACCGTGTCTTTGCATTTGATTTTCTCTCTCTCTCCTCGTTCATATTGGCCTGTGTTTATTTTCGAAACTTGGGACAGAACTTAGCCTAAGTTCCGGAATATTTTTCCAAACGGATCACTTGACCTGAACTTACAAAGTTCGGGTCACGTGACCCATGTTCTCCAAAACGGAGAACAGAAAGTTCTCGCTGCAAGCTCTCGCCTCCAGCAAGACATGGCCTTTTTTTCTTTTCTTTTTTCTTTCAATTATTTATTATTTTAATTAATAAGATATTAATAATTACTATTTAATGGTAATATTATTCATTAAAATATTATTATATTAACTTAAATAATAATTAATTATGATATTTTTATTTATTTATTAATATAATATTATTTAGCTTATAAAATAAATTCTTTAACTTAATATGAATATATTTTTTATATATTAATAACATAGGCAAAATAATAAACTATGCTAATATTATTTTTCATAAATTATAATATTAACGTAAGTATTTTTCATAAATTATAAAATATAATACTAAAATAAATAATTATTTTAACTAAATAAATAAATAATATTTTAATTTACTATCATTTTATACTTTATAAAATATATCATTAGTTCTTATTTTTTATCCAAACACCTGCTTTTCAAATTTCCATCATTAAACTTTTTCATCCAAACACCACATCTAAACTTATCTATCAAATCAATTAGTTCTCGGAAACTAACGAAAACTCGAAATTCTCATGCCAAACACAGTCATTATGCTTATGATATGAATTGCTTTATTTTAAAAGGTTTTAAAGAATCGATTTTATGCTTCCGCGATGATCTTTGTGAAATCGATATTTTTGATTTAACACCAATTCACTCTCCTCTTGGTGCCCTTTGAGATCCTACACAAATCTCATGGGGACGTTTGAAAATGGAATCACGGTTCTTCTTAAGTTTTCGATACATAGTTGAATTGATAGATTAGTTTCGGTTGTATTTGGTTGGAGTGGAATTTGATGATGAGGAATAAGACGATTGATGTGATAGAAAAAAGTAGATGTGATTGTTGAATTAAAAATAATTATTTTAATTATGAAGTATAATTATATTATTAATTAAAATAAAATTATAAAATAAAAAATTTTATAATACAAAATTTGTTAAAAGATACATTATTTAAATATAAAAAATCATTTTTTAAATTAATTATATTTAATGAAATAGTAAATTTTTTAATAAAATAATAAGTAATAAATAATATTATATTATTTCCTTATTAAAATTATTTTATATATAATAAATAATTTATTTTATAAACAATATGGTGTGAGAGAAAAAAAAGAAAAAAAAAGAATTTTGAATAAAAAACAAAAACGATCACGTCAAACTTAAAATGCAAAAAAATAAAATATTGTAACACCTCCCAGTTCCACCAAATATGGTGGAATCGGGAGTGTGGAATCAGAGTCATGTGATCCCAGTTCCATCAATCTTGTTCCCGCCCTATAACTTCATTCGGGGGCGGTGTTTAGGCGCAGTTCCCACGGAGTTCCGCAAACAAATGACTCCCATATTTTTTTACTATGGGGTTGTTTGGCGACAGAAACTAGAGTCCCACCAAGTTCCTATAGTTCTAGTTGTGTTTGAATGGAGTGTAATTTGATGATGTGAAATAATGTAGTTGATGTGATAGAAAAAAATAGATGTCATGGGTTAATTTTTTGTAGGTTTTGAAATAAAAATTAATATTATAAATATAAAATAAAATATTGTTAATAAATAAAAACAAAAGTAAAAATAAAAAAAATTGTTCAAAAGAATTTTGTTAAAAATATATTATTTAAATATAAAAAGCAGTTTTTAAATAAATTATATGTATTAAAATATTAAAAATAACAAGTAATAAATAATATTATATCAATATGTTATAAAAAGTAATTTATATTTAATAAATAAATTATTTTATAAGTTAGATGTGTGTGAGAGAAAATAAAAAGAAAAAAAATGAATACATGAAATTGAAAAAAAAAGTTTACACGTCAACTTAAAAAAAAAAGGCAAAACCTGCTACAATGCCATGTGAACTTTTTCTGGAACTCGGTTCCATTTTCGATTCCGTCAAAAATTATTTGGCGAAGCCGATTGGAACCAAATGGAAATAGATTCTGCGTAATTTTATCCTACATTTTAAAGATCTTCTTGAAAAGAGAAGATAGACTATAGAATTTTAAATTTCCTTAATTTTTCCAACGATGCCAATCTGACTCTAAACTTTATTGTGATGAAATTGTTTAGTACATTGAGGGAAAATATGTGAATATATTAAATTTTACGTTAAAAAAAGGTTAAATTAACTTTTTACTTCTATGCAATATTACATACTAATATATTTTATATTAAAAATAACATAACAATGAGTTAGTCATCATCACATGCATATGGAAATGACATGCCAACAATAGATTGACCCATTGTTTAATCCAAATATTCTAATATTAATTTTTTTATTAATTATTTTAAATAATGATTTTCCACCTACCTTTCCGTCCTGCTTATTAATTATTGAAGATCTCTCTCTCTCTTTTCTCTCTCTCAATCAATAAATCAATCACTCACTCTCTCTCACACACAGACTGTTATTAGATCTCTGACACGACCAGCTAAATTTGCTGCCGTGGATATCCACCAGTTCAATCTGCATGTCTCCACCTAAACCAAATCGTCTTCTCACGGCCACGCTGCTTCTCCTTCTTCTCTTCTCCTGGACATCTCCGACCCTTGCAAGCACTGTCGTCACTCATCTCCCAGGCTTCCAGGGCCCCTTACCTTTCTATCTGGAGACCGGGTACATTTGCATGCTTAATATACAACTATACAAGTCTAACTTTAACTTTTTGGCCGGTTAAATAAACTAAATCTCTCTCCTCCTAGCTAGAGAAACTGAAACGAAATGTATGATGCAGTTAATTCATCTTAGTTACACATTTTTCTTTTTGCAGTTATGTGAAGGTGGAGGAGGCGAATGGATCCGAATTGTTCTACTACTTCATACAGTCGGAGAGGAACCCCAGCGAGGACCCGGTCATCCTTTGGCTCACGGGAGGCCCCAGATGCTCCGCCTTCAACGGTTTGGTCTTCCAAATCGGTACTCAATATTTCTACCTCTCCTTGAATGGTGCATTATACACATATAATATATATATGTATGAAATTAAAGGTATTATATATTTTAATGTGTTTACCTATATTTATATCGGAATCACATAAATTAGAAAAAAAATATAGGAGAGAATGGCAATAATAATGAATGCAAAGTGTAACTAAAAAGTAAATTATGGGCGAGAGAAGTTATGAATCCAAAACAAGAGAATTTAAGACGGCGGTATAATTATTATTAAATGAAAAAAAGTAGAAGAAAATTACGAGCAAATTAATTTTCAAATCTCACCCTGTAGGATGGTTATATATGCACTTCCCTTATTAGGATTCCTTATTAAGCTCTTAAAAATGAAATACCTATTATTATATAAAATTAAATTCATATCACAAATAAAATATTTCCTAAAATTTTATTTTGGGGCTCTGCCCCTCGCTCTGTCAGCAGTGCACCGTCTTTATGTACGAAATGTCTTGATTGTAATTAAGATTCAATGAATTTTTAATTGAGATAAAATTTTCAGTGTTTTTAAAATCGGATCGGACCAGTCGATCCGATCGGTTCAATCGCGAATCGACCGTCGGTCCGGTTCAATTTAATATTAAAATCCATTTTTGAAAAAAATCGGGATGAACCGGTTCAACTTGGACAATATCGGGTTGAACCGAAAAATCAGTTCAAATCAATTTTTCTCAAATCAATAAAATTTGTTTTTATATGGAAAGAAATTATAAAATAAGAAAGGTATAATAATGATATAAATGTGAAAACATAGAAAGTATAAGATATTAGGAATAGAGTAAATGATGATGTGTGAAATAGAAAAGGAAATTAATATAAGGAAATTAGATTTGAAATTTGTGGGTAAAAATAAAGGTGAAAGAAAGATTAGAAAGTATAAAAATTAGGAAAGTAATGATCAGGAAGTTAAATTTGAAATTAATGAATAAAAAGAGAAAGAAAATAAATATATAAAGAAAAATATTTACAAAATTCTACAGTAAATATTTTAAAAATAAGAAAATTATTTTATTAAAGTTATTATAATAAATATATGCTTAAATTTTGCATGATTATTATTAGGACGAGGTGGAAGTTTCTTAATATTAATTAAAATATGATATATGCATGGTTGACAATATGTAATGTCAAGATATTTTGTCATCCTTCTATTTATTTGTTTGAGTTCTAAGTCCTTGAATGAAATTAGGTTAAATATATTCATAAATTTTGAAGTTGATGATTGAAAAGAAAATATGAATATAATTAATTAGGAAAATGGAAACTTCCTTTTTTTTTATTCTGCAAATGTTATTATGGATTATGTTTACAAGTAATTTAGGTGTGATCGATCCATGATTATTTACATGTAAAAATATGAAACATAAAATTCTAAGTTCCAATGTCTTTTTTATTCTACATATGTCATTTACATGTAAAAATAATTTATTTTACATATTTTAGGTATACTATAGTTTTTTTAAAAAAAATCTAAATATTATTATTTTAATAAAAAATCGGTTTAATCCGGTCGAACTTGATTAAACCGATCAAACCATGATCTAGTTGCTAGATAAAATTAAAGTCTTTATTAACATACCATTTACTCGGCCTTGGGTGGATGGTCTGTTATGTCAAAACCGCTAATTCAATTTTTACGTATAATATTTTGGAAGTTTAAATTGATCAGTACGAGGATTTTTGTGGCCGTCGATTCAGAGATTCTGGATGGAGAAGGAGACGAGAATCATGATGACGAAAATTTTAAAGGATTTGACCATTAAAAAAAGTATTCCTTTTTAATTGATTACTTATTCGAATGCTAAACACACTTTTTGTTTTCAATTACGTAGAGCACATTATTTATATTTCGAATTAGGGCTTTGAACACCAGTGTATCAAGTGGGTACCCAAAAAAATATAAAAAAGCGTGATCAATAATCTTTAGTGGGTGAGGCCTTGAGTCTTCTTTCGGTCTATAAATAAGCAAGTTGTGACATGTTGTTGGTGTATCAAGAAGTGATAGCAGTGCATTTAGAGAGTGTTTGTGCTCTTACATAAAATATAATATTAGTTTTTCTTAAGTGTTATTTTGGTTTAATCAATTTCTCTTCATTAGGATAAAAAAAAACATGTTTCCTTTTTCTTTCTAACTGAAAAAGGAATATATATGTAATCGAAAAAGAAAACTCTGTCAGCTGACAATTACCATTCTCATCTAGGTTTGCAATTTACCCAGACATCCAGAGTGGTGGAATATAAAATACTTGATAAGTTTTCTCCTGCATGCAGGCCCTCTTAAATTCGTCTCTGCAGAGTACAATGGGAGCTTGCCAAGTTTGGTGTATCATCCTTATGCATGGACAAAGGTGAGATCAACCTCCAGCATGTAACCCTTTCATTCTACAGATTTGTGAACCAATCTGAATTAGTTTTCATGTCAAGGTTGCCAACATAATCTTTCAAGATTCTCCAGTCGGGTCTGGTTTCTCATTTTCCGAACGCCCTGAAGGATACAATGTCGGTGATGTATCTTGGTCTAAGCAAGCCCTCAAATTTCTCATCAAGGTGACTAAGAAGACCTGAAAGTTCAGGCTTCAGTGGATTCCATAGAAGCAGGTTAGATTGAAGATCATATGCCACTAAAAAAAATGTTTTTGTCAATAACTTCCTGTAGTGGTTTGAAGATCATCCAATGTTCTTGACAAATCCCCTGTACATTGGTGGAGACTCATATGCTGGAAAAGTTATCCCTGTTATTGCTCAGGAAATATAAAATGGTACACAAATTTGTATTTTTTTTTCTGGATGCATAATTACTTTGCCATTAGATTTTCTTAATTCACAGTGCCCACTATTGTAATCAGGTGTGGAGAATGGGATAAAGCCTATCCTCAATCTCAAGGTAATTTTAAGTTTATTATTTTATTCTTGACATAAATATGTTGTGAAATTATTCTCTTGAGTCTGTTTTATAACTATGTAAACCTTTCTAAATCATAAAATAATAATATTTCTTTAGAACAATTGTATCATTTCATATAATTAAATTATTTAATAAGTTTTTATCCTCTTTACCCCTCAAATTATGGTTGAAAAATCCGCCTCCGTTTCCTTGGGTTACCTATAATCTAAATCAGGTCAAACAAATTCTCTTCTTTTCCTTTTCATTACCTTGGTTTCTCCTCCATCCATTGGTTTTGTTTGGATTGAAGGAAAAGAAGAGTAAAAAAAAGGAAGGAAAGGAAAATTTATTGTTTTCTTCTTGTTTGGATAAGTTGGTTTAGAGGGAGAGGAGATCATATGGACTTTTTTTTCAACCCAGGGAAGAGAAGGGAAAAGATATTATTTTATAGGACACTATCTTGCCCACTCAAGTATATAGAGTAAATTTAGTTTCTCTAATATTAGTTTTGTAACGCTCCGAGACCCTGACTATTACGTGCTCAGAGTCGTCCCAAAGACGTTACGCAATTCTATGTAAATAAATTTTTGTGAAAAATAAACTTTATTAATGCAGAAATAAAATCGCCTAACACTATAAATCAAGGAGCTGAAAATGTCCATGACTCCATCACTGCTAAATGTGCGGAAAGTAAAAACTAATCCAATAAGCTAGTAGGACTAAATCCTACACCATGTGCAACATTTCTGTCGCTGAGCCTGACCACCTGCATCACCATCCTCTATCATCTCACTTGCATGAATCCAGATGCAGGTGAAAACCCATGAGTATAAAAATACTCGGTACATAGGATCTAACCATAACAATAAGTAGATCAATAGTGTTCAAGAATCAATAATTAATAATGAACAATAATCAATAGATCACATGATAGAACAATATAGGAAGAGCTCAATAACAATATATCGATAAGATCATGGAACAATAAAAGGGATCAGGTAAGAGGTCAATGAATCAATCAATATCAGTTATCAATTATGCCTGATCACTATTCAATTTAACAATTTTCTATTATCAATATTTGTGGTCATCGGTCATTTACCAATTTCTATTCTATTCAATAGGCGGAGGTAGAGCCAATCAACGCCAAAATCCAAATGACCAAGGTTCAATTCAATTTAGTTCAATTCAATTCAATTTCAATTCAATTCAATTCAATTAGGAAGCGCTCAGTTAAGGGGAACTCCATGTCTCTTTCATGTAGGCCAATGGGGGATCAGTGCCACAGCAAGCCGCCCTCCAATAATAGCGCTAACAATATCTTCGTGATGGCGGGGGACCATGACCATCACAGGACAGCCATAGCTTCCCTAAAGGACGACGTCTGAAATCTTAGGTACACTATCTGTCCCATACAATACTATAACAATAATGGCACAGGGGGCTTAGAGACAATCGGAGAACATGAAGACCCAGTAGTTTTCATTTTTATCTTGTTTAACCTAAAGACCTATCTTTAACAATTCACTTTAGGTTTCTTTAGGTTAGACAAGAATCCAATCAGGGAAAAACTACTGGATCGACATCATAAGGGATCACACAATATGACAGGATAATAATGATATAAATCTCAAATCAAATCTGAAAGATATGATGAGATCAGATCTATGTGTGCTGTGATAAGGGACGATGAGGAACAATAAACTATGATAGACATACAATTATCTATAACAATTTATCCAAAATCACAATTTCTGTCCCTAGAACCCAGCTCGCGTCGGGTGAAACCCGAGCCGTGTTCGGAAAAGCCCTAATATAACCTCGGCCAGAGAAAACTCGGGCCGGGTGTGTGGTGAACCCGGGCCGAGTTGGCCGGTTCACTCCCAAATCAATTCACACCGCGACCCGATTTGAGCCAAAGCCTGAACTCGGGTCGGGTCAACAGGAACCCGGGCCGGGTTGGACAATTCGGTCCGGATTCAACCAAATTCGGGCCGGGCACAACAGAACCCGGGCCGGGTTCTTCCATCGACGGAAAAGCACGTTCTGACGTGACTTTCCGACCATCGTAACCATGCCATACGATATCTAAACCATACAAACGATATATCAACGGAATTCTAGTACAAAGGAGAAGGGATTATGGTTCTATGTCAAGGAAAATCGACGACATAGGGATTCCCCTTACGTACCTAAAGTTGGCTGAAAAACCAACTGGAGTCCCTTCTCTGACAATATGCACGAACGCCAAACTTTGACCGGCGATTGCTCTCTGTCCTCGCTCCGAAACTCGCGGCCACCACCTGGAACTTCTTCTCTTATTTGCAGGCTTTCAAACCAGCTGCTACACGTTCTCGGGGGTGCCTCGGTTCGCATGCAAATGAGAGGAAAAAGAGGACAGAATTTTGTTTGACAGAAAAAGGAGTTTCCAACCACCTTTAATGCCTATTTATAGGTGTGGGCTTGAGATTTCAGTTCTATTAGGCCTTGGACTCTTTTAGAATCAATCTCGGCCATCCATTAATAATTTGTCACATCATAATTTCTCAGATTTAATTAAATCCGAGTTTAATTAATTTCCTATCATAACAACTCCGTTAAATCCAATCCCTCTCAAATTCCTTCTTATATCTTTAACCATCTCTTCCAATTTTCCTTGAATTTTGGAATTAAATAATTCTCAAATATTAGATAATGATTTTCCAGATATTATAAATATTCATTTATTTAACGAAAATCTGGGTTGTTACATCATAACTTCCTTAAAAATAAATTCGTCCTCGAATTTGCTTAAGGAAAATTATATCAATCTATTTAAACAATTATGAAAAATCCTTCCTCATTTCATCTTCCAATTTCCATGTAGCATCTTCATCTTTATGATGTGTCTATGCCACTTTCACCATAGGTACCATCTTATTCTTCATATGTTTAGTCTGATACTCTAATATCTCTATAGGTTGTTCTGCATATGTCAGATCCACATTCAAGTTTGGTTCTTCCATATTCACTATATTAGCATCATCATGCTAATACTTGCACAACATTGACATGTGGAAGACATTATGCACGTGTCCATAAGATGACGGTAACGCCAACCTGCAGGCTGCATCTCCAATCAATGCAAGTATCTCGAATGGACCAACATACCTAGGGCTCAACTTGCCCTTCTTGCTGAATCTCATTACTCCTTTCATCGGGGAGACTTTTAGCATCACACGATCTCCAACTTTGAAGATATGTTCTCTTCATTTTTTGCCAGCATAAGTCTTTTGTCTGGTGAATGCTGCTTTCAATTTTTCTCTAATGAGACGAACCTTTTCAGCATCCTCCATGGTTTGCTTTAGTATTTCCTCTGACAAGTACTGTCGTCCTCCTACCTCACTCCAACAGATAAGAGAGCGGCATGGTCTTCCATACATGGCTACAAAGGGTGCCATGCCAATACTAGAAATGTGGCTGTTATTATATGCGAACTCGATCAGTGGGAGGTGAGTGTCCCAACTGTCACTCCAGTTCAAAGCACATGCTCGGAGCATATCTTCCAATGTCTGTATGGTGAGCACAGACTGCCCGTCTGTCTGAGGGTGGAAGGTTGTGCTGAAGTTTAATTTCATTCCAAAGGAACTCTGAATGCTCTGCCAAAATTTCACCATAAATCGTGGATCTCTATCCGACACAATGGAGACTGGCACTCCATGTAGTCGAATAACCTCCTTAATATAAATGTCCATCAGGTTTTCGATGGACTGCTTCCATTTGATGGGAATGAAGTGGGCCGCTTTGCTAAATCGGTCCACCACTACCCATATCGCATCGTGGTCCTACTGTATTCTTGGAAGCCCTGTAACAAAATCCATCGTTATCTTTTCCCATTTTCATTGTGGGATTTCAAGTTCTTGCAGTACTCCATATGGCCTTTGATGCTCGACCTTCACTTGCTGACATACTATACACTTTGCAACATACTCCGCTATGTCCTTCTTCATATTGTTCCACCAGAAGGTCCGTTGCAAATTCTTATACATTTTCGTACTTCCGGGATGAATGACGAATTTCGATTTGTGACATTCACCAAGCACCTATCTCCTTAATCCATCATGGTCAGGGACCCACAAACGTCCTCTGTATCTGATGACTCCATCTGAGACTATAAAGTCGGCATGAATCTTTTCGCACAACTTGAGTAGGTGGTCATACTCATTGTCATTCAGTTGTGCTTTTCCAATCTTCAACATCAATTCGGGTTGCATGCCGAGGTATGCCATAATCCGTACACCGTCACTGCTGGTCACTGGACTAGCCTGTATAATACAGTCGATCATATTCCAGCGACTCACTCTCAGGCATGCGAGAGATCCAACCCACTTCCTACTGAGTGCGTCAACAATCGAGTTTGCCTTTACCAGGTGGTAGCTGATGGCAAACTCATAATCCTTTAGGAATTCTATCCATCTCCTCTGACGCATGTTCAGATCACGTTGAAAAAAGATGTACTTCAGACTTTTGTGATCTATGAAAATATCGAACTCTTCACTATAGAGGTAGTGCCTCCAAATCTTGAGGGCGAAGACTATCGCTGCTAGTTCGAGATCGTGCATTAGGTAGTTCTTCTCGTGTTTCTTCAATTGCCTTGATGCGTAAGCGATGACCTTCTCATGCTGCATCAAGACGCACCCCAAGCCGGTGCCACATGCGGCGCTGTATACCACATAACCTCCTTGGCCTGAAGGTATGGTTAGAATAGGCGTCGTCGTCAATCTTTTCTTTAACTCTTGAAAGCTGTCTTCACACTTCCGTGACCACTCATATTTGACGCCTTTCTTTGTGAGATTCGTCAGTGGCGACACGATCTTGGAGAAGTCTTGTATAAATCTCCGGTAGTATCCTGTCAGCCCGAGGAAACTCCTGATCTTCGATACGTTCTTTGGTTGCTCCCAGTTGGCCACTGCTTCCACCTTGGCAGGATCTACTGATATCCCATCCTTGCTGATGATATGTCCAAGGAACATTATCTCTTCCAGCCAAAATTTACACTTCGAGAATTTGGCAAACAGCTTGTGCTCTCGGAGGGTCTGTAGCACAACTCTAGATGCTCCTCATGTTCCTCTGGACTTGACGAATAAATCAAGATATCATCGACGAATACAATCATGAACTTATCCAGATATGACCTGAACACTCGGTTCATCAAATCCATAAAGGTTGCCGGTGCATTGGTCAGCCCAAATGGCATCACCAAGAACTCGTAGTGGCCATATTTTGTCCTGAATGCTGTCTTCAGCACATCATCATCAACTATTCTAAGCTGATGGTAACCACTTCTCAAGTCGATCTTCGAGAACACTTTTGCCGAAGACAATTGGTCGAACAGGTCATCAATTCTCGGTAGTGGGTACTTATTCTTTATGATGACCTTGTTCAACATCCGATAGTCTATGCACAATCGCATAGATCCGTCCTTCTTTTTCACGAATAATACCGGAGCGCCCCATGGGGAGACACTCAGTCGGATGAATTCCTTATCCAACAACTCTTGGATTTGGATCTTCAATTCCAACATTTCTGCTGGAGCCATTCTATATGGTGCCTTCGATATGGGTGCAGTACCCGGCACCAAGTCAATGTGGAAGTCGATCTCCCGTCGTGATGGTAGTCCCGAAACATCATTCGAAAAAATGTTCGGAAATTCCTTCACCACCTCGATGTTATCTCGGTCTATCTCAGCCCGGTCCGTCTTAACTACACTTGTCAAGAATCCTCAGCATCCTTTCTTCAGTAGCTTTTGGGCTTTGATAGTTGATACCAGGACCTTACCCAGCTTTAGTGACGTGCCTCTGATGATGATCTGAGGTCATCCTAGTATTTCGATCACTATCTTCTTTGCTCGGCAATGTAGGTCGGCATCGTGATATGACAACCAGTGCATACCCAACACTATGTCATACTCTCTAATCGGAACGATGATCAGGTCTGCAGAAAAGTCCTTACCATTTATCAATCCAATAACTATTTATTGTATGACGGCAACTTTCTCGTTCCATGAGTTCCTAAATAATTTCTTATAAGTCATAAGCACAACATGACTTTTGAACTACCTCCATAATCTTTCATAACCTTATGATTAAGAATCCATTGAGGTCTTCTTTAATTCACTATTTGATAATAGATGTCATGCTTTACTTGTTGTGTTGACCTCACTTTGATCTCAGTTTATCGTGCCTTAAGGATAATGTGGGAATAACATCCTTAAGACTTTGGTTATTCAACCTTAGAACTTTGGTTATTCCTTTCGGAATAACCTCCTTAGGCATTGCCTTATACCATCAATCCTCTTTCCATCATCTAAGGATTTATGTCATCCCTCACTTTATACATGGCTTCACCAACCGGTTTTTAGTTCACATAGATCAACTTGTGGTCATCGCCGCGATTCGTCTCGAGGGAGATCTACTCAATCTCCTCAATTCATCTTTTTGCGTCCTCAAAGTCACCCTTTCCGTCGAGCTAAGGGGCTGCAACTTCAGAACCTCTATAATGTCTCTACGATCATACCCAACTACCATACAAGACTCATGGGTGGGTGTGTTCAGTATGAGCTAAGTGGGATCTGTAAAGATCCTCGCTTCAACCTCGCTCAATTGAGATATCGGGTCTGCTGCCTATTCCTTATTGGGCTCTAAGCCTACACTCATTGGCCTGTGAGCTTAGGGCCTGCTGAATGACCCGCTATAATCCGCTTTTGGGAGTTCGTAGAATATGGCTCGAAAGAGCCATAACAGCTATTCCAACATAACAATAGCAATAGCAATTCTATTAGTATGAGTTCCATAATCCATATAACGATACAATACTTACTTGACCCTACTCGATGGCTATAGTGATTGCTCGTGACAATTGCACATGGACTCAATTTTATCTATTAGAGACAGCTAAGAAGTGTCTCTCCTTAGGCACTGATACCTTTTGTAATGCCCCGAGACCCACGTGACTATCACGTGCTCAGAGTCGTCCCAAAGGCGTTACGCAATTCTATGTAAATAATTTTTTGTAGAAAATAAACTCTATTAATGAGAAAATAAAATCGCCTAACACTATAAATCAAGGAGTTGAAAATGTGCATGACTCCATCACTGCTAAATGTGCGGAAAGTAAAAACTAATCCAATAAGCTAGTAGGACTAAATCCTACACCATGTGCAACATCTCTGTCACTGAGCCTAACCACCTGCATCACCATCCTCTATCACCTTACCTCCATGAATCCAGATGCAGGAGAAAACCCATGAGTATAAAAATACTCAGTACGTAGGGTCTAACTATAACAATAAGTATATCAATAGTGCTCAAAAATCAATAATCAATAATGAACAATAATCAATAGAGCACATGATAGAACAATATAGGAAGAGCTCAATAACAATATATCGATAAGATCATGGAACAATAAAGGGGATCAGGTAAGAGGTAAATGAATCAATCGATGTCAACTATTAATTATGCCCGATCACTATCCAATTTAACAAATTTCTATTATCAATATTTGTGGTCATCGGTCAATTACCAATTTCTGTTCTATTCAATAGACGGAGGTAGAGCCAATCAACGCCAAAATCCAAATGACCAAGGTTCAATTCAATTTAGTTCAATTTAATTCAATTTCAATTCAATTCAATTCAATTAAGGAGCGCTCAGTTAAGGGGAACTCCATGTCTCTTTCATGTATGCCAGTGGGGGATCAGTGCCACGTCAAACCGCCCTTCAATAATAGCGCTAACAATATCTTCGTGATGGCGGAGGACCATGACCATCACAGGACAGCCATAACTTCTTTAAAGGATGACGTCTCAAACCCTTAGATACACTATCTACCCCATATAATACTATAACAATAATGGCCCAAGGGACTTAGAGACAATCGGAGAATATGGAGACCCAACAGTTTTCATCTTTTATTTTGTTTAACCTAAAGACCTATCTTTAACAATTCACTTTATGTTAGATAAGGATCCAATCAGGGGAAAACTACTGGATCGACATCATAAGGGATCACACAATATGACAGGATAACAACAATATAAATCTCAAATCAAATCTGAAAGATATGATGAGGACAGATCTGTGTGTGATATGATCAGGGACGATTAGGAACAATAAACTATGATAGTCATATAAATCTATAATAATTTATCCAAAATTACAATTTCTGTCCCCGGAACCCGGCCCGCGTCGGGTGAAACCCGAGCCGTGTTCGGAAAAGCGCTAATATAACCTCGGCCAGAGAAAACCCGAGCGGGGTCTGTAGTGAATCCAGGCCGAGTTGGCCGGTTCACTCCCAAATTAATTCACGCCGCGACCCGATTCGAGCCGAAGCCTGAACCCGGGTCGGGTCAACAAGAACCGGGCCGGGTTGGACAACCCAATCTGGTTCCGAATCCAATTCAGTCGGGATTCAACCAAATCTAATTCGGTCCAAATTCAACCAAATCCGGGCCAAGCACAGCAGAACCCGGGCCGGGTTCTACCACCGACGAAAAAGCGCATTCCGACGCGACTTTCCGACCATCATAACCATGCCATACGATATCTAAATCATGCAAACGATATCTAAATCATGCAAACGATAAATGGAATTCTGGTACAAAGGAGAAGGGATTAGGGTTCCATGTCAAGGAAAACCGACGACATAGGGATTCTCCTTACGTACTTAAAGTTGGCTGAAAAACCAACTGGAGTCCCTTCTCTAACAATCTGCACGAACGCCAAATTTTGACCAGCGATTGCTCTCTGTCCTCGCTCTGAAACTTGCGGCCACCACCTGGAACTTCTTCTTCTATTTGCAGGCTTCGAAATCAGCTGCCACACGTTCTCGGGGGTGCCTCGATTCACGTGCAAATGAGAAGAAAAAGAGGACAGAATTCTATTTGGCAAAAAAGGGGTTTCCAGCCACCTTTAATGCCTATTTATAGATGTGGACTTGAGATTTCAATTCTATTAGGCATTGAACTCTTTTAGAATCAATCTCGGTCATCCATTAATAATTTGTCACATCATAATTTCTCAAATTTAATTAAATCCGAGATTAATTAATTTTCTATCATAACAACTCCGTTAAATCCAATCTCTTTCAAATTCCTTCTTATCTCTTTAACCATCTCTTCCAATTTTCCTTGAATTTCGGAATTAAATAATTCTCGAATATTAGATAATGATTTTCCAAATATTATAAATGAATAAAATTTATTTAACGAAAATAGGGTTGTTACGAGTTTTCTTTGTTTAATTGATCTTCTTCCATTATCTACTTTATTACTTATTCTTTTCCACTCCCTATTCTCATATTCCTTGCTAATATATGCTTTCTCTATTTTTCATCTTTTCCCTACATCTTTTGCATTCTTTTAATCTTTCTTATGATATTTTTTTGCTCAACCCAACTCATCCTATTTGTTGTGAAAATATGTTTTTGCCAAATTGATTGGACTAGGTTAAATCATGATTGAATCAATCGGATTAGCCATTCCGATTTGAGTTAAGAGACACTAGGTGAATTTAAATTGGTCAACCATCAATAGGGCACATCTCTATCTCTAGTTAATGTTCTACATCATTCGTATATTGTCTTATCCTAACTTGTAATGACGGAAAATCCTTACCACATAAATCAGAACCCCTCATCTTTTTTGTGAAGTTCTAAGTATTCAAACTTGAGGTGCAACCAATGCTAAATTGATATATTTTAGGAGAGTTTCCTTTCCCATGTTAAATATATAAATTCAAATTACTCCTTTTAGGTGCCAATTAACCTACTAATACTCATGTCAAGAATGACAATGATTTTGTTAAACCATGTAATAAATATTGGGTCACAAGGCACCAAGAGTTCATGAAAATTAGAAAATCAAACACAATAAAATTAGAAAGAAGAAAGAGAAAGAGCAAATACAAAGACGGCCGAGAAAGAGAGAAAGAACAAATACTTTGCAAGTGGAAGATTTGATAAAATTCTCGTGTATCTTCCACATTTTTTTTTCTTTTAAGCCTTATTATTTGAAGTGTCTTGGACATCTTTTATAACTTCAAACATTCTACATAACCATTGTCGAGTTAGTTAAAATGTTAACTTTATACTTGTCAAAATTGAAGTAGATGTTTTCTCCGTATGGTAAATTATATGGGTCGTCTTTTAACTTTAGGTCAATATCTCAATGCTTCTTTAACTTCAATTTGTAACTAGATTGTCCCTAAACTTTATTTTTCTTGCACGCATTGTCCTTCCAGTCGGTGATAGTTAGTTTTGCGACTATATTGCTAACGTGGCATAATATAAAATAATAAAATACTATAAAATTAATAAAAAAAATATTATAAAAAATAAAAAATGATGGCCGACGATGTCGTCCCGCGCGAGCTAGCATAGCGGGCGCAGGCAAAATGGTGCCGGTGCCCCCTCGCGAGCTTGCTGATGCACGAGCTCACATACAGGGCGCCGACCCCCTTTCTTGCTTGTGCGCGGCGAGGGAGAAAAGGGGGGGCCGGCGCCCCTTGTGTGAGCTCGCCCGTGGGTGAGGGAGAAAGGGGGGGGGGGGGGGGGGGGGAGAAAGAGGGGCCGACGCCCCTCGCGCCGATGAGTTTGCACAGGGGGCACCCCCCCTTCCTTCCTCATGCTCGGCAATGGAGAAAAAGCGGCACCGGCGCCGGCCACCCTTTCCTTCCTCGCCCACGGCGAGGAAGAAAAAGGGGCTGGCATCCCCTGTCGCACAGGGTGCGCCGCCCTCGACATTTTTTTTATTTTTTATTAATATATATATTTTTATTTTTTATTGTGCCATGTTAGCGCTATAATCGAGAAATTGACTATTATTAGTTGGGAGAATCAAGTGTGTAAGAAAATTAAAGGTTGAGAACATTTTAATTACAAATTAAAATTAGGGGATCGAATTATTATCGCACTCAAAGTTGAGAGACGATTCGTGTAATTTACCTGTACTACGGTCGTCCACTCTACATTAGCCAAGTGTCATTAGACTTCATATTAACGCACGACCTATTAGTCTTGTGGATGTTTGCTTTGGATCAACAAAAACATTTCATATCAGCGAACATTCTTATTTCAATATTGTCATCCACTACATAACTTTGGTAGTTATTGATCGTTCTAGACCATGCCGTAAAATTTTGCCTGGCCCAGCCTGTCGGACCGGTGTTTGGCCATGAAAATGGATTGTGGGTCACCTCAAATTCGCTCTTGAGGTTGACCCGCTTTGAACCGGTCAAAATTCGGGTTCAACTGATCGACCGACGGGTTTGGGTGACCTGGTCGAGTCAAGATAAAAAATAAGTTTGAAAATTTTTTAAAAAAAATTAGGTTACATTACTTATACATACATATATATATTTAAAATTTATGCTCTAACTTTCTTCATTTTACATATTATATCACCAATATTTCTTTAAGGAAGATTTTATCATCATTTAGATAATAATTACTTAATTGATAATTACTTTATTATATTAATTGACTTATTATACTATTTTATTTTACTTTATTATATTTTGATTTATTTATTATGCATCTTACAAACATATTAAGAATATGAAAGAAATTTATTTAACATATTATATTTATTTTATTAACTTATATTATTCAATTCGATTGATCGATTTGATCGGGTCCAATCTTTCGGTTTGATCCACTCCGACCGGTTCAACCTGACTCAGCCATCAATCCGAGTAGATGATCAGGTCAAATTTTACAACATTGGTTCTAGATGTCATTCACTTCGAGTGAGCAACTGCACATTAACGATTGAGCCAGGTGTGACCTCAACTATGAAGTTATCATAGAGGGCGTCCACTTTGATTACCGAACATCCGAACTTCGGACCGTACTTCAGAAGTTCTACCAACAAAATTCTTTCACTTTGTCTTTTTTCGGACTTTCAATTAATTATCTCAGTCATTTGAACTTTTTATTTAGCACAATAATGCCACAAATAGTAAGTCATATCATCATAAGAATAAAATAGTCATGAATAAATATTACATTTAAGCATAGAACCATTTATTTTAATATTTTTAAATGTGTCAAATGGTTAATTTTGAAACATTCAAGATTCGTATCAATAAAATTTAATTTATTACACCAGAAAACATAAATTCCAACAATAAAATTATGAAATAATTTTATAATGCAGTATATGCACTTTAAGTACACTTAGTTTTGTTAGCCCTTTCAAATATGATCTAGGACTGTAGAAAATCATTCATATGAAACAGCCCCTTAGTGAAATCATTCTTCCTATACCTGTGAATGCAGAGAACGGAAATCATTCTTCCTATACCTGTGAATTCCACATGTACTAAAAAATGATTTAGAAGGAGAATCTTTTTTATTTTCCATCATGAATAGATTGTTATCCTTGCATCTATTTCATCCATACCGGATGAGCTTTCTTCCTCTTCATTGTTTTCATTTCATCTCAATCTAAATATGCAATGAAATGTTTTTATTCCAACAAAGAAATAACTTCCTTTCTGTTTCTCTTTGCTTTCAGGGTTATCTAATGGGGAACCCATTTACAGGTGCCAAAATTGATATGAATTCCAGGATACCATACGCTCATGGTTTGGGAATCATTTCTACGCAATTCTTTGAGGTAGCTCTGTCTAAATTGCATCAATAAGGTACAAATTCTTAGTAATGGTGCCTCAACGTCCTTTCCTACATTGCAGGAAACACAAAGATGCTGCAACGGACAAGATCACAGATATCCCAGCAATGCACATTGTGCAAGACATCTTGATGCTTTCGATAACGTGAGTCAATCCTGCGAGTGTGTTTCAGCCGACTATTCTGCATTGTTTTGATTATTTTCACCTTCAGATTCTTTCAGAAATTAACACGGCGCATGTTCTTGAGAGACATTGCCCTCTTGCATCCCCTAGAAGAATGTTGGACAGCGAGAATCTGGAGCTCTTCAATCCGCCTGAACGTCCTATACTTGCTTGCAGAGTAAGTGTACAAAAGGATGCAGAGTTGATCTAATGTATCGCACTATCAAAGAGATTGCTGTTGAGATTGCATATTATAATTTCTAAACCCTTCATCACATTTATCAACCATGCAGCAAAATTCGTATACTCAGCTTGTTTTCCTCCTGAGAATACAAAGTGGTTCACAATTTAATGTCATCCTTTTTCCTCTCGCAGTCTTACGATTATTTTCTATCCTATTACTGGGCCAATAGTGATGCTGCAAGGCATGCTCTCCAAATCAAGAAGGTGACCTCCTAACTCATCACAAAGGAGATGCAAATCCACCAAGATGAATAAATACTTAGTAACACACATGCTCAGCTACATAAAACTTGATTCTTCAAAGAGGAAATTTGAATTTCAATTTAAATAAGTTGAACGAGAAGAAGAATTTTCTATTCTTTTAGTTCTTGTTCTTGATACATTAGTGGATAGTTGTTTCAATCAATCGATGCTCTTGTTTTTTTTTTTTTCGTTACCTAAGCCTTCCAAGGTGATATGTTGCAGGGAACAGTGCCTGAATGGCAAAGATGTGAGAAATCTTTACCATATACAAATGACATTGAGAGTAATATAAATTATCACCTTAATCTTATAACCAAAGGTTATCGTGCTTTAGTCTAGAGGTATAATCCTAACCACAAAGCTTAGTTCCTTCTATCCAAATTCGAAGTTTTAACTTTTCTTGAAATAACATGGCTAAATGTAACTCCGCCTATGTTTTATAGCCGGTCCCAAGCCCGGATAAAGGAGGAGGGTTATGTTAGGCCCCGATAGCCAGCGTAAAACTCTGTCGAATTGCATGAACATGGATCAACGAATGGGGAATGGCGTCGTATGATCCACGTAGCCGACCTCACCTAGTGGGATAAGGCTTTGTTGTTGTTGTTGTTGTAACATGGCTAAATGTAGAGATCTCCAGAGCGAACCTAGCGCAGACTATGTCCATATGATGGCAACTTAAATATTCTATTTCCAGATGTTAAATTTAACAGTTGATTCTTCCATTTGGGTTATTTATATATAGTGCTTGACAATGATCTCTATTTCGTTTAGCGGCGATCATGACCTCTTGATCCCATTTTTGGGCACCCAAGAGTGGATACGATCTCTTAACTTCTCCATCGTAGACGATTGGAGGTCCTGGCACTATGCTGGTCAAACTGCTGGGTGAGTTTACAGTGAGAATAAAATATCAAATTCTGAGAAATATCTTTTTTTTTTATCAGGGAGAAAGAGCCTTCCTATCCATTAACGATCTCGACTGATTTAGCTTCTTCTGATGACTTTTAATTATTATCTTGTAGTTATACAATCATGTATTCCAACAATTTGACATTTGTGACCATAAAGGTAACAATTAATTGCACTTCATCTTCAAGTAAGGGAGCCAATACCTGACTGTTAGTCTGATCTAAGATCTACATCATTTTGTTCAGTTGACAGGGTGCTGGTCACACAGGTCCAGAGTACAAGCCTCAGGAGTCTTTGGCTATGCTTGAGCGATGGCTTTCTTATACGCCTCTGTGATCATTCTTTCCTTTGTAGTCGCCCCTGTGAAATAAAGCCATGGAGAGGGAAACTCTTTGTTAGTTGATTCTTTAAAATGCAGCAGTACAAGTTACCAATAGCAACAATTAAGATGCACAAGAATTTGGAAGGGAGACAATTTATACATCCATCAGTGTAGATTGTTCTCCATGTTAATTTGAGTGTATGACCTGAGAAGGATTTGTATGAGCAACGCATGAAAACCAAAACGCTCAGTACGTTTAAGTTTAGCAGATTTATGATGCCCTATATTTTTGTCATTGCTTCATAGTACTTTCCTTTCTCATATTTATACTGCACAGAACCGCTCTTCAAATTCTATTCAAATGCAAAATGATTATTTCCTTAATTTTTTTCTAAACTATTGTGCTTTTTCATATCTAATTTTAAAGTATCAAATTAACTTACAATATTTTTAATCTTTATCATATTTTTCACTTTAGTTCTTACTTCTAATTTTGTTAACTTTTCTATTAATTTTGTTTTTTTCATTTGTGAAAAGAATAAAATGCCCTTCCACCAACTCTTCTAATTAGATTTTTATATTATTTTTAACATTAAAAGGAGAAGAGTTTGTGCTATTTTTTAGTTTTTTATATTATTTTTTAACATTGAAAGAGAGAAAAGTTGGTGGAAGGACATTTTAATCTTTTCATAAATGAAAAAAAAACAGAAAAAATAATAAAATCTTAAGGAAGGGCCAAAGTGAAAAATATGGTAAAGTTTAGATATTTCATAAGGTAAGTTTATAGTTTGAAGTTATAACCCAATACAAAAAAAAGTGAATGGTTGACATAGGTCTTGTTTGGTTGGGGAACTAGGCTAGAATTATAGGTTGGTTCAACCTAGTCTTTCAAAATAGGAGTCTACGACTTTATAACGTCTTGAATTTTTTTTCTTTGTCTACCTAGAAAATTATCTCGATAACATTATTCAATTCTATATCTTGACCTTTTTTTACATTAACCAATCAACAAACTGTCTTACATAAGCTAAAGATTAATTTTATAGTATTTTATTATAATAGCGGAAGCAATTTAGACTCTACACAATAACTTATGGGTTATGGCCTACACTATACAATAGCGACACTATATCCATGTGCACCGTCAGTGGAGCACCATTATCGTCACCTATACAAATCCAAATGCAAGGGCGAAGCCCAATGAGAAAACATAGTACGTAAGGTCATCCATAATAATTATCAATATGAACAATGAATCAATATCAATTCTATCAATAAAAAATTATCTATAATCAATCTATGATTGATGAGGAAGATTATTAATTAACAATAACAATGAGAAATAACTAATTGATCAACCATGGCAATAATCCACATCATCAATTACCAATTTTAATTATCTATAATCAATAGTATCTCAATTTAATTCAATAATGATTATCAATTCAATATCAAATATCATCAATTAACCGAAGGCTAATGAAGACCACAATTCAACAATTAACAATTATCAATTGATCAATTTTCCACTAGCCAAAGATCGATGAAGACCATAATAACAATTATTAATTCAACTCTATTATCAATTTATCAATTCAACTGTCAGGCACAAAAGCCGCAATTTATTATTCATCAGCCATAAGAATGAAATCAATAGTCTATTAACCACTATGGTGAAATCAATTATTCATGAGTCACTAGGGTGCAATTAAATAATCAACTCAATTATCGATTCAATTCATATCGATCAATACAATCAATTATTTCAGACGCAATATAGGAGCCTATTATTAAAGGATACCAAGACATTTCATGACAATCAATAAATTTAGGTATGATAAGGGACGAAGGACCATACCAAGGACAACCATAATTTTTATGCTATCTGCCCTATTCAATTCCATTATCCATTAAATCTATCAGCCCGAAGGCACAATTAGTCCGACGACCTAATTACCCCGAAGGCGCAATTACTGAAGGTCTAATTAATAGAATTGGCTCAACAATTTTTAACTTTTATCTCAAATACCTATCTATCTTTAACAATTTATCATAGGTTAAACATGACTCAATCAGAAATATCACTAGATTAATATAATAATTAATTGTATGATCAGATACGATGATAATGAATCGAATACGATAATAATTTGATTATGATCAATTAATAATAAGATCAATATCATAATCAATATCATGATTAAGTGTAATAATAATAATCAAATATGATAACAATATGGTCATATATGATCACATTAAAATCAAGGATGTTAAACAAATGATTGACAATGATTAACAATCATATATATTAAATTAACTATAAATCAATACATAAAAATCAACTAATTGTCCCCAAAACTCGACCTGCATCTAGAGGAACCCGAGTCGTGTTTTGATAACATCTGATGTGCATCGACCCGATGGAACTGGGCTGGGTATGACTTGAACCCGAGACGGGTTGGCCCGGTTCCATCTCCCATTCTTTGTTAATTAAAGCTCGAGATGGGTGTAGGGGATAACTCGGGCCGGATTGTCCAATTCCATCACAACTCGATCTCGGGCTACAAAGCTCGGACTGCATTGACGAGAACCCGAGCCAGGTTCTAAGGAACTCAGTCTGGTCCTATTTCGATTTGAGCCGAATTCTGCTGAACTCATGCTGATCGGGCCGGGTTCTGTTGTCGTCAAAAAATCATGTTTGACACGATGTTCTGGCCACTTTTTTAATACCATAATCAATCAATTCAATACATAAATTATTCCAAATTAAACTCCATATAAAGGACGAGGGTCCTACGGTCTATGCTGATGAGAGCCATTGTTATAGGGATCTCTACGCACCTTAAGTTGACTAAAAAATCAACTATGTCCACCGTTGTCTACTAGCTCCACAAATGTTGAAACTTTGGTCGATGATTCCTCCTCAATGCTGCATAGAAATCCACACCAACCACTTGGATATTGTTCTTCTATGTCAGGGCTTTGAAATGGCATGCTCTCAAATGCCTTGGTTTGTGAAAAAAAATGGAGGAAGAGGGGACTCTCATGCAGAAACTCTTTGGAAGAAAATAATAATTTATAGCCACCCTTTAGGTCATATTTATAATTTTTCATTAGGATGTTTTACTCCCATTGGGTCTTAGGCTAATTCGTCATCCATCATTAATTACCTTATGTTAAATTTTTAAATTTAATTAAATTAGAATTTGACTAATTATTCCATACCATACTTATAAAAAATTCATCTCTATTGAAATTCCTTTTTATCTCTTCCATAACTTCTCTCAATCAAATTCTACTTTCACCTTATTATTTTATTCTCTTATTTTCTCTAACTTTTAGAATTATTTATTCCATAATATTTTGTCATTATTTTTGGGTTAATGACTGAAATATTTATAACTCATAAAATTATCAATCCTTTCCTATTTAGTAGTCTTATGTCCATTAAACATTCTTTTGAATCTCAAATCAAGTTGAAATCCATAATATTTTTTCATTATTTTTGGATTAATGACTGAAATATTTATAACTCAAAAAACTCTCAATCCTTTTCTATTTAGTAGTCATATGTCCATTAAACATTCTTTTGGATCTCAAATCAAGTTGAAATCCATAATATCAATCTAATTATAATTCCTACCCTTAATAGGATCTAATCTTTCTTTATTTTTTTCTTTTTCCTTTCTAACTAATCCTACTTTAACTCTAATTCCTTCTCCAAGTAGGATTAGCCTCTCTTTCTATTCATATTCCTTTTCTAATTATATTTTTATTTCTTCTCAAATTCTCCTTTAATATTTTTCAACTCACTAAAATTTGGATTTAATTTAGCAAATTACTTTATTGCCTTTTGTAAAATCCTATGGTGTCACATAATAACCTCCTTAAAAATAAATTCATCCTCAACTTTACGGAGAAGAATTTGACCAATTCCATATTTTCGATAATCTCCTTAAAAGAAATCTCCATACTTAATCATACAATAAGTCATTTCTTTCATCAACCTAATTTCAAACATAATTATTTGTCATTTATTACATTACAATAATCTTTCTTATTCAATGAATTCTTTATGAATGACATTTGGATTATCTCTATATCATGATCATTAAGGTATAACATTATGCATTTTTGCCATTCTCATAGGTGGCATTTCCAACTAACATAAAGATCAACTTTTCAATTTAAATCAATAACGTTTCCTAACCTTATGACTAGGAATCTATTGAGGTCTCCCTTAATTCACTATTCGATATAAACGTCATCCTCATCTCACTTCTTTCTCAATTTATGATGCCTTTGGGACAACATCCTTCAATGTACAATTCTTTGATTCTTATACTATGTGGGGATAATATTCTTAGGGCTTCGGTTATTCTATCTTAGAATAACCTCCTTATAATTTTAGTTATTCCTTTGGGAATAACCTCTTTAGACGCATCAATTAGAATAACCTCCTTATAATTTTAGTTATTGCTTTCGGAATAACCTCCTTAGGCGTATCAATTAAGGATCTATGACATCCCACCAGTGGCGAAGTTAGAAGAGATCGTGAGTGGGTTCATTAAAATAATAAATAATATTAAAACATATGAATTTACAAAATTTTATAATAAATTTTTAAATATTAGATATATCCATGGCTTTTGTGAATGGACATTAGCAAGAAAATGAATGGAAAATATATTTCAATTAAAAAGATAAATATTTATAATATACAATATAAAATGGTTGAGCTAATTATGTTAAATATTTGCTTGAGATTTCATATCTTTTGCTTCCATGTTAAAAAGTTAGATAGAAGGTCAATAAAATATTATGTAAAGATCTTAAAAAAACATAACATATAAAATATTAAAATGCTTGATATGATTATTCTAAAAACATTTTTTAGGTTTTCATATTTTTTCTTCCATATTGAAAAATTAGATATAAGTTAAATACGAAATTATGTGAAGATATTAAAAAAATACAACATAATAAAGTGCTTGAAGCAATTATTCTAAAAAAATATTTGTTAAAAAAAATTAAAAGTACACATTTTCAAATAGAATGGAAATATTGTTGGACCTAAAATATTAAAATGTTTGAGATGATTATTCTAAAAATATTTTTTAGGTTTTCATATTTTTTTCTTCCATATTGAAAAATTAGATATAAGTTAAATTAAACATTATGTCAAGATATTAAAAAATATAACATAATAAAATGCTTGAGAAATTATTCTCTAAAAATTAAATAGTTGTTTAAGAGAAAAATAAAAGTAAACATTTCCCAATAGAATGGAAATAATGTTAGAGCTGTGATTTGATCATGGTAAAAGAGATAGGATAAAGTCCATGAAACCAACAAAGAATTCTTTGAGGAATGAATCCGTATAGAAAAACTCAATGAACCACAAAGTTAGTAATACGATAATCACGCCCCTCACACGTGCTCATTTTTTAGCCCCTTTACATTTCTTATTTCGTCTTATGCAAGCTTTCATTCATTACCTGAGAAAAATAAGCAAGAGGAGAAAGCTCAGTGAGTAAAACGACTATCTCAAATATTAAAACAACGAAGGAAACACCTCTTTATTTCCAAAAAATATTCCAAACTCTTTTCATTTCTCCAAGGAAAACCATTTAAATGATAATCATTTTGCAATGAATGCTGTGAATGCACATGCATGGTAATAAGATAACATTATAAAACTTGGAGAAACATCATCAAACACGGATATTCATATCACTCGTCAATCGAGTGCTTCTTTACACACCCTTCGTATTACTATATCGCCACAGAGTGATTATTCTAATTTCGTCCCTCGTGTCACTATATCGACACAAAGTTTATTTCTTCTCTTTCTCCATTCCATCCTTCGTATCACTATATCGCTACAGAATGATTGTTCTAATTCCACCCTTCGTGTTACTATATCGACACAAGGTATTGAACATGCACAACGTATCACTATATCGACACAGAGAAAATTGGACTCCAACCAGTCTACTCGGAGTTGGCCTAACCTTCGAGGTGAAAACACTCCGCCTTATGCGGATTTTTACATGTAATGCACATGATGCATGAATGCAATTTTCAAATAGAAGTTTAGGATCATCATATAAACTTTCCTTTCAAAAATCAAATATTCACTTCAATTTCACAAAGATAAATTTTGACGGATTTCCAAAATTCATAATAAAATGTCACAAGTCATATGATGACACACATATAAAGCATACAAATATATGAATATGCATGAAGGAAACTATCATGAAAATTCATTTCACATCGAATGGAACAATGTCATCACTCCGAAGAGTTTAACAATTCATATCAATTGAGATAAGTTCCCTCACCTTGAATTCGTTGAGTCCCGAAACTATTTCCTTGTCCGAATCCAATCAAAAGTAAATACAATCTATCACATCCATTACTTGATAAATTAATATTGTAAAAATTTAATTGATAATTCACTCTTCACAACAACTCAATGTACTTATTATAAAACAAATCCTATTATGGATTTACTAAAATACTTATTGAGAAGGAAATGAAAGCATCGTCAACTAGTAGCAGCTTAATCGAATTTCAACAATCAAAGCGTCGCCTCCGATCCACAACCCCTATAAGCAAAGTTCAAATCAATTTTTAAGACAACTTTTAATTAGAACTTTAACGATATTATAAAAAAATTTACTTCTAGTTATCCAAACATTCATACCACAACCACTGTAGTCACCGCTAACCACAGCCGCACTCGTCGAAATATCAAAAAGCCATCGAATGCCTTATTCATCCATAATAAAATAAAATTGCCTTAAATTTGTTCACATAATAGAAATCAAGTCAAATGCACATTTCCATTCGCTTACCAACCACGATACGAGGATGAGTCGCCGGAAAGATCACCGGAGAACGATCGAAATCTGAAACCTATGAATCCAAAAGGGATTAACGATTAATTTTTTATCGAACAACAATATGTACCATTTCTCTATTTGTTCACCTATCAGATCGTCATGATGGGCTCGGCCAGAGATCCCGGTCGATTCATCCGAAAAAGTCATTAAAAAAGTTTGTCGAAAAACCTCACATCGGTCTCCTACGTGATTTGAAACAAGAACACGTTTATAATCCCTCAAAATGATTATAATCAACCTAAGAATGCTATATAACTCACCAAAAAAGGGATCGGTGCGAATCGGAGTCGAAATCATCGCCGACGAATTTTTCCTCATCCTCATGTTCTAAGCTTGCTGCGTCGCACACAGCGGACCGATCATCTCCTAACCCATGTTAAAATGCTCGTCTCGTCGTCCTCCTTCCATCGGTGCCTCTCGTGCAAAAAAATGGTAGCCAAAAGGAAGAGAACGAGTGGCCGAAAGTGAAGCGGTGGCTAGGACATCGGGGGGTTACTGTAGCATCGGGGAGGAAGGAGACGAGCTTTCCTTTTTTTTCCTTGCTGTCCTTTCCTGCATGTTGACCAAAATGCCTTTACCTTTTAAATAAATTCCACTTTTTTTTAAACGTTACACATGCTTATTTTCTATCGTATTATTGGGCAAATAGTGATGCTGCAATGCATGCTCTCCAAATCAAGAAGGTGACCTCCTAACTCATCGCAAAGGAGATGCAAACCCACCAAGATGAATAAATAATTAGTAACACAAATGCTCGGCTACATAAAACTTGATTCTTCAAAGAGGAAATTTGAATTTCAATTAGAATTAGTTGAACGAGAAGAAGCTTTTTTCATTCTTTTAGTTCTTGTTCTTTATATTTTAGTGGACAGTTGTTTCAATCAATCGATGCTCTTGTTATTTTTTTTCGTTTCCTAAGCCTTGGAAGGTGATATGTTGCAGGGAACAGTGCCTGAATGGCAAAGATGTGAGAAATCTTTACCATATACAGAAGACATTGCGAGTAGTATAAATTATCACCCTAATCTTACAACCAAAGGTTATCGTGCTTTAGTCTACAGGTATAATCCTAACCACAAAGCTGAGTTTCTTCTATCCAAATTCGAAGTTTTAACTTTTGTTGAAATTACATGGTTAAACGGAGAGATCTCCAGAGCGAACTATGTCCATATGATGGCAACTTAAATATTCTATTTCCAGATGTTAATATTTTAGTTGCATATGATCATGATGGCAAATTTAATAGTTGATTCTTCCATTTGGGTTATTATATATGGTGCTTGATGATGATTTCTATTCCGTTTAGCGGCGATCATGACCTCGTGGTCCCTTTTTTGGGAACCCAAGAGTGGATACGATCTCTTAACTTCTCCATCGTAAATGATTGGAGGCCCTGGCACTATGCTGATCAAATTGCTGGGTGAGTTTACACTGACAACAAAATCTCAAACTCTGAGAAATATCTGTTTTTTAATCAGGGAAATGAAAGAGCCTTCCTATCCATTAACAATCTCGACTGATTAGCTTCATTTGATGACTTTTAATTATTATCTTGTAGGTATACAATCATGTATTTCAACAATTTGACATTTGCAACCATAAAGGTAACAATTAATTGCACTTCATCTTCAAGTAAGGGAACAAATAACTGTTAGTCTGATCTGTTAATAACACCTTGATCTAAATTCAGTTGGTCCTTGATGCGGAGTTAGAAACACTAACAAGCGCACTAATCGTTCAAGTAATAAAATGATGAGTATAAAGTATCATTCTCACAAGAACAATAAATAATTAATAACTTCTCTTACTTATAAATTGAGAAAAGAAAGCTTTGTAAAAATAAGAAGAGTAAATAATATAAATATAGAGTTATGATCAATAGGGTTTAAAAGTATAGAATCGATGAATATGATTTATCTTAATTAATACCACCACTCATGTACGAATTCTAGACAAAAAATGATGAATTAATAAAGTAAAATTCTCAAATTGATTTAACCAATATTTCAGACTTTAAATCCTATTTTGAAGTCAACAAAAGAGATTAACCCTCTCGATTTTTAATCTAATTTATTAGATTTCAAAATGCATTCAACTGGAATATAAAGTTAAGGGCTTTCTCAAGTCACCTTAACTACAACACAATTGGGTCTCTTAAGATTTTTCCAAAAATGACATGTAGGAGAAAAATCAGAGAAAAATTTTAGAGAATCTAAAGACTTCTTTTCAGATAATAAAAAGATTCACAGGAATAAATCTCAGGTAACAAGTAATAAAATCATCAAACATGCTATTGATACATCAACTAATCATACAAATAATTCATAAAAAATAGAGTTCAATTAAGAAAATCCTAAAGAACTACTCCATAAATCTAGAGTACATCAATCTAAATAATGTTTCAGGAAAAGGATAGAGAACAAGAAGAATTAGTCCTAATTCAACTGTCCTCTCTCGAGTTTTCGGTAGAACTTCGTTGTAACCTCTGGATCTCCTTCACCAAGTCTTCAACCTCTGAATTCTGCCCTCCAAAGATGTTCTTCCAATTGATTTGGGGTCTCCTTAAATAGTTTTTCCCGTAGCGTGGCTCAACAACCCGAAATCTTATAAAAAATGTTGATAAAAATGACTTAAAACCGTCACGACCGTGAAATGCTCTGTCATGGCCCGTGACAGAAAGTTGTCAAGGCTAAAAATACTTAGCCAATTTTTCTATTAGAAAATAGAAACTATCACGGTCATGACAGTGACAGCCAAATTTCTGCTTGCAGAATTTTTCTGTCACAGCCATGACAAGAACTGTCACGACCGTGATAGTCTTCTGAGCTGTTTTAAGCATTTTCTTGCCTTTATTTCGATATTTTCTCATATCCTGCCATGAATAATTTCCAGATTTAGGTAGAAATCAAATCTAAAGAAAATTATATGAAAATAAATTAAAACTCTTCCTTTTCTAAACATAAAAATATTTTAAAATACTAATCAAATGACCTAAACTAATGCATGATTTTTTATGCATCAAATACTCCCAAACTTAATATTTTGCTTGTCCTCAAGTAAATTTCAAATAAGGCATAGTCCTCCATCACAAAATCAATACTTTTCTCCCACTGTTCTTTTACACGACCATCACTGGGGTATGTCTTGCAGAATTCTTAGCATTTAAATATGTCTTTCCTGCATATCTACAGATAATATTAATCAGTCTCATAAGAGTATCAATATTGAATCACAAGTCTTTAAAGAGTTTATTTTCATACTATTATTATTTCACATTTCAGCATTAAGATTTTTTTTCACTTTAAAAATTTAGTAATCCTCCATATTGCACAAAGTGGTCCATGTAACGGGCTTTCGACCGACGGATCCCAAAGCAGAAGCCCTTAGGTCGCCAGACAAGTATCCCCTACGGATCTAATTACCCGGACACACTAAGGTTCCAGAGGATACTTTATACTTTTGATTTAACTGTTGGGGCTCAACTAGCCCTCTTTTCATTTTCACTTTAAAATTAGCATAATTATAAGCTCCAAAAAACTTAATGCTTTCAATTGAGATGCAATTATAATCAAGACTAACATCATAGTAAATAATAGAAAAATTCATCATTTAAAAGCTAGTCCTTCTACTTAGCAACAAACTTCAATCCAAATCCCAATACTCTAGTGATACCCGATAAAAAGAATAGTGATTGAATTTCATAGATTAAGCGATGTTATGAAAATAATCTTAAAGACAATAAAATAGTAAACAAAGAGAAATGAGATGACACTTACATTTTTTAAATTATCATAATTAGATGCATGCCAAACAAAAGATGATTGATTCAAAATACTAAAATAAGACATGCCATGCAAATGCAAAATGGACTAAGTCCCTCCCCCAAACTTGAACAATTGAGAGAACAAAAATACATAACTGGGAAAATGTAAAGGAGAAGAAATGATGACGAAGGCGAGAAGGGTGTTCTGTGGCCAAGTCTGTGATCTAGGTATGCATTATAAGCAGAAATATGATAAGGCCTGGTCTCTGCCATGACTGAGACAGAATGAATATCCTTCAGGTCTTGAGAATGGTCACGAAAGCAGCCGTAACCGAAGTTTTTCATGAACATGAGCATAACTAAGTTAATATCAAATCTACTCCACAACTAGGAAACTAAAAGAAGTAAAGAGAAAAGGGTTTAGGCAGTGTAGTTCTAAATTATAGTCGTTAGCTTGACTTTTGCCCTTTCATCTTTAGGGGTCTAATAAGGGAAATGAGTGGGCACTTATTAATGTGATTGAATTCGCTTGCTCTCTTGGATTTTTCTTTGTATTGCTAGGCAAGCTCCCTACTTGTCTTCCAGATACTATATTTGCCAGTTGTCCGATCTGTATTTCTAAGTTTCTGATTGATGCATCTTGATTAGTAAACTTGGTCTCCACAGTGAGAATAAACTTTGATAAGACGTTTTCCAAATCACTTTTTAGTCAAAGAAAAAGAGATCGACCTCGCAACTTTGACGGCCCAAGAGGAGAAGGCGCACTCGATGATTCTGTTGTGTCTGGCGGATGAGGTGATAATCGAGGTCGCATATGAAGAAAAGGCGGCTGGTCTGTTGTTGAGCCTCGAGAGTTTGTATGTGACGAAGTCTCTCATCAACAAGTTGCTATTGTAGCAATGTCTGTTCTCTCTTCGCATGCAAGAAGGTACCCCTCTGAAGGAACATCTTGATCAGTTAAATTCTTTGTTGATGAAACTCAGAAATATAGATGTTAAGATCGAGGATGAAGATGCTGCCCTAATTTTGTTAGTTTCTCTTCCTCCATCATATGAGAATTTTGTTCAGTTTATGATTTCGGGAAGGAAACTATAAGTCTGAAAGAAGAAAGATCGAGTCTCCACACTCGTGAACTTCGGCATAGGGCATTTGGAAATTCTACAGAGACTCAGACCGCGAGTTTGATATCAACCGTGGAGAAGGGACAGTCCTCGAATTCGAAGAAATCCAAGTCCAAGAAAAAGAAAATCACTGCGAAGGACATATATAATTACTACAAGGAACCAGGTCATTGGAAGAAAGATTGTCCGAAGAAGAAGAAGGCCCCCGTCGCTGCGGTGGCACATGAAACTAAGAATTCCAAAGATGATTTGGTTCTGGCTGCTTCTGATCAAGGATGTCTAGAGGATAGTTGGATTTTGGATTCGGAGTGATCCTATCATATGACTCTGAATAAATAATGGTTCTCATCTTATCAGAAAACTAACGATGGAAATGTCATCATGGGCAATAATGCGTCATGTCAGATAGCTGGGATCGGTTCTGTGCAGATCAGGACTCATGACAATCTTATGAGGACATTGACAAATGTCTGTCATGTTTCGCAACTGAAGAAGAATTTGATATCACTTGGAGTCCTCGACTCTAAAGGGTGTCAGATCAATGTTGTTAGAGGCATCCTCACGGTCATGAAGGGTGATGCTATCGTTCTGAAAGGAGTCAGACAGAAGTCCTTATATATATTGCAAGGAAAGGCAGTCTCTGGCTACAGTGGTTAGTTCATCCGAATAAAAAAAGTTCAAACTGTGGCACATGTGTCTTGGGCATATGAGTCAGAACGGGATGAATATCCTCAGCAAGCGAAGTCTTCTGAGAGACAAGAAGATATCTGAATTTAATTTCTGCAAGCACTGTGTGTTTGGCAAACAATGAAGGTCTCAGTTTGGCAAAATAGTGCACAGGACGAAAGCGACACTTGACTACATATATGCTGATTGTTGGGATCCCTCTCATGTTCCATCATTACGAGGTGCTAGGTACTTCCTGTCCGTGATTGATGACTATTCGAGGATGACTTGGGTATTCATGATGAAACACAAGAGTGAGTCCTTCAATGCCTTCAAGCAGTGGAAGGTTTTGGTTGAAAATCAGACGTCGAAGAAATTGAAGCGCCTTCGCACTGATAATGATTTGGAGTTCTCTTCTGCAGAATTCGACCAGTTCTACAAAGATGAAGGCATTGGCAGGCATCGCATAGTCAAAGATACTCCACAGCAGAATGGAGTTGCAGAATGAATGAACAGGACACTTCTGGAAAGGGTAAAGTGCATGCTCTCTAATGCTAGCCTCAATTGGACATTCTGGACTGAAGCTGTTAACACAGCTTACTACTTGGTGAATCGAAGTCCGGCGACTGCGATTGATCTCAAGACTCCAACTGAGGTATGGTTAGAAAATTCAGCTGATTATACTAGTCTAAAGGTTTTTTGTTGTCCATCATACAATCACGTCAGTGAAGAAAAGTTGGAGCCAAGAGCCAAAGGAGTGTTCATGGGATATGGTGCAGGAGTGAAGGAATACAGAATTTGGTCTCTTTCAGAACACAAAGTCATCCACAGTAGAAGCGTGACTTTTGATAAAGCATCAATGCTTCAGTTGAAGGTGGAGGCTGAAGAGAGTGTCAGTAAACATGTGGAGGTTGAAATCACTCCAACTGGGATGATGCTGAAGGTTCACATCAAGAAGCAGAACCAAAAGATGAAGAATCTGATGAGCAACCTGAAGAGGGGTAATTGCTATCAGAAGTCATCGCAGAGAAGTGGGTCCTCCAAAGCGATATGGCATCGAGGACATGGTTTCTTATGCACTACAGGTAGTTGAAGAGATAGAGTCCCTGGAGCCGTTCTCTTATAGGGATGCCATCACATGTGCTGAATTTGAACAGTGGATTATTGCTATGGGTGAGGAGATGAAATCTCTTCACAAAAATCAGACGTTGGAGCTGGTCAAGTTGCCTAAAGGCAGAAAGGTTGTTGGCTATAAATGGATCTTCAAGAAGAAAGCAGGAATTTCAAGAGTTGAAGGTACAAGATACAAAGCACGATTGGTTGCTAAAGGTTATAGTCAGAAAGAAAGTGTGTACTACAATGAGATATTTTCACCTGTTGTCAGACATACTTCTATCAGAATGCTACTTACTTTGTAGCACAACAGAATCTAGAGCTCGAGCAAATAAATATGAAGAATGCTTTCCTCCATGGAGAACTTGAAAAGACACTCTTATGAGCCAATAAGAGGGATTCTCCATTCCAGGAAAGGAGAATCAAGTTTGCAATCTGAAGAAATCTTTGTATGACTTGAAATAGTCTTCCAGAGTACAAGAGGTTTGACAGCTTCATGATCAGTAAGGGATTCAGTCGAAGTCCCTAAAATTGCTGTGTATATCACAAGAAGGTGAAGGATGGCTCCACCATCTATCTGCTCTTGTATGTTGATGATATGCTTATTGCTGCCAGAGACATGACAGACATTCAGAATCTGAAGAAGCTCCTCCGTGCAAAATTCGACATGAAGGATCTTGGTGCAGAACAAAAAATTTTGAGGATGGAAATTCTAAAGGATCGCATACAGGATAAACTCTTTTTATCTCAGAAAAGTTATATTGAAAAAATTTTATCCAGGTTTGGAATGTCAGGAGCAAAGCCTTTGAATACTCCATCAGCTGCAAATGTTCATATTTCTGTTGCCTTCGCACCAAAATCAGAAATAGAGAAGGAGTACATGTCTCGGGTTCCATATGCTAATGCAGTTGGAAGTCTGATGTATGCCATGGTTTGCACAAGACCGGACATTTCTCATGTAGTCAGTGTTGTCAACAGGTTCATGAGCGATCCAGAAAATGAGCACTAGCAAGATGTGAAGCGAATCTTTCGATATCTGAGAGGAACATCTGATATTGGCCTCATCTATAGAAGTGATAAAGAGTGTTTAGTTGCAGGGTACTCGATTCAGACTATGCTAGAGATGTTGATGGAAGACGATGTATGACAGGTTATGTCTTCACTTTGGGTAGTTCGGTTATTAGTTGGAAGGCCACACTTCAACCATCAGTTACATTGTCCACCACAGAGGCTCAATACATGGTACTGACAGAAGCTGTCAAGGAAGGCATCTAGTTAAAAAGCTTAGTTGGAGAACTCGGATTACATCAGGAGCAGGCTATAGTGCACTGTGACAGTCTGAGTGCAATATGTTTAGTCAAGGATCAAGTACATCATGAAATAACCAAACACATCGACGTCAGATATCACTTCATCCATATCGAGAAGAGGATCAAGGTGAAGAAAATTGGCACTGGAGACAATCCAATCCAACTAATATGTTCACCAAATCTGTTCCTGTTCCAACACTGTTCAGACTTGCTTAACATCAATACTTGATAATAGTCCCGATGTGGGACTAGAGACGGCGTGGCATGATTTTGTGTGCTCTAAAGATGATTCAAGTCAAGGTGAAGATTTGTTAATGTCTTGAATCTGAAGTCAGTTGGTCCCCCTACATAGTCAGGCGCTTCAACAGAATTCCCTTGTGGGGGTTGCAAGGGGGCTAAGCCCCTGAGCGAAAATTTTTAGGAGTACTTTGTATGTGATTCGAATTTGATTTATTTCTTTATTTGGAGATAGGTATTTTATTTTGGGATTAATTCAGAGTCTCAGTCGGTCTTAATTCCTATCATCTGTTAAAGGGAGTCCCTATATAAACTCCCTAGGGGTCCATACAGAGACTCATCCTTATAATTATCATTATTCCATGACAAAGAGAGCCGCCGCTTCTCGAGAACGTAACCCGATTTAGAGTGAACCTCGTAAATCTTCGTGTTCTTGTGATCTCTCTCCCTCTTTTTATAACAATCTGATCTAACATCTACATCATTTTGTTCCTTTGATAGGGTGCTGGTCACACAGCTCCAGAATACAAGCCTCAAGAGTCTTTGGCTATGCTTGAGCGATGGCTTTCTTATACACCTCTGTTATCATTCTTTACTTTGTAGTTTCCCTTGCGCCAATTTAGAGGGAAACTCTTTGTTAGCTGATTCATTAAAATGCAGCAACACAAGTTACCAATAGCAACAACTCCGATACATAAGAATTCGGAAGGGATATATATCCATTAGTGTAGATTGTTCTCCATGTTAATTTGAGTGTATGGCGTGAGAAGGATTTGTACGAGTAGAGCATGAAAACCAAAATGCTCAGTACGTTTAAGTTTAGCAAATTTATGAAGCCCTATATTCTTGTCATTGTATCTGAGTACTTTGTTTTCTCGTATTTATATTGCACGGAACCACTCTTCAAATGCAAAAATAAAAGTGAATGGTTGACATAGAACATGCTCGTGTGGTTTTCTTTCACTGGGCAAAGCATTTGCGATGGAAGTCTTATTTGGCAAAGCTTATAAATAATTTATAAGTCAATTTTAATTTTATAATATGATTGATAAAGAGATATTAATTTTAAAAATAAGCAGGAAAGGGATTATGTATTTTTTCTAAAGAAATAAATTAGTTAATTAATTTAATTATAACTAATTAATTATTAATAATTTTAATATTTAAAAATAAGTTTTAGTCATTAATACTTAAACATATTTTGGATTAGTCCCATATGCACAAATTACGGGAGAGATGCTGGGTATATATGTGAGGATGGTCTTGACTTAGTATGACACGTTTTGAGAAAACTGTGTGAGTTTAAGTCCAAAATAAATAATATCTTATACAAGTGTAAGGTGTCACATATGTATCAAAGCCACTCCGGACCTCTGTGCATGGTGTGATGAGTGGACCTCTACGCATGGTGGGGTTGGTGGACCTTTGTGCATGGTGGGGTTGAGTCCCCCAAGGAGGGAAGAGTGCGTGTGACATGTCTTGAATTAGTTCCACATGCACAAGAAAATCGTGCGGGCTTAGGTCATATCATATGCAAGGTAAATCAAATAGAATGATTTGGACTTTTTGGTACTTTGTAATACTCTCTATTTTCTCTCTCTCTGTCATATAAACTAATTTTTATGACAAAAAGGTCAGATTGTGTAACGCCCGAGATCTTTCAGAAAAAAGAAAATAAAAACAAAAATAAAAAGGGGAAAAAGATAAAATCTGAAATAAATCAGGAAAGAAGCTTGTTTCCGATTGAAACTCTGATTCTTTCCCTATAAATAAGAGGCTAAAATGAGCAAAACACCCCTGGTGTTTCTCTCACGAGCCAGCCCTAGATATCTCTCCCGTTCGTGCGCTCCTTTCGTTTCTTCTCATCCCTGATCCGCCGCTGTCAAGAGGGAACACACCGGAAGGAGTGAACGCCAATGGATGCGCATCTGAAGCAAGAGGAGCGGGTAGAGGAAGAGGATAAAGAGAAAGAGGAAGAGGAAGAGGAAGAAGAAGAATGAACTAGTTTCTGAACAGAAACTACAAGGTATGAAACTATAGTAGATTCGTCGTAGAATCTTGATTTTAGGCTTGAAGCATACTTTAATTCATCCCTAGCTATAGTACTATGATTTATGATGCTGCTTGATACCGGCTATCGTCGGAAAGATGAATGAAAGTCTTTATTTTTTGTCACGACGTCTCTACGTAATATAGACCTGGCCCGAGTTTTCTATAACCTGGCTTGGGCAGGTCCATGCTCGGACCAAGTTCATCGGAACTCGGCCTAAGTTCACCATTGTCGAGAGCGCGGAACTCTGCGATAAAGAAGAACCCGACCTAGGAACTTTCATGATGGAGCCGCGTTCGATCACAATCTTTGCTGAACGGTTTACTGATCCGTCTAGCTGGCCGATCGATCTATCAAAGCATGAATCCAGCTCGAGTCATGCCATATTTTTTTTAAGATGAAACATTACGAACTCGGCTCGAGTTCTACCCAAACTCAGTCGGGTTCCGACCAGATTAGGTGGATTTTTATAATCTTTTAATCCCTGTTCCATGTGATTAATTCTAATACAAGTATGATGGTGATTATGCCAATTATGACTCTAATATACTCTTCATGATCCTATCTTGTTATCTTAATTTAAAGTCATTATGAAGGTTAATTAAAAGTTGCAATATAAAATGCAAAAATTGTTAAATGGAAAGCTCTTATTTTTATGATGGACTCGTGATAACTAGGTTATTTGCTGACTTCGGTCAGTCATGAACCGATTACGGTCAGTTATGGACTGACTTTACCAGTTATGATTGATGATGATGGACGAGTTGAGGCATACCTTCCTGTGGGTTGAAATATACCCTAATAAGTCAAAGATGAATAATAAGATGACGAAAAAGATGAAAGCATATGAATAAAGAATCTTCCTCATGATGATTTGGTCTTATTCCTTTATGATGATTTACTTATGATCTCCTTAATATCTTATTCATATGTCACTTTACATGATTCCTTTACTCTTATGATGATCATGATTACTTTATATTATATGATGATGATATTCCATGATTCGTGTTTGGTGTCATGATCTTATGATTATCTATATTTTACTTCCATACTGAGTTGTAAAATTCATAGGGAGGTTTGTAAATCTTATAGGGAGGTTCTCCCCTGCATGATCTTAAATGTAAGACCAAGTCAAAATGATGAAGGTAGCTAAAGGTGACCGATCAAGCTCGTAGGTGGTCGCACATGGGTGTTTTCAGTCCTTTAGATTATGGGATAGATTTCTTTTTCCACATTTTAGTTTGATGTATTAATTTCCTTTGGACTCATATGAAGTTCTTTATTAGTCTTCCGCATCTAATGATATTATATTCTCTTTAGTATTATTTAATGATGACTTATCTTCCGCTTTATATGATGTTGAGTTGATCAGTCCGTCTTATTTTTTTTTGTCAATGTGATGTACACGTAAGGATGATCCATAGCGTATTCGAAGCATATTCTAGCACGTGACGGAGTGCGTTTTGGAAGTGTTACAAAATGAATCTCATATACTACTATGGCACATCTTCTTATGTGCAAACCTATGAGAGGATTATTTTGGATGGAGTTATCAATTTTGTTTCCTTTATCATCTGGTCTAATTATAAGTGCATTAATTATCCTCATAACACATTTTTATCTTGAAATGACAAAATCTTTTCGCATGCTAATGTTTTTTTTTATAAAGCTGCATTCCATTAAGTTAAACTTTCTCTGATACAATAACTGTCCGAGATCGTTGGTTGAATTTACAACTTACAAAAATAAGCCAAGGAGCATTCTTGCTTCGCCAAAAAGTCAATCGGCATATTAGTTCTCTATTGATATGTGTGAGCTCAAAGGTTTTAAAAGATTGTAGTAAAAATCAAATATCTTTCTTAATGTTCCAAGGGTAGCTCCTTGTTTTTCGTAGTAGTTCAATAAGAGCAGATAGTCAAAACGATAGATAATGAGTGAAGTAGCCAGGGGAGAACTAACATAATTTCTTAAAAACTTAATTAGTGATATATACTTATATAAATTTTAGAGTTAAAAATCACTTTTGTCCCTCTTAAAATAATGTAGTATGTTGTTTGATCATGGATTGTGTAGTAGTCATTGTGCTCTTGTGGTTGTGCTGTTTCCAATTTAATTTATTGTTGTCATAATCAGCGATGATGAATTGATATGTGTCAAATAAACTATTGTTGGATCATTAAATTGAACTATTTTCTTATTAAAGTAATATATTATTTATAGAAAATAATGAAAATTTAACAGCTCAATTCATTCATTCGATGTTATCATCATCCTATGACACAGAAATAAGAAGTCCAACTCCAACATAATCTATGATAAGGCCCATAGGCCAACTCATACATGACACAGAAATAAGATAAAATGCTATGGCCCAACTCAAGGCCGACACTACGTGCAATCCGCCGTCATGAGCCCGCCACCGACTCCAACCTACCCGTCCATACCTGCACGAACCTGGATGCAAGAGAGGCACACCTCCCATTAGATGTATGTAAGGTCCATAAAAATATGCAATTAAATAATACATAAATAATTTTGATTAAAATGATGATCAATGCACAGTGAAGATATCAAATTAGATCACGAAAGCCAATTATCCATTTCATACATCAATTCCATAAATCCATCACATTAATATTATGTAATGCCCAATTATCCATATCCATAGTGGCTATAGTGGCTATAGTGGATCTGAATTCGAAACTATAGTGGCTGGAATATCATGTAGTCTCACTATCTTTTTCACATATAAGTCCATCAAACTCTCTAAGGATTGGTTTATCTTCATCGGCAAGAAGTGTGCCAATTTGATCAACCTATCCACAATGACCCAAATTGCATTGTGCTCGTTCTTGGTCTTTGATAATCCTACCAAAAAATTCATGGTGATGTCTTGCCATTTCCATTCTAGAATTTCCAATTGTTGTAGTAGTCCCCCGGCCTCTTGTGTTCAATTTTCACTTGTTGGCAAACCAAACAACGAGACACATATTCAACAATGTTCTTCTTCATGTTGTTCCACCAAAAGCTCCTTTGAAGATCATTATATATTTTGGTGCTTCCCGGATGAATAGCAAATTTGGACTTGTGGTATTCCTTTAGAATATCTTTCTTGAGTTCTTCATTGCTAGGGATCCATAATCGATCTCTATATCTTATGTCTCCATCATTACCTAAAGTGAAGCTTGTGCCTTCTTTTGACATAGAATTCATATCTCGATCGCATGGTTGGGCTTCAATGATCCTTTGCACCAAATCTAATTGGATGACATAATGTGTCATCAATATTGCTCTCCCATTTCTAAGACTTGGATTCCATTGTACAATGTCCTCAATTAGGTTCCACTTATGGACCCTTAAGCAAGTTACTTATCCTTCCCATTTTCTACTCAAAGCATCAACCACTACATTAGCCTCACCCGGTGATAGTGAATGACAAATTTGTAAACCTTTAGAAATTTCAACCATCTTCTTTGCCACATGTTCAACTCTTTTTGGGAGAAAACATATTTCAAACTTTTGTGATCGGTCAAAATTTCGAACTCTTCTCAATATAAGTAGTGGCGCCAAATCTTCAAAGCAAATACCACAACGGCTAACTCCAAATCAAGAGTTGGGTAATTGTTCTCATGCTTCTTCAATTGTCTTGAGGCATAAGCAACGACTTTTTCATATTGCATTAATACACATCCTAATCCGGTGCCACATGCATCTCTATAAATTACAAATCTACCACTTCCGGTATGAAAGTTCAATACCGATGCCGTTGTGAGTTTTTTCTTCAATTCCAAAAAACTTTTCTCACACGTAGGTGTCCACTCGAACTTCCCTCCTTTCCTTGTCAAGTTTGTCATTGGATCTGCAATTCTTTTAAATCTTAAATGAATCTTCTATATTAACTGTCAAGCCTAGAAAGCTTCAGATTTCTATAATGATCTTCGGCCTCTTCTAATTCATCACAGCCTCCACTTTTCTAGGGTCTACCGATATACCATCTTTGGCCAAGATGTGACTAAGGAACATGATTTGGTCTAGCCAAAATTCGCACTTGGAGAACTTAACATATGACTTGTGTTGTTGTAAGGTCTCTAACACAATCCGCAAATGCTCCTTATGTTCTTCCGGATTTGAGGAATATATAATCAACGAACACAATGACAAATTTGTCAAAATATGGTTTAAAGATCCTGTTCATAAAATCCATAAAAATGGCAGGAGCATTTGTTAGTCCAAAAGACATAATTAGAAATTCATAATCCATACCTAGATCGAAAAGTGATTTTCGGTACATCTTGCTTTGCCACTCTAAGTTAATGATACCCACTTTCGAGATCAATCTTAGAAAATATCGATGCTGATGATAATTGATCGAACAAGTCATCAATTCGTAGCAACGGATACTTATTCTTTATCATTACCTTGTTCAACATGCGGTAGTCTATTCACAACCGCATCGATCCTTCCTTCTTCTTTACAAATAAGACCGGTGCACCCCAAGGAGATACACTTGGTCGAATGAATTCCTTGTCCAATAACTCTTGGAGTTGAGTCTTCAACTCGTGCATTTCAGCCGGTGCCATCCTATAAGGTGCCTTTGAGATTGGTGCTATTCCGGGTAGTAACTCGATGGTGAAGTCAATTTTCCTTTGTGGTGGCAATCCCGAGAGGTCTCCCGAAAACACATTTTGGAATTCGTTGACAACTTAAACATGTTGCATACCATGAAGGTGGTCTTCCTTGTTCATCACACACTAGCTAAGAATCCTTTACATCCCTTTCTTACCATCTTGTTGACCTTCGTTGCCGACACTAAAATTCTTTTCAGCCGATGGTGTGCCTCGGTTGAGGCTCCTACCAAAATCTTCTCTCTACACATGACATAGGTGTCATATTCTGATAACCAATCCATACCTAGGATTACATCATAATCCCTCATTGGTATTAATACCAAGTTCGCAATGAGGTTCTTATCTCCTGCAACTATGGGTACATCCGTACCCAACTTCTTGTGGCCAAAGCACCCATTGGTGTTGCAACCTTTAAAGGACAAAACATTGTTTGGGCTTTCAAGTCAAAAAGGTTAGCAACATCCATAGACATGAGTTGTCCCGGGATAGAATAGAACTTTAGCATGATGTCTAATGATGAGTAACATACATTGCACTACATCATTGGATTGAGGCACTTCTTCAACAATCATATTGTAGGCTCTCACTTGCTGAGTTGTAACTACCATATTCTCTTTGCCCTTGTCTTGATTGTCATAGTGCTTCTCGGACACTCTCTTGCATAATGCCCTTGCTTCCCACAATTAAGGCATGCACCCATCTTACGAAAACACTCCCTTACATAGAATCGGCCACAATATGAGCATGTGTTCTAACCACCTCCAGCTTGCCTTTTTTGTAGGGGTTTGTATGGTGTTGTTGTCCACCTTTCTTTTCCTCACTCATTTGTTTTCTTAGGTGACCGGTTCTTCGCACTATTGTGTTCCTTATACTCCCTTTATAACTTGATAGCTCTTGACATACTACTAGCAAGGTCTCGGGCCCTCCACTTAGTAGTTGCCTCTTCAACCCATGATTGAGGCCATGGACGAAATGATCCACCCAAATCCTTTCATTCTTGACCAAATCACAATATCTTTCAAGTTCAATGATGAAGGCAAATATTGCCTTGTTGCAATGCGAGGAATTCAGCCAACTTCTCCTCCTTCATGTTGAAGGGAAATATTGTTCCACAAATATTCCCACAAATTTCTCCAAAATGATGAACTCTTCATCTTCGAATCTTGTGCTCATCACCCTTATCCACCATTGCATTGCTCCATCGACAAATTTGTGGGTTGCCAAATTCACCTTATCCTCCTCCACACGTAGGATGTTGGAGATGGCATCCAACCATACATCGGCCTTGTCAGGATTTATTTCCCCATTGAAGTGAGAAGGATTCATTCTAGGAACTTTCGTATATTACTCCTTGATATTAGTGTTCCTCTCTATTGCTTGAGTCAGCATCATCACACTTTGAACGAGAGTAGCCGATGCCTCTTCATTTCCTTGAACATTTGCAGCCCTTATACCCGCCATTTCCTTAAAGGCAAAATCAATCATACAATTAACTAACTAGTCGTAACAATATACTTGGATTCTTACCATAACTTCACTTGTCGGTGGTAGCTCATGACCGTTGCACATGGAGTTGACACTTAGACACAACTTGGACTTGACCACGATACCAAAAACTTTATGAAACACTTAACCATAGAGTTAACAACTTTAGGCTCTGATACCTAATTCTAACGTCCTCGAAATTCACCCCACGACACGTGTCACGAGCGGATACCGAAGCACGTTACACGGTGGACAATACGATAGTTGACCCAGGTCAATGGAATATGATGATAATATGCAGCGGAAAATGAAAACATTTAAAACTATTCTATTTAGAAAACATAGTGAAAGCAATAAGCATAATGGTTCATAATACACTAAGCCCAATAACATCTAAGTATACATAAAGGACTCAAAGTCTACAAAGAAATCCAACTCCAACATAATCCATGATAAGACCCATAGGCCAACTCATACATGACATGTAAATAAGATAAAATGATATGACCCAACTCAAGGCCGACACCATGTGCAATCCATCATCATGAGCCCGCCACCGACTCCAACCTACTTGTCCATAGCTACACGAATCTATATGCATGGATGGTCCACCTCCCATTAGTTGTATGTAAGGGGCATAAAAATAAGCAATTCAATAATCCATAAAGCATTTCGATTAAAACAATGACAATGCATAGTGAAAATATCAAATTAGATCATGAAAGCCAATTATCCATTTCATACATCAATTCCATAAATCCATTGCATTAACATTATGTAATTGCCCAATTATTCATATCCATAGTGACTAAGAACATTCCATCGTATTTACTATTTGAAATGCCCATTTATAACATTATTCATACGTTCTTGCCACTTAACCTATATTCAAGATTAGGTTATCAATCAATCATTAATGAATCTTTTACCAATACGTTGAGGTACTTGGTTGTCCTTGCGCCCATAGGTAAGTCAAGACTTGACACTCCGAAAACGTGTCATTTTTATTTCCATTCAGATATCCATTCAACAAGGGCCAAATATTGTGCCTCACGTGCCATTTCAATACAATGATTCATTTTATTCTTACAACTAAGCACACATTTTGAATTCTAGATGAATCAATCAATAGCATAACAATCATATCAATAACAGTATTAAACATAACATGGAATAGCATGGTATCAGCTAATAGTCAATGATTAAGGGAACCATCGTGTTTAATTTCCAAAATAATAATTGTCGGTCGGTCGGTCAAGCCGGTCGTTCGACCAAATAAGACAGTGGCTATCAGCCGCTGTTTCACCTCTTGGATCAGTCGATCGCTTTGGGGTCGGTCGACCGATTAGTATAGTTGGTAGACCATTCGATCGATCCGATGCCTCACCCGATTTGGATAGTAGTAGTTATGCATGTAACCACTCCGAGACCGATCGATCGATCCACCGACTCCTCATCTGATTAAAATAGTGGCAATCACACATATGAAACTCTTGGACCGGTCAATTGGTTGATCGATACTTCATCCGATTAAAATAGTAGTGATCACGAAATGGAAAGCTTATAGATCGAACGACCGCTTATCTCGAGCGGGGACGAACGATCGACCGATTTACATCAAAAAATTATAGAAACGCACATTTCAATCCATTGTTCATAATCCCAGTCACATATTCATTCCTTCTTGGGTTACCTATTACCTTTCTAGCATTTATAGGTTCATAAAATAGCAAACGAAACCTATGGAACCATTCATGTTTCCAATCAAATCATATACGTTCAAACCCTTGAAACGAACAATGGAAACATAACGAATCCAAATGAATCCAATCCAAGGAGTTCTATAATGTTCTCATTCCAAGAGTGATTGGGACGAAGAACGTGTGGGTTCACATTACATACCTTAATCCCTAAGCGTTCCTAGGGACGTTTCCTCTTTGTCTAGTCTTTCTTTGCCCCCAGCCGAGTTCCCCTTCAATTCCTGGACTTCTCAGCTCTTCTCCAGCACCTAGATCACCATGAAAACCCTATTGAGCTCTTAGTGATGATTGTAGCCGAGTTGAGAGAGAAATGGGGAGAAAGAGGAGGGTTTTGGGGTTTCTTTTCTACACTCTTTGCTTCATGACAGATTTGTCAAACTCTACTTTTAAGGGTATATTGGTCTACTTTTTGCTTTTAGCTAGATGTCACTTCTGCCCCCAAAGACACATTTTATTTGAGGTCATTTTGGTCCATGTAAAAGTTAGAATGTTACATGGAGTGCCTCAAGAAGATGATCTGCGCCAATCACCATGTCGCCGACAAGGAGATCCCCATTGTTCCCGTGAGTGTTGCTTAAGTTGTGGATTCCCCAAAACCGACAAGGAGCAAGGATGCCAGCCCCCTCATCTCCCACTTTCACATCTCCCACTCTCAAGGTCTTAAACAATGGTCAAGAGGGAGGATGCAGGCATCATCACAAAGGATGACCTAGTATGAGTACCTTGGTAGGGCTCCGGCTGAACACACCGGTGGGCATCCACTACTTGGCTGCATAGTTGGCAAGTGGAGCAGTGTCGGTGCCATTGTAAGTGAACAAACACAAGAAACACTACAAAAAGTTTGTCGATTAGCGACACTGGTGTGACGTCGCTAAAGAGATGCTAAATCATGGCTATATGACTTAGCCACACATTAACATCGACATGATGTCGCAACAATGGGATGCCTGGATTCGATAACGATTAGCGTCGCAATGATACTAGTGTCACATGTCGGCGCTGTCGATATGATGTCATGAAAAGTGTTATTGCGAAGGGCTCATGTGTGTGCTAATCTAGCGCTAAAGAGGCACCGAAAGGGTTGACACTATCTTGACGTCGATGTGACACTATATGATGACGCTACTCAGACACTAATAGGGTGCTAAAATAACCGCTATCTTGTCGTCAAGGGGGCGCTACTTTGGCACCAATGCATCACTAAAGCTTGTGACGCTGATGTGGCACTAAGTTAGCGATGCCAATGTGACGCTAATTTGGCGCTATATATGATATGTTCATCAAATGAACAAATGCGCGTAGAGGATCAAATACATCGAAGATCAAATGCAGCGGAGAGGATCAAATATGGAGGACCATTTCACATTCAATACATCAAATGATTACATAAAATTTCACAATTTCATTACATCAAATGAATTTGCATCACTACAAGGAGACGTCCCCTGGCCGATGTTCGTCCGCGAGATGTCCAGGGAGGATCAAATATAGTTGGTCATTTTGCATTTGTTCGTCGGCGCAACACTCAGTCGAGAACACTGCGAAAGCTCAGATAGCAGCAATAGTAAGAGGAAGAGGCGTTTGGGCAGCAACAACAGGAGGAGAAGGTGTCGGAGTAGCAGCAACAGTAGGAAGAGTAGGAGGAGACGTCCAGGCAGCGTCAGGGAAACAACAACAGTAGGAGGAGGCGGTGACGATGTCCGGGTAGGCAGCACAGTAGGAGGAGAAGAGAGGTTGTTAAAAGGGAGAAAGAGACAGCGTCTGGGCAGACGATAGTAGGAGAAAGAGGAGGAGAGGTGGTGAAAAGGGAGAAAGAGACAGCATCCGAGCTGAAGAGGAGGAGAGGTTGTTAAAAGGGAGAAAAGGCGGCATCCAGATAGCAATAGGACACGAACCATCAGATTAAATGAAAGGACGGTTGGAATTCATTCTTCGACGAGTACACAAATCACCATTTAGCGACGCAAATTTGGCGATGCTATTGCATTGCTAATGTGACACCACGTGAATTCATTTTTGATAGATAATTGATTTTAAAATATGTCAAATAGCACCGCAAATTAACCACTCTAAGATTGCAATGTGATCACTCGCTGATCACTATAAGTTTTTATCCCATTTTAGATGCATTTCACCCATATCGAGCCCCTAAATTGCCCAACTTTTGGCCAATTATGTTTGAAATGCATAAATTGTGATAACTAGTTGATCTTCCTCATTCTATACTTAATTCCATGTGCATAGAGGTTCTGAAATGCCAAAATCCATAAATATTTCAATTCTATGCCAAGTTATCATTTTTAGGACAAGTTATCACTCCTATATGTCAAGTTATCATTATTTTGAGTGAACTGATTTTCAATGATTTTCTTGCCCTAAATCCATTATCATCATGAATGAATCATATTTGGATGATCATATCTCAACTTGTGCAAAATTTTAAGTCCATTTGAATAAGTTATCATTTTTCCTATGCCAAGTTATCGTTAAAGGGCAAAACTGTCATTTCTACATGCAAAACTATCAAATCTCACAAAGGCCTTATGCAACTATTATATTATTATCTTAACTCATTGTTGTTCAAATTTGATCACATTTGGGTAACCATAACAAAAGTTATGACAAGTTATCATTTTTAAGGCAACTAAGTTATCGTTTTGGCACCCAAGTTATCATTCCTATGAAATCTCATTCATATTTGATTTCTGACTTCACTCACTTGCCACCCTAATCCATTTGATGCCTTCAATGCTCTGAACCATTCATATTTGATCATTTTCTAAGATTTATGCAAAGTTATCATTCCGGGCATTGATAAGTTATCATTTTTAACCTTGATTTGCAACTTGCACAACACTTAATCATACTTGACATTTGAGCTGATCCTAGTTGCTTTCCTTATCCTTATTTGTTCATTTCCTGTTTGAGAATTTTGATGCTTGGTGTTCTACCTCTTCTAGCAGGGAAAACAAAGTGTATAAAGGTGGAAAAAGGTGGGGGGACCACTCCAAAAAGTTGTTGATTTCTGCAGCTGGAATGTCAGGACTGGACACTTGGCACAATAAGAGATTATGGGACATTTAGATGCTGATCTAAGGGTGATTAAAGACCAGATATAAGTTGGAAACCCTAAGGGAGAAAGGAGAGGTCGGCCATTGCAGGATTGAAAAGAAGGCAGCAAGGGTTTGGAGTAGGAGCTGAAGGGCTGAGGGGATTTCTGTCGACAGCTCCTAGCACAAGATGAATTCCTCCTGTTCTTCACTTTATCTTATATCTGATTTTGTAAACATGAGGAGCTAAATCCCATGCCTCCTGGGATAGGGTAGTAGTCTAATACATATTGTGGATGGATTAGGGATAAGTTCAAACTTTCTGCATTGATTTTTGAATTCTGAATTTCTGATTTTACAATTCTGAATCTAAACTGTTATGAATCTGATCTTGTCATTGAAGACCCTATTTGTATTTATAACTGAGAAGTTAGATCTAACCCTTGTCAGGAATGAATTAAGGATCAATGCTAAGTTTTCGATTCCAATTTAGTGGAAAATCTGATTTCTGATTTTTTCTGAATTCTGAACCATATGATTTCTGATTTTCTGAGCTGTCTAAATCTGATTTGTCATTGGGGATTGAATTAATTGCACAACTGAGAGGTTATCTTACATCCCAATCTCGTTCAGAAATGAATTGAGAAGCTTTGACATTCCTATGATTCAATTCTGAAATCACCTTTGGTTTTTTCTGATTTAAGTGCATTGTTGATTGCTGATTTCCCTGAATTCAGGGAAATCTGATTGTCCATTGTTAAGCCTCACTTTAATCCACCATTGAGAGATGATTTTAAGGCCTTTCTTGAGATTCAGAGATGAGCCAAGGAGCAATGACAATTGCTGATTTCCCAACTTGTGATTCTATGCATTTTAATTCTAATTAATTAGTGTGAAGTGTGGATCTCATTTTTAATTGCAGCCGAGAGGTTGAATCAAGGTCCTCTTGTAGTTTAGAGATAAACCAAGGAACACTAGCACTATTATTGGATAAGTTTCATTCCTGCCAAGCTAATTGAAGTGATCTCATTATTTTGTGACCATACCTTGATGTTATCATTTTAGATTTTATTGAAATTGCCAAAAATCAGCAAGTGCCTTGAATTGAACTTAATGATAACTTGGTTTTAAGTGAGGATCCTTTTCTAATTCAACTTGGCTAATAATTATATGACAATATATTGTTTAGTTCTGGTCTAATTGAGCTGTGAAAACAATCATATTGAAAGTTGAATCAGATTTGACTAAAAAGTGATAACTTGTCCATTTCCATCCATAATAAAATTAAATGAACCCCAACTCCTAGGAGGACCTTCCTCATTGATAGTTAAACCCTTTTACACTCTATATTAGCATTTACAATTCAATTTAATAAACTTTTCAGCAATCTACAACAAGTTATCATTCTGCATTCCCAAAAGAAAAAAATTTGTTTTCACTTCCTTTAAAAAATCTGTTTTTGCCACATTAAATAGGATTAGTCTAAATTTTTTTTAGGTAGTCTAGGACTTCAAATCATTGTGGATACGACATTTAGGGTTACTACAATTGACCTATATACTTGCAGTAGAAAGTGAATTGGAGAGTTAAATCAAAAATTGAAAAATTCCACTTTTGACCCCAAAATCAGCAAGTTATCACTACACCTCAAAATCACTTATCACAATGCTTAATATAGTGACGCATTGGCGTCGACATGTCGAGATGCTAATCTAGCATCACGACACTACGATGCTATTAAGACACTAAAATGGGGTAGCAACGGAGCTATCGACACTATTGTCATGTCACTACACGTATGCGGCATTAATGCGTGGTAAAGTTGCCACTAAAATAGATTTATTAATTATAAGTTGATTTAATGTACATAAATATATAAATATGTATATCTAATTATATCCACATATATGTATATGTATGTAAGTATGTATGTATGTATGTATGTATGTATGTATGTATGTATGTATGTATGTATGTATGTATGTATGTATGTTTGTATGTATGTATGTATATATGTATGTATGTATACGTAGGATCACAAGGCACTAAGATGGGGGTGAATTGATGTTTAAACCAAAAATATCGATTTCATAAAAATCTTCATGAAAGTTTAAAATCGATTCGTTAATGTTTAAACCAACACAATAGCAATCATATCACATGAATAATAAAGTAGGAAGGAGAAGGAGAGAAAAGATAAATACAAGATGCACGGTGGTTTCTTGATGAGTCACCTTGGCCTACATCCCCGCTCTGACTACTCAACCTCGAGACCATCGAAGATTCTACTAATACCCTTCATTTGAAATGGGGCAAGAAAGAAACGCTTTACACCTCTTGCATTTTTCCGTTTTATGAGGTAAGGCACACCTATTTCACCATATAAGCTTTCACCCGTTTTTTCTTCTCTCAAAAGGTAAGACAACCTCTTTTCACTCAGGAGCTAAACAACTATTATAATATCACAAAAACACTCCACAATCTCTCTTTTATAATTTGGAAACTCACAAAAGAGTAAGAGAGAAATAAATGAAAGATTTACAACTTGGAGCTCAAATAGACTTCACAGATGTTCCTCTCAATTTTCCTTGCAAGTCTTGGTCATTCATATATCTTTGGGTCCTCTTTTATAGCCTTCTTAACTTAATTTAGGCTTTGAGGCTTATTTCCTAATTTTGGATCCAAAATATGATCGTTATAGTGCATTCTATGCACTGACCCACAGGTCGATCGGTATACTTTTTTTTAAAAATATGATCGTTGGTCACTGGCTGGTCAACCAATACTTAGACCATTACGGTGTCAACATTCTAATGCTTAGTTTCTGCATTTTCTGCACTGACTGATCAACCGGTGTGCCTGACTAGTCGACTGATGCTACAATTGCTAGATCGACTGTCCTGCACTATTTTGAGTATAACCTTTTACACAGTTATCCAAATTAGATGATGTTTGATTCTATGGAAAGATAACATAATTCTATACAAATTGAATATTCATTATTCATCCAAAATCTAATGAGATTATAGTCAAATATTGATTCAAAGATCAGTACAAAAAGTTATCCATTTAAAATAAAATATTTTAAACTTTTACTCTTTTATACATAACATTTCGTACCAATATCCAAATGAAATTATTTTTAATTCTATGAAAAGCTAACAATATTATTTATAAATTTTATATTAATCTCTAGATCGAAATATCTTGATAGAACACTCAAATATTAAGTGCACGTTTACAATATAAAATATCAACTTCAAATTTAACTTTTCAAACTTTACTTGTTTAAACATAACTTTTTATATGATTGTCAAATTGAGTGATTCTTGATTCTCTACAAATATAACATAGTTATCTATAACTTTCATATTCAATTATTAATATAAATCTCGTGATAACATAGACAAATATTAATCGAAAGTTTAGTGTACGAAATAACTCATTCTTATTTAGATTTTTTTGACATTTTAAATATAATTCTAATCTTTCGAAATTTGTATCATCAAAATATAATTACATAAGGCATAAAAGCTTTGCTCCAATAGTATGTGTGTATGTACGTGCGTATGTATGTATGTATGTATGTATGTATGTATGTATGTATGTATGTATGTATGTATGTATGTATGTATGTATGTATGTATGTATGTTAAGTCTATATAAAATACAAGTCTATGTGTATATAAACTATATGTATATGTATATGTGTATAAACTATAAGTCTATATGTATATATGTATATATGTATATGTGTATGTGTATGTGTATGTATATGTATATGTATATATATGTATATGTATATGTATATATATGTATATAAGTCTATATAAACTATAAGTGTATGTATATATATTTCTAAGAAGTCCTGAGAGGTTTGATTTTTGAGAAAAGTCATTTTTAATATTTTTAGGCGCGCGAAGCAAAATAGACCATTTTGAATGCTCTTTTTATGTTTGGATTAAAAAAATCTAAGAAAATCAGTATTTCTCGAAAAAAATTGAAACTCTATGTCAACTAAATGAGACTGTTCCAAGCACTCCTGAAACCACGAGTGTCGTAACACCATTGACTTAGATCGATAAAATTCTAATTATATCTCAAAAACTATCATGAATGCTGATAATGGAAGAAGAGACTAAGAGGCTAATTGAAGATGCTAGTATAAAGAGAACTCCCTTGTGAAGAATTGGCTACTACTGTGGTTTTTATCCCTATATGAGGTGAGTAATCTCTGGATGCTAACTTGACACTTAATTTAACTCTTTCCTTCCATTCGTCGATCTTTCTTCGAATGTTAAGGAAAAAGTCGTAATTAGATAGATTGCAATATATTGATTGCCTGATCTCTCGGTCCTAATCAGGGTGAAGGTTGATCTCTGGATCGTTTGCGATATGTGATGAAGATTCTTCTCTAGACATTAAGATTAATCTATGACAACTATTAATTTTATGTACTCTCGTCTCACAATATGATAAGATGGACCTCTAAGACATTTTTAAACTAAAAGGGTTACAAAAGAATGATATTGTAATGGTTTATTAAGAACTGTCCTTTCTCTCGAACAAGATAGGGTGTGTAAAAAGGAAGATCTCTCGATCTAATGGGAATTGAGTGCAAACAGATCACTCACAATTAACATGAAGCAAAGTCAAAAAGATATCTAAGAGTACGATGGAGAAAGAAAATCAAAATCACAATAGTCACGCAATTACACCACAAAGAATTTGAAGTTAACCGAGCATCAGCCTAAATAGAATAAAAGTATCTTTCATGGTGTTTCCTTTTCCCAAAATGAAAGTTTTTGTTTTCTCCCTTCACCTCCCTTATCCTCCTCGTCCTTTGATGCCTCCCAATCTCCATTTTTCTTCCCCTCAACTCCCCTTCTTATCTCTTTTTCTTCTTCTGAAATTCAAAATTTAAAAAGTTGTTACACTCCAAGGGCGCGTTTGGCTCGCGAAAACATGGTAGAACATTCAAATGTTCTGCCAAACGGTCAACGTGACGAGAACTTCAAAAGTTCTCATCACGTGACCAATGTTCTCCATTTCGGAGAACAAAAAGTTCTCGCTGTTTCAAGTTCTCGCTTCCGGCGAGAACAATTTTTTTTTTGCTGTTTGTTGGCATCTCTATTTTTTTTGCTTTTTTATTTTCGATTCTTTATTCTATTTTAATTACCAAAATATTTCTAATTAATATTTAATATTAATATTATTAAGTAAACTATTTTTATATTCACTTAAATAATAATCAACTATAACATTTTATTTTTAATATATTATCATTTTGCTTATAAAATAAATTTTTTAACTTAATATAATATTTTTCATAGATTGTAATATAAATATAATATAAATAATAAATTATAATGAAAATAATAAATTATAATATATTATTATTTTTCATAAATTATAATATAAATATTTTTTTGTAAATTATAAATTACAATATTAATATAAATATTTTTTTTGTAAATTATAAATTACAATATTAATATTAATATAAATATTTTTGTAAATTATTATTTTAACTAAATAAAGATATAATATTTTAATTTACTATACTTTTATATTTCATAAAGTAATATATTATATTCTTAGTTCTTATTTTTCATCCAAACATCTACTAAAACTTATCCATCAAATCAACTTTTTAAATTCCCATCATTACATTATTCATCCAAACACCCAATCTAAAATTTTCTATTAAATCGACTAGTTCTCGGAAACCAACGAGAACAAAAAGTTCCCTTTCCAAACACAGCCCAAGTGACTTATTCAAAGTTGTCAAATAATATTTATATATTTCAAAATTTGGACAAAATATCATGCAAAGGTGGTAGAATTTATATCTGTGTCATTGATAAGAGTGAGTAAAATAAGAGGTGATCACCCACCTTACCGAGTCATTCGAAACGTCTATTTTTTTTGGCGATCCGAGCTAGTGATGCGAGAATTGATAACAATTAAATACTAGTAAGTGCACTAGTCGATCAAGTAATAAAGTGTAAGAGTAGAGTGTCGAATCCACGAGAAATTAACTTATTTAACTAAACTAATTTCAGAGGCTAATAGGAGACAACATAGTTTTGAGTAAAAGGTGTGCTTAAAATAAAATTACAGAAAAATAAAGATTAAAACTAAATTAATCTAATATAATCTACTGATGCATAGGCCTTAGGATGATAAAAGAAATTTCAGACAAACTGAATTGACCAAATATGACAAGTTAGTTTCTAACGACGGATTAGAGTCTACTCAAATTATTGATTTCCATCCAGGGTCAGTCAACTTATCTTAATTCGAATTAGATTAAGACTACTGCGTCATGGATCATAATGTAATCAAATCTAAAATTAAGAAGCATTAAAATGTAATCTCTAAATTATTAACAACCATAACATAGTAATGATTAATAGACTGCACAACTAATATTCCTTCAAAGATCTTACGAGTTGTGATATGCAATACTTGGACATAAAAGTCAAGAATCAATTCTACAGAAATCATGCAATAAAAAATAACTACTCTTACAAGGATGATAGCTAACTACAGAAGCAATTAATCTCTAAAAAAGCATTAATAATAGCATGCATATTCGAAAAAAAACTAAACTACAATCAATTATGAAATAAAGTTTAATAGTATATCTTTATCAATTAAAACTATTACATAAGTGTCTCAAATAAAAAATAAAACTAAAGGATCCAAATTAATAAAGATAGAAAGATGCATCAAATAAGTATGAGATCATCCCAGTATAAAATAGAACAAAAAATACTCTAAGAACGTCAATGAACTACTGCACGGTCCTCTTCTAGAGTCAATCGTGCAGAAATTTTTTCAGTAAGCCTTCTAAATTCTCTCACGTTCTTGGGTTCAAAGCTCTGGTTGCAGGCCCTAGCATCCCTAGCATGCTCTCTTCTGGCTGTAGAAGACATCTATTTATAAGGATTCAGGTTTTCATGTGATTGGAGAAGAAATGGAAACTTTTTTTATGTAAAATAAGAAAAATTCGAATCTGAGTTGATTCTGAAATTTTGGCCTTGTCAAACTCCAAGATTTAGGTCATAATATGGTTCCAAATCATCTTAGAATCATATAATATGAGTTGAAGTTCTTGTGCACTTTAAATTCTTCCAAAAATCCATCCAAATCTCGAATATGGGATCTGTCAGGGCCTGTTATATAGCTTTAACGGCCTAAACAGAGTTTGAATCGAGTTAGAAAGGAGTTTTCATAGCCTGTTAAAAGATTTTCACAACCCTTACAGTGTTAAAATAGTGGATTTCATGGCCCGTGAAAGTTTGTTCACGGCTCGCGTCTCGGGCACCTTAGTGGGTGAAAAATTGCATTTTAATGGTCTGTGAAAGCATTTACGGCCATGTTTTACAGCTCGTTAAAATCTCTTCACGGCCCGTGACAACACATTTTCAGCACTGCTTCACTGTTTTTCACTTTCTGACTCAGTTTTAACTCTGATTTGAGCGCGATTTTCTCCGTTGGCTTCGTAATTCAGTATTCTTGCTTCCTACACAATGAAATACAGCATTTTAGTAGACTTACATTTTTATAAAATTAATGTAAATAAGCCCATAAAATGATGCATTCTATTAGAAAATTATTCGAAATGAGATTAAATGTATTACTAAATATATGTTGTATTTTGCATGCATCAAACTCCTCCAAGCTTAGATATTTGATTGTCCTCAAGTAATGTTCAAGAAAAAGCTCCAACCAAATAAGTCAATCATCGCTTCCACCCTATTAGTCAAATATTTTTTTTAGCACTAGATTTTATACATCGATCGCCAAATTATCTCTTCATCATTCCAATGACCCAGGCTTATAGAATTTTTGAATATTAGACATATTTAATCCCATCCAAGTTCAGCTCATGCAAGAAAACATATAGTCCATCAAATAAGAGTCTCAATGTTGAAAACGTAAGTGTATACCAAGCTTATGTATTTTCATTTTAAAAACTTCTTCATTTTAAAACTCTTAATATTTTCATTCACTTTTTTTTCTTTCGTTGAATTTGGTACTTATGTGCTTCTCCATATTGCACAAGATAGTCCTTCTAACAGGCTTTCAATCGACGGATCCCAGAGCAGTTGCCCTTAGGTGATCCCCTACAGATCTAATCACCCAGACATATCAAGGTTCCAGGATAACACTTTTGTACTTCTTTATTTTGTTTTGTTGGGGTTCAACTAACCCTCTTTTAACTTTTTGCACATTTTTTCCTTTTTACTATAAGCTCAATAAACACTTAAATGTTCAACAAAGAGGCAATTATTATCAAGACTAAAGAAAAATAAAAGAAAAGAGCATGAACAAGAATTTGTCATCGAAATATTCATAGTTCTACTTAGCAACATTCACATTCCAAATACCCAATACTAAGGCGATAAAAGATAAAATAATAGTGCTTCGAATTTCGTTAATTAGCAGGATGTCCTTGAATAATGTTTGAAAATAAGAAAATATTAAGACATGAGACGGAATTTTAAATTTCTATAGATTGTCAATATGATGCAAATCAAATGTGCAAATAATAGATAAAAAAATGATAAGAATGTATGCATGTATTGCAATATAAAAAGATAGGCATCGATGCATGAAAATGCAGACTCCCCCAAGCTTGAACTCAACACTGTCCTCAGTGTTGAAAATCAAATCCGAAAAAAGGGAGTATAAAAATAATAAAAAAATCATAAAGTGAGGAATCGAAAAGACACAACTTGATATATCCCAATGTGATGGATGTGAAAGTCATAGAGATAAGCCAATGTATGGTTCAAATGTCAAATCTGGTGAAGTTGTCGATGTCAAATAGTCTATGCGTTGCTCAAAGGTGTGATGCAGTTGTGAAGGTCGTATAACGGCTCTTGAATTGATGGTAATGAATGATGATCATGCTTATGCTTCTTCTGATTTCATGCATCATGATAATGAAGTAATGGCTTACTGGTCTCCTTCTTCAATAGCTTATTACTCTTCAGTACGTTGACGATGAACGGGGGTCATAATGCAGGGTCATATGATGCAAGGTTGTAACTCGCGATCATGAAAAATAGGTAACGGCTCGTGAAGAGACTTTCATGGGCCGTGAGTTAGTTTTAACGACCCTCACAGAATGTCAAATAATAAATTAACAGCCTATTTAAAGTGTTTCACGGCCTTTGTGCAATTGTCTCCTTCATTCCTATCGATGGGTCGCCGATGGTGCAGATCGGCCAGCGAAGGGGCACTGGTTGTTACGTCATCTTGATGGTTTAACGCTGATCAGGGAGGGCAGCGGCATCGCTAAAGGTATTTCGTCGAAGGGGCGGCGAAACTGGGTCGACGGAGCAGAGTGGCGATCGCCGAAGAGGTGGCGAGTTCATTAGAGTGCTGGCATAGAGGACAATCTGCAGAATGATTAAAATCAGGCTAATGGCGTCGAATCATCGATGTCGCAGAGGTCTCCGGAGTTCGCTGGAGTCCCCAGTTGCCGATCGACAGTGGTGTAGCCCGGTCGGAGACGGAGGAGATGATTGGAGGGGCGGTGCTGGGACGAAGACGAGCGTCAAAAGCGTCGTCACGGATCTGCATGTTAATTAGCCAATATGCATGGTGGCCGTTAAGATCATTTAATGCCCCATTAAAGAATTAATGCCGGTAGGTGGTCATTGAACAGCTCACGGGGTGAGACATTATTGTGTTTTCAATGTGGACAACGCGTGGCCCGATTCTGGTGAAAAGGTTCGGACCAATGACGAGATATCACGTGGTCATCTGAAGGAGTGCCCTGCTTCCTTACGGCCAGTTAGGAAGTTGTAACACCTCATGAAATTGGTGATGACTCATGAGGAAATTGTAGGGCCATGAATCGGGTAAAATAGGGACCTATAGACTGACTAAGTCACTTACGGCCCGTGAAAGAATTTTAACGACCCGTGAAAATATGTGTATAACAATTGAAACTTACTGTGAGACCCGTGAATGAAGTCTAATGGCCCGTGATGAAATCTTTGAGAGCAGACAAACCTATTGGGAGATCCGTGATAGGTGTTTAGTGACCCGTGGAAATGTGTAATGACTCATAAAAAAATTAGCAGGGTCGTGAATCCGGCAAAATGTATGGCACGAAGACTAATTCACTTACGGGCCGTGATTCATTGCTAACGGCCCGTGAAACTTATAAGATGAGAACCTAAACCTCCTGTGAGACCCGTGAGACATCAATAATGACCCGTGACTAGTTAGGTATTAGTGTATAGACGATCTGTGAAGAACAGTGAATACTTACTTATGGACCCTATGAAGAATGTGTAACGGCCTGTAAAGGTAAAAAGATGTAGTCTAAACCTACCGTGAGACGTGATAATTAGTTAATGACCAGTGATGACCCAGGAATTAGAGTAGAAGTCACTGATGTGTTCGTGAATGGCCAGACACGATCCATGAGTTTGAGGATAACGCCTGTGAAATAGTGGTAACGACCCGTGATATTCCTTTCTATATTTTTTTTAAAGTTGAACTTGCAGTATTGGATAATCAGTTCAAAATAAAAATAGAAACAACTAATAAAGATAAAATAAAGAAGTTAAGAAACTAAATTAAGTAAAGAAAATAACTAATCTAATCAAATAAAAAAATAAAATCTAAACTAAGAAATAAAAGTGAGAGATTAGTTCTAATTTAAAATCTTTAACTTGACTTTGATATGGCATATGCTAAAACTAAAATAAGAAGATCAATCAGAATAAACATATGAATTTGCAGTTAAAGAATAATCTCACCGAAATTTTTTGATGTGATCATGAACGTTCGATGTGGTGAGGCTTAGCACGTGTAACAATGGATGACGCCCAATGTCTCCACCCTTGTGTCATCGTCCGGTGGTGGAGGTTCTTCAAGTACAACAACGTTCTTGTATTGAAGTTGGGAGTTGTGTTGCTTATCGTCGCGGATAGTAGAATGATTCTTGATTTGCCACTGGACTGAATTGGTTGGTGTTTTTGGGGTCGATGATGTGCTTCTTTATTTTTCTTTGATTTGCCACTGTTGTGTTGTAGTCGGAGATGTCTTTATTGAAGTCGGTGATGTACTTTCTCTCCTTTGTAATTTTTTAATTTGTGAAGATGTGGCAACGGATATTGATGATGGTGTTGTTGTTGATGATGATGTTAATATTGGAGACGAAGTTTGTGTAATAAGGACCTCCGAAGGCCAACTCCTCCTTCATACTTGTCCATTTTCAATGAAGTATTCATTTGTCTCTTTTATACGCCATCTCGTAGTCGCTATCCTTGCTAAATCCTTTGGTCTTGGATGCTCTCTTCTTTGATATGGATGTTGACGATGGCATGGGCACATAATGATGACTGGGCACTCGTCGTTGTGCTTTGGTACTTCATAATTTAGAGAAGTCAATTGTACAAATTGACTCTCTAATGCGTGTAATTTTGCTTCTATGGCATCGAACTTGAGCTCCATGTCGAATAACCGAATCAAATCATCCACTTCAATTTGCTTCTGAATTTAAGTCAAATGAGCTGCCAAGTTTTGAATATGCAAGTCTTGTGTTTGCAACTTTCTTTTAATTGTTGTAATAAGTTGACCCATCATCCTTTCAATATCAACTTTCAGGTCAACTGAAGGCGCTTCCTTATTTTGATGCCGCAAATTTAATAGTTGACTCTCCAAATTTTCGATTTGATATGATTGCTTGGAGAGTTGTTTCAGGGATTCAACTTGCTTGTGATGATGACTTCTGGATCCAAAGAAAAATCTTCATATGGAGATTCTCGAGGCACCTTTCTGTTGTTGTTACTTGATGAAGCTTTGATGTGAACTGTATCATGCTGGACAATAACTTGGTTTTCCGCAATCTGCTGATTGGTGAGATGTTTTCTTCTTTCCCATTGAGGATGTAGTAATATGTGCGTGAGAGTTGAGTTGTGTACGAAAGATGTAAACTTGAAAACTTTACACAACTAAAAGAATAAGTGAAAGCAAAAGAAAAATAGTCTCAGACTGGCATAACATAAGCGTAGTAAGTAAAGAATAATTTTTCGGCAGTGGCGCCAAAAACTTGATGCGAAAATTGATAATAATTAAATTATAGAAAGTGTACTAGTCGCTCAAATAATAAAGTGTAAAAGTAGAGTGTCGAACCCACGAGAAATTAACTTACTTAAGTAAGCAAATTTCAGAAGCTAATATGAGACAACATAAAGTTTTGAGTAAAAGGGTGCAGAAAATAAAATAACAAAAAAAATAAAAGCTAAAACTAAATTAATCTAATCTAATCTACCGATGCATAAGGCTTAGGATGATAACAGAAATTGTAAATAGACTGAATTGACCAAAGATGACAAGTTAATTTCTAATCACGAATTAAAGTCTACTCAAATTATTGATTTCCATCTAAGTTCAATCAACCTATCTTAATTCAAATTAAATTAAGACTATTCCGTCAAAGATCATAATATAATCAAACTTGATATTAAGATGCATTAAAATATAGTCTCTAAACTATTAACATCTAGACAATGATCATATTTAATAGATCGTACAACTAATATTCCGCCAAGTATTATACGAGTTGTGACATGCAATACGTGAACTTAAAAGTCAACAATCAATTTCATAAAAATCTTACAATTAAAAGTAACTACTTCTACAGGGATAATAGTTAACTAAAGAAGATAATTAATCTCTGGAAAAATATTAATAATAGTATACATATTAAGAAGAAAATGAACTATATAAGATTTAACAGGTTACCTTTTATACCGAAGAGGAAGACAACATCCATATGCCAATTGTTGATGCATGATTGACATGCATATCACTACCCCTAATTTGTGGTCGCAAATTAATATACTTGTATAAATATATTATTACAATATCACATTAGTTTTAACCAGATATATTTAGAATTGTATCCTATTTTATGTTTTTTTAAATAAATCTTATAGAATATATATTTTATAACAAAATTTTCAATATATTTTCTCTTTTTTTCCAAACAAAATTTTTTCCCCAATTCTTTTCTCTTTACATTTTCTCTCAACACACCCTTTTTCTCCTACTTTTAATTTTCTTTTATCACTTCATCTCCATTATCCCAACTTCCAAGGTGTGAACAATTCAAGAGGTAACAGTCTCTTTTTCACATTTTCCCCAGTACACTCTTTCTTACAAATTTTCTTTTTATTTTGTTTTCTTCATCCGTCGTTCCGTTCTTCATCTATTAAACTATTATAGTTTTTCTCAACAGAAAAAATACTATAACTAAAAAAATTATATCTTAAAATGAAAAAAGAACTAATGATTTATTTAATATTTTTCTTTTATTATTTTTTATTTCCTTTTCATTTTTATGGAATAGGTTTCACAATTATTAAATCTGTTTTACCATTGATTTGTTTTTGAATTCTTCTTTATATCTCAAAGGAAACAGTTACAATATTATTTACATTATCAAATTTTTTAATATATATTTGTTTTTATGATATTATAAATTTTATTTAATGAATTATATTTTACACCTGTTAACTCGTGAGTTCTAGGTCCACCCCTAACTTGAGGACATGTTAGGCTGTAGTCTTGTCAAATCTGTGATGATATGATTAGACAAGCCACAATCCGAAGGTGTCACAAGTAAGACATAATTAAAAATTATTTAAATATATAAATTATTTCTTAATAAATAAGATTAACATATGGTATATTTATGATAGAGTTTAAGTGATGCAAAAGTATTTTTACAATCAATATGTATATAAATGATTTAGAGGATTATTATTGATATCAAATTTAATTAGTAGTTTTAAATTTAATAGAAGTTAAATTTTACTTACGTATTCATCAATTAATAGCTCAATCTTATTGGATGCATAATCCATTGAAAAGAAATTAATTGCATGTAGTTAACCTTTTTATAATAAGCTTCAAATGGTCGTTTGGTCCATAGTAATAATTAATAAAAATAAGATGAAACAGTAAATGGTATATGTGGATCTGAATGATCACTTTGCCAACAAGATTGACCTTCCAATGGAGGTCTAATCATCTAATGGTCTTCCAGCCCACTATTTAATTTAAAATCCCAAAATAAATATTATATTACAAAATTTTCACGGCACGATAGAACGGTTGTTTTTCATGCCAATAAGTGATTTGGCATTGCACTATTTTCGGCCATGTCCCATCATGTGCCGACTTCCGATTATGATCAGCACGTGCACAATAAAAATTCCACTTCTAATTAAGTGCAATAAAATATTTTCACCGAAAAAACCAGTATAAAATTTCACTCTGATTGATATAATAAAAATATTGAAATAATATACACATTTAAAAACGAAATCATAATTTATCTTGAATTTTCGATGAATAGTTAAATTGATAAAAAATGTGTTTAGATGGAGTAGAACGTAATAATGAGAAATGTGATATATGAAATTTTAGTAAATTTGAAATTAAAAATAATTATTATAATTACGAAGTATAATTTATTATTAATAATAATAAATTTTAAAATTAAATTTTTTATGGAATTTTTTTGTTAGAAAATATAGTAGTCAAATAAAAAACCATTATTAAAATTAATTTTAATTAATGAAATATTAAATTTTTTTAATAAAATAATAAGTAATAAATAATATTATATTAATCCTTTATTATAAATATTTTATATATAATAAATAAATTATTTTATAAGAGAAATGTGTGAAGAGAGAAAATAAGAAAAGAAAAGCAAAAAAAAAACGAAATTAAAAAAAAGTGACGTAAAAAAAAACCTCACAGTACTGCTATGACTCCGATTTCAAAAAAAAATGGAACCACGGCACTGAAATCGAGACTACATATGTCCCGATTTTAAATCGTAATTTCGCAAGCCCCGTTTAACGGAATCCGAGAACCGGAACGCCATTTCACTTTGATTCCATTGCCAAATAAGGACAAAGTGTCCTCGGGATATGGGCCAAGATTTGAACCTACCACCTCACCTTGAGCGGCAGCTTAGCATGAGCTAAAGAGAAATCCGCGGATGTAATATAAAGAAAAATGAAAATGACTGGTATCAAAATGCCAAACTAATTTAATCGCAGAGATGCACCTTCGTTGAATCCTTCTTATCCATAAAAACTGAACTTAATTGATTATTTTTTGTGTTGCCTGCACGGCAATGCCGGAAAAGGCAGCAGTACCTGCCTTTATTAATATGGATGTCATAGGCATTCTTTATAATATCTTTGACATAGATTTATTAGTTGAGCAGAAGGGTAAAGAGGCTCTACTTAGCACAAGTGCTAGGCAGTCTGATTAGCACTCATTTGGATCACACGATCTCGATTTGACGCGCGCGAACCATTTTTTTAATCCACTGTAGCCGTTTGATAGAAATCGAACGGTTCATGTACGATCAAGTCCTAATAACCCTAAGGTTAGGGATCGAGCGTTCCATGAGGGGCAACATCCACACCGCGAGCGGCACCTCCCACGCCGGCGGCGACTTCCACATGGAGATCGAGCGACTGAGAGGGCGACCGGATGCGAGTGGCACCTCCCACACCGGCCATGACTTCCACAGGGCGAGCGGCGACTGAGTGAGGGTGGTGACTCCCACACCGGCGAAGACTTCCACAATGCGAGTGGCACTGCGATCGAGTGACTGAGAGGGGCGACAGATGTGAGCAGTGACTCCCACACCGGCGGTAACTTCCATAGCGCGAGCGGCGACTCTTATGGCTTCTAACTCTTCCACTCGCCACCACGGCCATCTTCGGTTCACTTGGCGGGCGGCCCGCTGACTTGCGCCGGGGAGGCTCTCACCGCCGCCGGAGGCCCCCTGCTACTGCCTCTGCCGTTAAATTTAATCTAAACCGATCAATGTCTTTGTAATCGGTCGGCTTTGCATAAAAATCTTATCTTGATGGACGTCGTGTTGTCCAGCACTATAGAGTTGTGGTTAGCTCGTTGTTAGTAAGTGAATGTTTTAATTATGGTCGAGATTTTCATGTATAAATTTTTTAGAGAGTTTTGATGTATAAATCTAATGCAACTTAAGAGGAAGTGTTAACTGTGTTGTTCTCGCGATAGCTTATTGAATGAGATAGGAATGGAGAAATGATTAGTTGGTTGTTACCTGTTATTGCTATTGATCTTTTTGCCATTGAAATTGATCTGTTTGCCTTTAGTTCTTTTCATTATTCATTTGTGTTGTTGAATGCATGAAATAGTTTATTTCAAAGATAGTTAATAGTAAGACATGGATACAAATGCAAGGAATCAAGATGATGGATACAGTAAAACTTTTTATGGAAAATTTTTTGTTAAAATATAGTATTCGAATAAAAAACCATTTTTTAAATTAATTATAATCAATGAAATATTAAATTTTTAATAAAATAATAAGTAATAAATAATATTATATTAATCCTTTATTATAAATATTATATATATAATAAATAAATTATTTTATAAGAGAAATGTGTGTGAGAGAGAAAATAAGAAAAGAAAAGAAAAAAGGAAAACGAAATAAAAAAAGTGACATCAAAGTAAAAAAAGCTCACAATTCTGCTACAGTGAAGCGGTTCCAAAAAAAGTTGAAACCGAAGCATTGAAATCGAGTTCACGTACGTCTCGATTCCACCTCATGATTCTGCCTTGGCTCACTGAACTGTGAGCCCCGTTTGATGGGATCAGAGAACCAAAATAGGGTTCCAACTTGATTCCGTTTCCAAACAAGGGCAAAGTGTCCTCAGGAGATGGGGTATAGGACAGGGGCCAAGATTTGAACCTATGACCTCACTCACCTTGAGTGGCAAATAGCTTAGCGTGAGCTAAAGAGAAATCCGCGGATGTAATACAAAGAAAAAGGTTTTAATGGGGGTGCTCCCAACTTAAGTTGGGAGAATTGGGAGCACCCTGCTCCTAAATTTTCATCCGTCGAATCTCTCATCGATGGCTACAATCGCGCACATTTCTCAAGCCATCAAATTCACAATCGATGCCTCATATATGCTTTTCTTTTTTCCATTTGATCCCATTAACCCAATCCATAATGCACGATCATTTCATTTTCTCAATCATCTTCTCTCTCCTTGCTGACCGCTTTGTCTGCCCCCGTGATCCGCACGCCGATGCCGCCCCCTTCATGATCACACGTCGTCGCCGCCCCCGCGACTCCACGCCGTGAGGTCTGCACCGCTGCCGGCCGATGTTCGCTCTCTCGCTGGCGCTCGACCTCCGTCGCCGGGGAACCCTCACCATCGCCGCCCCCTTCGTGATCCGCATGCCAACGCCGCCCCCTTCACGATCCATCGTGACTCCTCAACTTCTCTCTCTTCGCCGCAAGATCTCTCCTGCCGCCGCGCCGGGGAACCCTCGCCTTCACTCCTCACCGCAAGATCTCACCCGCCGCCGTGCCGAGCAACCCTTAGCATCCTCGCCCCCTTCACAATCCGTAAGCCGACGCTTGCCCGTCCCACCGATGCCGCCGAGTTCATGCACCGCCACCGCCAAGCCTGCCCGCCCAGCTGCCGCCGATGTCGCCCGCCCCGTTCGCCGACCCTACCGCACCCCTGTCAACCATGCACTACCGCCGATCCTGCACCACCGCCACTATTTAATTCATTGATTCATTTGTAATCCATGTTTAATTCATTATCTTTTAATCCATGTTCAATTCATTTGTAATTATTTTGATTTATTTTGGACAATTATTGTCATATGAAGTCTGCTTCTTATGGTTGTTATTGTAATGAAATCGGATGTCAAAAAGTGGTAGAAACGATCTCTGTTGTTCAATTCTTATTTTCATTTAGATGTTCAAAGTATTCCTTTAGATGTTCAATGTCATTATTTATTCGGGACGAATCGTTCGTCTAATTGAGGCGGAGACGATATTGCTTCATTCCTCCGACGCCCGCCTGACTGTCACTACTCATGCTCGCCTCGCTACTTCTCGAACGGTGGATCACATGCACGCCCGCCCAACCGTCTCTACTCATGCTCACCTGGCAGCTACTCGAACGAAGGATCACACGTGGATGATAAAAATCAGTGACCTCTATTTTGTTCATACAAGAAAACAAAACTTGCATTGCATTCCATTTTGTTCATACCAGTGAATCTCATTTGCTCAAGCACTTTTTCACAGAGTACATAAGCATGGACACTCTAGATTGCAACTCAACAAGTTTGCAACACAACAAGTGTTTGAGCATATTGTACAAGCATTAGACAGCTGAATGTGAACTACCATACATGTAATAACCAACCCAAACAGGTAAAAAAAAAGGGAAAAGAAACAAAATACGTGAAGGACTTGGACGACTGGGAAGGGATAAATCCATATTCCACTCAAAGTTAGGAAATCTTGGGGATTAAATATGATTACATTAAGTCAGATTAAGTTTAGAGGAGACTCTTAATTGATAAAAATAAAAGTGCAACAGTTTCTCCTCTCCCCCACAAACCTCACGAAATCTGCCCCCCGGAACTTTGTTGGAGCGCTGGGCAGTTCTGGAGGCAAGCCAACAGGATCAATCGATCCTTTCTTTCTCCCTCTCATGCATGCCTCTCAGCGTTGCGATCGATAGCGAAGTTGCTGATTGTCCTTCGCTGAATTGTTGCAGGCGAAGATCGAGGGGAAGAACAGAGGGAGAACATGGGACTTGATCAATTGAGGTTTTAATGAATCGAAGCAAGGATCAATCGCGGTTAGAGGTGGGTGAATCGAAATCACCTTGCACAACTTAGAATAGATCGAATCCTCTCCCTGTCACGATTTGACCATGTTAATCGATGAAAAGAATCAAGAAACGTTGCATGCTCTATTTTCCTTCTTGACTTCGTGTTGTTTGATCAATTTGCTTGCTGAATTGATTCATTTTGTTATGTTGTGGTTTAATTGCTTGCTAGGAGATAGAAGCTAGTTTAGGATATTATTATGCAAGAGTTTTAAAGGAATTGTTGTGTTTGAAATCAATCAGAACGTCGACCAGTCGACTGGCCCTTGTTCTTAGTTGGCCACCGGTCGACCGATTCACCAATCCCACAGTCGGTTTCAGTATACATCGACCGGTCGATCGATCCCTCAATGTTATGACCTGACCAGTTGACCGATTCCTGAGCCTCGTCAGCCGACCAGTCAACCGTTCAATAAAACGGATTGACCAATTCGTCTAGCTTAGAGTTAGATTTGTTGAACCCACCGGTCGACCAATCTGAGTAGACCGATCGATCGATCCAAAGCCAACCGGTCAACCATTCCCCAGAATCGATCGACCGTTCCCCAGAATCGGTCGACTGATTTCTAGTGACTCCCTTTTTATCATATTTATCAACTAATCCACTTCTCAATCTGAATATTGCCTATTTAGGACTGATTCTATTTGCTGCCCTCACTGAAATCCATCCCTGATTTCAACATCCCTTTTATTAATTTATTTCTCGATTTTATTAACACTATTATAAGAAGAATAAAGAGTAACAAGTTATAAAAGAGATTAATAAGTTCATATAGAAGATGAATAATGGGTTGTCAGTCCAAATCAAGTGTTTCAAGATAAGGGTCTCTCCCTTGGTCATGGTTTGATCACCCATTGACTAGTACAAGGCTGTATCATTTGCTCGACATACCCCAAGAACTAAAGGCACCTAAAGTCATCCTGATTTCTAAATATAAATCAAGATTAAGACAGGTCAAGTTATCGTTATAATTTTCAAGCATGCCATGATTTCAAGTTTACTAAGCATCATTTGATTCTAGTGATTTATGATATCCTCTTATTCATCTCTTATTATGACTTATGATGCTGTCATGTTATCATTTTCATACAAGATAAGCATTTTTTCTTACCGCTGATTTTTCTATTCAAGTTATGCATTGTATATCATGTGGTTCTCCACTAGGATGTAAAGTTTACGAGAGGATCTCCTCCCCTGTGTCTGATTTCCACAGGACCAGATCAGTGACGAGGTAGAGTAGGTGTGTTGCGACAATGCTCTAGCGACAAGAAAGCACATGAACCACATGACTTATTAGTTTTCCTTTTTCCTTCTGCATTTATAGATTCATGATGTAGAACTTTATTATATTCCTTAGAGATGATGTAGCCACTTTGTAGACTTCCGCAATTAAAGTTATTCTTTTCTTTATTTCCCTATTTTCTTTCTTCCGCTGACGTATCTCGGTTCTTGACTGAGATACGGTCAATATGATAGTCAAACTCATAGCATCCGTAGCATCTCCAGAGTGGTCTTCGCCACGTGACGAGGGTCGATTTAGGGCGTACAATATATGCAAAGAAAATCTTATAACAAAAATATTTGTAACATAAACATACTTGCTTATCATATCGGACATAATATTACAACTCAAAATTACAATAAAGTTACAATTCATGTACATGTTACAACTCGAACATCATTACAACTCGAAAACAACTCCAAATTGTAACCATACTCTCTTATGAGTACACAAATATAGATGAAATTAAACAAAAAAATGAGATCAATGGAGGTGGCGATGGCGAGTCGCGAGGGTTCCCGCCGGTGGCAGCGAGCAGATGCGAGGGTTCCCGTGCAGCAGTGAGGGGTCGCGAAGCAGTAGCACTGAGCAGTTGTGAGGGTTCCCGTGCGACGGTGAGGGATCGTGAGGTGGCGGCGGCGAGCGGTTGCGAGTGTTGCCGTGTGGCAGTGAGGGGTAGCGAGGCGGCATCCGGGCAAGATGCGGCAGCGACCTGCGAAGGCAGATTCGGTGGCGATCTGGTCACGCAGGGGACAGCAAGGGCGCGATCGGAGCAAGATCGGGCGGGGACGGTAATGGCGAGTGGGCCAGGTGGCGACGGGGCAAGATCGAGCATTGGTGGGGCGAGATCGAGCACAACGGGCGAGATTGAGCGTCGGGCGAGATTTGAAGCCAAAGACTCCCTTAAAACAATTTTGACTAGTCCTACTTAAAGTGGCAAAAATAGGAAATTAAAGAGAATAGAAAATAGATTTTTAATTGTGGCAAAATAATAACTATTTTTGGATTTTTGAAAAGTTATCTAAACTGAATTATAAATGCTAAACTAGAGGCTAAAAGAGTTTAACTATCAATGAAGAAGGTTCTCCTAGGAGTTGGGGTTCATCTAATTTAATTATGGATCGAAAGGAATAAGTTATCAATGTATTGTCAATTTTAACTCAACTTGAAAATGGGATGTTATCACAGCAATATAAAACAAAACTAATTATCATATTCTCATGTGATTGATTAGCTAGGTTGAATTAGAAAATGTCATCACTAAATCAAGTCAACATTAAGCTCAAAATTTAGTTCCTTGCTGAATTTCAGTAATTTAATGAAATCTGAAATGAAAACATTCAATTACACTTTGAAAATGAGGGAAATGCTTCAATCAACTAAACAGGGATGAAATCAATCCAATATTAGTGCAAATGCTTCTTGGTTTATCTCTAAACTACAAGAGGATTTTAAATCAGTCTCTCAGCTGCCAATTCAAATGAAATCCACATTTTTACCAAGGGATTGAATGAAATCAGCACCTACATTTCATATGAGAATTCAGCAATGTCGTTGCATTCTTGGTCCATCTCTGAACATCAAGACAATCTTAAAATCACCTCTCAGTGATTGAATAAAATTAGAGGTTTACAATGACAAAGAAGAATCCCACAGATTCTTGAAATCTGGTTTGAAAACCAAAAATCAGCAATGGATAGTTTACAATAATTCAGGGATTGAACGTTGGAATTACCATTGTCTCTTGATTCATTTCTGAACAAGAATGAAACCATAAGTAACCTCTTAGTTATTAATTCAATTAGGGCTCCACAATGGTGAAAATAGATTCAACAAATTCAAAAACCAGAAATGGAAATAAAAAATCAGCAATCAGAAAATCAGATTCTTAATTTGGTTTGAACCTAGAAAATGCCATTGGTTCTTGATTCATTTCTGAACAAGAATAGATCACAAGGACAACCTCTCAATTGTAGATACAAATAGGATCTTTCAATGTCAAGAACAGATTCATACAAAACAGATTTCAGAAACAAAAAAATCAGAAATTAGAACTTCAGGAATTCAAAAATCAGTGCAGGAAATCATAATTGTCCATATCCATCCACAATTAAACTAGACTACTACCCTATCGTAGGACAAATGGGATTTAGCTCATCATTACAAAGTTAGATACATCATAGAATGAAAAACAAAAGTAATTCATCCTGGATTGAAGGTTGTCGACAGAAATCAGTACCACTTCAGTAGCATTCCAGCCCTCCTTCAGCTCTAGTCCAGGAGCCCTCCAAATGGAGGCTCTCCCCTTGGTTCTCCAGAATTTCCAGCTTATATATGTCTTTTGCGCACCCTTTGATCAGCATCAGAATGTTCCCTTCTCTTGATTCAAGCCATCTGTCCAATGGCCCTGAAATTCTAGCTGCTACAGTAGCTTTTGGACAGCGAAAGCAAGTGGTCCCCCATTTTTTGGTTGATTTCAGATTAATATTCCCCACTACAAAAGCCAAAACAACAAGCATCAAAGTCTTTGAATAGGATTATAACAAATAAGGATTTGGACAATGATATATATTAGCTCAAACATCAAATAGGATTTGGTGTTGTGCAAGAATGAAAACCATAAATCAGAAATGATAACATATAAAACCCGGAATGATAACTTTGCATATTTCATGGAAAATGTCCAAATATGAGTGGTTCAAAGTATTGAAGGCATCAAATGCATTAGGATGGCAAGTGAATAAAGTCAGAAATCAAATGTGGATAAGATTTCATAGGATTGATAACTTGGGTGCCAAAAACGATAATTTAATGCCTTAAAAATGATAACTTGTGATAACTTTAGTTGTGGTTATCCAAATATGATCAAATCAAAGCAGCAAGGAGATAGGACAATAATATGATAATTGTCTAAGGTTTTTATGCAGAAATGACAGTCTTGCATATCGAAATGATAGTTTTGTCCTTAAACGATAACTTGACATTCAAAAGTGATAACCAATGAAATGGAATGATAACTTAGCACAAGTTGAAATATGGTCACCCAAATATGATTAGTCCATGATGGCAGGAGATTTAGGGCAGAATAATCACTGGAAATTAGCTCAAATAAAAAAATGATAACTTGCACACTTGGAGTGATAACTTGCTAGAAATGATAACTTGGCATAGAATTGAGATATTAATGGATTTTAGCATTTTAGAACGTCTATGCACATAGAATTAAGTATAAAATGAGGAAGATCAACTAGTTATCACAATCCATGCATTTCAAACATAATTGGTCAAAAGTTGGGCAATTTAGGGGCTCGATATGGGTGAAATGCATCTAAAATGAGATAAAAACCTATAGTGATCAGCTAGTGATCAAACTCCCTCAAGCTTAGCCTTTTGCTTGTCCTTAAGCAAAACATTCAGAAATTAAGGGCAAAACTTGAATTATCAGCCCACAAATGGATTAGAAATCAGCTAATTTAGGTCCAATGAGTTTCCCACTTTGCCAATACTTCTTTCTTTCCAAAAACTCAATTTCTAGCTTGGGAATCACAGAGGCTAAAGCAAATTTAAGCCATGAAAGAAGTACTAGCAAAAACAAGTTGAATTTCAGGGGTGGTCAACTTTACAAAGAGGTTGAACTACAAATCTCTTCATGTACAGATTTTTCATTGCTTAAACAGGTTTAACACCTGACTTTTATTCATGAAATGCAAGTAAACAGGTCAATGCCTGATTTTTATTCATGCTTTATTTGGGAGAGATTCTTTTGGAAGTTTTGCTTTATCTTTTTTTTTCTTTAAGAGAGATTCCTATGGAAGTTTTGCTCTCTTCTTTTTTTTCCTTTATATGCATGCATGCAATGCAGAAAATGCAACTTTTTTCTTTTCCTTTTTCTCATTTTTCTATCTTGTTCATGAAGTGAGCAATAGTTCAAACTAATGTAAGGTCTAGATCCCTTAGTCCAAAAAGTCAAGTTTTTCTATTTAACATGACAGAACCTTGACTCCCCTCTAGACATAATATATTATCAATTAAATCTATAGATGTCGGCTAGTGTTACCCACAAAAGAAATTTTTTTAGCTGAATTTAATCCAAATGTATCTGAATGATTGAGTCAATTAAAGCAAGAAGACTAATGGCCAAGTTAGCCACTTGGTATTGGAGTGTACCCACTGTCCTATGAAGTATTTTACCCATTTTAGAATTAGAATGGATGCAGGAATTGAATTGAACTCGAATAGTGATAACTAGTGATAGCCGGTGGAACTAATGATAACTTGGTCAAAACAGTGATAACCTTGTGATAAATGATATATGGACATTAAAATAGATTGAAAACATGGTGTAAAGGTTAGAAAAGTATCAGGTTTCCTCCCCCAAGCTTATTCTCAGCACTGTTCACAGTGTTGAAAATTAAGGCAAGGGAGAGGGTAGAGAGGGTATCAAATTCATGGAATTTGGCACTTGAATCCTTTTGCATCTCAACCAGAAGCTTTGGGTGATTCATTCTTCATGATTTGCAACAACTCTCCCTAAAATGAAAATTTGTGGATTAATCTGATTCCTCCATCACTTATTCCTGCAAAACAGAAAGATTAGGTATAAAAAATGCTTGGGTTACCTCCCAAGAAGTGTCCTACTTTAATATCTTATGTTAGACATTGTTACAACTTTTTCATCTCAAGGAGGTTTAAATAGTATGATATGATCAAGTAGAGATCTCAATCTGTGGACAGCGTCACTAATCAAGTATGGATCTCTTTGTTTGTTAATGATTGGTCTTTGTTTTTCACTTGTATGTACCCCTCCTTCATTGTACCAGAAGTCTACTAGCTTCTCATCTCTTTGTTTGTTAATGATTGGCCTTTGTTTTTCACTTGGATGTACCCCTCCTTCATTGTACCAGAAGTCTACTAGCTTCTCATCTCTAGAATTCTCATGTATGATATATGAATCCCTTGGACTAGGAAGATGTTTTAGCTCCATGATTCTCCTTTTTTTGGTCAAGATTTCCTTAAGGAATTTTGCATATGAAGGCATTTCTTGAATGGCCTCAACAAATGGCACATTGATATACAATTTCTTCAAGATTTCAAGAAACCTTCCATATTGCTGATCTTGTCTAGCTTTGACCAATCTTTGTGGGAATGATACCTTATCAAAAATTCTAGTCTTGACTTCATTTTAAAGATTCTGATTTCTGATTTCCACCACAGTCCCTTCAGTTGACTCTTCAACAGTTTTGGACTTTGGATTTGCTTGAGTTGGATTGTCCTCAACATTCTTCATTGGTTCTTCAACAATCCTCTCACTTCTGAGCTGGACAGCTTGAACTTGCTCCTTATGATTGACTTCTGGCTGTCCTGGGAAGAACATTGGTGGCCTAGTTGAGGTGCTGACTTGTTGGGCAAATTGGTTTTCAAAAACCTTTTGATGGGCACTCAAGGTTTCATATCTGGTAGTCAGCTTTTGCATTGCCTCCTCTTGCTTTTCCTGCTTCTTCAGAATTTGTTGCAGCAACTTTTTCCTTTTTGAGAATTGAGTGAGTTGAGTTTGTGTTGGCTGCTCATAAGGGGGTCTTTGCATTGGAGCATTTGAGGACTGATTCCCATATGGAGGTGGCTGATTCCTTGGCAAAATCTTAGGTTGCCAATTAAAATTCTGCATTGATGGCCTTAGGTAATGATTGGCCTTGTAGGAGAAATATGGGTGGTTCCAATTTTCTGGAGTATAGAATTCAGCAGGGGGCTTCACTCCATAATTCCCCACAGCATTCACTTGGTCTATGGATTGTTCATATTGTTGCATTATCAGGTTGCAACTCTCCGTGACATGGTCTTGGTTTCCACATACATCACACTTACATTCAAAATTGGAAGGCTTTCCCACATTGGTTGACAAATTCAAATTCTCCAATGCCTTTTGCAACCATTCTTCAATCTGGACAGCAATATTATTGACTTGATTATCATTTGATGACCTCCTTGTCCTGTCATGAGTAAGGAAATGGTGGTTCTTGATAATGTTCTCTATCAATTGGTAAGCCTCATCAATGTTTTTGGAGGCAAAAATTCCTCCTGCAACAGTGTCTAATGCTACTTTAGATGGAAAATTCAGACCCTTGTGGAAATAGTAGACCAATTGCCATTTTTCAAATTCATGGTGTGGACGTGCCCTCAACAAGCTTTGGAGTCTTTGCCATGCATCACATATGTTCTCCTGATCCAATTGGTAAAACATGACAATTTGGTCCCTATAGTTATCAGTTTTGCTAGGTGGAAAGAATTCAGTTAGAAACAATTGAACTATGGACTCCCAAGTGGCAATCTCTTCAGGTTTGAGGGTCTTGTACCAAGTCTTGACCCTGTCCTTGAGTGAAAAGGGGAATAGCCTCATGTATACAACATTCATAGGGGTATTGTTGAAGTGGACAATGTTGCATATCTCCATGAAGTTGTCAAGGTGTGAAATTGGATCCTCAATCCCCAATCCAGCAAATTGATATTGGCTTATCATTGTGACCAATGCTGGATTCACTTCAAAATTAGCCATAGGTGCTATGGCTCCATCCCCTTGTTGATTTCTGATATTTCTAGGTGAATAGCAATTCTTGAGTGTTCTTGGTGCAGTCATGTTAACCTCTTCTTCCTCCTCTTAAAAAATTCTTCTTCTTGCCTCTTGCCTTTGCAATATCCTCCTTCTCAAGAATCTCATTTCAGGTTTAGGATCTGATAGATAATAGTCCTCTTAATTGTCCAAATTCTGCATAAATTGAAATCAAAAGTATCAAATTCAAAAAAGAAAGAAAACTAGACAAAAATTCAAAATTCAAAATGATAACTTGTGAAAACTGAAAACTAGGCTAATAAATGGACTGGTAACTAGTCTAAAACTAATCCAAATTATCTAAGTTAATCTAATTGACCTCAAATTCCTGGCAATAGCGCCAAAAACTTGATAGTGATATTGAGGGGTGTAGTGATAACTTGCTGATTTTGGAGTTAAATTTTTTATTTTTCAATTTTTGATTTAACTTCCTAATTCACTCTCTACTGCAAGTATACAGTCAATTGTAGTCTACCCAAATATCCTATCCTCAGTGATTTGAAGCCAAAGACTCCCTTAAAACAATTTTGACTAGTCCTACTTAAAGTGGCAAAAATAGGAAATTAAAGAGAATAGAAAATAGATTTTTAATTGTGGCAAAATAATAACTATTTTTGGATTTTTGAAAAGTTATCTAAACTGAATTATAAATGCTAAACTATAGGCTAAAAGAGTTTAACTATCAATGAGGAAGGTTCTCCTAGGAGTTGGGGTTCATTTAATTTAATTATGGATCGAAAGGAACAAGTTATCAATGTATTGTCAATTTTAACTCAACTTGAAAATGGGATGTTATCACAACAATATAAAAAAAAAACTAATTATCATATTCTCATGTGATTGATTAGCTAAGTTGAATTAGAAAGGGTACCAATCGACCGGTCCATATGTGCGGTCTACCGGCCTCCGAGCCAAATGAACAGTAATGGTCAAATTTGGAGGAAAAATTGTAGAATGATTTTTGGACGACTTTCTCACTTGTTGAAGCCTATAAAAAGAGTGTCAAAGCCAAAAGGAAGTGTTTCCATCCAAGCATTGAAGCAAAACTTTAAGAAATCAAAAGAAGATCATTTCTATTGAAGTTATCATTTAGAGTTTTCTTTCTTTCTCTCTTCCACTCTTGTGAGCTTAGTTTTTTAAAAGAGAGAAACATTTTGTTCAGAAAAAAATAAAAAGAGCTCCTGTGTAAAAGAGAATCTAAATCTTACCTCTTGAGCAAGAGAAAAAGATTAGCTTCCTAGGAGTAGAAGTTGCCTTGCCTCTCGATGTGGAGAAAAGGTGGTTGATGTAAATGACTTTATTCCTTGCCTCATTTGGAATAAAGGAAAGGATTAGTGGAATCTTCGGCGATTTCGAGGTCGAGAAGTTGGAGCCGGGACGTAAGTCAAGGTGTAGCCGAACCTCGTCAACAACCACCGTGTCTTTGCGTTTGATTTTCTCTCTCTCCCCCGTTCATATTATGCTTATGATCTGAATTGTTTTATTTTAAAAGGTTTTAAAGAATTAGTTTTCTACTTCCACCGCGATGATCCTTGTGAAATCGACATTTTTTATTTAACACAAATTCACCCCCCTCCTCCTCTCCTCTTGGTGTTCTTTGGGATCTTATAATTGGTATCAAAGCAGGTTGCTCTTGTTTTAATTTTTTGAATCATCTTGTTTTATGATCTAATCATTTTTATATCATCTTTTAAGATTCAATTATTTTATTTTAAGATTTAACCATCTTAAGAGCTATGGTATCAAGTGAATTTGTTTTCGCCGAAGGACAATCAATTAGTCGTTCTCCCCTTTTAAATGCATCAAATTTTCAATATGGGAAAATTAGGATTCAAGCATACATTTGTTCTATTGATATTAGCATGCGGGATATCGTTGAAAAATGTTATTATATTCATGAAAAATTATCCACCGAACATGACGAAAGATAGAAAATTTTTTCAAAATTGGATTGGAAAGCAAAGAATATTTTTTATTGTTCTTTAGATTCAATGAATTTCAATCGAATTTCTAATTGTGAAAGTGCAACCAAAATTTAGAAGAAACTCATTACTACTTATGAAGGAACGGATAAAGTCAAAGAATTTAGATTAAATATTTTAAATCATCAATATGATTCCTTCAAAATGCATGAAAATGAATCCATAAATGATATGTTTGCTCGGTTTAATAATATTGTGAATGACTTAGCATCTTTGGACGAGCTTAAAACTAATTCTCAAAAAGTGAAAAAGATTCTCAGGTCTCTCTCCTCCCAATGACATACAAAAAAGACTGTGATCGAACAAAAGGATCTAAACAAATTGAATTTTGATGATTTTATTGGTTCACTTCTAATCTACGAGATCGGAATTTAAGAAGAAAAATCTAATGCTCTCAAAAAGAAGACATTGGCTTTGAAAGCAAGCGAAAATGAAGATAACTCAAGTGAAGAAGAAGTGGGCGAAAAGAAACTCGCACGCTATATAAGAAAATTTGACAAATATCTCAAGTTGGTGAAATCTAAAAAATAGAGTGAGAAGCCAAAAAGAGGATTATGTAAACATCACTCAAATGACAAAAAGGAAACAACTCAGAGGGAGAAGAAGAAGAAGAAATATAAAGAATCAAGTGAAGATAAATCAAATAACTCATCAAGCTCTTCTAGTGAGAATGTATACTTGTGCCTAATGATACACAATGATGAGGTAACTTCAAACTCTTCAATTTCAAATAATGGCTCATCGAGATTTTTCGAAGAAAATGTTTATTTAGATGTAAATGAAGAACTCTCCTCTCTCATAAAAAGATATTTTTTCAACTAAAGAGAAAAATAAAAAATTACTATATGAGATCAAAAAGCTCAAAAATGAGATTGAAACTTTGAAATTTTCACATGCATATGAAATTGTAAAACTAACATGTTCTTTAGAAAATGTAAAGAAGAAAAATCATTTTTTTGAAAAACTCACAAAATAAGACTATTTTTCATGTAACGACAAATAATCTTAAGAATAATTTTGGACATGAAAATTCATATTGGAAATATAATCATCTATATGGTAGAAAATCACATATCAAGTGTTTTACATGTGGATTTTATGGTCATTATATATACCAATGCAAAATAAGAAAATCTTTACAATATGGGATGATATGGATTTCGAAAGGAACATTATATAACAAAATCGGACACAAAGAAGTTTGGGTACCAAAAGTTACTTGATTATTTTTCAGGTGTGCCTCACACGCAAAGGACATATAGAATTGAAAATGTGAATGCACAAAGGTTATGATAAAAGTATATCTATTTTTTTATGTCACTCAAAAATTCAAAACTACTATTTTTTTTTAAAGTGAAACATATAAAATTGATAATAGTGAGGAAGCATACTAAACTTTATTTTGACATATTATGCATATCATTGTTGTATTAAAGTTTTATGTCATATTTTGATTATTAATATTTTTTTTGCCTTCCTCGAATTGTTTTTATTTCACCATTATAAAATAGTCATAAATTTAGGGGAAGTTATTTCTTTATATACAAATTATTTTTTTTATGAAACAAAAGGAGGAGAAAATAAGAGAAATATGGTCTGAATATCACTTTATATAAAAGTTAAGTGTTAGGGGGAGTAAAATTGATTTTACCACTTATTTTACAACTTTTTTGCAACTTATACATTTTTCATATTTCTCGGTTTGTCTTCATAAAAAAGGGAGAGATTGTTGGATCTAAGTTTTAATGATATATAAAATTATATTTTGATGATACAAATCTTGAAAGATTAAAGTTAAAATGCTAAAAAAGTTTAAAGAAAAATGGATAACTTTATGTACTATATTTTGATTAAATAATTGACTATGATCCTATTAAATTTTGGATTAACCATAAATATAAAAGTTGTACATAATTCTGTTAGCTTTCTATAGAATAAAAATTCATCTCATTTGAATAATTGTGTAAAATGTTATGCTTAAAATAGTGCAGGATGATCAACCTGCCGGTTGGAACACCGGTCGACCGGTCTAGAACATAGGTCGACCGATCGGTGTAGAAAATGCCAAATTTTAATAAGCAGAATGTCGAGACTATACCGATTGAAGTACCAGTTGACCGGTTTGGAACATAGGTCGATCGGACATTACAGAATTCACCAATGACAGGTCTATATGTGCGGTCGACCGGCCTCCAAGTCAAATGAACAGTAATGGTCAAATTTGAAAAAAAAATTATGGAATGATTTTTGGACGAGTTTCTCAATTGCTGAAGCCTATAAAAGGAGTGTCAAAGTCAGAAGGAACTGCATCCATCTAAGCATTGAAGCAAAACTTCATGTAATCAAAAGAAAATCATTTTTTTTGAAGTTATCATTTAGAATTTTTTTTCTTTCTCTCTTCCCCTCTTGTGAGTTTAGCTTTGTAAAAGAGAGAAACATTTTATTTTGAAAAAATAGGGAGAGCTCCTGTGTAAAAGATGTTCTAAATCTTATCTCTTGAGCGAGAGAAAAAAATTAGCTTCCTAGAAGAAGATGTTGCCTTGTCTTTCGAAATGGATAAAATGTGGTTGATGTAAATGTCTTTCTTCCTTGGCCCATTTGAAATAAATGAAGGAATTAATGGAATCTCCGGCGGTCTCGAGGTCGAGAAGTCAGAGCGGGAATGTAGACAAAGGTGTGGTCGAACCTCGTCAACAACTACTGTATTTTTGCATTTTATTTTCTCTCTTTCCCTGTTCAAATTATGCTTATGATTTGAATTGCTTTATTTTAAAAGTTTTTAAAGAATCGGTTTTGTGCTTCCGCGACAATCTTTGTGAAATTGATATTTTTGATTTAACATCAATTCATCCTCCTCTCTTTGTGCCCTTTGGGATCCTACACAAATCTCATGGGGGACGTTTGAAAACGGAATCGTGGTTCTTCTTAAGTTTTCGGTGCATAGTTGAATTGACAGATTAGTTTCGGTTGTATTTAGTTGGAGTAGAATTTGATGATGAAGAATAAGATGGTTGATGTGATAGAAAAAATTATATGTGATGATTGAATTAAAAATAATTATTTAATTATGAAGTATAATTCTATTATTAATTAAAATAAAATTATAAAATAAAAAATTTTATGATAAAAAATTGTTAATATATATATATTATTTAAATATAAAAAAATCGTGTTTAAATTAATTATATTTAATGAAATAGTAATTTTTAATAAAATAATAAGTAATAAATAATATTATATTAATTCCTTATTAAAATTATTTTATATATATTAAATAATTTATTTTATAAACAATATGGTGTGAGATAAAAAAAGAAAAAGGATTTTGAATAAAAAAACAAAAACGATCACGTCAAACTCAAAATGAAAAAAAATATAATATTGTAACAGCTGCCAGTTCCACCATAATATGGTGGAACTGGGAGTGTGGAACTAGGGTTGTGTTCTCAGTTCCACCAATCTTGTTTCCACCCTATAACTTGGTTCCGGGGCGGTGTGTGACGGAACCAAGCAGAACAAGGGCGTGGTTCCCCTCGGTTTCGCAAACAAACGACCCCATATTCTTTTACTATGGGGTTGTTTGGCGACAGAAACTGGAGTTCCACCAAGTTCTTATAGTTCTAGTTGTGTTTGGATGTAGTAAAATTTGATGATGTGGAATAAGGTACATGATGTGTTAGGAAAAAATAAATGTGATGGGTTAAATTTTGGTAGGTTTTGAAATAAAAATTGATATTATAAATATAAAATAAAATATTGTTAATAAATAAAAATAAAAGTAAAAATAAAAAAAATTGTTCAAAAGAATTTTGTTAAAAATATATTATTTAAATATAAAAAATCAGTTTTTAATAAATTATATGTATTAAAATATTAATTTTTTAAGAAATAACAAGTAATAAATATTATTATATTAATATGTTATAAAAAATAATTTATATTTAATAAATAAATTATTTTATAAGTTACATGTGTATGTGAGAGAAAATAAAAAGAAAAAAAAATGAATACATGAAATTGAAAAAAAAATTAACACGTCAACTAAAAAAAGCAAAACCTGCTATAGTGTCACGTGAACTTTTTTCTGGAACTGAGTTCCATTTCCGATTCCATCAAACATCATTTGAGGGAGCCGATTGGAACCAAACGGAACCGGTGCCTGACACCAATTGTCAAAGAAGACTATAGAATGGACATAGCTTCTGTGTAATTTTATCTTACATTTTTAAGATCTTTTTGAAAAGGGAAGATAGACTATAGAATTTTAAATTTCTTTAATTTTTCCAACGATGCCAAACTGGCTCTAAACTTTAGTGTGATGAAATTGTTAGTACATTGAGGGAAAATAAGTGAATATATTAAATTTTACGTTAAAAAAAAGGTTAAATTAACTTTTTACTTCTATGCAATATTACATACTATTATATTTTATATTCAAAATAACATAACAATGAGTTCGTCATCATCACATGCATATGGAAATGACATGCCAACAATAGATGGACCCATTGTTTAATCCAAATATTCTAATATTAAATTTTTATTAATAATTTTAGTTTTTATTATTTTAGATAATGATTTTTCCACCTTCTTATTAATTATTGAATATCTCTCTTTCTTTTCTCTCTCTCAATCAATAAATCAATCACTCTCTCTCACACACACAGACTGTTATTAGATCCCTAACACGATCAGCTAAATTTGCTATCGTGGATATCCGTCACAAATCAAATTGTAATACTCGGTTTAAAAAAAAAAATAAACATAATAAGTAAATAAATAAAGCAAAGTTGTAAAACCCATCACCCAAAGCTCTTAATGTTGCTCATTATTGAGCACATTAGCATGATAAGTCCACAACCTAGCCTATAAAAACATTATTGCCCTAAATCTTGCTCTTATCCTTTCATTTTCTCTCCCTCACTTCTCTCTCTTCTTCCCCAAGCACACTCTATTCAGCAAGAGCAAGAGAGCTCCAACAAGGTTCTTCAAGGTTTCTTTTTCATTTTTGCATCCCTTTGATTTTCAGCATCATCCCCTTACTTTCTTTCCCAATCGGAATGCTTCTTAGGTGGAGAATGGTAAGAGGAGAGCGATTATCGGTGATTGGGAAGGTTTCATGCAAGGAGCAATCCAGATAAGAGGTGGGTGAATTCGAAATCCCCCTGCATACCTTAATTAGCAATAGGGTAGAATTAGGGTTCTTATCTTGAAATGTGTTCTTGATTAATGAAATGATGTGAAAAGGAATGATTGATTGTGTTCTTGTGTTTGATTCATGTTTTGTGATTCCTTATGACTATGAATGTGTTCTGTATTAGTCATCCATGCTTAGATAATTGTTTGTAAGCATTGATTGCATTTCTGGATTGAAAATCGCTGATAAAATGATTCTGTCCGATTTTATTTTCACGACGGTTGGTCGATCGATCAGAATATTGATCGACCGGTGACATGAAAATAGGTCGACCGATCGATAGAGACCGGTCGACCGATCATTTCTTCCGAGTCCTTTTAGATCGGCCGACCGAAGCTCATCTTACTGACCAAGCACTATCGGCCGAATGATCCAAAGATATCAGTCGACCGGTGCCTAGAAAGCCGATCGAAATCATTGAATGAACCCAACACCATCAGTCGACCGATCCAGAGATATCGGTCGACCGGTGTAAAGAAATCGGTCGACCGGCCAGAGAGAACCGGTCGACCGACCCTTATCCGGAATCTATTTTGATTGTTGATTGATCTAGATTCTATCCTTGATTGTGATATGCTATTATCTACTGATTGAATCCATTGTCTTGTTATTGATGTATCCAGTGATCCAATCCTCTTATAGAATGAAAAGAACGATGGAATGGTAAAGAGATTAAAGTAAGAAAGATGAAAGGATAAAGGGAGGATGGCCAGCCCATGTTAAGTGCTTATAGTGAAGGGTCGCTCCTTTAGTCATGGCTTGATCACCCATTGACTGCACAAGACTGTATTGTTTGCTAGGCGTAAAACCTCCAAAAGTTAAAGGCACCCAAAGGCACCTAAAGACATATAATGCTAAGAAAGAAGTTCAAGAACAAAGATTGTACATATGACATGAATATGATGATGATGAGTGAGGCATGATTATATGATACATGATATCTATCCTCTTATCCATTGATATCTCAAATCGAATGATCTTATGCTCTCTATCTGATCTTGTTAAAGTGATTACTGATTCTAACTATTGCTATTTATTATTATGCATTGAATACTTTATGGATCTCCACTATGCTGTATAGCTTACGGGAGGACCTCCTCCCCTGTGTTGATTTCCACAGGGCCATGTCAGTGATGTTGATGAGATCGTGTGTCGCGACCAGCTCGAGCGATGATAAAGCACATGAACTAACAGAGGGCCTAGTTACATTTTTCTTACTTTCCGCATTTATGGATTTGGATGTAATTCAGATATTGTAGTCATTATGGAGATTGGGTGGTACTTGAGACTTCCGCTATTTTGATATCCGATGTTTCCTTTTTATTACTATTGCTGAGCTATTATTGTTTTTAATGGAATTTTGGTCAATTTATCGTCAAATGTTATCATTTTTCGTAGCGCCTTTGGATAGATCCTCGCCACATGGCGTTGGTCGATTCGGAGGCATTACATTTATGGTATCAGAGCCGCTGTTCGGACTCTTTTGACGTCTTATTGTATAGTATGGTATGAGGACTGTAAGTCAAATTCATGTTTATGATATGGTATTGGTTGTAATGTATTGTTCTTTCATGATTAAAGGATAAAGATGTCTAGACGATCATAGAGGATCCAAGAGCGGGAGGCCGGGTCGGCCCACATTGCTCATGAAGCGCCAGGAGGTCCGGAGGACCCAATTGATGAGTCCCAGACCTTAGCCCAGTGAGGTCGGGGACGGGACTGTGGTCGAGGACGCACTACTAGCTGCGGCCGAGGACGAGGCCGCAGTGTGAGGGCACAGTCGCAAGATGAGCTCATTGATGAGACTGACCCACTGGAGGGCAATCAAATTGGAGGCGGCCAGTTCGCGACCAGACGTCGCATGCGGGGACCTCGATAGGAGGTTTTTGAAGATACTATTGAGGCATTTCTGAGGCTACATCCGCCACAGTTCGAGGGCAAGGCGGATTTCTTTAAGGCTGAACAATGGATAGAGACCCTGGATCGCATATTTAAATTGATGAAGTGTGCTGAAGAGCGAAAGGTGCTTTATGCTATCCAAATGATTACGGACACTGCCATGGGATGGTGGAAGACCACCAAAGCCACCAAATTCAGAGGGCTGGAGGAAGAGGAGATACCATGGGCTGAGTTTAAGGAGGTTTTACTGACCGTTACACTCCTGAGCACGAACACGAGGAATTCCTGGAGCTTGTGCAGGGAACCATGTCTGTGGTGGAGTACCACACTCAGTTTGTCATGCTAGAGCAGTATGCCCAATGCCATTTGTGGGCCGCATCAGGGCAAATAAATTCATCAATGGGCTGCAACAGGAACTTAAGACTGAAGTCCTATCTAGGGACTATGATACTTTGGAGAAGGCAGTGAGACTGGCTACTCGCATGGAGAAGGATCAGGCTGAGCGCAAGACAAAAGCCCCAGCCAAGCCAGTAGAGCAGCAGCGACCGTGGACCGAAGATCGTCGACCGTCCAGGAGGGACGACCGTCGCGATCGCCGCTATAGGCCTTACTACCAGAGAGAGGCCCCACGCTATGCTCCACCCCAGCAGCGCCCAGCACCAGTGCAGTTTCAGGTATAATATTTCAAAATGTTAATTAAGAATGTGTTAAAGAATGACAATTAACTCACTTTTCGTGAAATAGCCTCTGAGACAATTGCCACCTCCTCCTCGCTAGCCTCAACCACAGGCACTAGTAGTTCAACAGAGGTCTCTCTGCCCTCATTGCGGATGATATCATGACGGTGAATGTCGTAGGAGGAATGGTTCGTGCATCCAGTGCGGACAGTTCGGACATTTTGCCCGAAACTACCCTCAGTTTGCTAGGGGAGGTCGTGATAATCGGGGCGTCGGAGGCGCAAACCTCGTGGTCCAGGGCAGGGTGCACAATATGGAGGTGAATGCTGCCCAGAATGATAACGATGTTATCAGAGGTACCCTTCCTATTGTTGGTGTGTATGCTATTATATTGTTTGACTCTGGGGCCACGCATTCGTTTATTTCGGAGTTGTGCACCCAAGCTCTTGGCCTGTCTTTGCAGCAGATGCCTCACGCCATGAGGGTGAGCACCCTCATGGGAGATTTTCACACGGCTAGGTACATCTCGAATGTACCTGTCACCGTGGAAAAGAAGAATTTTTCTACATATCTTATTGTCATCCCGATGACAGACTATGACGTCATCCTAAGGATGGATTGACTTTCTTATCATGATGTAGCCCTACACTGCAAGCAGAAGAAAATTGTTATAGGTGCACAGGACAAGCCTAAGGTGATTATCAGGGGTACTTCATCAGAAAGCAAGAAGATGATTGTCTCAGCTATGAAGGCTCAAAAGATGATACATAAGAGATGTTGTGCCTACTTGGCAAGTGTGGTGAAGACCGATGCACCAACCACCGCACTGCAACAGATAGATGTAGTGCGTGAGTTTTCAAATATTTTTCCTAAAGATACTTCAGGATTACCACCGAGGCGCGAGATAGACTTCAAGATTGAACTTCTACCTGGCACCACACCTATCTCCAAGGCACCGTACCGCATGGCACTTGCCGAGATGCAAGAGTTGAAGAAGCAGATACAAAAATTGTTGGATAAAGGCTTTATTCGTCCGTGTGTCTCGCCATGAGGAGCGCCTGTATTGTTTGTTAAGAAGAAGGATGGTTCAATGCGGCTTTGCATTAACTACAGGATGCTCAACAAGGTGACGGTGAAGAACAAGTACCCTCTACCCCGCATCGACGATCTCTTCGACCAGTTGTCCAAGGTATCCGTATTCTCCATGATCGATCTGCGGAGTGGCTACCATCAGTTGAGAGTTGCTGAGGAAGATATACCGAAGACAGCTTTCCGGTCTAGGTATGGCTATTATGAATTTTTAGTAATTCCATTTGGACTGACAAACGCTCATACAACGTTTATGGATCTGATGAACAGGACCTTTCGGTCCTACCTAGATCAGTTTGTCATAGTGTTTGTGGATGACATCCTAATCTACTCATCCAGTCCAAAGCAGCATCGAGAGCATCTCAGAATAGTGTTGGAGACCCTGCGCCAACACAAGCTTTACGACAAACTCTCTAAGTGCGAATTTTAGCTGAAGGAGATCATGTTTCTTGGACACACAGTATCCAAGAAGGGCATTTCAGTAGATCCCGCAAAGGTAGAGGCAGTGAATAATTGGGCAAGGCCGAAGAATGCATCCGAGATCTGCAGTTTTCTAGGATTAGCATGTTACTACAGGAGATTCATCAAAGACTTCTCCAAAATTGCAGCACCGCTCACGAACCTCACGAAGAAAGCGGAGAAGTTCATCTGGTCTGATAAGTGTGAGCAGAGCTTTCAGACATTGAAGTATCGTCTGACATCAGCACTTGTTCTTACCATCCCGACGGGCGCGGAGGATATGTAGTCTACAGTGATGCATGTAGGACAGGTTTAGGGTGTGTGCTAATGCAGTATGGTAAAGTGGTGGCCTATGCTTCGCGCCAGTTGAAGAAGCACGAGGTTAACTATCCCACGCATGACTTGGAGTTAGCTGCTATAATTTTTGCTTTGAAGATAAGGAGGCACTATCATTATGGGGAGACTTTTGAGATCTTCATAGATCATAAGAGTCTCAAATATATTTTTGACCAGAGGGATCTTAACATGAGGCAGCGTCGTTGGTTGGAGCTCTTGAAGGATTATGAATTTGCTATTAATTGTCATCATGGTAAAGCAAATTCAGTGGCAGATGCACTGAGTAGGAAATGGGAAGGTTCACTAGCATACATTAGAGTACGGGAGTACGAGATGTTACAGGAGATAGATCAGTGGTGTCCTAGGCTTGGCAGTAATGGAGCGATGTGGATGATGCATCAGATGAGGCCCAGTATGATAGACAGGATCATAGCTGCTCAGAAGGAGGATCCAGAGTACCAGAAAGTGTTGGAGAGATGTCAGAATGAGCTTAAGGACTTCCAAATATCAGCGGATGGAGAAATTCGGTATAGGAACAGATTATGGGTTCCCACAGATGCCACCATCAGACGAGAAGTAATGGATGAGTGCCATAAGTCTGAGTTTGATATCCATCCTGAAAGTACTAAGATGTACAAATATGTGCAGCGCAACTATTGGTGGCCTGACATGAAGAGGGAGATAGCTGAGTATGTGTCTAGATGTCTGGTGTGCCAGCAGGTGAAGATTGAGCACCAGAGGCCATACGGAAAGTTGAAGCCTCTAGATGTCCCATAGTGAAAGTGGGATAATATCACTATGGATTTTGTATCCAACTTGCCCAAGTCCAAGAATAGTCATGATGCCATATGGGGGGTGGTAGACAGATTCACGAAGGCGGTACACTTCATCCCTATTCGGTGGAAGCAATCGATAGAGAGTCTACTAGACTTATATGTTAGAGAGGTGATTAGACTACATGGCATCTCAGCATCGATTGTTTCTAATAGAGACTCCAGATTCACTGTCAGATTTTGAAAGAGCATGCATGAGGCATTTGGCACTAGGTTGAATTTCAGCACTGCTTTCCACCTTCATACCGATGGACAGTCTGAGAGGACTATTCAGACATTAGATGACATATTGCAAGCTTGTGCACTAGATTGACAGGGCAACTGGGATGAGCACATTCATCTAATTGAATTTGCTTACAATAATAGCTACCATTTCAGTATCGACATGACGCTCTTTGAGGCTTTATATGATAGACCTTGTCGTTCATCCGCTCACTGGGGTGAAGTAGGAGAAGAGAATATCATGAGCAAAGAGGAAGTGGAGGAGGCAGTAGAGTATGCCGAGAAAGTGGAGCTGATCAAGCAGAGGATGAAGATAGCTCAGGGCAGACAGAAGAGTTATATTGATAAGGGCAGACGTGAGCAGATTTGTCAGACTGGTGATCAGGTTCTATTGAAGGTGTCTCCCATGAAGGGAGTTATGAGGTTCAGTAAACGAGGGAAGCTTAGCCCTCGGTATGTGGGACCCTTCGAGGTACTGGAGTTAGTAGGTGAAACAGCATGCAGGCTAGTCTTGCCACCTTCCTATGGGCGGGTGCATAATGTGTTTCATGTTTCCATGCTTAAAAAGTATAAGAATGATGCTGCTAATGTTTTACAGATCGAAGAGCCAAATCTAGTTGTTGATTTGACATTCGTAGAGTACTCGACACATATAGTGGAACGGAAGGTACAACGCCAGAAGAATAAAGAGGTGCCTATGGTCAGAGTAGCCTAGCGTTTCCATCACGGCGATGAGGCCACATGGGAATTCGATTCAGAGATGCGCCAATAATTCCTACACCTATTCGGTAAGACCACTACCTAGTGCAAAATTCGAGAACGAATTTTCTTTTAAGAGGGTAATGATGTAATACCCGATTAAAAAAAATATAATAAGTAAATAAATAAAGCAAAGTTGTAAAACTCAACACCCAAAGTCTCTAATGTAGCCCATTATTGAGCCCATTAGCATGATAAGCCCACAACCTAGCATATAAAAGCATTATTGCCCTAATGCTTGCTCTTATCCTTTCATTTCCTCTCCCTCACTTCTCTCTCTTCTTCCCTAAGCACACTCTATCCAGCAAGAGCAAGGGACCTCCAGCAAGGTTCTTCAAGGTTCCTTTTCATTTATGCATCCCTTTGATTTTCAGCATCATCCCCTTACTTCCTTTTTCAATCGGAATGCTTCTTAGGTGGAGAACGACAAGGGGAGAGCGATTATCGGTGATTGGGAAGGTTTCATACAATGAACAATCCAGAGAAGAGGTGGGTGAATCCGAAATCCTCCTGCATAACTTAATTAGAAATAGGGTAGAATTAGGGTTCTTATCTTGAAATGTGTTCTTGATTAATGAAAGGATGTGGAAAATGAATGATTAATTGTGTTCTTATGTTTGATTCATGTTTTGTGATTCTTTATGACTATGAATGTATTCTGTATTAGTTTTCCATGCTTAGATGATTGTTTGTAAGCATTGATTACATTTTTGGATTGAAAATCGTTGATAAAATGATTCTGTCCGATTTTATTTTCACGACGATTGATCGACCAATATTCGACATGAAAATCGATCGAGCAATATTCGACATGAAAATCGATCGACCAATCGATAGAGATCGGTCGACCGATCATTCATTCCGAGTCTTTTTAGGTCGGCCGATCGGCCGACCGAGGCTCATCTTACTGACCAAGCACTATCGGCCGACCGATCCAGAGATATCGGTCGATCGGTGCCTAGAAAGCCGACCGAAATCATTGAATGAAGAGAATCGATCGACCGACCCTTATCCAGAATCCATTTTGATTGTTTATTGATCTAGATTCTGTCCTTGATTGTGATATGCTATTCTCTACTGATTGAATTGTTGTATGATTGAATCCATTGTCTTGTTATTGATCTATCAAGTGATCCAATCCTCTTATAGAATGAAAAGAATGATGAAATGGTAAAGAGATTAAATTAAGAAAGATGAAAGGATGAAGGGAGGGTGACCAGCCCATGTTAAGTGCTTATAGTGAAGGGTCGCTCCCTTAGCCATGGCTTGATCACCCATTAGCTGCACAAGGTAGTATTGTTTGTTAGGCGTAAAACTCTCAAAAATTAAAGGCACCCAAAGGCACCTAAAGGCATGTAATGCTAAGAAAGAAGTACAAGAACAAAGATTGTACATATGACATGAATATGATGATGATGAGTGAAGCATGATTATTAATCCAGCATGATTACTGAAACTTCTCATGATTATATGATACATGATCTCTATCCTCTTATCCATTGATATTTCAAATCGAATGATCTTATGCTCTCTATCTGATTTTGTTAAAGTGATTACTGATTCTGACTATTGCTATTTATTGTTATGCATTGAGTATTTTATGGATCCCCACTAGGCTGTATAGCTTACTGGAGGACCTTCTCTTCTGTGTTGATTTTCACAGGGTCAGGTTAGTGATGGTGATGAAATCGTGTGTCGCGACTAGCTCGAACGATGATAAAGTACATGAACTGACGGAGGGCTTAGTTACATTTTTCTTACTTTCCGCATTTATGTATTTGGATGTAATTCAGATATTGTAGTCATTATAGAGATTGGATAATACTTGAGACTTCCGCTATTTTGATATCCGATATTTTCTTTTTATTACTATTGCTGAGCTGTTATTGTTTTTAATGGAATTTTGTTCAATTTATCGTCAAATGTTATCATTTTCCGTAGCGTCTTCGAATAGATCCTCGCCACGTGGCATTGGTCGATTCAGGGACGTTAGACAAATCGTCTTTCTCATGCTACGCTGCTTCTACTTCTTCTCTTCTCCTGGACATCTCCGACCCTTGCAAGCACTGTCGTCACTCATCTCCCAGGCTTCCAGAGCCCCTTACCTTTCTATCCGGAGACCGGGTACATTTGCATGCTTAATATACAACTACAAGTCTAACTTTAACTTTTTGGCCGGTTAAATAAACTAAATCTGTCTCCTCCTAGCTACAGAAACTGAAACTAAATGTATGATGCAGTTAATTCATCTTAGTTACACATTTTTTTTTTTGCAGTTATGTGAAGGTGGAGGAGGCGAATGGATTCAAATTATTCTACTACTTCATACAGTCGGAGAGGAACCCAGCGAGAACCCAGTCATTCTTTGGCTCACGGGAGGCCCCAGATGCGGTTTGATCTTCGAAATCGGTACTCAATATTTTTACTTATTCGAATGCTAAACACACTTTTTGTTTTCAATTACGTAGAGCACATTATTTATTTTTTCGAATTAGGGCTTTGAACACCGGTGTATCAAGTGGGTACCCAAAAAAAATATAAAAAAGCGTGATCAATAATCTTTAGTGGGTGAGGCCTTGAGTCTTCTTTCGGTCTATAAATAAGCAAGTTGTGGCATGTTGTTGGTGTATCAAGAAGTGATAGCAGTGCATTTAGAGAGTGTTTGTGCTCTTACATAAAATATAATATTAGTTTTTCTTAAGTGTTATTTTGGTTTAATCAATTTCTCTTCATTAGGATAAAAAAACATGTTTCCTTTTTCTTTCTAACTGAAAAAGGAATATATATGTAATCGAAAAAAAAAACTGTCAGCTGACAATTACCATTCTCATCTAGGTTTGCAATTTACCCAGACATCCAGAGTGGTGGAATATAAAATACTTGATAAGTTTTCTCTTGCATGCAGGCCCTCTTAAATTCGTCTCTGCAGAGTACAATGGGAGCTTGCCAAGTTTGGTGTATCATCCTTATGCATGGACAAAGGTGAGATCAACCTCCAGCATGTAACCCTTTCATTCTACAGATTTGTGAACCAATCTGAATTAGTTTTCATGTCAAGGTTGCCAACATAATCTTTCAAGATTCTCCAGCCGGGTCTGGTTTCTCATTTTCCGAACGCCCTGAAGGATACAATGTCGGTGATGTATCTTGGTCTAAACAAGCCCACAAATTTCTCATCAAGGTGACTAAGAAGACCTGAAAGTTCAGGCTTCAGTGGATTCCATAGAAGCAGGTTAGATTGAAGATCATATGCCACTTAATGTTTTTGTCAATAACTTCCTGTAGTGGTTTGAAGATCATCCAATGTTTTTGACAAATCCCCTGTACATTGCTGGAGACTCATATGCTGGAAAAGTCATCCCTGTTATTGCTCAGGAAATATCAAATGGTACACAAATTTGTATTTTTTTTTTCTGGATGCATAATTACTTTGCCATTAGATTTTCTTAATTCATAGTGCCCGCTATTGTAATCAGGTGTGGAGAATGGGATAAAGCCTATCCTCAATCTCAAGGTAATTTTAAGTATATTATTTTATTCTTGACATAAATATGTTGTGAAATTATTGTCTTGAGTCTGTTTTATAACTATGTAAACCTTTCTAAATAATAAAATAATAATATTTTCTTTAGAACAATTGTATCATTTCATATAATTAAATTATTTAATAAGTTTTTATCCTCTTTACCCCTCAAATTATGGTTGAAAAATCCGCCTCTGTTTCCTTGAGTTACCTATAATCTAAATCAGGTGAAAAAAATTCTCTTCTTTTTCTTTTCATTACCTTGGTTTCTCCTCCATCCATTGGTTTTGTTTGGATTGAAGAAAAAGAAGAGTAAAAAAAAGGAAGGAAAGGAAAATTTATTGTTTTCTTCTTGTTTGGATAAGTTGGTTTAGAGGGAGAGGAGATCATATGGACTTTTTTTTTCAACCCCAAAACAGAGGGAAGAGAAGGGAAAAGATGTTATTTTATAGGACACTATCTTGCCCACTCAAGTATGTAGAGTAAATTTAGTTCCTTTAATATTAGTTTTCTTTGTTTAATTCATCTTCTTACATTATCTACTTTATTACTTATTATTTTCCACTCCCTATTCTCATATTCCTTGCTAATATATGCTTTCTCTATTTTTCATTTTTTCCTACATATTTTGCATTCTTTTAATCTTTCTTATGATATTTTTTTGCTCAACCCAACTCATCCTATTTGTTGTGAAAATATTTTTTGCCAAATTGATTGGACTAGGTTAAATCATGATTGAATCAATCAGATTGGCCATTCCGATTTGAGTTAAGAGACACTAGGTGAATTTAAATTGGTCAACCATCAATAGGGCACATCTCTATCTCTAGTTAATGTTCTACATCATTCGTATATTGTCCATCAATCTCTCAAGATGCATAGTTTCCATTTTTCAGCATCTCTTTTTCTCTTTTCAGACTTTGCACAAAATTATTATCTTGTTTCTCACTTGGTCAAGATGCATAATTTTCTTTTACAGCATATTGCATAGAATACTTTCGAACCTAATTCAAACATCTTATTCTATTATATTAGTGAGCAAAACCTTAACGGCCATGGTCCCGAGTAATCAATGGCTATAAGTAATTTTTCGTGTATGCAATAAAAATATACCTGCCACGCATCAAGAATTCACATTGTCAAATATTAATCATAATCAAGAATTGCCTAATTTGTCTTATCCTAACTTGTAATGACGGAAAATCCATACCACATAAATCAGAACCCCTCATCTTTTTTGTGAAGTTCCAAGTATTCAAACTTGAGGTGCAACCAATGCTAAATTGATATATTTAGGAGAGTTTTCTTTCCCATATTAAATATATAAATTCAAATTACTCCTTTTAGGCGCCAATTAACCTACTAATACTCATGTCAAGAATGACAATGATTTTGTTAAACCATGTAATAAATATTGGGTCACAAGGCACCAAGAGTTCATGGAAATTAGAAAATCAAATACAATAAAATTAGAAAGAGAAGAAAGAGAGAGCAAATACAAAGATGGCTGAGAAAGAGAGAAAGAACGAATACTTTCCAAGTGGAAGATTTAATAAAATTCTCATGTATCTTCCACATTTTTTTCTTTTAAGCCTTATTATTTGAAGTGTCTTGGACATCTTTTATAACTTCAAACATTCTACATAACCATTGTCGAGTTAGTTAAAATGTTAACTTTATACACATCAAAATTGTAGATGTTTTCTCCGTATGGTCAATTATATGGGTCGTCTCTCAACTTTAGGTCAATATCTCAATGCTCCTTCAACTTCAATTTGTAACTAGATTGTCCCTAAACTTTATTTTTCTTACACGCATTGTCCTTCCGATCAGTGATAGTCAGTTTTGTGATTATATTACTAACGTGGCATAATATAAAATAATAAAATTAATAAAAAATTATTATAAAAAAATAAAAAATGATGGCCGACGATGGCGTCCCGTGCGAGCTCGCATAGCAAAATGGTGCCGGCCCCCTTTCTTGCTCGTGCGCGGCGAGGGAGAAAAGGTGGGGCCGGCGCCCCTCCTCTCGTGAGCTCGCCCGCCGACGAGCTCGCACAGGGGCGTCGGCCCCCCTTTCTTCCGGCGCGCACCCCCCTTTTGTGGGCTCGCCCATGGGCAAGGGAGAAAGGGGGGGGGGGGGGGGGGGGGGCAACACCATTTGTGCCAGTTCTCGCGCTGACGAGTTTGCACAGGGGGCACCCCCCACTTTCCTTCCTCACGCTCGGCAATGGAGAAAAAGCGGCGCCGGCCTCCCTTTCCTTCCTCCCCCACAGCGAGGAAGAAAAAGGGGCCGGCATCCCCTGTCGTACAAGGTGCGCCACCCTCGACATTTTTTTATTTTTTATTAATATATATTTTTGTATTTTTTATTGTGCCATGTTAGCGCTATAATCGAGAAATTGGCTATTATTAGTCAGGAGAATCAAGCGTGTAAGAAATTTAAAGGTTGAGAACATTTTAATTACAAATTAAAATTAGGGGATCGAATTATTATCGCACTCAAAGTTAAGGGATGATTCGTGTAATTTACCTGAACTACGGTCGTCCACTCTACACTAGCCAAGTGTCATTAGACTTCATACAACGCACGACCTATTAGTCTTGTGGATGTTTGCTTTGGATCAACAAAAACATTTCATATCAGCAAACATTCTTATTTCGATATTGTCATCCACTACATAACTTTGGTAGTTACTGATCGTTCTAGACCATGCCGTAGAGTTTTGCCTGGCCTAGCTCGTTGGACCGGTGTTTGGCCATGAAAACGGATTGTGGGTCACCTCAAATTCGCTCTTGAGGTTGACCCACTTTGAACCAGTCAAAATTCGGGTTCAACCGATCGACCGACAGGTTAGGGTGACCTGGTCGAGTCAAGATAAAAAAATAAATTTGAAAAAAAATTTAAAAAAATTAGGTTACATTACTTATACATACATACATATATATATATATATATAGACATATTTAAAATTTATGCTCTAACTTTCTTCATTTTACATATTATATCACCAATATTTCTTTAAGGAAGATTTTATCATCATTTAGATAATAATTATTTAATTGATAATTACTTTATTATATTATTTGACTTATTATACTATTTTATTTTACTTCATTATATTTTGATTTATTTATTATGCATCTTACAAACATATTAAGAATATCAAAGAAATTTATTTAACATATTATATTTATTTTATTAACTTATATTGTTCAATTCGATCGATCGATTTGATCCGGTCCAATCTTTCGGTTTGATCCACTCCGACCGGTTCAACCTGACTCAGCCATCAATAAAAAAAGAGTAGATGATCAGGTCGAATTTTACAACATTGGTTCTAGATGTCATTCACTTCGAGTGAGCAACTGCACATTAACGATTGAGCCAGGTGTGACCTCAACTATGAAGTTATCATAGAGGGTGTCCACTTTGATTACCGAACATCCGGACTTCGAACCGCACTTCAGAAGTTCTACCAACAAAATTCTTTCTCTTTGTCTTTTTTCGGACTTTCAATTAATTATCTCAGTCATTTGAACTTTTTATTTAGCACAATAATGCCACAAATAGTAAGTCATATCATCATAAGAATAAAATAGTCATGAATAAATATTACATTTAATCATAGAACCATTTATTTTAATATTTTTAAATGTGTCAAATGGTTAATTTTGAAACATTCAAGATTTGTACCAATAAAATTTAATTTATTACACCATAAAACATAAATTCCAACAATAAAATTATGAAATAATTTTATAATGCAGTATATGCACTTTAAGTACACTGAGTTCTGTTAGCCCTTTCAAATATGATCTAGAACTGTAGAAAATCATTCATATGAAACAGCCCCTTAGTGAAATCATTCTTCCTATACCTGTGAATTCAGAGAACGGAAATCATTCTTCCTATACCTGTGAATTCCACATGTACTAAAAAATGATTTAGAAGGAGAATCTTTTTTATTTTCCATCATGAATAGATTGTTATCCTTGCATCTATTTCATCCATACCGGATGAGCTTTCTTCCTCTTCATTGTTTTCATTTCATCTCAATCCAAATATGCAATGAAATGTTTTTATTCCAACAAAGAAATAACTTCCTTTCTGTTTCTCTTTGCTTTCAGGGTTATCTAATGGGGAACCCATTTACAGGTGCCAAAATTGATATGAATTCCAGGATACCACACGCTCATGGTTTAGGAATTATTTCTACGCAATTCTTTGAGGTAGCTCTGTTCTAAATTGCATCAATAAGGTACAAATTCTTAGTAATGGTGCCTCAACGTCCTTTCCTACATTCCAGGAAACACAAAGATGCTGCAACGGACAAGATCACAGATATCCCAGCAATGCACATTGTGCAAGACATCTTGATGCTTTCGATAACGTGAGTCAATCCTGCGAGTGTGTTTCAGCCGACTATTCTGCATTGTTTTGATTATTTTCACCTTCAGATTCTTTCAGAAATTAACACGGCGCATGTTCTTGAGAGACATTGCCCTCTTGTATCCCCTAGAAGAATGTTGGACAGCGAGAATCTGGAGCTCTTCAATCCGCCTGAACGTCCTATACTTGCTTGCAGAGTAAGTGTACAAAAGGATGCAGAGTTGATCTAATGTATCGCACTATCAAAGAGATTGCTGTTGAGATTGCATATTATAATTTCTAAACCCTTCATCACATTTATCAACCACGCAGCAAAATTCGTATACTCAGCTTGTTTTCCTCCTGAGAATACGAAGTGGTCCACAATTTAATGTCATCTTTTTTCCTCTCGCAGTCTTACGCTTATTTTCTATCCTATTACTGGGCAAATAGTGATGCTGCCAGGCATGCTCTCCAAATCAAGAAGGCGACCTCCTAACTCATCACAAAGGAGATGGAAATCCACCAAGATGAATAAATACTTAGTAACACATATGCTCAGCTACATAAAACTTGATTCTTCAAAGAGGAAATTTGAATTTCAATTTAAATTAGTTGAACGAGAAGAAGACTTTTTTATTCTTTTAGTTCTTGTTCTTGATACATTAGTGGATAGTTGCTTCAATCAATCGATGCTCTTGTGTTTTTTTTTTTTGTTACCTAAACCTTCGAAGGTGATATGTTGCAGGGAACAGTGCCTGAATGGCAAAGATGTGAGAAATCTTTACCATATACAAATGACATTGCGAGTAATATAAATTATCACCTTAATCTTGCAACCAAAGGTTATCGTGCTTTAGTCTACAGGTATAATCCTAACCACAAAGCTTAGTTCCTTCTATCCAAATTCGAAGTTTTAACTTTTCTTGAAATTGCATGGCTAAATGGATAGATCTCCAGAGCGAACCTAGCGCAGACTGTCCATATGATGGCAACTTAAATATTCTATTTCCAGTTGTTAAATTTAACAGTTGATTCTTCCATTTGGGTTATTTATATATAGTACTTGACAATGATTTCTATTTCGTTTAGCGGCGATCATGACCTCGTGGTCCCATTTTTGGGCACCCAAGAGTGGATACGATCTCTTAACTTCTCCGTCGTAGACGATTGGAGGTCCTGGCACTATGCTGGTCAAACTGCTGGGTGAGTTTACAGTGAGAATAAAATATCAAATTCTGAGAAATATCTTTTTTTTTTATCAGGGAGAAAGAGCCTTCCTATCCATTAACGATCTCGACTGATTTAGCTTCTTTTGATGACTTTTAATTATTATCTTGTAGTTATACAATCATGTATTCCAACAATTTGACATTTGCGACCATAAAGGTAACAATTAATTGCACTTCATCTTCAAGTAAGGGAACCAATACCTGACTGTTAGTCTGATCTAAGATCTACATCATTTTGTTCCTTTGATAGGGTGCTGGTCACACAGCTCCAGAGTACAAGCCTCAGGAGTCTTTGGCTATGCTTGAGCGATGGCTTTCTTATACGCCTCTGTGATCATTCTTTCCTTTGTAGTTGCCCCTGTGAAATAAAGCCATGGAGAGGGAAACTCTTTGTAAGTTGATTCTTTAAAATGCAGCAATACAAGTTACCAATAGCAACAATTAGGATGCATAAGATGTTGGAAGGGAGACAATTTGTACATCCATCAGTGTAGATTGTTCTCCATGTGAATTTGAGTGTATGACCTGAGAAGGATTTGTATGAGCAACGCATGAAAACCAAAACGCTCAGTACGTTTAAATTTAGCAAATTTATGATGCCCTATATTTTTGTCATTGCTTCATAGTACTTTCCTTTCTCATATTTATATTGCACAGAACCACTCTTCAAAATCTATTCAAATGCAAAATGATTATTTCCTTCATTTTTTTCTAAACTATTGTGCTTTTTCATATCTAATTTTAAAGTATCAACTTAACATACCATATTCTTAAACTTTATCATATTTTTCACTTTAGTTCTTACTTCTAATTTTGTTAACTTTTCTATTAATTTCATTTTTTTTCATTTGTAAAAAGAGTAAAAGCCCTTCCACCAACTCTTCTAATTAGTTTTTTATATTATTTTTTAACATTAAAAGGAGAAGAGTTTGTGCTATTTTTTGGTTTTTTATATTATTTTTTAACATTAAAAGAGAGAAAAGTTGGTGAAAGGGCGTTTTAGTCTTTTCATAAATGAAAAAAATAGAAAAATTAATAGAATCTTAAGGAAGGACCAAAGCGAAAAATATGGTAAAGTTTAGATATTTCATAAGGTAAGTTTATAGTTTGAAGTTATACCCAATACAAAAAAGGTGAATGGTTGACATAGGTCTTGTTTGGTTGGGGAGGTAGGCTAGAATTATAGGTTGGTTCAACCTAGTTTCTCAAAATAGGAGTCTACGACTTTATAATGTCTTGAAAATTTTTTCTTTGTCTACATAGAAAACTATCTCATTAACATTACTCAATACTATATCTTGACCTTTTTTTTACATTAACCAATCAGCATACTATCTTACATAAGCTAAAGATTAATTTTATAGTATTTTATTATAATAGCAGAAGCAATTTAGACTCTAAACAATAACTTATGGGTTATGGCCTACAACTATACAATAGCGACACTATATCCATGTATATATCACTCGTTGGAGCACCATTATCGTCACCTATACAGATCCAAATGCAAGGGCAAAGCCCTATGATTAAGGTCACCCATAATAATTATCAATATAAACAATGGATCAATATCAATTCTATCAATAAATAATTATCTAATCTATGATTGATGAGAAAGATTATTAATTAACAATAACAATGAGAAATAGCTAATTGATCAATCATGGCAATAATCCACATCATCAATTACCAATTTTAATTATCTATAATCAACAATATTTCAATTCAATTCAATAATGATTATCAATTCAATATCAAATATCATCAATTAGCCAAAGGTTAATGAAGGCCACAATTCAACAATTAACAATTATCAATTGATCAATTATCCACTGGCCAAATATCGATGAATACCATAATAACAATTATTAATTCAATTATATTATCAATTTATCAATTCAACTATCAAGCACAAAAGCCATAATTTATTATTCATCAGTCACAAGAATGAAATCAATAATCTATTCACTATGGTGAAATCAATTATTCATGAGTCATTAGGGTACAATTCAATAATCAATTCAATTATCGATTCAATTCATATCGATCAATACAATCAATTATTTCAAGTGCAATATAGGAGCACTCTATTATTAAGAGATATCATGACACTTCATGTCAATCAATAAATTTAGGTATGATACATAATTTTTATGCTATCTGCCCTATTCAATTCCATTATCCATTAGTCCGAAGGAGAATCTATCAACCCAAAGGCAAAATTAGTCCGACGACCTAGTTAGCCCGAAGGCGCAATTAGTTCGAAGGTCCAATTAATAGAATTGGCTCAACAATTTTTAGCTTTTATCTCAAGTACATATCTATCTTTAACAATTTATCGTAGGTTAAACATGACTCAATCAGAAATATCACTAGATTAATATAATAATCAGTTGTATGATCAGATACGATGATAATGAATCGAATACGATAATAATTTGATCAGGATCAATCAATAATAAGAACAATATCATGATTAAGTGTAATAACAATAATAATCAAATATGATAACAATATGGTCAGATATGATCACATTAAAATCAAGGATGTTAATCAAATGATTGACAATGATTAACAATCATATCTATCCAATTAATTATAAATCAATACATAAAAATCTAATAACTGTCCCTAAATCGACCTGCAACGAGAGGAACCCTGGTCGTGTTCTGATAACATCCGATGTGCATCGACCCGATGGAACTGGGCTGGGTATGACTTGATCCCAAGCCGGGTTGGCCCGGTTCCATCTCCCATTCTTTGTTAATTAAAGCTGGAGACGAGTGTAGGGATAACTCGGGCCGGGTTGTCCAATTCTATCACAACTCGATCTCGGGCTACAAAGCTCGGACCGCATTGACGAGAACCTGAGCCAGGTTCTAAGGAACTCAGTCTGGTTCTATTTCGATTTGAGTCGAGTTCTGTTGAACTCGTGCTGACCGGGCCGGGTTCTGTTGTCGTCAAAAAATCATGTTTCACACGATGTTCCGACCACTTTTTTTAATACCATAATCAATCAATTCAATACATAAACTATTTCAAATTAAACTCCATATAAAGGACGAGGGTCCTATGATCTATGCTGATGAGAGCTGTTGTTATAGGGATCCGTACGTACTTTAAGTTGACTAAAAAATCAACTATGTCCACTGTTGTCTACTAGCTCCACAAATGTTGAAACTTTGGTCGATGATTCCTCCTCGATGCTGCATTGAAATCCACACCAACCACTTGGATATTGTTCTCCTATGTCGGGGCTTCGAAATGGCATGCTCTCAAATGCCTCGGTTTGTGAAAAAAATGGAGGAAGAGGGGACTCTCATGCAAAAACTCTTTGGAAGCAAATAATAATTTATAGCCACCCTTTAGGTCATATTTATAATTTTTCATTAGGATGTTTTACTCCCGTTGGGTCTTAGGCTAATTCGTCATCCATTATTAATTACCTCATGTTAAATATTTAAATTTAATTAAATTATAATTTGACTAATTATTCCATACTATACTTATCAAAAGTTCATCTCTATTGAAATTCCTTTTTATCTCTTTCATAACTTCTCTCAATCAAATTCTATTTTCAACTTATTATTTTATTCTCTTATTTTCTCTAATTTTTAGAATTATTTATTCCATAATAATTTGTCATTATTTTTTTATTAATACAACAACAACAACAAAGCCTTATCCCACTAGGTGGGGTCGGCTACATGGATCATATGATGCCATTCCGCTCTATTAGTAACCAAACCTTTCGGTATATTATTCACCAATAGATCTTGCTCTATTAGTTCGCCAAGTGTCCGCCTTGGCCTCCCTGTCCATCTTTTAATCGGACTCCAGATATTTGATCTACTCTTCTTACTGGCGCATCTAATGGTCTTCTCTGAACATGACCAAACCATCTCAAACGATTCTCTACCATTTTCTCACTAATAGGAGCCACTCCGACTCGTTCACGTATATGGTCATTCCTAATTTTATCTAATCTTGTATGACCATACATCCATCTCAACATCCTCATTTCGGCTACCCGCACTTTACGTTCATGTTGTCCCTTCATAGCCCAACATTCACTACCATATAACACTGCTGGCCTTATAGCAGTACGATAGAATTTTCCTTTAACTTTATTGGGTACTTTTCTATCACAAAGAACTCCAGTGACTTTCCTCCACTTACACCAACCAGCTTGAATTATATGATTAACATCATCATCAATCTCACCGTCTTGTCTTACAATTGATCCTAAATATTTAAACTTTGTCACTTGAGGAATTATATCCTCCCCTAGCCTAACTTTCAAATCGTCTCTAAGTTGTTTATTTGTGAAATTGCTATGCATATATTCTGTTTTATTCCTACTTAAACGAAAACCCTTTGACTCTAACGTATTTCTCCATATTTCCAATTTTGTATTAATCTCTTCTCTTAAATCCGCTAAAAGTACTATATCATCCGCAAATAGCATGCACTTAGGTACCTTCTCTGTGATACTCTCGGTTATAGCATCGATAACTAAGTTAAATAGATACAGGCTTAAAGCTGATCCTTGATGTAGGCCAATTCCTATAGGAAATTCATTTGTCTCACCTCCGGGTGTCCTAACCCTAGTCAATGCCCCATCGTACATATCTTATATTACCTTAATGTAGGCAACATTCACTCTCTTCTTTTGCAAGGCTTTCTAAAGTACATCCCTTGGTACCCGATCATACGCCTTCTCTAAGTCAATGAAAGCCATATGTAAGTCTCTTCTTCTACTTCGATACTTCTCCATCATCCCCCTTAGTAAATAAATCTCCTCTGTAGTGGATCTTCCTAGCATGAACACAAATTGTCTATCAGAAATACTAGTCTCCATTCTCAATCTATGCTCAATCACTTTTTCCCATAATTTCATAGTGTGACTCATAAGTTTAATCCCTCTATAATTTGCACAATTCTGAATATCCCCTTTATTTTTGTAAATAGGAACTAATGTACTTAATCTCAAATCATCAGGCATCTTTTTGGACCGTAAAATCTCATTAAATAGTTTACATAACCACAACACACCTTTTTCTCCTAAACATTTCCAAACTTCAATCGGTATACCATCCGGTCCAACGACTTTACCATTCTCCATTTTCTTAATAGCTTCGCTAACCTCCGAGACTCTAATTTTACGATAAAATGACCTATTAAGCTCACATTCGCTAACTGTCAAGTCCTCCAAATCACAACGGGAACCTTCACATCCATCATTAAATAGCTTATAGAAATACTCTTCCCATCTATTTTAATATCTCCTTCAGTAACTAAAACCTTGCCAATTTCATTTTTTATGCATCTTACTTGATCCAAATCTCTCGACTCCTTTTCTTTATTTCTTGCAATCTTGTAAATCCTTTGTTCACCAGCCTTTGTCCCTAACTCCTTATAAAACCCCTCATATGCTTTAGCACGAGCATCACTAACTGCCTTCTTAGCCTCCCTTTTCGCCAAATGATACTTTTCTCAATTGTCAGAACTATTATCTCTAGCAATTATAGCCCTACAGGTAACACTTCAGATTCAAATCAAATTGAAAATGCTAACTTTATTTCCAATCCATTCTACAGGAACAACGATTATGGTTGGAGACACAATCCGAAATTTGCCTATAATCAGAATCAAAGCCAATCTTCTGGTCCATCAAAAGATTACATACTAAAAAGGCAACCTGATACTCCCTAATATCAATCATCAAATCATATGCAGGAGATGATGACACAGATCATAGACACAATGCAAGCGTTGCAGAAGAATATGGAATCTAGAGCCACAAGTCAGGATGCATCCATTCAAAATCTGAAAAGACAACTGGGCCAGATGGCGGCACAATTAACTGGACGTACACCGGGCTCTCTCCCAAGCAACACAGAGACAAATCCAAGAGGGGAAGAGCAAAATAGGCCTTGATTTTCATCAGAATTAAGTCAAGCTGACGACTATAAATCAGAACTATTTCTATCCCTTTTTATTTTATTTATTTATTTATTTTTATTCTTTAGATTAGTCTTTTATTAGTTTGTTGATTAATATCTTTAGTTGTGTTAATAGTTTTTATTTTGTTGAGTCATCTGCGGAAGGAGAGAACTTCGGACATGACAATAGGACGTAAAATCCGACATCCTGCGCAAACTTTCTTCGTTACGGCCGAACCAACTCCTTACGGCCGAAGTCTCACCATTACGCCCTGTGCGTTACGGCCAAGCTTCCACACCGAGCCAACTCTTTACGGCCGAAGTTACGCCGCCCCTCTCACCATTACGCCCTGTGTGTTACGGCCAAGCTTCCACGCCGTCACCGCTGCTCCCTTACGCCCAAAGTTCCACGCCTCCTCTTTTTTTACGGCCGAGGTTCTTCATCAACCAGTTCTTACGGCCGAAGTCTCACCGCACATCGCCGCTCTCTTACGGCCAATCTCCGGCCGAGCTTTTCTCTTTACGGTCGAGACGTCAGCTGCCATCACCACGGTCGTCACCTTACGAGCATCTCTCCATCGACAATAAATCCGGTTGTATTTTTTTCCTTTCCTTTATTTTCAATTATTTAGCTTTTCCATATTATCTTTACTCTTTCCCTTGTTGGCTAACAATTCTTCTTATTACGCACCTTTTCTTGGACCTCCTCATTCCACCACCAAGTCTCCTTATCTCGTGGTCCAAAACCTTTTGATTCTCTTAAAATGGCTTTAGCAACCATTTTAACCTTTTTTGCCACATTCTTCCACATGATACTAGCATCTCCTTCTAACTCCCACACATTTTTCTCTAATAACTTACTTCTAAAAGTCTCTCGCTTCTCCCCCTTTAACTGCCACCACTTGATCTTTCGATCAAAAACTGTTCGGGATTTTGGTTTTATTCATTTCATTTGCATATCAAGAACTAACAATCTATGTTGTGTAGTCACCCCATGCCCATGAATTACTTTGCAATTAGTACAGCGTCTTTTATCAGTATTTCTTGTCAAGAAAAAATCGATTTGAGACCTATGAGTTCCACTTTTGTATGTGATTAAATGTTCCTCTCTCTTCCTAAAATAAGTGTTGATAATCTTAAGGTCGTATGCTAAAGAAAAATCAATAATAGTTTGTCCTTCCTCATTCAACTCCCCAAAACCAAAACCACCATAAACCCTTGCATGTGGTCCTGCCTCTTTACCAACATGTCAATTAAGGTCTCCCCCAATATAAACTTTCTCGGTTGTTGGTATACTTTCAATCAAACCCTCCATATCTGCCCAAAATTTCTCCTTGAGATGTGATTCTGCTCCTACTTGGGGTGCATATGCACTAATAATGTTCATAGTCTCATTTCCAATAATTACTTTCACGGATATGATTCGATCCTCAATCCTTTTAACTTCCACAACATTCTTCCTCCATTCTGCATCCGCGATAATACCAACACCATTCCTTCCATTTACCTTACATGTGTACCAAAGTTTGGAACCATTTAACATAATCTCTTTACTTCCCTCTCATATCCATCTAGTTTCTTGCAAGCATAAGATACTAATCTTACGCTGGTCCATTACTTGTGCCACCTCGAGGCGCTTCCCATTCAACGTCCCAATGTTCCAAGAACCTAATATGACCTTAGTCTCATGAACTAGCTTCTTTAACCGCCTCCGTCCATTAGAGTGCGGTAGCCCTTGCTCATTTAACACTGCATTCAGGTGAGGATGCAGCGGCTCTTGCTCTCTTATCACTGTACCCGAGCTATACAGCGCGTTACTTACGGGTAACGACCTAGCATTAACACAATATATTCGTTGATCCATGTTCATAAGATTCGACATGATTTTATGCTGACTGTCGGGGCCTAACACAACCCTCCTCCTTTATCCGGGCTTGAGACCGACTATAAAATATAGACGGAGTTTATTTTTTGATTAATGACTGAAATATTTATAACTCATAAAATTCTGAATCCTTTCCTATTTAGTAGTCTTATGTTCATTAAATATTCTTTTGGATCTCAAATCAAGTTGAAATCTATAATATTTTGTCATTATTTTTGGATTAATGACTGAAATATTTATAACTCATAAAACTCTCAATCATTTCCTATTTAGTAGTCTTATGTCCATTAAACATTCTTTTAGATCTCAAATTAAGTTGAAATCCATAATATCAATCTAATTATAATTCCTACCCTTAATAGGATCTAATCTTTCTTTATTTTTTTTTCTTTTTCCTTTCTAACTAGTCCTACTTTAACTCTAATTCCTTCTCCAAGTAGGACTAGCCTCTCTTTCTATTCATATTCATTTTCTAATTATATTTTTATTTCTTCTCAAATACTCCTTTAATATTTTTCAACTCACTAAAATTTGGATTTAATTCGGCAAATTACTTTATTGCCTTTTGTAAAATCCTATGGTGTTACATAATAAAATCTTTAAAAATAAATTCATCCTCAACTTTAGGGAGAAGAATTTGACCAATTCCATATTTTCGATAATCTCCTTAAAAGAAATGTCCATACTTAATCATACAATAAGTCGTTTCTTTCATCAACCTAATTTCAAACATAATTATTTGTCATTTATTACATTACAATAATCTTTCTTATTCAATGAATTCTTTATGAATGACGTTTGGATTATCTCTATATCGTGATCATTAAGGTATAACATTATGCATTTTTGCCATTCTCATAAGTGGCATTCCCAACTAACATAAAGATCAACATTTCAATTTAAATCAGTAATGTTTCCTAACCTTATGATTAGGAATCTATTGAGGTCTCCCTTAATTCACTATTCGATATAAACTGTCATACTGATCTCACTTCTTTCTCAATTTATGATGCCTTTAGGACAACATCCTTCAATGTGCAATTCTTTGATTCTTATACTATGTGGGGATAATCTTCTTAGGGCTTCCTCCTTATAATTTTAGTTATTCCTTTCGGAATAGCCTCCTTAGACGTATCAATTAGAATAACCTCCTTATAATTTTAGTTATTGCTTTCGGAATAACATCCTTAGGCGTATCAATTAAGGATCTATGCCATCCCACCAGTGGCGAAGTCAAAAGAGATCGTGAGTGGGTTCATTAAAATAATAAATAATATTAAAACATATGAATTTCCAAAATTTTATAATAAATTTTTAAATATTAGATATATCCATGGCTTTTGTGAATGGACATTAGCAAGAAAATGAATGGAAAATATATTTCAATTAAAAAATAAATATTTATAATATACAATATAAAATGGTTGAGCTAATTATGTTAAATATTTGCTTGAGATTTCATATCTTTTGCTTCCATGTTAAAAAGTTAAATAGAAGGTCAATAAAATATTATGTAAAGATCTTAAAAAACATAACATATAAAATATTAAAATGTTTGGTATGATTATTCTAAAAACATTTTTTAGGTTTTCATATTTTTTCTTCCATATTGAAAAATTAGATATAAGTTAAATACCAAATTATGTCAAGATATTAAAAAAAATACAACATAATAAAGTGCTTGAAGCAATTATTCTAAAAAATATATTTGTTAAAAAAAATTAAAAGTAAACATTTTCAAATAGAATGGAAATAATGTTGGACCTGAAATATAAAAATGTTTGAGATGATTATTCTAAAAATATTTTTTAGGTTTTCATATTTTTTGCTTCCATATTGAAAAATTAGATATAAGTTAAATTAAAAATTATGTCAATATATTAAAAAAGATAACATAATAAAATGCTTGAGAAATTATTCTCTAAAAATTAAATAGTTGTTTAAGAGAAAAATAAAAGTAAACATTTCCTAATAGAATGGAAACAATGTTGGAGCTGTGATTCGATCATGGGTAAAAGAGATAGGATAAAGTCGTTGTAGCCATCTAACCAACAAAGAATTCTTTGAGGAATGAATCTATATAAAAAAACGCAATGAAACACAAAGTTAGCAATACGATAATTATGCCCCTCACACGTGCTCATTTTTTAGTCCCTTTACATTTCTTATTTCGTCTTATGCAAGCTTTCATTCATTACATGAGAAAAATAAGCAAGATGAGTGAGCATTAAAAAGCTCAGTAAGTAAAACGATTATCTCAAATATTAAAAAAACAAAGGAAACACCAATCTCTTTATTTCCAAAAAATATTCCAAACTCTTTTCATTTCTCCAAGGAAATCCATTTAAATGATAATCATATCGAAATGAATGTTATGAATGCACATGCATGATAATAAGATAACATCATAAAACTTGAAGAAACATCATCAAATACGGATATTCACTCTCATCAATCGAGTGCTTCTTCTCACACCCCTCGTGTCACTATATCGCCACAGAGTGATTATTCTAATTTCGTTCCTCGTGTCACTATATCGAACAGAGCTTGTTTCTTCTCTTTCTCCATTTCATCCCTCGTGTCACTATATCGTCACAGGATGATTATTCTAATTTCACCCTTCGTGTTACTATATCAACACAGGGTGTTGAACCTGCACTTCATGTCACTATGTCGACACAGAGAAAATTGGACCCCAACCAGTCTACTCGGAGTTGGCCAAACCTTCGAAATGAAAACACTTCACCTTATGCGGATTTTTACATATAATGCACATGATGCATGAATGCAATTTTCAAATAGAAGTTTAGGACCATCATATAAACTTTCCTTTCAAAAATTAAATATTCACTTCAATTTCAAAAGATAAATTTCGACGGATTTCCAAAATTCATAATAAAATGTCACAAGTCATATTATGACACACATATAAAGCATACAAATATATGAATATGCATGAAGGAAACTATTATGAAAATTCATTCCACATCGGATGGAACAATGTCATCACTTTGAAGAGTTTAACAATTCATATCAATTGTGATAAATTCCTTCACCTTGAATTCGTCGAGTCCCAAAACTATTCCCTTGTCCGAATCCAATCAAAAGTAAATACAATCTATCACATTCATTACTTGATAAATTAATATTATAGAAAATTAATTGATAATTCACTCTTCACAACAACTCAATGTACTTATCATAAACCAAATCCTATTATGGATTTACTAAAATACTTACCGAGAAGGAAACGAAAGTATCGTCTACTAATAATAGCCTAATCGAATTTCACCTCCGATTGACAACCCCTATAAGTAAAGTTCAAATCAATTTTTAAGATAACTTCTAATTAGGACTTTAACGACATTATAAAAAAATTACTTTTAGTTATCCAAACATTTATACCACAACCACTGTGGTCATCGCTCTCAGAACTACAACCGCACTCGTCGAAACGTCGAAAAGTCACTGAACGCCTTAGTCATCCATAATAAAATAAAGTTGTCTTCAATTTGTTCACATACTGAAATCAAATCAAATGCACATTCCCATTCGCTTACCAACTGCGATACGAGGACGAGTCGCCGGAAAGATCACAGGAGAATGATCGAAATCTGAAACCTACGGCTCCAAAAGGGATTAGCGATTAATTTTTTATCGAACAACAATATGCACCATTTCTCTATTTGTGCACCTACCAGATCATCGTGATGGGCTCGGCCAGAGCTCCCGGTCGATTCGTCGGAAACCGAAAAAGTTTGCCGAAAAATTCCAAATCGGTCTCCTACGTGATTTGGTACAAGAACACGTTTATAATCCCTCAAAATGATTATAATCGACTTGAGAATGATGTACAACTCACCAGGAGAGAGATCGGTGCGAATCGGAGCCGAAATTGTCGCCGGCGAATTTTTTCTCTTCCTTGTGTTCTAAGCTTTCTGCGTCGCACACAGTTGACCGATCATCTCTTAAACCATGTCAAAATATTCGTTTCGTCGTCCTTCTTCCATTGGTACCTCTCGTGTAAAAAAATGGTAGCCGAAAAGAGAAAAATGAGCGGCCAAAAGTGGAGCAGTGGCTGGGATGTCGGGGGGCTACTATAACATCGGGGACGAAGGAGATGAGCTTTCATTTTTCTTTGCTTGCTGTCCTTTTCTGCATGTTGACCAAAATGCCCTTACCTTTTAAATAAATTCTATCTTTTTTTTTAAACGTTACACATGCTTATTTTCTATCGTATTATTGGGCAAATAGTGATGCTGCAACGCATGCTCTCCAAATCAAGAAGGTGACCTCCTAACTCATCACAAAGGAGATGCAAACCCACCAAGATGAATAAATAATTAGTAACACATATGCTCGGCTACATAAAACTTGATTCTTCAAAGAGGAAATTTGAATTTCAATTTAAATTAGTTGAACGAGAAGAATACTTTTTTATTCTTTTAGTTCTTGTTCTTGATACATTAGTGGATAGTTGCTTCAATCAATCGATGCTCTTGTGTTTTTTTTTTTTTTACCTAAACCTTCGAAGGTGATATGTTGCAGGGAACAGTGCCTGAATGGCAAAGATGTGAGAAATCTTTACCATATACACATGACATTGCGAGTAGTATAAATTATCACCTTAATCTTACAACCAAAGGTTATCGTGCTTTAGTCTACAGGTATAACCCTAACCACAAAGCTGAGTTTCTTCTATCCAAATTCGAAGTTTTAACTTTTCTTGAAATTACATGGTTAAACGGAGAGATCTCCAGAGCGAACTATGTCCATATGATGGCAACTTAAATATTCTATTTCTAGATGTTAATATTTTAGTTGCATATGATCATGATGGCAAATTTAATAGTTGATTCTTCCATTTGGGTTATTATATATGGTCCTTGACGATGATTTCTATTCCGTTTAGCGGCGATCATGACCTTGTGGTCCCTTTTTTGGGAACCCAAGAGTGGATACGATCTCTTAACTTCTCCATCGTAGATGATTGGAGGCCCTGGCACTATGCTGGTCAAATTGCTGGGCGAGTTTACACTGAGAACAAAATCTCAAACTCTGAGAAATATCTGTTTTTTTATCAGGGAAATGAAAGGGCCTTCCTATCCATTAACAATCTCGACTGATTTAGCTTCATTGGATGACTTTTAATTATTATCTTGTAGGTATACAATCATGTATTTCAACAATTTGACATTTGCGACCATAAAGGTGACAATTAATTGCACTTCATCTTCAAGTAAGGGAACAAATACTGACTGTTAGTCTGATCTAACATCTACATCATTTTGTTCCTTTGATAGGGTGCTGGTCACACAGCTCCAGAATACAAGCCTCAGGAGTCTTTGGCTATGCTTGAGCGATGGCTTTCTTATACGCCTCTGTGATCATTCTTTACTTTGTAGTTTCCCTTGCGCCATGGAGAGGGAAACTCTTTGTTAGTTGATTCTTTAAAATGCAGTAACACAAGTTACCAATAGCAACAACTCCGATACATAAGAATTTTGAAGGGATATATATCCATTAGTGTAGATTGTTCTCCATGTTAATTTGAGTGTATGGCGTGAGAAGGATTTGTACGAGTAGAGCATGAAAACCAAAATGCTCAGTACGTTTAAGTTTAGCAAATTTATGAAGCCCTATATTCTTGTCATTGTATCTGCGTATTTTGCTTTCTCATATTTATATTGCACGGAACGACTCTTCAAATGCAAAAATAAAAGTGAATGGTTGACATATAGAACATGCTCGTGTGGTTTTCTTTCACTATGGAAGTCTTATTTGGGGCTTATAAATAATTTATAAGTCAATTTTAATTTTATAATATGATTGATAAGGAGATATTAATTTTATGATGTAACGTCCGGGATTTTAACAGAAAAATAGGAAAAGAAAAATAAAAGGAAAAGGTAAAAAGGGAAATAAAAGAAGAGATAAAATTTGAGTTGGATTTGATTTGATAAGGGAGGAGTTGAATTCTGATTTAAACTTTGATCCTCTCCCTATAAATATGAGGCCAAATCAAATCAAAATCCTCTTTTCGTTTTCCTCACGGAGCCGGCCCTAATTTCTCCTCTACGTGTGACATTTTCATTCTTCCTTGTCCCTGACGGCCGCCGCCTTACAGGGGACACACCGGAGGACGCGGACGACGCCGGATGCGCACCTGAACCGAGAGGGACCGGCGGAGGAAGAGGAAGAAGAAAACAGCAGTAAAGTTTCTCGGACAGAAACTTCAAGTTATGAAACTAGGATAGATTCGTAATAGAATCTTGATTTTAGACTTGAAACATGTTCTAGGTAGTTCCTGATTATTGTTCCATGTCTTATGATATTGATTAGTGCCGGCCATCGCCGGAGAAGATGGACGGAACGCGAACTGCGCGTCCGCGCAGTTTCTGCGTAAGATGAACCCGGCCCGGGCAGGTCCTTCGTCGAACTGAGTTCGAAGGAACTCGGCCCGGATCGTCATTGCCGATGCTCGCCGAGCTCTGCAACCGGATGAACCCGGCCTGGGTTGAATACGACCCGGACCGAGTTCCGCATATGATGAATCGTCAGGCGCGACAGCCGCCCCGACTCGACGATGAACCGATCCGGTCTGGGTGTAACCCGAACCCAGCTCGGGCTCTACCCTGATTCTCCGAAGATGATGACCGATCATCTCGGCCCGAGTTTATCCCTACCCGGCCCAGGTTCCGACCTGATCAAGCATATGATTATGATTTCTTAATCCTTATTCCATGTGACTAATCATGATCTATGTATGATGATGATGTCGATTTTATCCTGATTTACTCTCCATGATTATGTCCTTCATCCTGATTTAAAATTCTTATCAAAATATGTTTTGTTTAATTAAAAAATGCAAGATAAAAGACGTAAAATGTTAAATGGAGAGCTTTTTTATGATGGACCGGTGACGACCGGTTATGGACTGTCTTCGGACAGTAATGGACTGACTACGGTCACTTATGGGCTGGCTCTGTCAGTTATGATGATGATGGACGGGTTGACGCAGTTCTCTCCGTAGGTTGAAATATACCTCAAATAAGTCAAAGATGAAATTAAGATGATGAAGAAGATGAACACATATGAATAAAGAATCTCTTTTATGATATCTGGCTTTTGCCTTTCTTATGATAATTATTTATGATCTTTTATTCATATGTTCCTATGCATGCTCCTATCATTCCATATTATGATCATGATTTACTTTCCTATCTGATGATGATGTTATCTTATGATGTTACCTTTTTATGATTCATGCCTATTATCATGATCCTACTATGATGTTTATCTTACTTCCATACTGAGTTGTAAAACTCATAGGGAGGTTTCTCCTCTTCATGTTCTTAAATGCAGGTCAATGTCTCAATAATGATGGTGGCCAACGGTGACAGATCGAGCTCGTAGGTGGCTACACATGGTTATCGAGTCCTTTAGATGATGGATAGCATTTTCCTTTGTTATTCTTACTTGATGTATTAGCTTTTCTTTAGACTCCTATGAAGTCAGTTATTAGTTTTCCGCATTTCAAGATGTTACTCTATTTTATTCTTAATGATGACTTAGTTATTTCGCAATTATCGTTGATGAGTTGATCAGTCAAAGTCTTTATTTGGGTCAACATGATGTACACGTAAGGATGACTCATAACGTCTCCGAACCATATTCTGCCACGTGACGGGGTGCGATTTGGAGGCGTTACATCAACCTCCAGCATGTAACCCTCTCATTCTACATATTTGTGAACCAATCTGAATTAGTTTTCATGTTAAGGTTGCCAACATAATCTTTCAAGATTCTCCAGTCGGGTCTGGTTTCTCATTTTCCGAACGCCCTGAAGGATACAATGTTGGTGATGTATCTTGGTCTAAACAAGCCCACAAATTTCTCATCAAGGTGACTAAGAAGACCTGAAAGTTCAGGCTTCAGTGGATTCCATAGAAGCAGGTTAGATGAGCAATATGCCACTTCAGGTTTTTGTCAATAACTTCCTGTAGTGGTTTGAAAATCATCCAATGTTCTTGACAAATCCCCTGTACATTGCTGGAGACTCATATGCTAGAAAAGTTATCCCTGTTATTGCTCAGGAAATATCAAATGGTACACAAATTTTGTATTTTTTTTCTGGATGCATAATTACTTTGCCATTAGATTTTCTTAATTCAGAGTCCCCGCTATTGTAATCAGGTGTGGAGAATGGGATAAACCCTATCCTCAATCTCAAGGTAATTTTAAGTATTTTATTTTATTCTTGACGTAAATATGTTGTGAAATTATTGTCTTGAGTCTGTTTTATAACGATGTAAACCTTTCTAAATAATAATATTTTCTTTAGAACAATGGTATCATTTCAAATAATTAAATTATTTAACAAATTTTTATCTTTACCCCTCAAATTGTGGTTGAAAAATCCGCCTTCATTCCCTTGGGTTACCTATCATCTAAATCAGGTGAAAAAAATTATCTTCATTATCTTGGTTTCTCCTCCATCCATTAGTTTTGTTTGGATTGAAGGAAAAGAAGAGTAAAAGAGGGAAATGAAAGGAAAATTTATTGTTTTTTTCTTGTTTGGATAAGTTGGTTTAGAGGGATTGGAAGGGAATGAGAGGAAATCATATGGACTTTTTTTTTCAACCCCAAAACAGACGGAAGAGAAGGAAAAATATGTTATTTTATAGGGCACTATCTTGCCCACTCGAGTATGTAGAGATTTAAATTTAGTTTCTTTAATATTATTTTTCTTTGTTTAATTCATCTTCTTCCATTATCTACTTTATTACTTATTCTTTTCCACTCCCTATTCTCATATTTCAATCCAATTCATCCTATTTGTTGTGAAAATATGTTTTTGCCAAATTACGATTTGAGTTAAGAGACACTAGGTGAATTTAATTTGCCCAACCATCCATAGGGCACATCTCTAACTCTAGTTAATGCTCTACATCATTCGTATAATTATCTCTCAATCTCTCAAGATGCATAGTTTCCATTTTTCAGCATATCTCTTTTTCTCTTTTCAGACTTTGCACAAAATAATTATCTTGTTTCTCACTTTGTCAAGATGCATAATTTTCTTTTACAGCATCTTGCATAGAATACTTTCGAACCTAATTCAAACATCTTATTCTATTATATTAGTGACCAAAACCTTTAACGGGCATGGTCCCGAGTAATCAATGGCTATAAGTAATTTTTCATGTATGCAATAAAAATATACCTGCCACGCATCAAGAATTCACATTGTCAAATATTAATCATAATCAAGAATTACCTAGTTTGTCTTATCCTAACTTGTAATGACGGAAAATCCTTACCACATAAATCAGTACCCCTCATCTTTTTTGTGAAGTTCCAAGTATTCAAACTTGAGGTGCAACCAATGCTAAATTGATATATTTTAGGAGAGTTTCCTTTCCCATGTTAAATATATAAATTCAAATTACTCCTTTTAGGTGTCTGTAACGTCCCGAAATTCGACCCGCCACGTGGCGCGATCTCCTCTCGTGCGCTACCATTTTCTTCTTTTATTGACTCTTTTGTTGACTCAAATGGTCAAGGAAAGTGACACGTAAGCAGAAGACTTAACAATAAAATAATACAATAAAGAAATGCGGAAGCTAAATAGGTAATGGTTTATCCCTAAGGCATGTAAAGTCAATGCCATAAGTGTAACTCTATAGGTCCCATCTATATTCTAGATAACTATGTGCATCCGCCACCAAGCTGTAGTCATCGCACACACATCAACGGCTCGCAAAATCATCATCAAGTACCTGTGGGGATCACACGGGAGAGCAAGCTCAATCGTTAGCATAAAGCTAAGTGTGAGTTCGTATAAATCATAGACTAGTTCCGTCAGAATAAGCATGAGGTAAACATTTCAAATCAAATATGAGAGAAAATCATAATGAGGAAATCAATAAGGAGATCATGTTCATAGTTCATAGTTCATTTCACACTCGTGTTTCTATTCTTTGATTCATATCCATTGTTCATACTCATGAAGACAAGGTCCTTTCATTCGTCACATGAGACAAACATATAGATCATATAATAGAATGGATCAACATGAAGGAGTAATAAAAACATCATTAAGCATTTGCTCATCATTCATACATTCATTCAGTCATTCATTCATATTCATTCATTCATTCAATTCAATTCATTCATTCAGTCATTCATTCATTCAATTCAATTCATTCATACTTTCATTCAATTCAATGTCTGCACTCGTAGCGCTACTATCTAGATTATTATGGGCTAGTGGGTGATCAGTGCCACAGCCAGTCTCGTCGAGCTGGGATGACCTCGTATCATGAGGAAATATCCGTAAGGGAGAAACTCCCATCTAGATAGGACAAATGATAACCATGGGGGAGTACCTTGCTTAGGGCTCGCTCAACTTCCCCCATCATAGTGGACCTTTCTTTCAATCCAAAGATCGATCAAGGTCGTATGGAGCAAGGCGTCAACTCTTCTTTAAGTTCATTTCATTCATTAACAATCAAGTGGACAGAAGTCTTATAAATCAGAGGAGTTCGATTTGAGTCATGTTATATTCTGTCCACATAACGGTCGACCATTAGTAAAATAGTCGTCCGTTATAAGTCTATTCAGCGATCATCCGATAGGAGGAAACGAACGCCCGTTCATGAGTCTATCGGTCGACCGAAAGATAGCGGTCAACTGTTTGATGTTCAATCTTCAATCAAGTGGACGGAAGCTTATCAAATTAGAAGGATCGGTTAAAGTCGTGTTCTTTCCGTCCACATAACGGACGCTCGAAAGTCGAGGGTCATCCGCTTTGGGTCTATTTAATGGTTGTCCGGAAAAGAAGGCGGACACCCGTTTATTACTATTCTTAGTTTGATCGGAAAGGGAGTGGTCGACCATTCTATGTTCATTCTTTGTGCATTTCATTGATCGTATTCTTTCGATCACTTAGATCAATCAAACTGGTAGGGAGCAGGAGTGGCTCAAGTCATGTCATTCAATACCAATCAAGTGGATAGAGGCTTGTCAAATCATGAAGTTTAATTTAAGATCATATTTTCTCTGTCCATAAATTGGAGGACCGAAAGGTTAGCGGTCGTCCATTTGAAATTCATCGTCGGTCGTTCGAAAGAGGTTCAAACGTTCGTAATATCCATCGGTCAACCGGAAGAGTGGGGTCGTCCGTCATAACTGATGCATGCAAAATATAACATATTTTATATTATTATTTTAGTTAATTTTTCTGTAATTTGTTCATGGCATGCATCATTTTTAGTCACTTTTAATCGTAATTCTGGATTTATTAATTTTAATTATTAATTCTCTGAATATTTTAATTGTGGATGGATTAACTAAATTTTGATAATTATTTTGCAGGAAAAATCGAGATTTAGATGGATTGTGCCGTATCGGCCGAAATTCCGAAGAATTTACCATTACGGCCGAGATTTGGCTTTACACCCAAGCCGTTTTGGGTGAGATTTGAAGGGGTAAAGATAAAAGGAATTGGGCATAATGGCATGAAGATCAAGTCGTTTTGGGCGAGATTCGAAAGGAGTAAAGATAAAAGAGTTCCTTACGGCCGAGATTTCCAGGGGGTAATGATAAGGACTCTTCTTTGTTACGGCTGAGATTCAAAAGGAGTAATAAAATGATTTTATCTTTTGGGCGTAACAAGATAAATTCCTTCCTTACGGCCGAAATTTGGAGGGAGTAAAAAGAATTTTATCTCTTTGGGAGTAAAGATTTAGTTCTTTCCTTACGGCCAAGATTTAAAGGGAGTAAAGATAAGAAAGATTTATCTTTGGGCGTAATGATAAAAGGATTTATCTTTGGCCGAGTTTATCTTATAATTTTAAAGTCAACCGTACGATGTTACGGCCGAGATCAAATTGAAGGTCGTCCGCACCCTATAAATACGTGAAGAATCCGTCGTTTTAATTGGTGCTCTGAAGTTCAGGTTTTCTTCCACGGCGAGTCGTGAGCTCTGCAGGCTACGACCAAGAGGAGAGAGGTGCGACGGCTGGAAGTTGATCGCGACCCTGATCAAGTCCGAGAGGCTGCCCGACTGTCTGCCCGTGATCCGAAGCTTCGACTTTTATCTATTTGGGTGTAATTCTTCCAATTATTATTATTTTATTATTATCTCTCCAGAATTTCTAAGATGAACTCTATATTTTTATTTATTTCATATTAGGAGATTATTATTGAAGGGAAACTATTTGGACCCTATATTATTTGTTTTAATCTTTTTTTATCAATTAGTTAATTGTGCTTAATGGTTTTAATTTAATTACTTAGATTTCTGAATTGAGTACTTACCAGTTTGTGGATTATTTAATTTCAGAATTCATTAATTAAATTAATTGATTTTATGTGAAATTAATAATTGACATAAATTTGATAACTAGTGTGTGGAGAATCAAGTTTATGTGGTCTATTAATCTAACCAGTTTGTGGAGTGATTAATAGTCTAGGATTTTCATATTAATGCATCTTAATTTTAATCTTATCTGACGAATACCAGTTTGTGGGACTTTAGGTTTGATTAAATTTAAGGTAGTTTGATTTACCGGATTAAATAACAGAATTACCAGTTTGTGGACTCTGTGATGTTAATCTTGTAATAACTTGGAAAAATTTATAATTCATCTTTAAAAATTAAATTTATCTTTTATGGTTCAAATATTTATGCTGATCTATTTTCATCCTAAGGCCTAACTTCAACACCACTATCTTATCTTTATTTTATTTTTTTTATTTTATTTTATAAAACTCATTTTCAAAATCCATGTTTTTCCTCTCTTATTAATTTAAAGATTCAGATATTGAATTAATAATATTTCTCGTGGGTTCGACACTCTTACTCTGATTTACTATATTACTTGAGCGACTAGTGCATTTGCTAGCAAATTTTATTGTTACAAATCATACGCATCAAGTTTTTGGCGCCGTTGCCGGGGAATATTTTATTAATTAATTTCTGATTTTTATGAATTATTAGGAGATGTAAATAATTCTTTGCAAATATCTACTATTTGTTTTAATTATTTTTATTTTTTGTGTATAAACTAACATTTTTTTCTTTTGTAGATAAAGGTCGCGACAACTTTAAATTTGTTGACTTTCGGCTTAAATTCTGACGCTGACTGGATTTTTCAGATTACGTGAACTTATGGTTTTACGACCGAGATCTAGTTTGTCGGCTTTACTGGTTTTACGACTTCGTTTCTAACCTTTAAACTTTCAATTTCGTTGTCGCAACATTGATTTCAGTGGCTTTACATTGTTTGTTACGGGCGAGAATTTATCTCATTTTTTTTACGACCGAGAATTTATCTCATTTTTTTACGACCGAGAATGAATCCTATTTTTGCTGCCGTAGAACTCTTTTTAATATTGATTTGATCTTTTTTAGCGTAAATGATTATGATTTTTTTTACGCCCGTAAGCTTTTATCTGACAAACTCTTATCCAAATTTTACGACCGGTATTTCATTTCATCCAGATCGAATTAAATCTCTCTCATGCGCTATGATTGATTAAGCTTGCGACCGATAATTTAATCTCTGATAATCCATTAGCGCATGATTTTGCAGCCGATAATTTTCTAAAATTTTCTTTGCGAACGTTGGTTAAATCTCCTTCGTATTATTCTTCCTTTTACGGCTTGAATTTTCATCTCGGCCGAGAATTGATCTCTTAATTCTGTTTTTCGGCCGTAATGATTCATTTGGCGACATTTCGTTCAATTTTTATTTCGGCCGAAAACATGTTCTGTTTTACGGCCAAAATGCTGTTGACTTCGGTTCTTTACGCCCAGAGTCAATTTAATCCTCTTTCGGCCGACATAATTCAGTTAATTTTTACACCATCTTATGATTTTGTTTCGACCGTAATTTAACGAGTTTTACGCCTTCACGTTGATTAATCACTTTCGACACTGTTCTATGGTTTTTTGCAACCGAACAAGCCTCGGATTACTAATCTAATTTCGGCCATAAATCTATTTCTGTATTGTGGCCGATCAATCTTATTTCCTCTCTGAAAATAATTTTTGCTAGTGTCTGATTATTAACTTTACGGCCGCAAATTAGTTCTGATTCGTTTTGTGCCGTTTGTTACATCATCGTTAATTCTTCCAAGTTTTACGGCCGAACGAGTGCTTGATTTTTTATGATTATCTATTTGATTTACTTTCGATCGAGTTATTTGGCATTTGAATTGGTTTGTAGTGCGTTTGGCGGCCATAATTAGGTTTCTGATAAATTCTTTTTGGAAATTAATTTTAATGACGAATTCTCATTTCTTAAGGCCGAAAGACTTTCTATTTGTTAAAATCTTATTTCTTCGTGACCTATTATCTGAATTTCTTTTTTTTTCTTGTATATATTTTTTATTTTATTTTATTCTTTCATCTTACTGAAAATTAGTTGTTGTAGGTACTAATTGAAAATTAAATCACAACCAATCCTGGAATCTTCTGATAAGCGCACTAGGAGTTCAAATCCACTGTTGGAATTTGATCCTGAAATTGAAAGAACCTATCGTCGATTACGAAGAAATATAAGAAAAATGGCGGAACAAGCACGCGACAATCAGAGACTGGAGCAACAAAATGAACTGGTTCCACCACATAATAATCGGCGAGAAGATGAAGCAGAGCTTTCTATGAGAGAATATGTCTCGGTCAGATACAGTGACCGAGAATCATGCATCGTATTGCCTGATATTAACGCAAATAATTTTGAGATAAATCCCGCAATCGTGAGGATGATACAAGCATCCCAATTTGGAGGAGGATTTCATGAAGACCCTCACGATCACCTTGACAAATTTCTTGCTACTCTGAGCACCTTTAGAAATAATAATGTTTCTTCTGAAGTTATTCGTTTATTATTATTTCCTCAATCTTTACGTGACAAAGCTTCCACTTAGTTTAAAACTTTACCTGCAGAATCGATTCACTCATGGTTGGAGCTGGTAGAAAAATTTGTTGGAAAATATTGCCCACCACAAAAAGCAGGCAAATATCGAAGGGAGCTGAGGGCATTTGTTCAAGACGATAACGAGATGTTATATGAAGCCTGTGAACGATATAAGGAACTGCTGGCCAATGATAATAGAATTCCAAAGTGGCAAGTGATGGAAGATTCTACCATGGATTGCGAGCTGCAGATTAAAACAAGCTCGACCAATCAGCAGGAGGGACAGTGCTAGGATCTAAACGTCTTAGTGAGATACAAGATATTATTGAAGCTGTAGCCCTCAAGTCAAGTCAAGAAAGGAGACCACCTCGCCGAACTCATGATGTACATGCTACACAAGGAATACAATCTTCAGAAATAGTGGCTCAGCTGGAGTCACTTAATCAAAAAAAAAAATACCATTGCATGTATTTAATTTTGCTACCATCTTACAAACTCTTGTCTTACTGTTTTAATTATCTTTAAGTAAAAGTTCAAAGGCATATTGTTAATTGATGAAATTTGAATGTTTTTCTTTCTTATCACTTGCTATTTTAGTATCAAACTTATGGACTATGTGCCTATGCTAAGTAGAATTATGAATGACTAGACGACAAAATCATATTCATGCCTTTTTATTTCTTTTAAGTCTTGATAGTAGTAGCCTTCTTATTGACCATATCAAGTACTTTTTGAACTTATAAAAAAGAAGGGTTAGTTAAACCCCAACAAATAATAATAATAATAAATAAAAAAAATGAATAAAGTTATGTGTAGGTACAAAAGTGTTATCCAGAACCAAGGTGTGTTCGGGTAATTAGATCCGTAGGGGTTCATGCCTGGCGACCTAAGGGCAACTGTTCTGGAATCCGTCGATCAAAAACCTGCTACATGGACCATCTTGTGGAATATGGAGAAGCACAGGAGTACTGAACCATGGCTAAGTTCGAACTCTTCATTCAGAACCTTGGTTGCTCGGGCAAGTAAACTCGAGGGGTGCTTTATCACCTGGTGCCCTAAGGTCATCTGGTCTGGGAGTCATCGGTCTAAAGCCCGCTACATGGACTTCCTTGTGCAATCCTGCTTGAAGATTAGAACTTTTAAATGATTGAAAATAAAGTTGAAAAATGAAAAGAAAAAGAAAAAGTTTTAATCTCAATTAGTACTTATGTGTTCAATATCAATGCTATTATTTGACAGATAATTTATTTTTCTGGAAGGCTGAATTTGTGATTGTTTAAATTTGTGTAGCATTCAGAACCTCTATGAAGCTAAGTGCATAGAAAATGGTGAGATACTAAGTAGTAGGTGTGCAGAAGAACTATGTGAGAAAATTAGTCAGTTGACAATGTGGAGGCTACGATGGAACCTTCTTGAGCCTTGCTTTGAATTTTTGCTTGAGGACAAGCAAGACTTTAAGCTTGGAGGAGTTTGATGCATGCAAAATATAACATATTTTAGATTATTATTTTAGTTAATTTTTCTGTAATTTGTTCAAGGCATGCATCATTTTTAGACACTTTTAATCGTAATTCCGGATTTATTAATTTTAATTATTAATTCTCTGAATATTTTAATTGTGGATGGATTAACTAAATTTTGATAATTATTTTGCAGGAAAAATCGAGATTTAGATGGATTGTGCCGTATCGGCCGAAATTCCGAAGAATTTACCATTACGTCCGAGATTTGACTTTACACCCAAGCCATTTTGGGTGAGATTTGAAGGGGTAAAGATAAAAGGATTTTATCTTTTGGGCGTAATGGTATGAAGATCAAGTCGTTTTGGGCGAGATTCGAAAGGAGTAAAGATAAAAGAGTTCCTTACGGTCGAGATTTCCAGGGGGTAATGATAAGGACTCTTCTTTGTTACGGCTGAGATTCAAAAGGAGTAATAAAATGATTTTATCTTTTGGGCGTAACAAGATAAATTCCTTCCTTACGGCCGAGATTTGGAGGGAGTAAAAGGAATTTTATCTCTTTGGGAGTAAAGATTTAGTTCTTTCCTTACGGCCAAGATTTAAAGGGAGTAAAGATAAGAAAGATTTATCTTTGGGCGTAATGATAAAAGGATTTATCTTTGGCCGAGTTTATCTTATAATTTTAAAGTCAACCGTACGATGTTACGGCCGAGATCAAATTGAAGGACGTCCGCACCCTATAAATACGTGAAGAATCTGTCGTTTCAATTGGTGCTCTGAAGTTCAGGTTTTCTTCCACGGCGAGTCGTGAGCTCTGCAGGCTACGACCAAGAGGAGAGAGGTGCGACGGCTGGAAGTTGATCGCGACCCTGATCAAGTCTGAGAGACTGCCCGACTGTCTGCCCGTGATCCGAAGCTTCGACTTTTATCTATTTGGGTATAATCTTCCAATTATTATTATTTTATTATTATCTCTCCAGAATTTCTAGGATGAACTCCATATTTTTATTTATTTCATATTAGGAGATTATTATTGAAGGGAAACTATTTGGACCCTATATTATTTGTTTTAATCTTTTTTTGATCAATTAGTTAATTGTGCTTAATGATTTTAATTTAATTACTTAGATTTCTGAATTGAGTACTTACCAGTTTGTGGATTATTTAATTTCAGAATTTATTAATTAAATTAATTGATTTTATGTGAAATTAATAATTGACATAAATTTGATAACTAGTGTGTGGAGAATCAAGTTTATGTGATCTGTTAATCTAACCAGTTTGTGGAGTGATTAATAGTCTAGGATTTTCATATTAATGCATCTTAATTTTAATCTTATCTGACGAATACCAGTTTGTGGGACTTTAGGTTTGATTAAATTTAAGGTAGTTTGATTTACCGGATTAAATAACAGAATTATCAGTTTGTGGACTCTGTGATGTTAATCTTGTAAATTAATAACTTGGGAAAATTTCTAATCCATCTTTAAAGATTAAATTTATCTTTTATGCTTCAAATATTTATCCTGATCTATTTTCATCCTAAGGCCTAACTTCAACATCACTATCTTATCTTTATTTTATTTTCTTTATTTTATTTTATAAAACTCATTTTCAAAATCCATGTTTTTCCTCTCTTATTAATTTAAAGATTCAGATATTGAACTAATAATATTCCTCGTGGGTTCGACACTCTTACTCCTATTTACTATATTACTTGAGCGACTAGTGCACTTGCTAGCAAATTTTATTATTACAAATCAAACGCATCAATAACATGCGAACATCCTAAGACATTCGGTCGGGAGTTTGGTTTGATCCACAGTCCTCTGTATTCTACCATTCGATAACAGTCGCTCGATCCAAGATCAGTCGACCGTTTCTACTAGGCAGGACCACAGGTCGTTTGCGGAAGTCCTTATGTTTCAATTGCTTTTCGAAACACTACATTCTACAACTACTTCCATCCTTCATCTAAGATTAACTATCATCCAGAGAGTGTTCAAACAAAGTTCATATTCATTTCATGCATCCTATCTCCTTTACTTTATTCATAGCTTTGTTCATTTCCATAACCTACTATAGTCCATTTCCATATCATACTTTAGTCCATTTTCATGTCATGCATTGTTTCCTTTTTCATTCAATTATCCATTCTCCTAACTTGACATCACTATGTAACTAGATATGAGGTCTTAACAAGAATCACCACTTTGTACATGCCTATCGTTATCATTCTTAAACACATCCTAACCAACTAATAAGGATTTACATATGTCATCGAAGTACCAAATCATAATCTGACTTCTACTACCTGAAGCATGTATAATCATATGAGAAGAACTTCCAATACGGAGGATTGAGCAATCGTATGGCAGCAATTCACCCAACTTATAAATCATCTAATCGATGCATCATAATAACATATAAGCAATCACATCTTAGTAACATATCATAGCATTAACTAACTTCTCATTGTCATCGTCCAATAACTGAACATGCATTTCATTTTAACAACCTAATGTATAAACTTCCTTCTCCCTAGTCGCTCTATTGCTCATTCCATTCGATAATAAATCAGGTGGACATAGGCTTAATAAATCAGAGGGTTCGATTAAAGTCGAATTCCTTCTGTCCACGTATCGGACGCCCGGAAGTCAGGCGGTCGTCCGTCTTAAGATCTTTTCAGGGGTCATCCGAAGAGGGAGCGGACGACCGTTTGTCATTTCATAGTGGCTCTTAATGGTTCATCATTGTTCTTCATGAGGGTCATCATCGTTCATCATTCATGAAGGATCATATCAAGTTGGCATCACATTCTATCAGTTCCGTTTGATCGTAAGGAAGGGTAACATAGTTCTGTTGGGCATAATTTATTTTGTGGACGGATCGGATATCACTTGCATAAACAAAAGTTCATAAATCATAAGTTCATCAATTTGTTGGTCATGACTCGGGCCGAGTACAGAGGAACTCGGACTGAGTTCCTGACCGAATCAAGCTCGAAAATTCCGAGTGGGAACTCGGGCCGGGTTAGGGTCATACCCGGGCCGAGCTGGGTGCCCGATCAGGTCGGAAAAGTAGAACCGCCCGATCGTCTTCTCCGATCGATACCCTAGTCAGGTCAGGCAAAACTCGGGCCGGGTTACTGGTGCAAGTCGAGCTCGGGTCGATCGTCAATGGCGGATCCGGGCCGAGTTGGGAAGAACTCGGTCCGGGGTGATCTGATCCGGGCCGGGTTATGGGAAACCTGGGCCGGGTTCTTTGTTCGCAGAAACTGCGCGAGTTTATGTATTCAAATCATTTCATTTCTTTCTACAACCTAGGTGATCATGCATCGATATAATGAGTTCGTAAGCATAACTAAGGTCTCATCATTTGGTTTACATCATCTACATCACATGTTGCCATCTGACCATAGCATGAAACCTATTGAAATCAATTGAGAACTTCATGGAAACATACTGCACAATATGAACCAGAAACACATCCACTCATTCCATTAATGCAACGAATCTTCTACAAACTATCCTAATCGTACACTAGCAGAAACAATCATATATCAAATCATATCATGTTATGCATTATCAATCGGATGAATTCCTAGAACTCACCGAAATATATCTATAAGTTTATGAGTTCATATGCTACAACTTCCACTCATGCCAACAGGGATTCTTCGTCTAATTAAGTCCTTAGATCATGCATTGATTCGTCCAGTAACAAATCTATGAAATAGATCCCGAAATCACACCTTAATGCCTATGCTCTCGATTTGTCGTTTCATCCTCGGGTCTGCTGCTGCTGCCCTCTATCATCGCCTATGCATGGACATGTCGTCGTAGTCGTTCCCTCATGCTCTGGAGGTCACCAATAGCAAGACTCGAACCAAAGGGAATGCAAGACGAGAGGAATGAAGATAGGAGGCCGAACACAAGAAGAGGGAGAGGATGGGGGATTCTAAGGTGCTAGCCTTTGAATTTTAGTCTCCCATTTCGTGAGTGGAAAAAAAGGAGAGAGAGAGTGTGCAATGAATAGGGGAGAGGAAGAGGAAAAGTGTAATTAAGAGGGGAGAGGAAGGGAAAAAGAATGTAATGAAGAGGGGGAGAGGAAATGTCATACGGTTGCCTCTTCATTTCATCTCCCCCCCCCCCCCCCCCCCCCCCTTTTTTTTTTTGGAACTATGGGGAGTTACAGTGCCAATTAACCTACTAATACTCATGTCAAGAATGACAATGATTTTGTTAAACCACATAATAAATATTGGGTCACAAGGCACCAAGAGTTCATGGAAATTAGAAAATCAAACACAATAAAATTAGAAAGAGAAGAAAGAGAAAGAGCAAATACAAAGACGAGGAATTTTGCCGAGAAAGAGAGAAAGATCGAATACTTTGCAAGTTGAAGATTTAATAAAATTCTCATGTATCTTCCACATTTTTTTTTTCTTTTAAGCCTTTTTATTTGAAGTGTCTTGGACATCTTTTATAGCTTCAAACATTCTACATAACCATTGTCGAATTAGTTAAAATGTTAACTTTATACATGTCAAAATTGAAGTAGATTTTTCTCCGTATGGTAAATTATATGCATCGTCTCTCAACTTTAGGTCAATATCTCAACGCTCCTCCAACTTTAATTTGTAAATAGATTGTCCCTAAACTTTATTTTTCTTAGACGCATTGTCCTTCTGATCGGTGATAGTCAGTTTGCGATTATATTGCTAACGTGGCATAAAATAAAATAAAAAAATAATAAAAAATTTATTATAAAAAATGACGACCGACGATGTCGTCCCGTGCGAGCTCGCATAGGGGGCGCAGGTAAAATGGTGCCGGCGCCCCCTCGCGAGCTCACATATGGGGTGCCGGCCCCCTTTCTTGCTCGTGCGCGGCGAGGGAGAAAAGGGGGGCCGGCGCCCCTCCTCTCGTGAGCTCGCCCGCCGACGAGCTCACACAGGGGCGTCGGTGAGGGGAGAAAGAGGGGTGTCGCCCCTCTTTCTTCCGGCGTGCACCCCCCTTGTGTGAGTTCTCGCGCCGATGTGTTTGCACAGGGGGCACCCCCCTTCCTTCCTCACGCTCGGCAATGGAGGAAAAGGGGAGCCGGCACCTCCTGCGCAGCGCCGGCCTCCCTTTCCTTCCTCGCCCACAGCGAGGAAGAAAAAGTGGCCGACATCCCCTGTCGCACAGGGTGCGCCACCCTCGACATTTTTTTATTTTTTATTAATATATATTTTTTATTTCATATTGTGCCATTTCAGCGCTATAATCGAGAATTTGGCTATTATCAGTTAGAAGGATCAAGCGTGTAAGAAAATTAGATTGAGAATATTTTAATTACAAATTAAAATTAGGGGACCGAATTATTATCGCACTCAAAATTGAAGGATAATTCGTATAATTTACCTGTACTACGATCCTCCACTCTACACTAGCCAAGTGTCATTAGACTTCATACAACGCATGACCTATTAGTCTTGTGGATGTTTGCTTTGGATCAACAAAAACATTTCATATCAGCGAACATTCTTATTTCGATATTGTCATCCACTACATAACTTTGGTAGTTACTGATCGTTCTAGACCATTCCGTAAAATTTTGCCTGGTCCAGCCTGTCAGACTGGTGTTTGGCCATGAAAACGGATTGTGGGTCACCTCAAATTCGCTCTTGAGGATGACTCGCTTTGAACCGGTCAAAATTCGGGTTCAACTGATCGACCCGACGGGTTTGGGTGACCTGGTCAGGTCAAGATAAAAAAATAAGTTTGAAAAAAAATTCAAAAAAATTAGGGTACATTACTTATACATACATATATATATTTAAAATTTATGCTCTAACTTTTCTTCATTTTACATAATATATCACCAATATTTCTTTAAGGAAGATTTTATCATCATTTAGATAATAATTATTTAATTGATAATTACTTTATTATATTATTTGACTTATTATACTATTTTATTTTACTTTATTATATTTTGATTTATTTATTATGCATCTTACAAACATATTAAGAATATGAAAGAAATTTATTTAACATATTATATTTATTTTATTAACTTATATTGTTCAATTTGATCGATCGATTTGATCCGGTCCAACTTTTCGGTTTGATCCACTCTGACCGGTTCAACCTGACCCAGCCATCAATCCGAGTAGATGATCAGGTCGAATTTTACAACATTGGTTCTAGATGTCATTCATTTCGAGTGAGCAACTGCACATTAACGATTGTGCCAGGTGTGACCTCAACTATGAAGTTATCATAGAGGGCGTCCACATTGATTACCGAACATCCGAACTTCGGACCGCACTTCAAAAGTTTTACCAACAAAATTCTTTCACTTTGTTTTTTTTCGGAATTTCAATTAATTATCTCAGTCATTTGAACTTTTTATTTAGCACAATAATGCCACAAATAGTAAGTCATATCATCATAAAAATAAAATAGTCATGAATAAATATTACATTTAAGCATAGAACCATTTATTTATTTTAATATTTTTAAATGTGTCAAATGGTTAATTTTGAAACATTCAAGATTTGTATCAATAAAATTTAATTTATTACACCATGAAACATAAATTCCAACAATAAAATTATGAAATAATTTTATAATGCAGTATATGCACTTTAGGTTGGTTTAATGTTATTTAACAATCAACTTGAATGAAATTTGTCACTAGAATTGAATAGAAAATAAGTACATTGAGTTTTGTTACCCCTTTCAAATATGATCTAGAACTGTAGAAAATCATTCATATGAAACAGCCCATTAGTGAAATCATCACAAAGGTTAGAATGCAGAGAACGGAAATCATTCTTCCTATTCCTGTGAATTCCACATGTACTAAAAAATGATTTAGAAGGAGAATCTTTTTTATTTTCCATCATCAATAGATTGTTATACTTGCATCTATTTCATCCATACCGGATGAGCTTTCCTCCTCTTCGTTGTTTTCATTTCATCTCAATCTAAATATGCAATGAAATGTTTTTATTCCAACAAAGAAATAACTTCCTTTCTATTTCTCTTTGCTTTCAGGGTTATCTAATGGGGAACCCATTTACAGGTGCCAAAATTGATGTGAATTCCAGGATACCATACGCTCATGGTTTAGGAATCATTTCTACGCAATTCTTTGAGGTAGCTCTGTTCTAAATTGCACCAATAAGGTACAAATTCTTAGTAATGGTGCCTCAACGTCTTTTCCTACATTCCAGGAAACACAAAGATGCTGCAACGGACAAGATCACAGATATCCCAGCAATGCACATTGTGCAAGACATCTTGATGCTTTCGATAACGTGAGTCAATCCTGCGAGTGTGTTTCAGCCATCTATTCTGCATTGTTTTGATTATTTTCACCTTCAGATTCTTTCAGAAATTAACAAGGCGCATGTTCTTGAGAGACATTGCCCTCTTGTATCCCCTAGAAGAATGTTGGACAGCGAGAATCTGGAGCTCTTCAATCCGCCTGAACGTCCAACACTTGCTTGCAGAGTAAGTGTATAAAAGGATGCGGAGTTGATCTAAGCACTATCAAAGAGATTGCTGTTGAGATTGCATATTATAATTTCTAAACCCTTCATCACATTTATCAACCATGCAGCAAAATTCTTATACTCAGATTGTTTTCTTCATGAGAATACAAAGTGGTTCACAATTTAATGTCATTTTTTTTCTCTCGCAGTCTTATGCTTATTTTCTATCCTATTACTGGGCAAGTAGTGATGCTGCAAGGCATGCTCTCCAAATCAAGAAGGTGACCTCCTAACTCATCACAAAGGAGATGCAAATCCACCAAGATGAATAAATATTAGTAACACATAAAACTTGATTCTTCAAAGAGGATATTTGAATTTCAATTAAAATTAGTTCAACGAGAAGAAGTTTTTTTTATTCTTTTAGTTATTGTTCTTGATACATCAGTGGATAGTTGTTTCAATGAATCGATGCTCTTGTTTTTTTTTTTTTCGTTACCTAAGCCTTCGAAGGTGATATGTTGCAGGGAACAGTGCCTGAATGGCAAAGATGTGAGAAATCTTTACCATATATAAAAGACGTTGCGAGTAATATAAATTATCACCTTAATCTTACAACCAAAGGCTATCGTGCTTTAGTCTACAGGTATAATCCTAACCACAAAGCTGAGTTCCTGCTATCCAAATTCGAAGTTTTAATTTTTCTTGAAATGATATGGTTAAATGGAGAGATCTCGCAGATTATGTCCAAACGATGGCATCTTATATATTCTATTTCCTGATGTTAATATTTTAGCATATGGGTAAATTAATTTAACAGTTGATTCTTCCATTTGGGTTATTTATATATGGTGCTTGACAATGATTTCTATTTGGTTTAGCGGCGATCATGACCTGGTGGTCCCATTTTTGGGAACCCAAGAGTGGATCCGTTCTCTTAACTTCTCCATCTTAGACGATTGGAGGTCCTGGCACTATGCTGGTCAAACTGCTGGGTGAGTTTACACTGGGAATAAAATATCAAACTCCGAGAAATATCTTTTCTTTTTTGTCGGGGAAATGAAAAAGCCTTCCTATCCATTAACAATCTCGACTGATTTAGCTTCTTTTGATGACTTTTAATTATTATCTTGTAGGTACACAATCATGTATTCCAACAATTTGACATTTGCGACCGTAAAGGTGACAATTAATTGCACTTCATCTTCAAGTAAGGGAACAAATACTTGACTGTTAGTCTGATCTAACATCTACATGATTTTGTTCCTTTGATAGGGTGCTGGTCACAGCTCCAGAGCACAAGCCTCAGGAGTCTTTGGCTATGCTTGAGCGATGGCTTTCTTATACGCCTCTGTGATCATTCTTTCCTTTGTAGTTTCCCTTGCGCAGGGCAACTCTTTGTTAGTTGATTCTATAAAATGCAGCAATACAAGTTATCATTAGCAAAAACTCGGATACATCAGAATTTGGAAGGGAGATAATGTAACGCCCCCAAATCGACCCCCGCCACGTGATGAAGACCAACCTGAAGGCGCTACGACATGCGATGACTATGATCGTAATATTGACCATATCTCAGTCAAGAACCGAGACACGTCAGTGAAAAAATAATTAAGTAAAGGAAGATAATGTAAATATGCGGAAGTCTAAAAAGTGACTATATCATTGCTAAGAGAATAAAATAAGTTTTACATCATGATTTTAAAATACGAAAGGTAAAGGAAAATTAATAAACACTCTAAAAGCCCTATGGTTCATGTGTTGTCCTATCACCAGAGCTTCATCACCACACGCCTACTCCATCACGTCACTGACCTGATTCTGTGAAAATCAGACACAGAGGAGGAGGTTCTCCCATAAGCTTTACAGCCTAGTGGGAAATCACATGATATACAATGCATGACGTGAATATAATAATCAGTAATAAATAATCATGCTTGACTTGAACATGAAAGATAACATATCAGTATCATGAATCATAATAGGAATAAGAATAAGAATCAGCGTAGAACATGAATCATGAGAATCAATGATGCTTAGTAAACTCGGAAATATGGCATACTTGACTTGACTTAAACATTCTTCTTGATCTTGGATTATTATTAGAAATCAGGGTGACTTTAGGTGCCTTTAATTCTTGGGGTATGCCGAGCAAACGATACGATCTCGTGCGGGTCAATGGGTGATCAAATCCTGACCAAGGGAGCTACCCTTATCTTGCTGCACTTGGCTTATACTGGCAACCCATGATTAATCTTTCATTTGAACTTATTAATCGCTTTTAACAACTTGTGGCTCTTTGTTCTTGATTCAATAGATACGATAGGATCAATGAGAAATAAATCAATAAGAGAGTAGATCATGTAAATCAGTGAGGGATCTCTGTGGGGTCAGACAATAGAATCAATTTTATATATAAGTAATATCTGGATAAAAATAGAATAATTAATAAATATAGTAAAAGGTTTTCTGGAGCATCGATCGATCGGTTCAGGAGAAACGGTCGACCGGTTGTCTGCGGGTCGATCGACCGGTCTGTTAAGATCGGTCGACCGATCGGTCAAGTCGGGTCTAAATAGGTCGGTCGATCCGTTCAGTTGAACGGTCAACCAGTGGGCAAGGATCGTTCGACCAGTGACAGGGATCGATCGACCGATCAACGTATGCAAAAACACTGCGGTAGGCAGGTTATCGGTCGACCGGTTGTCACAATGCCTGCGGGCCGGTCGACCGGTCTGCGTCTAGAAAATTGCAGAACCTTCGGACTTCCTCAATTCTCCAATGCAATCTCCACCTAAACTATTTCCTATCTCCTAGCAAATCAATCACACAACAATAGCACAACAGAGACTGAATTATGTATGCAAACAATCAATCAATCAAGAATTCAAGAAATCAAACAAATAGAACGATAGCTTGAACCCTATTCTTGTTCTTTTCTTTTCATACGATTAGGGCATGAATTGGGACAATTCAGAGGTCATGCAAGGTGATTTTGATTCACCCACCTAGTCGCGATGGATCCTACCCTTGGTTCGTTAAAAATCTGCTTGAATTCGCCCTTGTTTCCTCCCTGTTTCCCTCTCGATTCTCTCGTTGTTCCTCCTCTTGAACTCTGTCTGTCAATCGTTCGGTGCAGAGAATGAGGTGAGGAGGTGTACTGAGATCAGGTAGGAAGGAGAAGAAGAAGACATACCTACCCTTGCACAGAAATCTCCCTGCCTCTGATTGCGTAGGAGGGGAACGAAGGAAGAAAGAGGGGGAAAAATGTTCGTGAGGGTGATTAAAACAAAGGTTAACGGCCAATTGATTTTTATCTATTCTAATTCCCTCGTGATTAATTCCCATGAGATAAAATCAGATAGGATTTCCCCTCTTCAGATTGGTCTCCGTCTCCTATTAGAAATAAATCTGATATCATATGCTGTCCGTTCATTAGTTTGAGTCAAACTCGAATTTTATTTCTTTTTTATATCTTTTCTTTGCTGGTCGTTACATTCTTACCCCCTTAAAAGAAAATTCGTCCTTGAATTTTGCACGAAGTAGAGGGCTTACCGAAAAGATGAGAAAATTCTTGGCGCATTTTCAACTCGAGTTCCCATGTTGCATCATCTCCGTTATGGTAACGCCAAGCTACTCTGACCATGGGGACATTCTTGTTCTTCTGACGTTGCACTTTGCGATCCACTATATGCGTCGGATACTTAGCGAAGGTCAAGTCTGCAGCTATATCGGGCTCCTCTATCCTTAGAACATTTGCAGCATCGTGCTTGTACTTCTTGAGCATGGACACATGAAACAGTTATGCACTCTCTCATAAAATGGGGATAGAGCCAGTCTGCATGTTGCCTCGCCTACCAGCTCGAGTATCTCGAAGGGGCCTACATAGCGAGGACTGAGTTTTCCTCGCTTGCTGAATCTCATGACTCCTTTCATAGGGAGTACTTTCAGAAGGACTTGATCACCAGCTTGGAAGATCTGCTCTCGTCTGCCTTCGTCGGCATAACTCTTTTGCCTTCCTTGAGCAGTCTTCATCCTTTGCTTAATCAATTATATCTTTTCAGCATACCCCACTGTCTCTTTCACTTCTTCCTTACTCATGATCTTTTCATCGCCTACTTCACTCCAGTGGACAGGTGAACGGCAAGGTCGTCCATACAGGGCCTCAAAGGGTGCCATACCGATACTAGAATGATAACTATTATAAGCAAATTCAATCAGATGAATATGCTCATCCCAACTATCCTGCCAATTTAGTGCGCAGGCCATTAACATGTCCTTTACTATCTGAATGATCCTCTCAGACTGTCCATCCGTCTGAGGGTGGAATGCGGTACTAAAATTAAGCCTTGTACCAAAGGCTTCCTGCATGCTCCTCCAGATTCTGACAGTGAATCTGGAATCTCGATCAGACACTATGGACTCTAGGATACCATGGAATCTGACTACTTCCCTCACATACAAGTGTAGCAGGCTCTCCACTGATAGCTTCCATCGGATTGGAATGAAGTGTGCCACCTTCGTGAAACGATCCACGACTACCCATATGGCATCGTGACCTTTCTTAGTCTTAGGCAAGTTGGACACGAAGTCCATAGTGATCTTATCCCATTTCCATTGTGGAATTTCCAAAGGCTTCAATTTTTCATATGGTCTGATGCTCAGTCTTGACTTGCTGGCACACTAGACATCGGGATACATATTCCGCTATCTCTCTTTTCATGTCCGGCCATCAGTAGCTGCGTTGTACATCCTTATACATCTTGGTGCTATCGGGGTGGATAGCGAACTCCAACTTGTGGCACTCATCCAGTACTTCTCGTCGGACATCAGCGTCAATGGGAACCCACAATCTGTCCCGATATCTAATCCCTCCATCTGCAGAGATTTGAAAATCCGCTGGTTCATTCTGACACCTCTTCAGAATCTTCTGGTACTCAGGATCCAATTTTTGAACTACGATGATCCTGTCAATTAGGCTGGGCTTCATCTGATGCATCATCCATAGTGCTCCATTATTGCCTAGCTTGGGACACCATTGCTCAATCTCATCCAACATCTCGTACTCGCGTAGCTTCATATAGGCTAGCAAGCCTTCTCATTTCCTGCTCAATGTATCGGCGACTAAATTTGCTTTCCCAGAGTGGTAATTGATAGCAAATTCATAATCCTTAAGAAGCTCAAGCCATCGACATTGTCTCATATTAAGATCCCTCTGCTCGAAGATGTACTTGAAACTCTTGTGATCGGTGAAGATCTCGAATGTCTCTCCATACAAATAATGCCTCCAAATTTTCAGAGCAAAGACCACAGTCGCCAATTCCAAGTCATGTGTGAGATAGTTCACCTCATGCTTCTTCAGCTAGGCCACACTTTGTCGTGTTGCATCAGCACATAGCCCAATCCTGTTCCACATGTATCACTGTAGATCACAAAATCACCACTACCTGTCGGTATGGTGAGAATTGGTGCCGAAGTCAGATGGTTCTTTAGAGTCTGAAAAGTCTGCTCACACTTGTCTGTCCAAATAAACTTTTCTGCCTTCTTTGTGAGATTTGTGAGGGGTGCAGCATTCTTGGAAAAGTCCTTGATAAACCTTCTGTAATAGTCTGCTAAACCAAGGAAGCTGCGAATCTCAGAAGCGTTCTTCGGTCTTGTCCAATTCATCACCGCCTCCACTTTTACGGGGTCTACTGCAATGCCCTTCTTGAAGACTATGTGTCCCAAGAACATGATCTCCTTCAGCCAGAATTCACACTTTGAAAGCTTGTCATAAAGCTTGTGCTGCCTCAGGGTCTTCAATACTATCCTGAGGTGCTCTCGGCGTTGCTCTGGACTGGAAGAATAGATCAGAATGTCATTCACGAACACAATGACAAACTGATCTAAATATGGTCGAAAGACCATGTTCATTAAGTCCATGAACACGGCAGGAGCATTTGTCAGTCCAAATGGCATGACCAAGAACTCGTAGTGGTCATATCTTGACTGAAAAGCAGTTTTCGGTATGCCCTCTTCGGCCACTCTCAACTGATGGTAGCCACTACGCAGGTCTATCTTGGAGAATACCGATGCTTTTGACAACTGATAAAAAAGGTCATCTATCCAGGGTAGGGGGTACTTATTCTTCACTATCACATTATTAAGCATCCTATAGTCGATGTAGAGCCGCATGGTGCCGTCTTTTTTCTTGACAAACAAGATCGGTGCGCCCCAAGATGAGATGCTCGGTCTGATGAATCTTTTATCCAGTAGTTCTTGCATCTGCTTCTTCAGTTCTTGCATTTCAGTAGGTGTCATGCGGTAGGGTGCTTTAGAGATGGGTGCTGTCCAAGGGAGAGTTCTATCTTAAAGTCAATTTCTCATTTCGGTGGTAGTCCGGATGTGTCCTCAAGAAACACATCTGGGAACTCTCGCGCCACGTCTATCTGTTGGAGCTCAGTGACAGGTGCATCTATCTTGACCACACTAGCTAAGTACCCACAGCATCCTTTCTCCAATAACTTCTGTGCTTTGATCGCTGAGACAATGACCTTGTTCTTTGTTGATGGAGCATCACTGATCACTGTCTTAGGCTTGCCTTGCGTCCCTATAATGTTCTTCTTCTGTTTACAGTGCATGGCTGCGTCGTGATATGAAAGTCAGTCCGTCCCCAAAATAACATCGTAATCCACCATGGGGATGACTATGAGGTCTGCAGAAAAGTTCTTCTTTTCTATATTGACAGGTACATTCGGGATGTACCTAGCAGCATGAAGAGTACCCATAGGTGTACTCACACACATAGCATGGGACATCTACTTCAGAGGTAGATTAAGAGTTTGGGCACACGACTCCGAAATAAAACGAGTGTGTAGCCCCAGAGTCAAATAAAATAGTATAAGACAAATTGGCGATAGGGAGAGTACCTCTAATGACATCATTGTCATTCTGGGCTGCTTCTACTTCTAAGTTGTGCACACGACCTTGCACAACGGGGTTCGCACATCCTGCTGCCCGGTTCTCTCGACCTCCTCTGGCAGCCTGTGGGTAGTTTCGGATAAAGTGTCTGAACTGTCCACACTGAATGCAGGAGCCATTCAGCCTACGGCACTCTCCATCATGGTGACGACCACAATGAGGACATAAAGGCTTCTATGGCACTTGTGGCTGGCGTGATGGTGGTGGCAGCTGTCTCAGTGGTTGTGCTTGAAGTGGCGCAGGGCTTGGCTAAACTTGAGCTTGTCTTAGAGCTTCTCTCTGTTGGTATGGCCTGAAACGGCAATCACGACGGTCGTTCCTCCTAAATGGTCGCTGATCACTTGTTTGAGACCTGGGCTGCTCTATTGCTTTGGCTGCAACTTTGGCCTTGCGTTCAGCTTGATCCTTTTTCATGCGTGTGGCCAACCTCATAGTCTTCTCTAGATCCTCACGGTCTCCAAACAGAACTTTAGTCTTCAGTGTTTGCTGCAGCCCATTGATGAACTTGTTAGCCCGAATGCGTCCTTCAAATGGCATCGGACAGTACTGCTCCAGCTGGATGAACTGGGTGTGGTAATCTGCCACAGACATAGTTCCCTGCTACAGTTGCAGGAACTCCTCTTGCTTGTTGATGCGATCATGCTCAGGAGTGTAGCGAGTTATAAAAGCATTCTTGAATTCATCCCATGTTATATCCTCTTCCTCTAGTCCTCTGAACCTGGTGGACCTTGTAGTCTTCCACCAGCCCTTTGCAGTACCAGTAAGCATGTAAGTGGCATATAAGACCTTGCATCCATCCACGCATCTCATCAGCTTGAAGATGCGGTCCATGGTCTCTATCCACTCTTCAGCCTTGAAAAAGTCCGTCTTCCCATCACACTGAGGTGAAGTTTCAGGAAGGCCTGAATTGTGTCCTCAGACGCCTCATGGCGTGCTCCTTGATTGCGGCGTCTAGACACCAGTGGACTGCCTCCTGCCTGACTACCCTCGGGTGGAGCAAACTCATCCACGTGCTCCTCTAATGCCACTCTGGCTGCGTGGCCTCTGCCTCTTCCGCGGCCTGGCGCACGGCCTCGGCCATGACCACGTCCGTGACCCGACTGGGCCCCCATCTCAGGGAGTGGACCTTTCGATGCTTCATAAATATTTCGGTCCACTCTGGCCATTTGCTCCTGAATCCGTTATGATCATCGTGACATGCTTATCCTCTAATCATAAAATAAAATTATGCATCAATAAACAATAACTTAGCATAAACATGAACTTGACTTACAATGCTTTTCGGTGGAGGGTGTGGCAACTGCTCGGCGATAGCACATGAACCAATACCATACTATTCTATACACTAGGACGTCAAGAGAGTCCTGACTTTAAGCTCTGATACCATAAATGTAACGCCCCCAAATCGACCCCCGCCACGTGGCGAAGACCAACCTGAAGGCGCTACGACATGCGATGACTATGACCGTAATATTGACCATATCTCAGTCAAGAATCGAGACATGTCAGCGAAAAAATAATAAAATAAAGGAAGATAACATAAATATACGGAAGTCTAAAAAGTGGCTATATCATTGCTAAGAGAATAAAATAAGTTTTACATCATGATTCTAAAATGCGAAAGATAAAGGAAAACTAATAAACACACTAAAAGTCTTATGGTTCATGTGTTGTCCTATCACCAGAGCTTCATCACTACACGCATACTCCACCACATCACTGACCTGATCCTGTAGAAATTAGACACAGGGGAGGAGGTCCTCCCGTAAGCTTTACAGCCTAATGGGAAATCACATGATATATAATGCATGACATGAATATAATAATCAGCAATAAATAATCATGCTTGACTTGAACGTAAAAGATAACATGTCAGTATCATGGATCATAATAGGAATAAGAATAAGAATCAGCGTAGAACATGAATCATGAGAATCAATGGTGCTTAGTAAACTTGGAAACATGGCATACTTGACTTGACTTGAACATTCTTCTTGATCTTGGATTATTATTAGAAATCAGGGTGACTTTAAGTGCCTCTAATTCTTGGGGTATGCCGAGCAAACGATACGACCTCATGCGAATCAGTGGGTGATCAAACCCTGACCAAGGGAGCTACCCTTATCTTGCTGCACTTGGCTTGGACTGGCAACCCATGATTAATCTTTCATCTGAACTTATTAATCGCTTTTAACAACTTGTGGCTCTTTGTTCTTGATTCAATAGATACGATAGGGTCAATGAGAAATAAATCAATAAGTGAGGGATCTTTGTGGGGTCAGACAATAGAATCAATTCTATATATAAGTAATATCTGGATAAAAATAGAATAATTAATAAATATAGTAAAAGGTTTTCTGGGGCATCGATCGATCGGTTCAGAGGAAACGATCGACCGGTTGTCTGCGGGTCGGTCGACCGGTATGTTAAGATCGGTCGACCGATCGGTCAAGTCGGGTCTAAATAGGTCGGTTGATCCGTTCAGTTGAACGGTCGACCAATGGGCAAGGATCGGTCGACCGGTGACAGGGATCGGTCGACCGATCGACGTATGCAAAAACACGATGGTAGGCAGGTTATCGATCGACCGGTTGTCACAATGCCAGCGGGCCGGTCGACCGGTCTGCGTCCATAAAATTGCAAAACCTTCGGACTTCCTCAATTCTCCAATGCAATCTCCACCTAAACTATTTCCTGTCTCCTAGCAAATCAACCACACAACAATAGCACAACAGAGACTGAATTATGCATGCAAACAATCAATCAAGAATTCAAGAAATCAAACAAATAGAACAATAGCTTGAACCCTATTCTTGTTCTTTTCTTTTCATACGATTAGGGCATGAATTGGGATAATTCAGAGGTCATGCAAGGTGATTTCGATTCACCCACCTAGTCGCGATGGATCCTACCCTTGGTTCGTTAAAAATCCGCTTGAATCCACCCCTGTTTCCCTCTCGATTCTCTCGTTGTTCCTCCTCTCGAACTCTGTCTGTCCATCGTCCGATGCAGAGAACGAGGTGAGGAGGTGTATGGGGATCAGGTAGGAAGGAGAGGAAGAAGACCTACCTACCCTTGCACAGAAATCTCCTTGCCTCTGATTGCATAGGAGGGGAACGAAGGAAGAACAGGGGGGAAAAAGTTCGTGAGGGTGATTAAAACAAAGGTTAACGGCCAATTGATTTTTATCTATTCTAATCCCCTCGTGATTAATTCCCATGAGATAAAATCAGATAGGATTTCCCCTCTTCAGATTGGTCTCCGTCTCCTATTAGAAATAAATCTGATATCATATGCTGGCCGTTCATTAGTTTGAGTCGAACTCGAATTTTATTTTATTTTATTTTTTTATCTTTTCTTTGCTGGTTGTTACAGATAATTTGTATATCCATCAGTGTAGAGTGTTCTCCATGTTAATTTGAGTGTATGACGTGAGAAGGATTTGTATGAGCAGCGCATGAAAACCAAAATGCTCAGTACATTTCAGTTTAGCAAATTTATGATGTCCTATTTTCTTGTCATTGTTTCATAGTGCTTTCCTTTCTCATAATTATATTGCAGAGAACCACTTTTCAAATGCTATTAAAATGCAAAATGATTATTTCCTTAATTTTTTTCTAAACTATTATGATTTTTCATATCTAATTTTAAGTATGAACTTAAGTTACGATATTTCTAAACTTCATTGTATTTTTTACTTTAATTCTTCCTTCTGATTTTGTTAATTTTATTTTTTCCATTTGTGAAGAGAGTAAAATGCTCTTCCACCAACTCTTCTCTCTTTTAATGTTAAAAAATAATATAAAAACTAATTTTATTAGTTTTTTATAATATTTTTTCACGTTAAAAGGAGAAGAGTTTGTGCTATTTTTTTGTTTTTTATATTATTTTTTAACATTAAAAGAGAGAAAAGTTGGTGGAAGGACATTTTAGTTTTTTCATAAATAGAAAAAATAGAAATAACAGAAAAGTTAATAAAATATGATAGAAGGACTAAAGTGAAAAATATGGTAAATTTTAGATATATCATAAGGTAAGTTTATATTTTGAAGTTAGATGCGAAAAATTACTACAATTTTGAGGATGTTTAAAAAATAATCCAAATAAAAAAAAGGTGAATGGTTGACATAGGTCTTGTTTGGTTGGGGAGTAAGGCTAGAATTATAGGCTGGTTCAGCCTAGTTTCCCAAAATAGGACTCTAAGGATTTGTAATGTCCTGAATTTCTTTTTTCTTTGTTTATCTAGAAGGTTATCTCGATAACATTACTCAATTCTATATATTAATTTTTTTTACATTGACCAGTCAACATATTATTTTACATAAGCTGAAGATTAGTTTTACAATATTTTATTATTATAGCGGAAGCAATTTAGACTCTACACAATAACTTATGGGTAATGGCCAACAACTATACAATAGAGACACTATATCCACGTGCATATCACCCGTTAGTGGAGCACCATTATCATCACATGTATGGATCCAAGTAAAGGAGCAAAGTCCAATGAAAAAATACAGTACGTAAGGTCACCCATAATAATTATCAATGTGAACAATAGATCAATATCAATTCTATGGATAAACAATTATTTATAATCAATCAATGATTTATGAGGAAGATTATCAATTAACAACAACAATAACAACAACAATAACAATGAGAAATAGCTAATTGATCAACCATGACAATAATCCACATCATCAATTATCAATTTAATTATCTATAATTAATAATATCTCAATTCAATAATGATTGTCAATTCAACATCAATATCATCAATTAGCCAAAGGTTAATGAAGACCACAATTCAACAATTATCAATTGATCAATTATCCACTAGCCAAAGATCGATGAAGACCATAATAATAATTATTAATTCAATTCTATTAACAAAAAGTAGAATTTGATTGAAAGAAATTATAAAAGCGATAAAAAGAAATTTGAGGAGAGAAGAACTTTTGATAAGTATGGCATGAAATAATTAGTCAATTTCAAATTTAATTAAATTTGAATATTTAACATAAGGTAATTAATGATAGATGATGATTTAGCCCCAATGGGAGTAAGAAAACCCTAATTATAAATTATAAATATGGTCTAAAGGATGACTATAAATTATTATTTGCCTCCATAGAGTTTCTACATGAGAGTCCTCTCTTCCTCTATTTTTTCACAAATCGAGGCATTTGAGAGCATGACTGACATACCGTTTCAAAGCTCCGGCATAGGAGAATAACATCCAAGTGGTCGGTGTGATTTTCGAGGCAGCATCGAGAAGGAATCATCAGTCAAAGTTTCAACATTTGTGGAGCCAATAGACAATAGTGGACATAGTTGATTTTTTAGCCAACTTAAGGTACGTATGGATCTCTATATCAAAGGCTCTCATCGACATATACCACAGGACTTTTGTACTTTATATGGAGTTTATATATTGAATTGATTGATTATGGTATTAAAAAAAGTGGTCAAAACATCATGTGAAACACGATTTTCAGACGACAATAGAACCTGACCCAAGTTCTGTGCTGTTTGGCTCGAGTTCAACAGAACTTGACTCGAATCAAAATAGGACCAGACTGAGTTCCTTGGAACTTGGTTCGGGTTCTCGCCAATGCGGTCTGAGCTTTGTAACCCGAGATCGAGTTGTAATAAAATTGGACAACCCGGCCCAAGTTATCCCTACACTCGGTTCGAGCTTTAATTAACAAAGAATGGGAGATAGAACCGAGCCAACCTGGCTCTGGTTCAAATCATACCCGGACCAGTACCATCGGGTCGAGACAGATTGGATGTCATCAGACGACCCAGGTTCCACTCGATGCAAGTCGAGTTTTGGGGGCATATAGTTGATTTTTATGTATTGATTTATAGTTAATTGGATAAATATGATTGTTAATCATTGTCGATCATTTGATTAACATTCTTGATTTTAGTGTGATCATATTTGACCAGATTGTTATCATATTTGATTATTCTTACTATTACACTCAATCATGATATTGATTATGGTATTGATCTATTGATCTTATTATTGATTGATCATGATCAAATTGTTATTGTATCCGATTAATTATCATCATATTTGATCATACCATTGATTATTATATTAATCTTGTGATTTTTCCTATCAAGGCATGTTTAACCTAAGATAAATTGTTAAATATATACATCATAAGTATTTGAGATAAAAGCTAAAAATTGTTGAGCCCATATTATTAATTGGACCTTCGAACTAATTGTGCCTTTAGGTTGATTAGCTCGTCAGACTAATTATGCCTTCGGGCTGATGAATTCGCCTTTGGACTAATGGATGATGGAATTGAATAGGGCAAATAGCGTAAAAATTATGATTGTCCTTGGTATGATCCTTCATCCCTTATCGTACTAAATTTATTGATCGACATGAAGTGTCATGGTGTTCCTTAATAATAGAGAGCTCCTATATTGCGCCCGAAATGATTGATTGTATTGATCGATATGAATTGAATCGATAATTGAATTGATTATTGAATTGCACCCTAGTCACCGATGAACAATTGATTTCACCCTAGTGGTTGATAGACTACTGATTTCATCCTTGTGACTGATGTATAATCAAATTGCGCCTTTATGATTGATGGATAATAAATTGTGATCTTTGTGCCTGATAGATGGCCTCTTTTCTCTAATTTTTGAAATTATTTATTCCATAATATTTTGTCATCTAATTTTTAGATTAATGTCTGAAATATTTATAACTCATAAAACTCTCAATTCTTTCCTATTCAGTAGTAGTCTTATGTTCATTAAACATTTTTTTTAATCTCAAATCAAGTTGAAATCCCTAATCTCAATATTGTAATTATAATTCCTAACCCCAATAGGATCTAATCTTTCTTTATTTTTTTCTTTTCCTTTCTAACTAATCCTACTTTAACTCTAATTCCTTCTCCAAGTATGATTAGCCTCTCTTTCTATTCATATTCCTTTTTAAATTACACTTTTATTTCTTCTCAAATTCTCCTTTATTATTTTTTTAACTCACTAAAACTTTGATTTAATTTAGCAAATTACTTTATTGCCCTTCGTAAAATCCTATGGTGTTACATAATAACCTCATTAAAAATAAATTCATCCTCGACTTTACGGAGAAGAATTTGACCAATTCCATATTTTTTATAATCTCCTTAGAAGAAATGTTCATACTTAATCATACAATAAGTCATTTCTTTCATCAACCTAATTTCAAACATAATTATTTGACATTTATTACGTTACAATAATCTTTCTTATTCAATGAATTTTTTATGAGCCATGTGTAGAACATGACTTTTGGATTATCTCTATATCATGATCGTTAGGGTATTACATTATGCATTTTTGCCATTCTCATAGGTGGCATTCCCAACTAACATAAAGATTAATTTTTTAATTTGAATCAATAACGTTTCCTAACGTTATGATTAGGAATCTATTAAGGTCTCCCTTAATTCACTATTCGATAATAAATGTCATACTGACCTCACTTCTTTCTCAATTTATGATGTCTTTAGGATAACATCCTTCAATGTACAGTTCTTTGATTCTTATACTATGTGGGGATAACCTTTTTAGGGCATTGGTTATTCTATCGAAGAATAACCTCCTTATAATTTAAGTTATTCCGAAATGATTCTTGTACTATGTGGGGATAACCTTCTTAGGGCTTTGGTTATTCTATCTTAGAATAACCTCCATATAATTTTAGTTATTCCTTTCAGAATAACTTCCTTAGGTGTATCAATTAAGGATCTATGACATCTCACACTTATTCATAATCTTGAAAGGCTCTATATTTCATATTGCATGCAATCTATCTTATGTAGCTAGATATGCTAATCATGGTTCAAAAAACTTACTTAACCCTTTCTCGATGGCCCGATGGTTGTCATGACGTGTGCACATGATTTATTCTATTAGAGATAGCTAAGAAGTGTCACTCGTTAGGCTTTGATATCTTTGTAACGCCCTGAGATTTTTTTTCTTTTCCTACCCAGAAGGTCATCTTGGCGACATTACTCAATTCTATATCTTAAATTTTTTTATATTGATTGACTTACATAAGTGGAAGACTAATTTTATAATATTCTATTATAATGGCGAAAGCAATTTAGACTGTATGCAATAACATGTGTGTTATGATCAATATCAACATTGTCAATTCTACCAATAAACAATTATTTAAAAATAATCTAAGATTGATAAAAAAAATATCAATTAATAATAACAATGAGAAATAGTTAATTGATCAATCAGGGCAATAATCCACATTGATGACCCTTCAATTTCAATTATCTATAATCAATAATATCTCAATTCAATTCAATAATGATTATCAATTTAATATCAATTACCATTAATCAATCATCAATTAGTTAGAGGTCAATGAAAACTACAATTCAATAATTATCAATTGATTAATTATCCATTGGCCAACGATATTAGTGAAGGTCATAATAATAATTATCAATTTAATTTTTTAATGTTAACAATTTATCAATTAATCTATCAAGCACAAAGGCCGCAATTTATTATCCATGAGTCATAAAGGAGCAATTTAGTCATCCATTAGTCGCTAGGACGAAATCAATAGTCTATCAACCACTAGGGCGAAATCAATTGTCCATCAGTCACTAGGGTGCAATTAGGATTGTCCATCAGTCACTATGGTGCAATTAGAATTATCCATCAACCATTAGAGAAGAACTTCCTATGAGTCATACATGCAAACAAAAAGTGCCCATTAGAATTGAGTAGCATGTAACATGCACCCTCTCCTGACTCGGCCTCACAAAAGAGCCATTGATATTCAAGATGAACATTGAAGAAGTAAGGGGCTCCCACCGAGACTTAAGGACTCCGTAGGGTAGGGGATCAAGAACATTATCTGAGCAAGATACCAAAGAGATTGAAATACAAAATAATAATTTAGCACCAACACATCTAGCTGGCAAAGTCAATGTTCTAATTTAGGACATAAAATTTTAATATATGTTATGTTGTGAGGAACTTAATGTTTGTTATGTTGTGTACAAGGTTTGATTTGGCTTATACGGTAAGAATGATTAGTAAATTTTAAAATAATCTTGAAATGACAGATTGGGAAGACATAAAGAGGATTATATGGTGTCTAAAAGGCACTAGACAATTAAAATTACCATATCAAGCTGATACACTTAAGACTATAGGTTATTCTTAAGTTAATTTCAGTGGTGATATTGATGACAAAAAATTCACATCAAGTCACTTTTTTATGTTGAGTGGTGCGACTATTTCTTAGTGTAGAAAGAAACAAGAATGTATGATGAGACACATACAAGAAGTTTAATATATTATATATAGTATGACAACCACTCACACGTATGGATCAAGTGTTTTCTTATGAAACTTAGGCTCAATTTATGAAGTGGACCATTGCTGATGTACTATGATAATCAAGTTGCGATAATTTTGATACATAGTAAAGTAAATAGTTCTAAAGAACAATATATTGAGATCAGTGTTGCTATATACAAGATATAGTAGAAAAAAGAAAGTGGACGAAATTTATATGCTTACTAGTGAGATGTAAGTGATTCTCTTACCAAGAAAATTGTAGCAAGAACATTCATTAAATATGCCGATTTAATGGGACTAAAAAATATTTGAGTTGGAATAAAAATTCATGAAAAATGAGCTTCAATGTATTATCTCCATTTTCATACTCCACAAATAGTGAGAGTTTCAAAATCGCAAATTACACAACACGAATAATGAGAGTGTCGAAATTGCATGACTTATACGGTGAAGTGAGACATGTTATATGGAATGACTGCATAGGTTACTTGGACAAAACAACCACCGATGAAGAGATGCGATTCTTACCAAAAATGGGTGCGGTCGACAGAAACGAACTTAGACGTGCAAATGCCTCTCTCTCTCTCTCTATATATATATATATATATATAGAGAGAGAGAGAGAGAGAAAGAGACATGTTACCAAAGCATCTTGCGCGTCCAATCTTCTTTCCCATCGCTGGACGACCAGGATGATGGCGCCGTTGAACTGGCACTTAAGTCTTTTTTTTTGTTTTTTCTTGAGATTTTCAGTTCAGCCCCACACCTTAAACTCTCCAATCCAAAAAATTGAGTTTCAGCACCTTCGAAAGAACCTCTCTCCCCCAAAAATTTGGTCGGCGCCTCTAAAAAGCCCCTCCGAAAAAATTTGCTCGGTGATCTCCAGGACAGATAGGGCAACAAACAAGTGTCTCATCTCCTCTCTCTCTCTCTTTCTTTCTGTGTGTGTGCAGGCGTTCAATTTGGTTCATGGTATTCGATCTACAGGCGTCCTTTCTCTCTCTCATTTGTATGTATTTAATGGTAAATATGAAGAGCTAATGGTTAGGAGACAAATGGATGTGGAGTGTGTGATGAAGACATCCATACATGAACTCGTGTGCATTATCTGCATGTGGTCATAAGTTATTACCGTGTTGGATATGCAATCTAGTGGTTGCAGACAATTCATGTAGCCTTTTAATTCGAATTTTATATTGTTTAAGTACAAATACAATAAATCTATTTCTCCATCCCCTGAACCTAATAGATGTCGCAAGTACATTAAATAATTTATGTCTTAGATCTCTTAGTTGTGCTCCCAGATATCACTAACATATGCCTCATCTTTGATTGATTGCCTTTTCTTATATTATTATCATTCAAGTGTGGATTGTATTAACCTTATTTATAAGTTCTTGCAAACCTAGGTGGTTGTATTATTTTTTTATAAGTTCATCCCAATCTTGCAGATTATTAATGTCATCCAATTTGATGAACAACATGAACATGCATGAGACATTATGTCAAGATCAACATATATTGAACTCCGTCAACATACAACAAAGGTATATATTACTTTTTTGCTACAAATTTTAATGTCATGCACTAGCTCATTAATTTTTTTTATTCCTACAGCATTGTGCAAGATGTGGGAACAAATGATAACACAGAATTTGAAGTTGTAGGTCAGTATGAACAAATTACTAGCTTAGTCATACCATACGTTGGAATGACATTTGATTCAAAAAAAGCTGGATATGATTTTTATAATTGTTATGCTAGATGTATTGGTTTTTCTGTACGGAAACATGTTTCTTATAAGGCAGGTGAAGGTAGAAAATTTTCAAGTAGGGTGCTTGTTTGTTCAAAACAAGGACGTAAAGCCATTAAGCTGAGTGTTGGGAAAGAAATAAAGCGACAAAGAGAGATACGAAATGAGTGTGGCGCACATCTATTTATTGGTGAAAGAAATGATGGAAAGTGGGTTGTAAAGCGATTTAAGGAAGAGCATAATCATTCTTTAGCAACACCTTCTAAAGTATTGAAAATGTGTTCACATTTTCGTTATCTGAAACTTCAAAGGGTATCATTAACAAATTACATGATGTTGGCATTGGTCCATCAGGGATTGCTAGAGTTCTTAAGTATTCTGGTGAACCAACAAATATGAATCATTTGAAAGCAACAAGAAAGAATAATGTCGGAAATGAATGCAATGGTGTAGTTACATATTTCAAAAAGAAGAAGAAGGATGACTATGAGTTCTTTTTTAGATTGCAGAAGGATGAAACAAATACTGTAAGAAATGTTTTTTGAGCTGAAACAAAAGGATAGCAAATACATAGCTTGTATTTGGCATGATGTTTCTACCCATATGATAGACTATTTGAGAAGATGCAATATCATAAAAAAACATACAAGCTATTATGAATTTATACATTCTACATTTTATTTTTTCAGCTTCAATGGCTTCTTCGAATTCACTCGTGCATCTTCAACATCACGATCAGAAAGTTTAATCCATCTTAATAATCCATTGATGAGGTTTCTATATCGAGGTTTGATAGGTTCATCCAACCAGCAAAAAATTGACAAGCACTCCCTCTCTGGAAAATAAAAGTTCAAATAATGAGATGTACACATAAAATTCAGAATATATTTGAAAGATATATTAGAAAATTGCTCACTTGATAATTCCTACAACCATAGAATCATCGACCTGGATTGCTCATAGTCCAAGATGTCTTAACGACGACATCTTCTTGACAATCACATTTTGGTAGGAAACTAATCTTCGCCATTACTGAAACAAAAAAAACTAAATAAACAAATATAATAGCATAAGATATTTCGTAGAGCTTTTATACAGACACAAATAAAAAAAATCAATTGCTTTCATTAATATCTTGATTTTTATATCTTACATGTATTTCATTTTCATTATATGCTTTATGCTTTGGTGCATGGTTAGAACATGGTGAGAGGGCTGGGGGATTTTATGATTGTAATCAATATGAAGCAGCAAGGAAGGAGGGGTATGCTTGTGTGGTCCTTACCTAGCTAAATTGAAAGAATTTAAAAAGTTCCTGATCACTTTTTCTTTACCAATAAATCTAGGGTGATGAATCTGAAAGGAGAAGCTAATATGAATTTTTCTACTCATTGAAAAACTTTTGGAATGCGAGAGCTTTGAGGGAGAGGTACGGAGAAGCATCATTACACATTCCACAGATACACCTAATAACAAGAGCAAGATCGGGAGGGAGGGGGAGAGAGAAAGAGGGAGAAGGGAGGGAGAGGCTTCATTCCAGATTCCATAAACTCTAAACAACCCACTAGTGAGAGTTGATCTCGATAGAGGGAGAGGGAGGGAGAGGCTTCATACGAGAGCAAGATCTGGAGGGAGAGAGGGAGGGGAGAGAGAAAGAGGGAAGGAGGAGAGAGAGAGGGAGAAGGGGCTTCATTTCACCATTGTGTGTTGATCCACAGAAAGGGAGGAGGGAGAGACTGCCTGTTTAGTGACCTTGCTCCTCAGAGATCATGAGCGGCTTGAACACTACCGGGGAGAGAGAAGACACCATAAACTAGATGGAGAAAGATCAAACACCACGAACTAGATGGAGAGAGAGAAAGGAGATGAGACACATGTTCGTTGCCCTCTCTGTCCTGGAGATTGTCGGCGAGAGGAGGGAGAGGACGCACTGACGACGCGGTGAGGGTTTTTTCGGAGGGGCTTTTCAGAGGCGCCGACCAAATCTTTGGGGGAGAGAGGTTCTTTCAAAGGCGCTGAAACCCAATTTTTTGGATTGGAGCGTTTGAGGTGTGGGTCTGAACCGAAAATCTCAAGAAAAAACCAAAAAAAAAAGACAAGTGCCAGTTCAGCAGCGCCATCATCCTGGTCGTCCAGCGATGGGAAAGAAGATCGGACGCGCAAGATGCTTTGGTAACAGGGTGCAACCGATTATTTCGGTTGCATCCTATGTAAGGCCCCAAGGTGAAAGGACCAAAAGGGAGAAGATTAGTCCCACATGGACAAAACACGGAGGAGGTCATGGGCTTATAAGTGGCATCCCCCTTTATCTATAAAGACGCGTTTTAAATTCGTGCGGGCCTAAGACCCAAAGCGAACAGTATCTTGACGAAACTAAAGGGGTGTTACAAAAGGTATCATAGCCTACCTCGCGTGCTCACTTGAACCATGTGGGAAACGAACTCGGCCCACGGGCCACTCAACGAGGACGTTGAGTCCCTAAGGAGGGGTGATTGTAAGGCCCCAAGGTGAAAGGACCAAAAGGGAGAAGATTAGTCCCACATGGACAAAACACGGAGGAGGTCATGGGCTTATAAGTGGCATCCCCCTTTACCTATAAAGATGTGTTTTAATATCGTGCGGGCCTAAGTCCCAAAGTGAAGAGTATCTTGACGGAGCTAAGGTAGTGTTACAAAAGGTATCAGAACCTATCTCGCGTGCTCACTTGAACCATGTGGAAAATGAACCCGGCCCATGGGCCACTCAACGAGGACGTTGAGTCCCTAAGAGGGGGTGATTGTAAGGCCCCAAGGTGAAAGGACCAAAAGGGAAAAGATTAGTCCCACATGGATAAAATACGGAGGAGGTCATGGGCTTATAAGTGGCATCCCCCTTTACCTATAAAGACGCATTTTAAATTCGTGTGGGCCTAAGTCCCAAAGCAAACTGTATTTTGACGGAGCTAAGGGGGTGTTACAAAAGGTATCAGAGCCTACCTCGCGTGCTCACTTGAACCATGTGGAAAACGAACCCGGCCCACGGGCCACTCAACGAGGACGTTGAATCCCTAAGAGGGGGTGATTGTAAGGCCCCAAGGTGAAAGGACCAAAAGGGAGAAGATTAGTCTCACATGGACAAAATACGGAGGAGGTCATGGGCTTATAAGTGGCATCCCCCTTTACCTATAAAGACGCATTTTAAATTCGTGCGGGCCTAAGTCCCAAAGCAAACTGTATTTTGACGGAGCTAAGGGGGTGTTACAAAAGGTATCAGAGCCTACCTCGCGTGCTCACTTGAACCATGTGAAAAATGAACCCGGCCCATGGGCCACTCAACGAGGACCTTGAGTTCCTAAGGGGGGTGATTGTAAGGCCCCAAGGTGAAAGAACCAAAAGGGAAAAGATTAGTCCCACATGGACAAAATACGGAGGAGGTCATGGGCTTATAAGTGGCATCCCCTTTACCTATAAAGACGTGTTTTAAATTCGTGCGGACCTAAGCCCAAAGCGAACAGTATCTTGACGGAGCTAAGGGGGTGTTACATCCTACTTGACCTCATATATATATATATATATTATATAATATGAAAGAACAGGTCCAGAGAGCCTTAACGATTCTTTGAACTCTTATCACCAAGCTTTCTATATTTTCCAATGTTATAATAACTTAACCACTCATTAGACTGAACGATCAATTGGATCGTGGTTGGACTATTTTGATTGGATTCAATCGGATCCAATCGAATTTTGTTAAATTAATATTATTTACTTATGGATATATACATAATCAATATTATATAATGCATAAAAATATTGTCCTAACTTATAGTTCATAATAAAATATAATAAATAAATTTTAATTTCATAAAAAAGAGTTTGAATTATTATTGATATTTATATTAATTATTTTATTTTATTTTCCAATATTATTTTTATTTTGACATATATCACTCTCATGTTTATTTTTTTCTTTACTTTCAGTTCAATAATTTTAATTTTCTATTTCCATTAATTCCTTTCACACTATTAATTTCCTTTTTTATAATAGACAGATATTAAAAAATTATATTCATATAGAATATTTTAAGTTATTAATTTTATGACTATTTTCTCTCTCCTACTCATAAAAAGGAAAGAATATTCATTTTCGTTTTAAAAGTTATTATTATTTCTTTTTTTGTTTCCATCAATTCCTCTCTTCAATTAATTTTTTCACATTTATTTTTACCAATTCTCAATTCAAATACTTTCCATTTTTTACTTTCATTTCCACCTTTTTATTTTCTATTTTTATTTTTATTTTCTAATTTTTTCACTGAACCAAGTTTTTTTTATTCAATGGTTAAACCAATTTTTACAGATTGAACTGATTTTTATCCGGTTTAATTTTATTTTTAATTTTATAATTAACTCAGACCGGACCAACTGCCGATTCGTGATTGAATCGTGACGTTTAAAAAAAAGGCCGAATTTTGGGTAGTATAATTATCATATCAAATAATACTGAACAGATTTATCCCTGCCATTACCTTTTCTATTGTTATATCAATAACACGAAAATTTTTAGTGGTGCACTTATGTTTAGTTACATAAATTTCGATGACTTACTTTTATTTCAAACAAATGTTATCGAGATTCTTAGTTGTACTAACGAATATGGAAATGATTTATTTACACTGGTTACATGATTATATTGTATAAGAACCACATATAAATTTTCCTTTTTTTATATTCAGTACCAGTCGGTATGTTGGCAGGAACAAACTTTAGTAACAATTTTAAAAAATATAAAAAAAAGGGTAAGATGGTCCAAGAACCTTTTCAAGGAGTGGATATAATAGTGGCATTCAAGGGTCCCATTTCTTTTTTCAACTGTTTATTCTTTTTTCCCATCATTATGGTAATAACCATTAAGCAATTAAATAGGAAAGCAGAAAAATACAAGACGTGCATGGAAACAAGAATTGGAATGACTGCTGCTGTTCCTCGATATACGATCTTAACATATACGCCAATGTTATCCACATCGTATACCGCCGGAACACAAAAATAAAAATAAAAAGAAAACAAGCAACGCCTAGTAAGGATGATGCAACTTTTAAACAATCCACATGATCTTATTACATAAAAAAATTAATAACAATTTCTTGATAACCAATCAATAATATATTTTTATGCATAAAATGTCCAATAAACTTACTTTACATGTATGGTTATCAAATTATAACACAAAATGTTTAAGCACAAATGATTACTTTAATCTTCTTATAAATTATTTTTTTAGAAAAAATTATAACACATCTAACATCATCTTATATCAGAGTCAAAATTCTTGAATTTAAATTGTAAATTTATAAAATTATGAAATATTATTTATTTTATTGACATAAAATTTGAAAATAATTAATAACACATTAATTATATATAATTAAATTGTTGAGATGATAATTTATCATTACATCTTATTTAACAACAAATATGAATCAATGTTTGTTGGACTAGCAAGGTTGTATTTTAAATGATTCGTTGAACGTTTTGATTACAAAAATAAATATTTACTATTCTTTCATTTTTTTTACTCGGAATTAATAAGATATTAATAGTTTTGGACATAAAAAAAACCTCAAAAAAAAACCATTTCATGGACCTCCTGTGCATGTATATCTTTTTACTTCGTCTGGTTCTGTGGCTTCCCAAAATGCGCCAGACTTCCAATCAAGCAAGTTTTTTGTTCGGTGGCAAAGAAAGTTTGATGATGCCCGACATATTCATCGAGGCCAAAACCAAAACGTTGCACTTTTCCAGCAATCAAAGTAGAGGAAAAGTTCCAGACGTACTTCCACTAATAATTTAGAAAATCTGAAAATCCATTTGACTTATCCTTAGTGATTAATATATCTTAACTTTATTTATATGGAATAGTATTTTCTCTAACTTTGATAACTATTTTTTTCCAAGATTACTAATTAACATCCGATTCGAAGAGATAAATAGGATTACAGTCGATCGTACTAACTGTATATCTCTACCTGAAGACTTCCCATTTATTCGAGCTAATTAAGATTAGCTTTACCAAAATAGGGTGAATTATGAGATAAAAATGTAATTAAGGTGTTCTTATCATGTTTTAGGACATTGTGTGAAAAATAAGGAACTCTCAGATTTAGTCTCACTTTTTTAATCTTCAAGTTCAAGTTGCCTTTTTTTATTTCTCATAACGCTCTTTTATAATTCGATGACTTCGTTTTAATTTTTCTTCCCTGTAGATACCACTTAAATGGGTGCTTCAACGTTTTTATAACTCATAGCGGTCTTTATTTGTAGCTTCAACGTTTAAATTTTTAATCCTCTTTTTAATATTATGATATATTAATCGTTTTAATCAATGCAATTTACAATGGTAATTTTTAATCCTCATGTACTATATCTCCAACTCTAACTCGAGCAGCTCAATTTGCTCCCTTCAACTCCATGTCTCCCCCTCTACCAAATCGTCTTCCCACAGCCATGCTGCTCCTACTACTTCTCTTCCTCTTCTTCTCCTGGACATCTTCTGCGCTTGCAAGCACTGTCGTCACTCATCTCCCAGGCTTCCAGGGACCCTTGCCTTTCCATCTAGAGACCGGGTACGTTAGCACGCTTAACATATGAGTCTAGTTTTAACTTTACGGCCGGTTAAACTAAATCTTGCCTCCTCCTACTCCTAGATAGAGAAACTGAAACTAAATGTATCATCTTAGTTCCTTTTTTTTTTTTTTTGTTTTGCAGTTACGTGAAGGTGGACGAGGCGAATGGATCCGAATTGTTCTACTACTTCATACAGTCGGAGAGGAACCCCAGCGAGGACCCGATCATCCTTTGGCTCACCGGAGGCCCCAGATGCTCTGCCTTCAGCGGTTTGGTCTTCGAAATCGGTATATATATATATTCCCTATACTTTTACTTTGCCCCTTGAATGGTCCATAATATATATATATATGAAATTAAAAATATTATCTATTTTAATGTGTGATCTTTATTCTTACCGGAATCACATGAATTGAAAAAAAAAAAAGGAGAGAATGACAATAATATAACGAATGTAAAGTGTAACAAAAAAAAACGTAGATTACTCAATTCATACGTGTCACATTTTGGGAAGTTTATGATTGATTAATATGTTAAAGATGAGCTTTGTCATTACCTGTGGGTGAAGGAGAAGATAAATTACACAAATTCTCTCCCAACTTTAAATCGACTTTCAATTGGTCCATCAACTTCAATTTATAATCAGAACGTTTTTCATCTTTTATTTTCTTGCATGCTTAGTTCTTCTGACCGGTGATCACAGTCCTCAGTTGCCTTACTTACGTGGCCAACTTTTTCTCTCATCCACATCAGCTTAAGTCGACCACGTCATTATAAAAATTTAAAAAAAAAAAGATGAGATTGTCCACATCATTAAAAAAATTTAAAAAATGAAAAAAAATGAGTTGCGGTATAGAGAAGGAAGAGGGCGACCGCCCCCTCTGATCGAGCTCGATGGCGCTCGACCGGACCTTCTCTCTCCCGCCGCCGAAGGTTGCCCGGAGTCGCCCCCCTCCCTCTCTCTCGCCGTGCGGGAGAGAGAAGGAGGGGGGCGACTGTCGGAGCTCCCTCTCTCTCGTCGTGTGGGAGAGAGGGAGGAGGTCGACCACCCCCGAGCTCGACCGAAAAGCGGCCGCCCCCCTCCCTCTCTCTCTCTCGCGAGGGAGGGGGGGCGACCGCTCCTGTGGTCCAAGCCCCCCTCCTTCTCTCTCCAGTGCGTGTGGGAGAGAGAGGGAGGGGGGCCGTCGCCCACCTTTCTCTCTCTCTCGCAACTTATTTTTTTTATTTTTTAAATTTTTTTAGTGATGTGGAAAACTTCATTTTTTTTATTATTTTTAAAAATTTTATAATGACGTGGCCGACTTAAGTTGACGTAGATAAGAGAGAAAGTCGGTCACGTAAGTAAGACAATCGAGAAACCTGTGATCATCGGTCAGGAGGATTAAGCGTGCAAAAAAAATGAAAGATGGAGGACGTTCTGATTATAAATTGAAGTTGAAGGACCAATTAGAAATCGACTCAAAATTGAGGAACCATTCGTATAATTTACCCGTGAAGGAAATGAGGTTCATGAGGGCGGACGTGCAAGGTGCAACCGTGGAATCGATTAATTACACTGGAGGACAATGGAACTTATAAAAATAACAATCTGTGCGTATATTTAAATAAAAAAAATAATAGATATATCATATATGTTAATTTCTTTTAAAAATAATATTTCAATATTCTCGCTTCCGAAATCCGCAAGCTCTGACCTCGTTATTGCGGAACGAGGCCAGGCTTGGCTATGTCGGCAATTCAACTAAGGCCTTGTGTGGCTAAAAGTTATTTTAACCCATGGGTTTTAGAATTCCATAGTATGTCACTTTTCAAAAAATGGCACATCATAGAAAAAGAAGTTAAAGAAAAATTTTATCTGAAGCATAAAACAACTCAAGCAGTTGTTCTAGCTCCCCAAAATTTAGAGCCTCATAATATCTAATAATATTAAATTATTGATAATAAATTGAGCACTTTCTATCAATCTTAATTTTTCTCACTTTGATCAATAGTACTTTTAAATCCAACTAATTCAAATAATATTTTTCCTATTGTCTTACTATATTCTTTTTTATTTTTATGATCAACGTTATTCAAATTAATTTTGTGCGAAATCTCATTTCTTTCTCCTAATTGATTCCTTATTTGTTGAATCTAGATAAATAAGTAATAACTATTCATATTACATATTACAATTTTATTTCTATTTTTTCTAGCATTCTTATTATGTCCAAAGATTGGTTATGAAATTTAATTATTGGTAATATAATTTAAATAAAATTTAAATAAATATTTTTTATTTATATTAATTTTTTTTTGCTTTAGGCCTCTCAACGGGCCTAACGGGAGTAGATGTATAGTGCTAATTTTATAAATAAGTTTTGAATAAAAAATATAATTTTATAGATGTAGGGTAGGTTTTGAATAAAAAATAAGTTTTATAATATAGAATATAATTTTATTAATTAATACAATAAAAATATAATTTAAAATTTCGTTATTAAAAATTTGTTAACAATATTATTTAAATATAAAAATCATTTTCAATGATATTGAATGAAATATTAAATTTTTTAATGAAATAACAAGTAATAAATAATATTATTAATCCTTTGTAATATATATTTTATAATAAATAAATAAATTATTTTATAAGAGAGATGGGAGAGAGAAAATAAGGAAAAAATAAAAGAAATTAAAAAGAAATTTTAAAAAAAATTTCTTGCTAGAGTGAAAGTGAAACTAGGACGTAGGAAAATAGAGCTTAATTCTCACACCGAATTGTGCTTTCGATTCCCGGGTTCCGTAAATGTCACGTGATTTCTTTGATGGAATCGATTGAAATTAAATAATGGTTTAGTATAATTCAAATAATCAAATGTAGCTTGAAAAACTATATTATTAGATGATTTTTTATCCTATTTAATCCGGATAAGTAAAAAGTAGAAAAAAAATTTTCCGACAGGCGGACCTTTTGATTCGAACGGATCCGAAGCCCCTTGAAAATTTCGAAAGACAGTCCCATAAAAATGTTAAATTATTATATAAATTTTTTATACTTTTTAACATTCGGATAAAAAATAAACAAATACTTTTTGGACGGCGGATCCTTCGAAAAATTCTGACAGATACAAGGCCTGTAAGAGATTTTAAAGGGCGGGGCCTGTTAGAAATGCAAAAATATTATATTATCATCTAGTTTTTTTACTATTTAACGTTTGGATAATTAAAAAGATAAAAAAAATACTTTTTCGAAATTTTCAACGAGATAGGCCACCCCTTAAGGGCCATTGGAATTTAAAATATTATAGTACTATACAAATTTTTATAGTGTTTAACTTTTGAATAATTAGAAAATAAAAAAAATACTTTTTTTGACGAATTAATTCTTTCAAATTTCTGATGGATCCTGGAAAATTCCCAAGAATTTGTTCCTAAAAAAGTATTCATTTTAATTTTTTACTTATTAAGAAATGTTAAACACACTTTTAATTTTTTTTTCAATGGCATAGAGTATATTAAGTTTCAAATTAGTTAAATGCTAACGATTTTGAGCATAGAAAAAAAAATATAAAAGTAAGTGTGATCAATAATCTTTCGCGGGTGATGGGGCATTTGTTTGCGGAGTCAGGGTGAAACTGTACGATTGTTCCGCCTGATGCGACGGCGCCCTTTTTTTAAAATCTATTTTCTTTTCTCAATGTTTAATAAAGAATTAATATAATATTATTTATTATTTATTATTTCATTAAAAACTTTAATATTTTATTAAATAAAATTAATTTTAACAATATTTTTTATATTTTTAAATAATAGATTTTAAACAAAATTTTTCCCATATTTTTTTATTTTATAATTTTATTTTAATTAAAAATAAAATTGTATTTATAATTATAATAATAATTTTTAATTCAAAATTTACCAAAAATTCATCCATCACATTTATATTTTTCTACCACATTAACTATCTTATTTCTCATTATCAAATTTTAATCCAACTAAACACAAATAAAACTAATCTATCAATTTAATTATGCATCGAGAATTAGGAATAATCACTATTTACACAATGGCTAAAATGAAAATATTGCAAAGAATTTTGCAGTATTACACTGTAAATCAATCACAGTCGTCCATTTCAATGGGCGTTGTCGATCAATTTTTTAACTCAATTAGCTATGAACCTCAGAACTTTTATCTTCCCAAAAACTTGCTCATGTACAACAGCACAAGACAATGCTCCTAGTCATGGCGTCCGGTGTCGAATGCCTACCCTCTTGTTCAGCGAGAGACCTTCCATATTCCTCGTGCCCTTCAGCCTCTTAGCAGGTTTTTCTCCGCGATGTCACATGCATCCTCCAACTTGGACGTCTCAATCTAATTGGGTTTGCTACCCATATTGCTCTTGAGAGCTGGAAGACAAGGGAACTGAGGTCTCAACTCTGTCGGTGAGAATGACAGTGAGATTCTTGTCGGCAACATGGGTTATTGGCATGGATCGTCTTCTCAAGGTGCTCCATGCGAAATGCCTAACGAACTGTCGCTCCAATTTGAGCAACCAGTGTGAGGAGGGGAAATGGGTTGCGGTAGCATGAGCACCAACAGGATCCCAATATATCGAAGTCTGAAGACTTATAACAAACACTTCTTTGGTAGTTTGCCTTTCACATGGAATAAAATCTCTTCCACCTTCAACACACATTTTCTCTTCCGAGAACCACCCGATGACTATGATGGGAAAATTCGAGAACGAAGATCGCAGAGAGATTGCAGAAAAATAGAAGAGACACACGAATTTACCCAGGTTCACCCTTGAGATGAGAGCTACGTCCTGCAAAGAAGTTCCACTATATCGTTTAGGTTTACAGCCTCCACACAGATTACATCAGAAATTAGGCTATTAATAGCCTCTCCAAAATCAGATTTAAAACTCAAACAAATAGAAAAAAAAACCTAATCCGAACCACACGGACCGGCTAAACAAAAGCCCAAAACCCAACCTGGCTAATCCGAACCACACGAGCGGGACCGCCGTCGGGAGGCGGGGACCGCCGTCGGGAGGCGGGGACCGCCGTCGGGGGGCGGGGCCCCCTGAACCCCCCCCCCCCCCCCCCCCTCCCCTCTCCCCCTTTCGTTCGTATGTTAGCAGCACTATTAATTGGGTAATACTCAGATTTCCCTAAACTCACGTGAGCGAACCCGGTGTGAGAAATAAGGGGACCTGAAGTATTCACCAACTCTAACATTCTCACACCAATGAGAGTCTTGGCAGTAACATTCTTCTTCAATCCGATAACAGTAGAGCACCACTCGAACTTTGCATCTGTAACTGCTTTAGTCAGAAAATTAGAACTAATCTATGTTATATCAACCTTTTCAAGCTGAACATTTCTTTTCCACATTTTCCCGAATGAAATGGTATTGGATGTCAATATGTTTTGTGCGTGAGTGAAATGCAGGATTCTTAGCTAACTGAATAATACTTTCATTATCACATCTCACCTCTATGGCACATTGCTCAAATCCGAGCTTTAAGCACAACTGTCGTAGTCATATGGCCTCCTTTGCAGCATGAGCAAGAACCATATATTCAGCTTCTGTAGAAGAAAGTGCTATCACGCTCTGCCTCTTGCTCATCCAACTTAGTGCAGCTCCAAATAATGTAAAAATATATCCGCTAGTGGACCATCTACTATCAATGTCTCCACCCCAATCAGCATCTACATGACTTACAATATCAAGCCTCCTTTCTTTTCCCGCACCTTCAAAGCACAAAGCAAAATCTGAAGTTCCACGAAGGTACCTAAAAACTATCTTGATAGCATTCCAATGTTCCCTGTCTGAGTTAGACATATACCGACTCAAAACTCCCACTGCTTGGGCTATATCTGGACGCGTGCACGCCATGGCATACATCAAGCTGCCCACTACACTTGCATATGGCACACGGTCCATCTCTTCGGCTTCTTCGTCCATCTTCGGGCATTGCTCTGCAGAAAGTTTGGTTCCTAGAGACATAGGAGTACCTACTGGCTTGCAGTCCGACATGTTAAATTTCTTTAACACTTCTTTTATGTACTTCTCATGTCCTAGCCACAACTTTCGCTTTTGACGATCCCTTCTAATCTGCATACCCAAAATAAAATTCGCTGGCCCCAAGTCTTTCATCTCAAACTTCTTGACCAACAAACCCTTCACTGAATTCACCATCTTCGTACTGTTTCTAATCAGCAACATGTCATCCACATACAGTGTAAGAATGACAAACTGATCTCAACTCTCTTCACATAAACACAATGATCTGAATCTGAACGTACAAACTTGAGTTCGAGCATGTACGTATCAAACTTCTGGTACCACATCCTTGGCGACTGCTTCAATCCATACAGAGACTTCTTCAATTTACACACCAGCTTCTCTTTACTTTGAACCTCAAAATCTTCTGGTTGTCTCATATATATCTCTTCCTCCAAGTCCCCATGAAGGAATGCTGTCTTCACATTCATCTGCTCTACCTCAAGATTATATGCTGTTGTTAGAGATAGAACAAATCTGATTGAAGTCATTTTCGCCACGGGAGAAAAAATCTCATCATACTCGACTCCCTCAACCTGAGAGTACCCTTTAGCTACCAGCCTCGCCTTGTACTTCTCTACAGACCCATCCGATTTCAGCTTTCGCTTGAAAACACATTTGCAACTAATTGCCTTTCTATCCTTAGGCAATTTACACAAACTCCATGTTTCATTCTTATCCAATGACTGCATCTCATCTACCATAGCAAGCTCCCACTAATTTGCATCATCCATAGACCTTGCATCTTTTACAAAACTAGGTTCTTCTCCGATGATGCTCAAAGCATGAAACGAACTCAGAGCACTAAGAGAATATCTAAGAGGTGCTCTTTTTTCTCGTGTCGATCTCCTGAGAACTGGTATGGTAGTACCAATATCTGGGTCTTCATCTGAATCTGCATCTTCAACTTCATTAACCGAGTATCTTGTGCAACCACCGTTGAAGTTTCAGAATCAGAATCTTCTTCAAGCACTATCACTTTCTTAGGTTTATCACCTTTTTGAACTTCAACTTGGGAATGTGATTCACGGAAAACAACATCCCTGTTGTAGACAATAATCCTTGACTTTGGATTCCACAGTTTATAGCCCTTGACCCCTTCCTTGTATCCGACAAATATATTCTTTTCAGACTTATTGTCAAGCTTACACCGCTTTTTCTTGGGTATATGAACATATACGTCACATCCGAACACCCGAACATGAAACACATTCGGCTTCTTTCCAAATATTGCCTCATAAGGCGTCCGATCCTTTACTGATGAGGTCGGTGAGCGATTCTTCAAATAGTTTGTTGTGGCAACAGCTTCTGCTCAGAACTCTTGCCCTAATCCAGCCCAACTCAGCATACATCTGGCCTTCTCTATGAGTAACCGGTTTAACCTTTCAGCTACTTCATTCTGCTCAGGTGTATATGAAGTTGTCTTCTGCCTTGTAATACTGTCTACGCAGAACTGCTCAAACTTCTCTGAACAAAATTCGCCTCTGTTATCTGTACGAAGGACCTTGATCTTACTACTCAATTGGTTTTCCATCAAAACTTTAAATTCTCGAAACTTATCGAATACATCTGACTTATTTTTGATAAAATAAATCCAACTGTATCTCGAAAAATCATTTATGAAAGAGACATAGTACCTGGACCCTCCAATAGATGGAGTCGGAGTTGGTCCAAAAATATCACTATGGATCAGTTCGAGAATCTTGGTTGCTCTTGAACCTGTGTGTTGAAAACTAACTCGGTTCTGTTTTTCATGGAGGAAATGTTCACAGAATCCGAAGCCCACAGAATAATCTGGAACTCCTTCTACCATCTGACTTGATGCTATGGTAGAAAGTTTTTTCTCACTGATATGGCTTAATCTCTGATGCCACAGCATAGATGTGCTGTCTTCATCTTCTTTGGCCTCTTCAGAAATAAATTCGCAGCCCACAGATATAGTCTCTCCGAGCATCTTGTACAATGTGCCATAGCGAATCCCTCGCGCAATCACAATAGACCCTCTGATCATCTTACACGAATCCTTGTCGCAATTGAATATAACACCCGAATCAGCCATTGTACCAACAGATAACAAATTCCTACTCATAAGTGGTATATGCATCACATCTGGTAGAGTCTTCACAGTGCCATCATTCATCCACAGCTTCACCATGCCACGTCCAATAATCTGAACCGTAGTGCCATCTCCGAGCATAACATCCTCACCATTATACTCCTCATATTCACAAAACTAGTGTCTATGATGTGTCATGTGGTATGAAGCACTAGTATCGATGAGCCAGACATTCTTATCTAATCGTGCTATACATGCAGAAGTCACATACATATCTCCTGCCTCAGCTTCCTTTTTGTCCGAGGTTGACTCAGCTTCTTTCTTGTGAACCGGCTTATTTTTGCAATCCCGCTTCAGATGGTCTCACTCTTGACATCTCCAGCATTGCACCTTCTTATCTCTACTCTTCGAACGCCCACGAGATTTGGATCTGGACCCTCTTTAGTTTTGATTCCTTTCTGGTTGCCTTCCTCTGGCCGCCAGCGCCTCTTTACTAGAACTTGCCGATCCCTTTCTTCGTGTTTCCTCTGATAACAAAGCAACACATACACTTTCATACGAAAGTTCTTTATCCCCGTCATCAATCACCACAATCAGATTGTCCCATGAATCCGACAGCGAACAGAGCAATGTTATTGCCTTATCATCATCTTGAAACTTAACATCGATCGATACAAGTTGACTGATCACCGTGTTAAAGTTATAAAGATGAGTAGAGAATGAGTCACCCTCATGCATCCGAAGATTGTATAGTTTCTTCCTCAGAAATAACTTGTTAACCAGTGACTTACTTTGATATAGGAATTCCAACTTCCTCCATAGATCTTTGGCTATAGGTTCGCTCATCACATTCGTAAGAATTGAATCCGCGAGACAAAGCCGAATCAAACCCTTCGCCTTTCTATCGATCCAACTCTTCGATCGCCTTTGGATCTGCCTGACTGGAGGACGCCCCATCCGCGACCTTCGTCGCTTCCACGCCTGACCTCTCCTTCTCGATTGCTGTCCAAAGATCTCGATCACAGAGGAGATCCTTCATCTTCATCTTTCAGAGATCAAATCGTGTTCCATCAAATTTTTCTATCTCAATCCGCGATCTTCCTGACATTTCGAATAAACCATAATTCCTCGAACAACCTAGCTCTGATACCAATTGATGGGAAAATTCGAGAACAAGGAGAGAAGATCGCAAAGAGATTGCAGAAAAATAGAGGAGACACACGAATTTACCCACGTTCGCCCTTGAGATGAAGGCTACGTCCTGCAAAGAGGTTCAACTATATCGTTTATGTTTACAGCCTCCACACAGATTACATCAGAAATTAGGCTATTAATAGTCTCTCCAAAATCGGGTTTAAAATCCAAACAAATAGAGAAAAAACTTAATCCGAACCACACAAGCCGACTAAACAAAAGCCAAAAACCCGTATAGATTTTGGTAAATCCAGCTAATCCGAACCACACGAGCGGGACCGCCATCGGGGGGCGGGGCCTCCTGAACCACCCTTTCGTTTGTACGCCAGCAGCACTGCTAATTGGGTAATACTCAGATTCTCCTAAGTTCACGTAGACGAACTCGGTGTGAAAAATAAGGGGTCCTGAAATATTCATCAATTCTAACAGACTACAGTAGCATGGCATTTCGTCTCAGATTCCGACGTCGATGTCCTCACCTTTTTGCAGCAAAGTGGAAGTCCATCATCGTTTGTGGGACGAGAAGATGATCGTGAGAGAGGGAAACAACTGCATTTGGGGTGTCAGCCATGGAATCGTCATTGACTAAGAGGAAAGAAGACGGCGGGAGGACAAAGAGGATTTAGGGAGGTCACGACATGATGGTTAAAAAATAAGGATCGCAATATATATCGTTGAATGAAATGAATAGCTGTGATTAGCCTGCAGTGTATACTGCAAAAAATTATGTGTATATCCAGTGCCCTCGCATGTAATAGGGTGTGTGCTCTCGCATAAAATATAAAATTACTTTTTCTTAAGTGTTGTCTTGGTTTAATCAATTTCTCTTCATTAGGATAAAAAAACAATGTTTCCAGTTTCCACTAACTGTGGTCTCTAACTTAAAAAGGAATAAGTAAATTAATGTACTCTATGTAATCGAAAAAAGTACTATGTTAATTGACAATTACCATTCTCATCTAACATTTTAGACTGAAATTTGCATAATACGCAAGCTGTAAGAATTTCGCTGAAAACCTATGGAGAGAAACTGAAGAATTAATGGTTGAACGTTGTTTTTTCTATATGGATAATTTGTTCTAGGGTGTCATATTTTATTTCCATTCTTTTTAAACTATTATACCCTCATATTATTTAATATAACAATCTCACTCTTTGAGAAGATGAAGCATGAGGCCGTTCCAGAACAGTTTTTTCTTCTTTGGATTATATTACATGAATAATAGTATATAATTTAGTTAGCTAAAGAATAATGTAATATAATTTGTATTTTCATTAGGAAAATATGTGTTGTCTGTTTTTCAATATTATAGATAAATATATAAATCAAAATCTAATCATCTGTTTGAGACAATTATTACTTTTTATATTGTTATATCTTTGAAAAATTAGCTATATTTAATCATTATATTGGTTATCTATTTTTTTTTAAAAAATATAATAAATTCAACGATAGCTACAAACTTAAATAAAATTTTTAAAAGGTGCTAAATGATTGTTATAGCGTCAGAATCATTTAACACTAAAAAAACATATTTTGTTGTTTATCAGACTAAATAGTTCTGAAAAGTATTTTTAATTTAATGATCATTTGCAGATATATGTTATATGGTTCCAACTTCCTAACCAAATTTAATAAAATAATATAATAAATCATTGCTTAATAAGTTTGTAGCTATCATTGAATTTATACTATTTAAAAATCTTTTAAGCAAACCAACAGAATTAGGGCTGAGCAAACTCGAGACGGGACCGGGGACCGACCCAAATTATGTCGGGTCAAAATTTTTTTGACCCGGTACCGGATCTGGACCCGGTTGGATCCGATTCCGGGTCAGATCCGATAATTCGGAAAAGTCTCCGAGTTTGTGGCCGGAAATGATTCGGCTCACCTAGGGTCGATCCGACCATTGACGCTCGGATCGGCCGCTAGTGGCCAGATCCGGCGCCAGCGCTGGATCTAGTTGCCAATGGTCGATCCGGCTGCCAAGCGGCCGAAGGAGAGAGAGAGGAAGTTAGGAGAGGGGGAGGGCGGCCGGAGTCGAGAGGTTTGAGGAGTCGCTGTCGTCGCCGCCACCGCCATGAGAGAGGGAGAGGGCGTCGGGCGAGACCGCAGTCCGCGAGGCGTGAGAGAGATGGTGAGAGAAAGAGAGGTGTGAAATGAAAGGATTAAATGAGGGTGGGATTTATATAGTAAATAATAAATCGGGTCGGGTATCTGCAGACCCAGTCCTGACCCGAAATCCGACGGGTTTTCACCCATTAGACCGGGTCCCGATCCGGATCTTGTCCGTGTCGAGTTTTTTACCCGGTTTTCCGGGTCGGTGCGGTCCGGGTCGATCTGGACCGTGCTCAGCCCTAAATAGAATAGAAAAATTAAATATTTTCAATTTTTTTATAAAAAATAATATAATATAAAATAAAAATTATAATTATCTCAAACAGATTATCATTTTTCAATTGTTGTATTTATTTATAATATTGAAAACAATCAATACATTTATTCCTAGTGAAAATACAAAATTGTATAGCATTATTCTTTAGCTAGCTAAACTATATACAATTATTAATGCAATATAATCTAAAGAAGAGAAAACTGTTTTGGAACGGCCAGCGTGACGTTTCATCTTCTTATATCTTATATATAATAGAGTGTCAGGAAAGAGTGTGATTGTAATGTTAGATAATAAAAGGGTATAATAGTCTAAAATGAAGTGACAATAAGATGTAAAGAGTCACATTAAACACATCCTTTGTCTTATTCAATTCCAAAATCAAAAGAAAAGAATTGTATAGATGGACTCAGGCACCAATGTTTTAAAAATCGGATCGGAGATCGAATCGACGTGCCGACTGAGTCGAGGTTCGATCGGTTCAACCGAGAGTTAAGTGGCTGAACCGGATTTTTATATAATAATATTACTTATAATTATTTAAGAGTAATTTAATACATAAATTATTATAAAAATAATTAAAACTAATTAAATAATAGATTTCTTTTTATTATTACTAATATAATAGCATAAATTTAATTTCAATATAAATTTATTTACTAATATATTATTACCGAATTTCTTTTCATATATAACTCTCTTTTATTTTACTAGTTTTTTTATTATTACTAATATAATAATCTAACTTCAATTTCAATCTAAATTTATTACTAATATATTATTACCGAATTTATTTTCTTTCCGCATATATCTCTTTTGATTTAATTTGATTAATATTTTGTTTCTATTTTGATTTATTTTCTCTAGTCAAGGATTCAAGATTTTTCCTTTTATTTTCTTATTTTAAATATTTTCCTTTTTCTCTCATTTCACTTTCACATCCAAAACTTTCCAATTTTATAAAATTATTTAAACATTCATATTCCCTAATAAATACTTTCCATATTTTATTATTCTCTTAATAATATATTTCAATTTTTATTCATTCTCTCCTAGTACCATCTTTTCTTTTATTTTCTTATTTCAAATACTTTCTTTTTTTTCTCCTTCAATCTTCATAACCTTCTAATTTCATCTAAAATAACTTGATAACTTTAAACTTTAATATTCCCTAATAAATGATTTTCATATATATATATATATATATATTATTTGAAAAAAATAAAAAAGCCGGGTTCAACCGGATTCACCGGTTTAATCTGGTTTTTCCGATTTTTTTCGAGCCAATCCGATTCTTTAACCTTTCCGGTTTTATTATTGAATCGGACCGGTTTTTTACTGGTTCACGATCGGACCGGTTGAACTGGCTGGTCCGAACCGATTTTTAAAACATTGCTCGGCACCTTATTTTGACTGGATCATCCCCAAGGTTTCTGTTGTGAGAACAAAAAAAATCAGACTTTGCTCTGAACTGCTATTGGAGTTTTGTTTTAGTATTTGCATCTAGGTTCAGAATTTACACAGACATCAATACTGGTGGAATATAAAGTACTTGAAAAATTTTCTCTTGCAAGCAGGCCCTCTTAAATTCGTTTCTTCAGAGTACAATGGGAGCTTGCCAAGTTTGATATATCATCCTTATGCATGGACAAAGGTGAGATCAGCCTCCAGCATGCAACCCCCCTCCCACTCTTTAGTTTTGTGAACTAATCTCAATTAGTTTTCATGATAAGGCTGCCAACATAATCTTTCAAGATTCTCCAGTCGGGTCTGGTTTCTCATTTTCCAAACGCCCTGAAGGCTACGATGTCGGAGATGTCTTTTCGTCTAAACATGCCCACAAATTTCTCATTAAGGTGACTAAGAAGTCCTGAAATTTCAGGCTTCGATGGATTCCATAGAAGCATGCTAGATGATTAATATGCTGCTTAATATTTTTGTCAATAATTTCCATTAGTGGTTTCAAGATCATCCAATGTTCTTGACAAATCCCTTGTACATTGCTGGAGATTCGTATGCTGGAAAAGTTATCCCCGTCGTTGCTCAGGAAATATCAAATGGTACACAAATTTGTGTTTATTCTGGATGCATATTACTTTGCCATTAGATTTTCTAATTCACAGTCCCCTCTACTGTAATCAGGTGTGGAGAATGGGATAAAGCCTTTCCTCAATCTCAAGGTAATTTTAAGTATATTATGTTATTCATGGCATAAATATACTGTGAAACTGTTGTCATTTTTTTTCCAATTTGATTAAATGAAGTTAGGAAATAGAAAAGAGCATGCAGTCTTGTAGAGTGTAAATGTAAGTTTGCATATAAATTTGATGCCTATTTTAGGAATATGTACAAATATTACTCTGAAACTATTTATAGTGAGCTTGGAATCGGGAGATAAGGATGGCCATTGTTGGATCATGAGGGAGGCGATTAATTGGTGTTACGGTTTCTATATAATCTGTTTCGGACACCTCCTATATGTGAAATTTATGTTTTTTCCTCTTGAATATACACAATAGACTTGTAAGTGATAGCCTGTAATGATGTCTAACACACTATCTACAATGACAAGTCCTCCTTTGTCTAGCAAAAGGACAAATAGTACAATTAAGATTCAAATGTTTACTACAAGAATCTATATTTCTAATCATAGTTTCTGTAGAGGAATATTGCCTAATCTATGATGCCATAACGCTGTAGTATTCATTTTATTTAGTAGTAGTCAAAGCCTTGTTATGTGGTCCTTCAGATTGCACCAAATGATATAAGCCCTTCAATATTTTACCAATCAACTTTTTCATCCCAGTGCAATTGTTCTGAACAATGCATGCATTAGAAGAAAAAATGATCGTAAGTGCTGGAAAATCTTTTATAAGTTGTGATATTGAGATGAGATTAAACTTGAAATCTGGTATACACAAGACTTCTTTCAATGCAAAAAATGGATTTAGTAATTGAGTGACTACTGAACTGTTTCCATTATGAACGATTACTTCAAATTGTTTTTCCATCCTTCTCGATTCAGTAAGCCAATTTCTACATGAAGGCATATGGTTACTTGCTCCAGTATCAAGTATCAATTCATTTTCAGTCATGTCTAGCAAAAAGATTAATACCTCTCACATTCAAGGATGCTCTTGCAGCCATTGCCTCTGATTTCTTTTCTATCAATTGTAGTAGTTGTTGAAATTGTTCTCTAGTGAATTTCAACTCACCTGAATTTGTAGAATCAATCTCATCTGTATCTGTTGCTAATGACTCTTGCATTATAGCAACATTTGCATATTTGGCTATGGATTCTTTCCTTTTAAAATTTGAAATTAGGGAATATCCAACAATCTTAAAACACTGACTCTTCTTGTGTCCTGCCTTTAATACCTTTTCCCTTTTCCATATTGATTTTGATGTTTTTTTTTTTTTTTTTTTGCGTTGAAAGCCACCTTCACTGGAACTTCTATCTTGTCTCTGCTCCTCCTCAATTATAAGTGAATATGCTTGATTCAAGGAAGGAGCTGGGATCGAGCAATACTGTAAGAATAATTCAGACCAAATAAGAACTTGTATAATTTCTGTTGTGACAAGTAACTATGATAATCTTGATTCTGATCTATTGTAGGAAGACTTGGAACCATAACTGTCAATTCTTCCCATAACCACTTCAATTTATTAAAATAATTTGTAACTGATAGAGGTCCCTGCACAAGTATATAGATCTCCCCTTGAATAGAATAAATCTTCATACCATTTGCTTTGTCAAACCTCTCCTTTGGATCCTTCCATAAAGTTGTAGCATCTAAGGTATATGTTGAATTGCTTCCTAGCCCTTTTGCTACTGTACTAATAATCCATGATAGAGCATTACAGTGCCGCCATTGAAATTGCAAGGACGGATCGAATTGATCAATTCAACATATGCCATCTATAAAACCTTGCTTACTTTTAGCTAACAAAGCATTGTAGAAGGAACTACTCCACAATCGGTAAGTGTTTGAATTAGTTAATCAAAATCATTCCAGGTGAATATGAATAATTCAAATAAAAAGGATTGACAAATCAAATTGAACAATCGGTGAGCCATAAGAAGTTACCATTTGAGACCAAAATCAAATAAAACCAAGAATCAAGGGATCGATGACTATCAATAGAGAGCAAAAATATCTAAGCAATTTGAGAAGAGAATCAAAGTGGGTAAATTATACTCATCATCCCCAACTTTGACTCAATATCTCAACGTTCCCTCCAACTTCAATTTGTAACTGGAATGTCCCCCAACTTTAATTTTCTTGCACACTTCGTCCATTTGACCGCTGATAGTGCATTTCCTTATTTCCTCGCTTACCTGGCCGCCATGTACCCCATTTATCTTTCGTCCATGTTATCTCAGAAAATACTAAAATAATATAATAAAATAGTATTAAAAGTAAAAAATAAAAAATGGCAGCCTCCTGGCTGCCGCCGCCGTCACTCGTTGGAGCCGGCGATCGCGTCAGCGCACGCGAGAGAGCCAACAAGGGGGCCGACGCCCCCTCTCTCTCCCGTGTGCGCTCGCCTTATAAGTACACAGAGTTAAAATAAGTAACAATCAGTTGGTCTAATGTCGTCTAACAATCAGCTTGAATGAAATTTATCACTGGAATTGAAGTGAAAATATGTACACAGAGTTTTCGTACCCCTTTCAGATATGATCTAAAGCTGTAGAAAATCGTTCATATGAAACTTAGAGGTCAATTTTTTCATGTTCGTCCCCATTTTCATCCAAAATTTTCTGTTTCAGCCCTTTTAATAAATAAATAGCATAGATCAGTTTTTAAAACTAGTTGAAAAGATATGTGGCCATGGAGAAAAAGGGCTAAGTGGAACATGATTGATGGAGTGGCAGATTTGTGGAATGCTAACTATTGAACTTAGTGAAACCATCACAAAGGTTTGTATGCAAAGAATGGACAATCATTCTTGCAATACCTGTGAATTCCACTTGTACTAGAAAATGAGTTATAACGAGTTATAAATCTTTTTTATTCCAACACAGAAGTAACTTCCCTTTTGTTTTTCTTTGCTTTCAGGGTTATCTAATGGGGAACCCATCAACAGGCACTAAAATTGATATGAATTCCAGGATACCATACGCTCATGGTTTAGGAATCATTTCTACGCAATTCTTTGAGGTAGCTCTGTTCTAAATTGCATCAATAAGGTACAAATTCTTAGTAATGGTGCCTCGACGTCCTTTCCTACATTCCAGAAAACACAAAGATTCTGCAACGGACAAGATTACAGATATCCCAGCAATGCACACTGTGCAAGACATCTTGATGCTTTCGATAACGTGAGTCAATCCTGCGAGTGTGTTTCAGCCAACTATTCTGCATTGTTTTGATAATTTTCACCTTCAGATTCTTTCAGAAATTACCCAGGCACATGTTCTTGAGAGACATTGTCCTCTTGTATCCCCTAGAAGAATGTTGGACAACGAGAATCTGGAGCTCTTTAATCCGCCTGAGCGTCCTCCACTGGCTTGCAGAGTAAGTGTGCAAAAAGATGCAGAGTTGATCTAATGTATGGCACTATCAAAGAGATTTCTGTTGCATATTATAATTTCTACACCCCCACCCACCCACCCCCCCTTCCCCTTCCCCTTCACATTTATCAACCATGCAGCAACATCCTTATACTCAGTTTGTTTCGTTCTTGAGAATACAAAGTGGTCACAACTTACTGTCATTTTTTCTCTCGCAGTCTTATGCTTATTTTCTATCCTATTACTGGGCCAATAGTGATGCTGCAAGGCATGCTCTCCAAATCAAGAAGGTGATCTCCTAACTCATCACAAAGGAGATGCAAATCCACCAAGATGAATAAATACTTAGTTACACATATGCTCGGCTACATAAAACTTGATTCTTCAAAGAGGAAATTTGAATTTCGACTAGAATTAGTTGAACGAGAAGAAGATTTTTTTTTATTCTTTTAGTTCTTGTTCTTTATATGTTACTGGATAGTTGTTTCAATCAATCGATGCTCTTGTTTTTTTTTTTTCGTTTCCTAAGCTTTCGAAGAACTCCGCCTATATTTTATAGCCGGTCCCAAGCCCGGATAAAGGAGGAGGGTTGTGTTAGGCCCCGACAGCCAACATAAAATCATGTCGAATCTTATGAACATGGATCAACGAATATGGCGTCGTATGATCCATGTAGCCGACCCCACCTAGTGGGATAAGGCTTTGTTGTTGTTGTTGTTCCTAAGCTTTCGAAGATGATATGATGCAGGGAACAGTGCCTGAATGGCAAAGATGTGAAAAATCTTTACCATATACAAAAGACATTGCGAGTAGTATAAATTATCACCTTAATCTTACAACCAAAGGTTATCGTGCTTTAGTCTACAGGTATAATCCTAACCACAAAGTGAGTTCCTTCTATCCAAATTAGAAGTTTTAACTTTTCTTGAAATTACATGGTTAAATGGAGAGTATCTCCAGAGCGAACTTAGTGCAGACTATGTCCATATGATGGCAACTTATATTCTATTTCCAGATGTTAATATTTTAGTAGCATATGGGCAAATTTAACAGTTGATTCTTCCATTTGGATTATTATATATTTGTGCTGGATGATGATTTCTATTTCGTTTAGCGGTGATCATGACATCTTGGTCCCTTTTTTGGGCACCCAAAGTGGATACGATCTCTTAACTTCTCCATCGTAGACGATTGGAGGTCCTGGCACTATGCTGGTCAAATTGCTGGGTAAGTTTACAGTGAGAACAAAATCTCAAACTCTGAGAAGTATCTCTTTTGTTATCAAGAAAATGAAAGAGCCTTCCTATCCATTAACAATGTCGACTGATTTAGCTACTTTTGATGACTTTTAATCATTATCCTGTAGATATACAATCATGTATTCCAACAATTTGACATTTGCGACAATAAAGGTGACAATTGATTGCACTTCATCTTCAAGTAAGGGAACAAATACCTGACTGTTAGCTTGATCTAACATCTACATCATTTGTTCCTTTGATAGGGTGCTGGTCACACTGCTCCAGAGTACAAGCCTCAGGAGGCTTTGGCTATGCTTGAGCGATGGCTTTCTTATACGCCTCTGTGATCATTCTTTCCTTTGTAGTTGCCCCTGTGAAATAAAGCCATGGAGAGGGAAACTCTTTGTTAGTTGATTCTTTAAAATGCAGCAATACAAGTTACCAATAGCAACAACTCGGATACATAAGAATTTGGAAAGGAGACAATTTCTATACCCATCAGTGTAGATTGTTCTCCATGTTAATTTGAGTGTATGGCGTGAGAAGGATTTGTACGAGTAGAACATGAAAACCAAAATGCTCAGTACGTTTAAATTTAGCAAATTTATGATGCCCTATACGTTGGATCTAAGTTTTAATGATATATAAAATTATATTTTAATTATATAAACCACGATAGATTAAAGTTAAAATATTGAAAAAGTTTAAAAAAAAAGAGACAACTTTATGCACTATAATTTGATTAAATAATTGACTATCATCTTATTAGATTCTGCATGAATCATGAATATAAAAGTTGTAAAGAATTCTATTAGTTATCCATAAAATCTAAAATTATCTAATTTGGATAACCGTGTAAAAATTTATGCTCAAAATGATGTAGGTCGATCAACCTGTCGGTCAACAGAATGAAGGCCGATCGATAGAATGAAAGCCGGTCGGGACATCACCGGTCAACCAATCCAAGAAGGCGGTCGATCGATTAATGCGTGCACTGCCTAAGTTCAATGAGGAAACTATACTAGTCGACGCTGTGACGATACCGATCGATTGATCAGCTGCTATCAGTGAAGAAATAAGCGCAACGGTCACATAGACCGATTAATCGGTCCTTATGTACGGTCGACTGACCTCTGAGTCAAATGAATAGTAATGGTCAAATTTGAATGAAAAATTTGTGAAATAATTTTTGAACTAAATTTTCACGTACTATAACCTATAAAAGAAGTTTCATCCAAACATTGAAGCAAAACTTCAAGAAATTAAAAAATATTTTTTCTTGAAGTTATCATTTAGAGATTTCTTTCTCTCTTTTCTTCTTGCGAGTGTTTCATTGTAAAAGAGAGAAATCATTCTCTAAAAGATTGTGAGAACTCGCCAAAGTGTGGCCGAACCTCGTCAACAACCATGTATTTTGTGTTTACTTTCTCTCTCTCTTTCTCCCTCTCATATTATGCTTATCATCTGAATTGTTTTGATTTAAAAGGATTCCCCCCCCCCCCCCCCCCCCTCTTCTTGTCTTTGGATTCTTGTCATTGTTTCTGAGTACTTTCCTTTCTCATATTTATATTGCACGGAACCACTCTTCAAATGCTATTCAAATACAAAAAGAAAAGTGAATGGTTGACATCTACCTGGTTGGAAAATGAAATTGTTAAATCAAGTTGATAGAACAACATTAATTAAGTTTGTTCTTAACTCTATTCCTAATCATTTTTTTATGCTCCATTTACCTCTCAAAGAGTACCATATATCAATTAGAAAAACAATACAAAAACTTTATGTGGTCAACTGAGGGTAAGAGAAAGCACGTCTCATAAGTTGGGACATCATACAAATGCACAAGGTAACAGGAGGCTTAGGTATAAGAAATACTTCTCCGGTAAAAACATCCCTGCTAGCTAATAGTGTGTTGGGATTACTAAATAATAAGAGAGACGTATGGAGTCAATTGCTCAATGTTAAATATGGTCCAATACATCCTTGGAAAAGGAACAACCACGAAAAAGATAAGGCATGGTGTTGGAAACTTATCACCCACACCTTAGAGACTATTAAAATTGGTTTTAAAAAACATATAGCTAATAGCTCCTCCACTAAAGTCATGATGGATCCTTGAATGTTTTACACTCCTCTATCTCTCATGGCTACTTATATTAACATACATGCACCACTCTCTCAATTATATGTCAGTGATTTATTTTGTGATGGTCATTGGAACGGGAACTTATTAAACGAATATTTTGGTAATATTTTGGGCTCTTTAATTGCCTCAATACATGTGTCAGCACGTCCCATGTCCCAAGATGACAATTGGATTTGGGTGAAGGATACTCATAAAACATTGCTACAACAAGCTCAGTGTTTAACTACCTGAATTGTGCCCCCTCCTCCACACTTGTGGTTACAAATGGACTGGATTGCGCTTACTCTAGAATATTCAAGCTGCCCCCAAAGTGCTAAGTTTTTTATGGAAACTTTGTCATGGTAAACTGCCCACTAGAGTCTGGATGGCATCCTTTGCTCACTCCAATACAGATGTTTGCGTGCTTTGTAACCAGTGCCCAGAAACCATCGAACACCTATTTTTTCTTCTCTTTTAGTATGCAATTATGGTCTCTCTTTCAAACTGAAATATCCTACCTTTTTACATTCTTTAATTCTTGGACTCAAGGAGATTGGCTCCTTGAACGTGGTCAACTTGTGAGCTCCTAGAGACAAGTTATCTTATCTCATATTGCATATAGCCTTTGGGAGATTTGGCAAAAGAGAAACGACACCTTATTCAACTCTATTGCAATCATTTGTCTCCGTCGTGTGGGCTTGAGTGAGGGCCAATTATGAGGAATTTACCACAACCCACTGTTTTGAGGAACCACCCACCCCCAACGATCCAACTTGAGTCCGATCGGAGCCCCCATCCTCCACTTTATGTTAAACTTAACACAAACGGATCCTTCACAAGATACCTACTTCGTTCTTCTAATGGGAGTCTTATCTTTGCAGGTGCAACTAACAAAATCTTTACTACTACACTGGAAGCAGAAGCTTGGGCCTTTAGAAGAGGCCTTTCCCATTGTTCTCGTTTGGGCATCACAAGCATATAGATTGAGAGTGACTACAAATCTCATATCTATCATGCTCCGTGAAGTACCATGTCCATGATTGTTGAACTTTCATTTGTAATCTTGGCTCTTTTGTAGCTAAGCACATCTACCGTGAGGCAAACAAAGCCGCAGATTTTTTGGTGAATTTAGCTAGAACTCAAGCTGTAGAAATTTTTTGATAGGAGGATCCACCTCAAAGTCTCCTAAGGTCCTTACTTCAATAGATAACTCCATATTTATCTAAAAAAACATATAGAACATTCTCATTGGTTTTCTTTCTCTAGGCAACGCATTTGTGATGAAAGTCTTGTTTGGCGAAGTTTATAACATTACAAGAAAATTGTCATTTTCCGATGAACAATTTTCGACGGATAGAAATTCGTCGCAATTTGCGATGGATTTTGCGACGGTTTCATTTTCGACGGATTTTTCGACGGTTACAACCGTCGAAAATGAAAATAATAGATTATGTAATTTATTATGTTATTATTTTATTTTTCGACGTTTAGGAACGTCGATATTTCCGACAGATACTCATCCGTCACAATTTTTGACGGATTTTTCGACGGTTACGACCGTCGGAAATGAAAATATAAATTATGTAATTTGTTATGTTATTATTTTATTTTTCGATGATTAGGAACATCAATATTTCCAACAGATATCCATCCATCGTAATTTTCGACGAATTTTCCGACGGTTATGACCATCGGAAATGAAAATAATAAATTATGTAATTTATTATATTATTATTTTATTTTTCGTAGCCGACTCCACCTAGTGGGATAAGGCTTTGTTGTTGTTGTTGTATTATTTTATTTTTCGACGATTAGGAACGTCGATATTTCTGACGGATATCCATCCGTCGCAAAATCCATCGTAATTTCCGACGATCGTAATCGTCGGAAAATTTATAATAATATAATATGAGGAGTATTTTATTAATATAATTTGTGACAGTCCAAACCGTCGCAATTTTCTATAATTCCGACCGTCGGTAATAATTAGTGACTGTTCAAACCGTCGGTAAAATAAAAAAAATAAATATTATATATAGCTAAATATAGTATTTTATTTTTACAATTAAATAATTTTCAATGGTCACAGTCGTCTATAATTTTAAAAATAATTAATATTTACTTTTCCGACGGCCAGAGCCGTCAGTAATTAAAATTTCATTATAAAAATTCTTTGCGACGGTTTCGACCACCAAAACTTCAGCGGTCGTCAGGCGACCGCCGTAATTTTCAACGAGAGCAACAGCCGATATTTGCGGTGTTCGACGAAATCGTCGAAAACTTCGACGGTCATGACCACTGAAGTTTTCGACAGTTTCGTGGACCGTCGCAAATATCGGCGATCACGACCGCCAAATTTTCGACGGTTTCATCGACCGTCGTAAATATGGGCTCGCAAATATAGGCGGTCGTGACCGTCGGAAATCCATCAAAATTTTCGGCGGTTCTTTCCCAATCGTTGGAAATTGATTTATGACGACCCTTTTTCGGACGAATGCGATTTCGTCAAAAAAATCGTCGAAAATGACATTTTCGATGGTTTTGAGGGAAATTACAGACGATCCAGACTGTCTGTAATTTCCCTTTTTCTTGTAGTGTAAGTAATTTATAAGTCAATTTTAATGTTATAATATGATTGATACGGAGATGTTCATTTAAAAATAAACAAGAGAAGGATTATATACTTTTTTCTAAAGAAATAAAATAGTTAATTAATATGATTATAACCAATTAATTATTAATGATTTTATCTAATAAATTTTATATTTAAAAATAAGTTTTAGTTATTAATACTTAAACTTATCATTTTTTATTAGGTAAATCAAATAGACTGATCTGGATTTTTTTTGTACTTTGTAATACTCTCTATTTTCTCTCTTTGTCAAATAAACTACAACAAGGACAGATTGAACCTCATAAACCAGTATGGCACATCTTTTTATGTGCAAACCTATGAGAGGATTATTTTGGATGGAGTTATCAATTTTGTTTCCTTTATCATCTGGTCTAATTATAAGTACCTTAATTATCCTCATAACACATTTTTATCTTGAAATGACAAAATCTTCCTGCACCCTAATGTTCTTTTTTTAATAAAGATGCATTCCATTAAGTTAAACTTGTTCTGATACAATAACTGTGTGAGATCATTGGTTGAATTTACAACTTACAAAAATAAGCCAAGGAGCGTTCTTGCTTCGCCAAAAAGTCAATCGGCATATTTAGTTCTCTATTGATATGTGTGAGCTCAAAGGTTTTAAAAGATTGTAGTAAAAATCAAATATCTTTCATAATGTTCCAAGGGCAGCTCCTTGTTTTCCATCGAAGTCCAATAAGAGCAGAAAGTCAAACCCATAGAAAATGGTGAAGTAGCCAGGGGCGAACTCACATAATTTTTTAAAACTTAATTAGTGATATATACTTATATAAATTTTAGAGTTCAAAATCAATTTGGTCCCTCTTAAAATAATGTAGTATGTTGTTTGTTCATGGATTGTAGAGTAGTGGTTGTGCTCTTTCCAATTTAGTTTATTGTTGTCATAATCGGTGACGCTGAATTGATATATGTCAAATAAGCTATTGTTAGATCATTAAATTGAACTATTTTATTATTAAAGTAATATATTATTTATAGAAAATAATGAAAAAAATTAATAGCTCAATTCATTCATTCGATGAATGCTGTCGTAGTTTGTACACTGCAGATGAATTGCAACCTTTCATTTCATTTGACCGTTATGACAGTTTTTTTTTTAACATAACAGGTTTGTCCCGTCAGTTTTTCATGTGCTCCCGTCTTCTTTCCTTCCTTTCCATCAGTAACTCCACGGCGTTTTGACGATGGTGGTCATTATAAATTCCCAGTCTCTCTACCTGCCCACGTTGCTGAGTCGTCCATATTGGAGCACCAGTTCGTCCGAGTCCCTTGGAGTGCCTCAAGAAGATGATTTGTGCCAATGACCATGTCGTTGACAAGGAGATCACCGCTGTTCCCATGAGTGTCGCTTAAGTTGTGGATTGCCCAAAACCGACGAGGAACAAGGATGATGCACAACTCAGCTCCCTCATCTCCCACTTTCAAGGTCTTAAAAGACGGTCAAGAGCGAGGATGAAGGCATAATCACAAAGGAGGACTTGGTATGAGTACCCTGGAAGGGCTCTAGCTGAACACACCGGTGGGCATCTAGTACTTGGTTGCATAGTTGGCAGGTGGAGCAGTGCTAGTGACACTGTAAGTGAACAAACACAAGAAACACTACAAAAAGTTTGTCAATTAGCGACACCCGTGTGACTTCACTAAAGAGACACTAAATCATGACTAAAAGAGTTAGTTACATATTAACGTCGACACAGCGTCGCAACAATGGGACATCTGGATTCGATAACCATTAGCGTCAGTGTGTCACAATGATACTAGTGTCATATGTCGACGCTATGATATGATGTCTCAAAAAGTGTCATTGCGAAGGGCTCATGTGCATTGCTAATTTGGCGCTAAAAAGGCGTTGAAATGCTAACTCGGCATCGATTTGACGCTATATGGTTACGCTACTCATATGCTAATAGGTCGCTAAAATAATCACTATCTTGCCATCAAGGAGGAGCTACTTTGACGCCAATGCATTGCTAAATTTTGCGACACTAATGTGGCGCTAAGTTAACGATGCCAATGTGACGCTAATTTGGTGCTATATCCGATATGTTCATCAAATGAACAAATGCTCGCAGAGGATCAAATACAATGGAGATCAAATATAGCGAAGAGGATCAAATATAGAGGATCATTTCGCATTCAATACATAAAATGATGACATCAAATTTTACATTTTCATTACATCAAATGAATTTGCATTAGGAGATGTCCCCCAACCAATCGTTCGTAGGGTGAGAGTGTTGGTTAGGGTTAGGGTTAGGGTTTCGACTACGAGTCAGCGGCGGCGACGGCCGTGGCCAGCGAGGGCCTCCAGTCCAGACCCGGGAGTTTAACCAGGGACCGAAGAGAAGAACCCCCCAGCATCCGTAGTTTCTAGCCGGCGGCTGCACTGTTCAAGATGATGCCCTGCGAGACCACATCGAAAACAAAAAGAGAGGTAGATCTTCATAAGTAAAGCATTGGAAGAATCTATTACCGTCGTGGGTAGATACCTAGAGTCCCTGTTTGATCGGTTGACTAAGATCAAGCTCGATGCAGACCCTGACATCCATCGCCGGCCCCGCCAGGTCGAGGCGCAACGGAGAGCCAATAGACCCAGCGATCCGAAGCACAGATGCAGAGTTCTGAAGTTCGTAGAGTAGGCCTAGGATATGTAACCAAACAGGGATAGTAGAGATAACCTGATCCTTCGGTCTGAAGAACTGCCATGCCTAGGAGAGCTGAATGACATGTCCGTCAACCTCCCACGAGCCGCCAGTGAGCACCTGAAGACGGTCATCACCATTAGAAAAAAGAAGAGAAGATAGCAGTTACCAATATCTTCAATATGAACTGATCCTTTTAGTTGCCATAGATTAGGCAGCTTCATGCGTAACATCTGAATGGCGTCCTTGTCTCCGACAAAATGCCCCAGCAGGCTTTTAGACAACTCCGTTGATCTTTGTTGCACCTCTTCAAGCGGGATTTCGACGACCTCAGTGATTGTTTCCTTCAATGTTCATAGTTGGCATGGCGAGATGGCCAGAGCAACGTTACTAGGGTTACGGCTGGCAATATGCGCCCATGAGGGTCTAGGAGGGGCATTCCGCAGGAGAAAAGGAGGAGGCTCAGAGATCAGTCGAGGCAGATTAGAGGGAGGCAGTGAGGGGGTGAAGGGGAGAGTAGATCTGGGTGTAGAAGATGTTGGGGGAGGGGGTATTTCAACAGATCTGGACTGTATGGGGGAAAAGTCGATATCAGAAGTCGTGAGGCGAGAAGTTGGCTGGAGAGGAGGTAGATCTAAGGGGTGAGATGGCATTACTGTCGGAGGCCAGAGATTACGGTGGTGATCGGTCAAAAGGGCGGTGGAGGGGATGAGGAGGAGGGTGGTGAAGAAGAGGGCGGAGGAGGGGGGGCTTCGGAGGGGTCAGGAGGCTCGGTCATTTTTTTCTCGTGATTCAATCTAGTGATAATAAAAAGCTCTAAGCATCTATCATCCTCTCATTTTAATTAGTTTTTTTCTCTCTCATCCATCTAATCATTGTCCTTCTCTCTGCCACCTAACCTGGACGATTGAATCACTTGTAGGATCTTCGGGAGGAGAAAATGGTCTATGGGCTGATTTAAATTCGAAAACACATTTGAATCTTTGATCCATATTAATCGGTCAAATTAGTTAAAATCTAAATTCGACCCGTCTATTTATAAAAAAAATGTAAAAGATGTTAAAATAACTAAAATCATAAAATCAGCCACCCTTTTTTCTTTGCAATAACATCTTTGGTTATTAGTACATAAATAATCCGTGATTAACTTGGTGAAGATCACATAATTGATGACTTGCGAACCATGAACAGAGTCAATGATCAATTCTGATGGCATCCTTTTTTCTTGATAAATTATTTTTTTATTTTCCCTCTAATTTTCTTTTCTATCAAAAGTTTCTATTTGGTACATGGATGCATTAAAAAAAGTTAAATAGATCAATATTTATTCAATAACAAAATTCATTTAAAAATAAAGGATAAAGAGTATTAAGAAAGTATAAGAGTCTAATTTAAAGAAAAAAGAGAAAGAGTAAAGATTCTAATAAAGACAATTAAGAAAGATTATAGATAAAATTTAAAATTAACTTAGGGAAAAATTAGAGCTTATTTTTTAATTAAAATTTAATTTAAATTTAAATTAGTTTTCTCATAAATAAAGCATCGTCCTCTTTCTTGTTTCTCTTCAGACAAAATGTCCGTGGTCATCGCTGTTATAGATGATGACCGCCATGGTCATCAACTCGACGATCATGAGAAGAGTTCGTCGAGTGGAATACGTTGTGCGCTGAATTGTCGGACAACGCGGACGACATGGGCGCGGAAGAGGCAGACTCCATTGTTGTACATGCGCCTATATAATGAGCTCGTAATCGAGTGGAATGAACCATCGGAAGGAGCCCCAAATTAGTAATCTATTTTTCTTTCACCGGTATCAGAGCTCCAGTTGACAATTTTTTTTTGCAAGACTTCCTTCTCTTTCCACTGTTTCTTCTCTGTTCGTCGACATCTCCAAATCCATGTCCCATTCCAATCACCTCGAGATGACAAACAAATGTCGATAGAGCTGCTGCGAATTAAACGACCCCTTTTAAGACATCTTCGGTGCACACTACCAACGGTTGCAGGAAATCCAAAATTGATGTTGCCGGAGCCCTTCCACACAAGTTGCGAAACTTCGCCAGCCTTCAATTCCGCATATGATGCACTCCGATCGATGATCCCAGCATCCCCTGATCTGCTTCGGTGAAAGATAAAAGAACTATGTCGAAATTTGTTGTTGTTGAATTGGTCAAGTTGGCACGCATTAATGGTGCCAATTATGATATGTGGAGCCAAAGAATTCGATATGGGCTAGTTCATGATAATTTGCAAAAATATGTTGATAGTGCTCCCCCAACGCTTCCTGAGCAAAACTTAGCTCATACAAGGGCTTTGGAACAGTGAAAGTTGAATGATGAGAAAGCAAAAACCTTTATATTGATGTATATGGAGGATAATCTCATCAGATTTTTTGAAACACATAAAAATACACAAGAACTTTGGAATGCTTTAAAGGACACATACGCATCCATAAGAGATATGAACTTAATGCTCCTATTACATAGATATACTACTTGTAAAATGAAAGTAGATGATAATGTATCAGATCACGTCAATCAAATGATAGTGATGACCAAAGACTTAGAAACTGTAGGATGCTCCTTACTTGAACCCCTGAAGATAACAGTAGTTCTGAATAGTTTGCCATCTACATTTGATATGGCTGTGACTGTTGTTCGTGTGAATGAGTCTATCAAGCAAGTGACACAATTACCTTCCATCTTGGCAGTTGAATAAGACATGGCTAAAGGAAAGAAGAAAATATAAATTTTTTATGCCGAGAAAAATGAATAAGGGCAAGAGGATGAAGCTCATCTGATTCATCACAAAAAGAATCTTGACCCGAATAGAAGGCAATTCAAGCCTAAAGGCAAGAAGACTCAACGTGGGGCTTGTTATAGTTGTGAAAAATTTGATCATTTTAGATCCAGTTGTTCTACAACATCTGGACATAGCCAAACTAAGGGTTCACAACGTAGTGGACAGCAGAGCAAAGCAGCAAGTTCAAGCAAGGAATCATTCCTTGGTGTCATTGAGTGCAATGCTGCGATGATAGATATAGAAGAGTGATGGATTGATTCTGGAGCAACCTGTCACATTATCAAGACAAAAAAAGGTTTGCTTGAATTCAAAGAATTGCAAAAGGGGAAACAGAGAATTTACATGAGAAATCACACCAACTTGAACGTTGAAGGTGTTGGAAAGTACAAGCTTGACGTTGGAGATAGGTTCATGATACTCCAAAAAGTTTTGTACATGCCAGGAATTCGATGGAACTTAATCTCTGTCCCGAGAAGTTAGATTCTATAATGATCGTGTGACAATTGGCAAAGATAAAAATGTTTATGCCATGAGAAAATATGTACTTGGACACGATTTATTCTGTCTGACTATAAATAATAATGAATTAATGAATGGTCCTTCTGAGTACACTCTATGTTATGTGTCTGATTTTGATCTCTGGCATGAGAGACCTAGATACCTAGGAAACTCTAAAATGGATCAAATAATCAAATTGAACTTATTGCCTAACATATTTGGTACAAGAACAATGTCATGTGAGTATTGCTTGATCGGTAAGATGACTCGAATGCCCTTTCCAACTGGGACAAGGTCGATGGAAATGTTAGGATTAGTTCATTCTAATATTTGTGGACCGTTGAGTGTTCTTACATACAGAGGTAAGGAATATTTCATTACATTCATTGATGATTATTCTAAATATTATTACGTTTATCTCTTAGAAAGAAAAGCTGAAGCTTTTGAAACTTTTAAGAGATATAAAACAAAGGTAGAAAAAGGATTAGAAAGACCAATCAAGTATTTAAGGACAGATCGAGGAGGAGAATATACCTCTCGGGAATTTGAAAATTATTGCGTTGCAGAAAGCATACGTAGGCAAACTATGATGCCATATATGCCACAATAAAATGAAGTGGCGGAAAGAAAGAATATGTCATTAATGAATGAAGTAAGATGTATGTTGTCTCACTCGGGTCTACCCAAAGAATTTTGGAGAGTAGTGTCGGCTGTGAGTTATATACAAAACATAATTTTCACAAAGTCCGTAAAATTGATACCATACGAGTTATGGAATGTCAGGAAGCCCAATTTAGACCATATCTGGAAATGGGAATGTAAAGCGCATGTATTAGTTCCTAGTCAGTTGAAGGACAAACTGGACTTTAGGATGGAAACATGCAGATTTATTGGATATAGTCAAAATTCCAAAGGGTATAGATTTTTCCACCCAAATAGAGGTATCATAGAGAGTAGAGATGCTAATTTTCTAGAAAATGAAAAGCAATGCATCCAAGAAGATGATGATCCTTTAATGTCTCCAGGAGATGGTGGAGTCAACTCTGAACACACACTGAATTTTCCAACAGTAGGAGTTGATGCTACACAGAATATTGTACATTTGAATGAAGTGGAGGAACCCACACTCTCCACGAGTATAATCGGCAACAAGAGACCACGAATGAAATTCGCACATTTGAATGATTATGTTCTGTACGAGTGCGAGGCTTCATGTTACTCTATTGATGTTGACATAGAGGATAGTACATATCCTATTACTTATAAAGAAGCAATGGCTTCTAATGAGTCGGAATCATGGTCGGCCGCCATGAAAAGTGAATTGGACTCAATCGATCGGAACGGAGTATGGACACTATATGACTTTCCGGAAGGTAGGCAATCCATAGGATGCAAGTGGGTATTCAAGAAAAAGTATCGAGCTGATGGTTCTCTTGATAGACACAAAGCTAGATTAGTTGCGGTTATGCTCAGCAAGCTAGAATTGTCTTTCAGAAAACCTATTCTCCAATAGTTAAATTTACCTTGATTAGGATGATCTTAGCGATAATCGCGTATATGGATTTGAAATTATTCCAAATGGATGTTAAGACAACATTTTTAAATGGTGACTTAACAGAAGCTATATACATACGTCAACCTGAAGGTTTTCAGGTTGAAGGTTAGGAAGATAAGGTGTATAAACTGAAAAAGTCATTATATGGCTTAAAACAATCATTTAGAGTATTTAAAATTTCATGAGACGATAGTCTAATTTGATTTTAAAGCGAACAAATTAGATCATTGTGTGTACATAAAAAAAGTGGGAGCAATTTTATGATATTATCACTATACGTAGATGATATCTTGTTCGCCGGTAATGATGCTTAATGAAGTCAAAGATAAATTGAGCAAACAATTTGAAATGACAGACATGGGAGATGCATCCTATGTATTGGGCATTCAAATTATTCGAGATAGAAATTCAAGACTATTGAGTTTAAGTCAAGAACAATTTATTAATAAAATACTAAGAAGGTTCGGGATGTAAAATTGTAGTCTCACGCCTACACCACTTGTGATTGGAAAAAGACTTAATAAAGTCAGTGTCCTCATATGAGCCAAAAACCCTTAGAGGAACCCTATGCATAAACGGTGGGTAGCTTGATGTACGCAATGTTTTGTACACATCTTGATTTAGCTGATGCAATAAGCTTGGTTAACATATTTCAAAATAATTCGGGAAAGGCCCATTGGGAGGTCATTAAGAGGATTCTACGATATCTGAAAAGCACAGTACAATTGAGATTGACATACCAAGCTGATACATTGGAGACTATAAGATATTCGGATGCAGATTTCGAAGGTGACATAGACGATCGAAAGTCCACATCAGGTCACTTATTTTTATTAGGTGGAGCAGCCATTTCTTGGAGAGCAAGAAACAAGGATGTGTGACAAGACACACACAGAAGGCTGAATACATTGCTTATATAACAGCCACCCATGGAGTCTGGCTTAGACGTTTTCTCTTAGAACTAGAGCTCAATTTGATAACTGGACCACTTCAAATGTATTGTGATAATCAAGCAGTCATAAGCTTGATAAACAATGGAATTAGCAATTTTAAAGGAAAACACATTAAGATAGAATATCACTATATTCAAAATATAGTGGAAAGAAAGAAGTGACTGTGATCTATATGCCTACTAATGATATGTTGACTGATTCCTTGACAAAAGGAATTACAGCTAGAATGTTCATTAAACATGTTGATTTAATGTGATTCCAGAGTACATGAGTCAAATACATTTTTTTTCTCCAAACTAGTACCTCACGAACAATGGGAGTATTGAAGTTGTAGTAACATTACATGAATAATGTAAGTATTTAAACTGCATGATCACGTTGGTCAAGTGGGAGTGACGTTATAGATGATGACTGCCATGGTCATCAACTCGACGAGCGTGAGAAGAGTTCGTCGAGTGGAACGCGTTGTGCGCCGAATTGCCGGACAATACGGACGACGTGGATGCGAAAGAGGCGGACTTTATTGTTGTACATGCGCTTATATAATGAGCTCGTAATCGAGTGGAATGAACCATTAGAGGGAGCCCCAAATTAACAATCTATTTTTCTTTCAATCGCATCTATCAAATGAGTTGGAAAGCGAGGATAGTGAATGAGACACATTTTTAAATCTATTTTTTAGTAAATTAATTAAGCTAAAAAAACATAAGAATGATAAATTTTTGCTCCATTCCAGCCAATTCATGACCGGTCTGATTGGCATGTTCAATTGAATCTTCATAGTAATGTGAACAAGTCACACGTGCCAAACACCAACGCTTTCTTGGCCGCCTATTTTTCTTAAAAAAATGTCCCTCAACACTCATGAGCAAATTGTCGAAAAAACCCAAATCGATTTGGGTTAATTTTGGTTTGCCAAATTGGCGATTCTAGATAGATTTATTTGGGTCAATGGGATACAAAAACTTTTATTTATTTATTTTAATTTGCTCAAACCGAAACCTATTGGTGTGATCTGATTTTAATAGTGTTGTACAAAAATATGTTCCATCGGTTTTGGAATGATCAAATTTGTCCGATCCATGTGCCGCACACGTTGAACACTGCGAACCTACATTAATAATAATGATGGGTCAATTGACTCGATTAAATTTCAAGTCATATAAATTTGTCCGATCGCATCCTTCTCCCTACGCTCCCACGATGGCGACGAGAAGGACGTGACCCATGGGGGAGTGAGAAATGGGAGGCGGTGGCGAAGTGAGCAAAGTGGGGGGGGGGGGGGGGGGGGGGGGGGGGCGAAGAAGAAGCTGCAGTGGAGCAATGTGAGATGGAGACCAAGCTGCAGAGGAGGAAGACAACGCGCGCAGGTGCCAATCGTTGATCCTTGATTGACGATTGAGATATTTATTTTAATATACTTAATTTAATATACTTAATTTAATATATATATATATTATTATTATTAAAATATCACATATTATTTTAAACCAAATATATTTAGAATTGTATCCTATTTTATGTTTGTTAAAATAAATCTTAGAAAATATATTTCTATAATAAATTTTCAATACATTTTCTCTTTTTTTCCAAACAAACTTTTTCCCAATCCTTTTCTCTTCACATTTTCTCTCAACACACCCTTTTTTCTCCTGCTTTTAATTTTCTTTTATCACTTCATATCCATTATCCCAACTTCCAAGGGTGTGAACAATTCAAGAGGTAACAGTCTCTTTTTCACATTTTCCCCAGTACACTCTTTCTTACAATTTTTCTTTTTATTTTGCTTTCTTCATCAGTCGTTCCCATCTTCATCTATTGAACTATTATAGTTTTTTCTCAACAGGAAAAATACTATAACTAAAAAAAATTATATCTTAAAATGAAAAAAAAGAAGTAATAATTTTTTCAATACTTTTCTTTTATTATTTTTTATGTCCTTTTCATTTTTATGGAATAGGTTTTACAATTATTAAATCTTGTTTTTTCATTCTCTTTAGTTAGTAAATTCTTTATATCTCAAAAGAAACAGTACAGTATTATTTACTTTATCAATTTTTTAAATATATGATTTGTATTTTATGATATTATAAATTTTATTTAATGGGTTATACTTTACGGCTATTAACTTTGGGTTCTAGGCCCACCCCTAATTTTGAGGACATGTCAAGCTGTAGTCTCATCAAATCTATATGATGTTATGGTGAGACAAGTCACAATATGAAAGTGTCACGAGTAAGACATAATTAAAATTTATTTAAATATATAAATTATTTCTTAAGAAATAATATTAACATATGGTATATTTATGATAGAGCTTAAGTGATGCAAAAGTATTTTTATAATCAATATGCATATAAATGATTTAGAGGACTATTATTGATATCAAATTTAATAACTACTTTTAAATTTAATAGAAGTTAAATTTTACTTACATAATCATCAATTAATAGCTCAATTTTGTTGGATGCATAATCGATTGAAAAGAAATTAATTGCATGTAGTTAACCTTTTTTTAATAAGCTTCAAATCGTCATTTAGTGCGTAGTAATAATTAATAAAAATAAGATGAAACAGTAAATGTTATATGTGGATCTGAATGGTCAATTTGCCAACAAGATTGACCTTCCAATGGAGGTCTCATGGTCTTCCAGCCCACTATTTAATTTGAAATCTCAAAAGAAATATTATATTACAAAATTTTCAAGGCACGAGCATGATAGAACGGTTGTTTTTCGTGCCAATAAGTGATTTGGCATTGCATTATTTTCGGTCATGTCCCATCATGTGCCGACTTCCGATTATGATCAGCACGTGCACAATAGAAATTCCACTTCTAATAAAGTGCAATAAAATATTTTCCCCGAAAAAAAATTTTAAATTTCATTGAGATAATAAAAATTTATGGAATAATGTGCACTTCAACTTTCTTAAAAATAATATTTGGCTATGAAACTTGAACTATCCAAATCAAAGGGTTACGTGTTCTCGTGATCCTAATTTTTCAAGATGGAGAATTTAGGGATCGTTTGGAAATAGAATTTCCTCCTAAGTTCTTAAAATTTATTGTTTTTTTTACTTTTTTCTTTAAAATATTTTTATATTATTTTAAATAAGAATTAATTATAATATTTTATTTATTAATATAATATTATTCAGCTTATGAAATAAATTCTTTAACTTAATATAAATATTTTTAAAAAAATTATAATATTAATAACACAAAAAAATAATAAATTATATATTCTTATTTTTTGTAAATTATAAAATTTAGTACTAACATAAATGTTTTTCATAAATTATAATACTAATACAAATATTCTTCATAAATAATTATTTTAACTAAATAAATAAATAATATTTATAATTTTATACTTCATAAAATAATAAATTATATCTTTAATTCTTAATATTTATTTAAATACCTACTAAAATTTATTTTTTAAATTGTGATCGTTACACTTTTCATCTAAATACCACATTTAAATTTTTTTATTAAATCAATTAATTTTTTAAAACTAGTGAAAATTTAAAACTCTCGATCCAAACGCAATCAAATTGTAGTGGGGAGACAGGTCCAAGACTTGAACCTACGACCTCACCTTGAGTGGCAAATAGTTAGCATGAGCTAAAGAGAAATCCGCGGATGTAATACAAAGAAAAATAAAAATGACTAGGATCAAAATGCCAAACTAATTTAATCGCAGCGTTGCACCTTCGTTGAATCCTTCTTATCCATAAAAACTGAACTTAATGAATTATTTTTTGTCTTGCCTGCACGGCAATGCCGGAAAGGGCAGCAATACCTACATTTATTAATATGGATGTCATAGGCATTCTTTATAATATTTTTGCCATAGATTTATTAGTTGAGCACAACTAGAATTTTGCTGCCATATCCCATTATTTTGAATTCATATAGGCAACTATTAAATCTTCCCAAAATTTATCAATCGGCTGTCCACTAAGGACATACTCTTTTTTTCTGAATTCTAACATTGTCCCAAATTATTTTCTCTGCATGCTTGTTCCGGAATCAAATGTTCATCCCTTTTTCAAATGCTCATTTTTGGCATGCCTTTGAATCCAAATGTAACTTAATTATATTTTCAATTCACTTCCTCTTGGGACAATAGGAACTAGATTCATGAGGGGAACTAGATAAGTCAAAATTCTATCATTTATATTCGATCTCTTTTTACTTACTGCCTATAGGGGATATAGAAAAGTTGAAGAAAATCAAAGCAAATATGTATTTACCTTTTATCTTATTTAGTTTTATTTTTTTCATAAAAATAAAAAACACAAAGAAAATATGACCATGAAGAAGATGAGGTAAGGATGCTTCTCATTTGATTTTTGTTTTACTTTAAAAAGTAAATTAGATGATGTTAAATAAGAAAAAAATGCAAATGTATGCTTAGAAAAGAAATAAGGGCCTGTTTGGGGAAAATGTAAAAAATCCTATAATGTTTAAAATTCTATAGTAAGACACCTTTTGAAAAGTGTATTACCATGTGTTAAAAACCCATTGATAAATTTTACATTATAGTGTTTGGACGAAAAAAAAACTTTTGACAAGGTAAATAATAAAAAAAATAAAAAAGTAACAATAGTTAAATGGTACATACTCATTACTGTCTTTCAAGTTGTGATAAGAAATTTTACAGAGATCAAACCTCATATTTTTTTCACTACAGAATTGGCATGATTCTACATAATGTTATCCTACATTTTTAAGATCTTCTTCAAAAGGGAAGATATACTATAGAATTTTAGATTTCTTTAATTTTTCCAATGATGCCAAACAGGCCCTAAACTTTAGTATGATGAAAGTGTATAGTACATTGATGGAAAATATGTGAATAATATTAAATTTTACGGTAAAAAAAGGTTAAGTTAACTTTTTACTTCTGTGCAATGTTACATACTAATATATTTTATATTAAAAATAACATAATAATGAGTTGGCCATCATCACATGCATATGGAATGACATGCCAGACCCATTGTTTAATCCAAATATTCTAACATTAAATTTTTTATTAATTATTTTAGTTTTTATTATTTTAGATAATGATTTTCCACCTTCCTTTCCGTCCTGTTTATTAATTATTGAAGATCTCTCTCTCTTTTCTCTCTCTCAATCAATAAATCAATCACTCACTCTCTCACACACACAGACTGTTATTAGATCTCTAACTCGACCAGCCAAATTTGCTGCCGTGGATATCCACCAGCTCTGCATGTCTCCTCCTAAACCAAATCGTCTTCTCACGGCCATGTTGCTTCTACTTCTCTTCTCCTGGACATCTCCCCCTTGCAAGCACTGTCGTCACTCATCTCCCAGGCTTCCAGGGCCCCTTACCTTTCTATCTGGAGACTGGGTACGGTTGCATGCTTAATATACAAGTCTAAGTTTAACTTTTTGGCCGGTTAAATATACTAAATCTGTCTCCTCCTAGCTAGAGAAACTGAAATTAAATGAATGATGCAGTTAAGTTAATTCCTCTTAGTTCCATATTTTTCTTTTTGCAGTTATGTGAAGGTGGAGGAGGCGAATGGATCCGAATTGTTCTACTACTTCATACAGTCGGAGAGGAACCCCAGCGAGGATCTGGTCATCCTTTGGCTCACGGGAGGACGGTTTGGTAACGGTATATATATACTCTCTATACTTTTACTTCGCCGTCGTCCATTATATATATATATATATATATATATATATATATATAAAGATATTATCTGTTTCAATGTGTGATCTTTATGCTTACCGGAATCACATGAATTGAAAAAAAAAAATGGAGAGAATGGCAATAATAATGAATGTAAAGCGTAAAAGAAACGTAGTTTTACTAAATTTATACGTATCGTATTTTGAGAAGTTTATGATAGATTAATATGTTAAAGAGGTGGAGAAGGAGACGAGGATCACGAGTTCACGACGACGAACGTGCAACTGTGGAACCGATTAATTACACTGGAGGACAAATGGACAATGGAACTTATAAAAATAACAATCTGTGCGTGTATTTAAATAAAAAATAATAGATATATGTTAATTTTTAAATTTTATTTCATCATTTTAATAAATTAATATTTTAATTTTCTTGCTTCCGAAATCCGCCGATATCTTACCTCGTTATGCGCGTAGAACGAGGCCAGGCTTGGCTACGTCGGCAATTCAACTAAAACAAAATTAAGAGAAGACAGTCAATAACAAACGGGAGTAGATATAGAGTGCTAATTTGGCAATGGAATGTCACCTCGGTTAGTCTCTAATTAGTAATTACCATAAATTATTCAGACAGTTAATTTTTTTAGGCTCATGGGTCCCACGTCAATAAATGAAGGAAAAAAGAAAATGAATGTTCTTAATGTCACTCCTGTCACTTCACATTTCCTGTTTTACTCGTATTTTTAATTTAATTGATCTTCTTTTCTCTCTACATGCCAGATTTCTATTCTCACTTTCCATCCAATATTTCTTAATAATTAATCTTCTAACCACTTTTCCTTTCTCTACTCTCTCTCCCAGATTTTTTATGATAAAAGATAATACTAATATTATATAGTATGGGATATGAGACATACATATATATCGTTTTTCTTGTTATATAATATAATATTGTAAAAAATATATAAATTAGTTTTGGAAAATATAAGATAAAAGAGTTCTGAAAAATTAAAAAAAGACAAAAATACTTATTGAAAAATCAAAAGATACAATTATTTATAAAAACATATTTTTTAATTTTGTCTATAATACTTTATTTTTATTTTATGAACCATTTTATTTCATTTTTTCTAATACTTTACATATTTGATGCAATTATAGTTTTTCATATTAATTAAATTTATATGTATGTCTCTATCTCATATAAAAAATAAAAGCACTAATATGGAAGAGAGAGTAGATGAAGGGAAAGATATTAGAATATTCATTAATTAAAAACGATTCAGACACGGATGAAGAGATGAGAAAAAATAATTAAAATAGAATAAGAGTAAAATGAAAAATGTGGAGTGACATTAAGGACTAAGAAGGGTTAGAAATTTAAATTTATTGCTCCAACAAAATTAATGAGATGGGATCATATGGTGGGTTAGAAAATTTTGCCGTAAGAGTTCTTGTGTATGCAATAAACCAGAGTTGTGTAGACTGTAGGGTGCTAAACAATTTTTGTGTATGCAAAATATTTACTTTTATATGTTTCGTTTCGAATACTATATGACAACAAATCGTTAAAGATCGAGCTACATTGAGACTCCAAGAAAAAAAAATAGACTCCAAGAAAAAAAAAAGGCAGAAACTGCGAATGAATCGCAGAAGATTACGGAATTTCTAAAATATTTATGACGAAACAAACAACACGTCGAAAACTTTATTTTCCAAGGAGCGAGATTTTGACGGATGAATATTTCAAAGGGCGAGGTCAGAAAATTTGAGGCAACTTTGGCAAATTGGAACAGTGGTTGTTCTAAATTTTATACGAACAAGAATTAATAAATTAGTATATTTAAATGAGGTAAAAATAATGAAGTATGATAGAAAGAAATAAATATGATAAACTAATTTTAGTAGGTGTTTAAATAAAAATTAAGTTTTAATAAATATAAAATATAATTTTATTAACTAATTTAATAAAAGTACAAATTAAAAGACTACTACAAAAAATTGTTAAAAATATATTATTTAAATATAAATTCATTTTTAATAAATTATATTTAATGAAATATTTAAAATTTTAATGGAAAAGTAATAAATAATATTATTAATAATTTATAATAAATATTTATAATCAATAAATAAATTATTTTCGAGGAGCACACGTCTTCGAAATTTGAGATTGCATTTGGCAAATCCAAACCGGTTCTTTTGCGTTTTATATGAATAATAAATTAACATATGGCTCAAAAAATAAATATAATAAATTAATTTTAGTAAGTGTTTAAAATTTAAATAGAAATAAGTTTTATAAATATAAAATATAATTTTATTAATGAATAAAAATTAATTTTTTATCAAAAAAGTTGTTAAAAACTATATTATTTAAATAGATATAATGTATATCCTCCCCCGTCTGCCCTCCTCCCTTCCGAAATCCGATGGCCGCATACATTTTGCGCGGTTCACAAAAAAACCTTACGAAAACAAAGGCTGGCGGTCCAAAAAAATTGATTTTCGGCGGTTCATGGCGACCGTCTTCGACTCGCGAGCAACTTCGCCGCCTCCGAAGATACCAAGACATGATTCGCCGGCTGGGTGGTGGTCGCCGGATGCGCGAAGAAGCACACACGAGGGCGGCACAAGGTGCCGTCCCTGCACAGCTGCGTTCGGTAGCGCGCTGTACTGGTTGGGGGTGGGTGGGTGGGGGGGGGGGGTGTGGGGGGTAGGGAACGGTGATGGTCACTTCGCGGGGGAAAGGCGAGGGTTGCGCAACGGGGAACGGCGATGGTCACTTCACGCGGAAGGCGAGGGTTGCGCGGGGGGGAACGACGATGGTCGCGCTGAGGATCGCGCCGCGAGATGACGACGGTTCACACGACACGGGGGAGACGACGATGGACGCGCGGCAAGGACGACGATGGTTTGCGTGGTGCGGTAGGGACGAATGACGCTTCACGGGAAAGACGACGGGCAGGCAGGTGGGCGACCGGGACGACGAGGGGTGGGCGTCGGGAACATCGATGAGCGCGCAGCGTGGATGAACAACTGTGGGCAGCGGGAAGATTTCTAGGGCAAAAACACGAAATGAGAAAACCCGTGTTGTTCTCAACCCACCTGTTCTCTGCAAAAATCGGGCAAAAAATCGATTTTTTTCCTCTAAAGCGACAACAAAAAAACGCCCGTTGGATGCCCATCCGTCGGGCGCTAGGGGGGGGGGGGGGGGGGGGGTTCCTCCCCTCTTATAGGGGGAGGGCCCCATGATATCCTATTTAAATATAAATTTTTAAAATATTAATTTTTCAATAAAATAATAAGTAATAAATAATATTATTAATCCTTTATAATAAACATTTATAATTATTAAATAAATTATATTATAAGAGAGGTGGGAGAGAGAAAATAAGAAAAGAAGAAAATGGAATTAAAAAGCAAACTTGAAAAAAATAGTTCTTGCTAGAGTTTCTGGTTTTACAATAAATGGTAAGGCTAGGACGTGGGAACTAGAACTTAATTCTCACATCGAATTCAGTTCATAAAATGTCACGTTATTTATTCGATGGAATCGGTTGGAATTAAATAACGATTTAGTCTAATTCAAATTGAAAAGTTGAAATTACTATACTATTAGATGATTTTCTATACTATTTAATCCGGATAAGTAAAAAGTAAAAAAAATAATTTTCCGACAGCGGACCTTTTTATTCGAACGGATCGAAGCCCCTTGAAAATTTCGAAAGACAGTCCCACAAAAAATGTGAAATTATTATATAATTTTTTACAACTCTTCAACATTCGGATAAAAAATAAACAAATACTTTTTTGACGGCGGGTCATTCGAAAATTTCTGACAGATACAAGGCCCACAAAAGATTTTAAAGGGCGGGGCATGTTAGAAATGTAAAAAATTATATCGTCATATAATTTTTTACTTTTTAACGTTTGGGATAATTAAAAAATAAAAAATACTTTTCGAAATTCCAACAGATAGGGTCACCCCTTAAAATTTTCCAAGGTCGGGGCCATAGGAAATTTAAAATATTAAACTACTATACAAATTTTTATAGTGTTTAACGTTTGAATAAGTAAAATTAAAAAAATACTTTTTTTTTACGAACAAATCCTTTCAAATTTCTGATGTACCGTGGAAATTTTCAAAGAATTTGCTCCTAAAAAGTATTCATTTTAATTTTTTTACCTAATAAGAAATGTTAAACACACTTTTGATTTTTTTTAATTATATAGAGCATATTAACTTTCGAATTAGTCAAGTGGGTACCCTAAAAAATACAAAAAAAGGGTGTGGTCAATAATCTTTCGCGAGTGATGCCTGAGTCTTCTTTCGGTCTATAAATAAACAAGCTGTGACATTTGTTGGTGTATCAAAAAGTGTTAGCTGTACATTTATGTAATAGGGTGTGTGCTCACACATAAAATATAATATTACTTTTTCTTAAGTGTTATTTTGGTTTAATCAATTTCTCTTCATTAGGATTAAAAAATCATGTTTCCACTAACTATGGTCTCTAACTGAAAAAGGAATAACTAAATTAATGTACTCTATGTAATCGAAAAAGTTACTCTGTCAACTGACAATTACCATTCTCATCTAACATTTTGGACTGAAATTTGCATAATACGCATGCTGTAAGAATTTTGCTGAAAACCTATGCAGAGAAACAAAAGAATTAATGATTGAATGTTGTTTTTTCTATCAGGATAATTAAGGACACCCTTTGTTCTATTCAATTCCAAAATCAAAAGGAAAGAATTGTATAGAAAGACTCGGCACCATGGGAACATCTACGAATTTTATTTTGAGTGGATCATCCCCCAGGTTTCTGTTGTGAGAACAAAAAAAATCAGACTTTGCTCTCAACTGCTGTTGGAGTTTTATCTTAGTATTTGCATCTAGGTTCAGAATTTACAGACATCAATACTGGTGGAATATAAAGTACTTGAAAAAGTTTCTCTTGCAAGCAGGCCCTCTTAAATTCGTTTCTTCAGAGTAGGGAGCTTGCCAAGTTTGGTATATCATCCTTATGCATGGACAAAGGTGAGATCAGCCTCCAGCATGCAACCCCCCTCCCACTCTTTAGTTTTGTGAACTAATCTCAATTAGTTTTCATGATAAGGCTGCCAACATAATCTTTCAAGATTCTCCAGTCGGGTCTGGTTTCTCATTTTCCAAACGCTCTGAAGGCTACGATGTCGGAGATGTCTTTTGGTCTAAACATGCCCACAAATTTCTCATTAAGGTGACTAAGAAGTCCTGAAATTTCAGGCTTCGATGGATTCCATAGAAGCATGTTAGATGATTAATATGCTGCTTAATATTTTTGTCAATAATTTACATTAGTGGTTTGAAGATCATCCAATGTTCTTGACAAATCCCTTGAACATTGCTGGAGATTCGTATGCTGGAAAAGTTATCCCCGTCGTTGCTCAGGAAATATAAAATGGTACACAAATTTGTGTTTATTCTGGATGCATATTACTTTGCCATTAGATTTTCTAATTCACAGTCCCCTCTACTGTAATCAGGTGTGGAGAATGGGATAAAGCCTTTCCTCAATCTCAAGGTAATTTTAAGTATATTATGTTATTCATGGCATAAATATACTGTGAAATTGTTGTCATTTTTTTTTCCAATTTGATTAAATGAAGTTAGGAAATGGAAAAGATCATGCAGTCTTGTAGAATGTAAATCTAAGTTAGCATATAAAGTTGATGCCTATTTTAGGAGTATGAACAAATATTACTCTGAAACTATGTATTGTGAGTTTGGAATAGGGAGATAATGATGGCCATTGTTGGATCGTGAGGGAGGGGATTAATTGGTGTTACGGTCTCTATATAATCATTTTCGGACACTTCTCCTATGTGTGAAATTTATATTTTTTTCCTCTTGAATATACACAATAGACTTTAAGTGATAGCCTGTAATGATGCCTAATACACTATCTATAATGACGAAGTCTGCTTTGTCTAACACACTAGATTCAAATGTTTACTACAAGAATCTATATTTCTAATCAGTGATAGTTTCTCTAGAGGAATATGGCCTATCTATGCCATAACTATGTAGTATTCACTTCTATAGCAGTCAAAGCCTTGTTATGTGATCCTTCATATTGCACCAAATGATATATGCCCTTCATTTTACCAATCAGCTTCTTCATCCTAGTGTAATTGTCCTAAAAAATGCATGCATTAGAAGAAAAAATGACTGTAGGTAAGCGCTGGAAAATCTTTTATAAGTTGTGATATTGAGATGAGATTAAACTTGAACTCTGGTATATACAAGACTTCTTTCAATGTCACGAATGGATTTAGATAACAAGTCCCTACATGATGACTACTGAACTGTTTCCATTAGGAACCATTACTTCAAATTGTTATTCCATCCTTCTCAGTTCAGTAAGCTAATTTCTACATGAGGTCATATGGTTACTTACTCCAGTGTCAAGTATCCATTCATTTTTAGAGTCATGTCTAGCAAAAAGACTGATACCTGTCACATTCAAGGATGCTCTTGCAACCACCGCCTCTGATTTCTTTTCTATCAATTGTAGTAGTTGTTGAAATTGTTCTCAAGAGAATTTTAGCTCATATGAACTTGTAGAATCAAGCTTGCTAATGACTCCCGCACTATAGCAGCATTTGCAACGTTTGGCTTTTGATTATTTCCTTTATAAAATTTGAAATTAGGGGAATATCCAACAATCTTAAAACACACTCTTCTTGTGTCCTGCCTTCTTACAATGATCACATATTATACTGTAATCCCTTTTCCGTTTTCTATATTGATTTTTATTTTGATTTGCATAGAAAGCCACTTGTTCACTAGAACTATTATTACTTCCGCTTCTATTTTGTCTCTGCTCCTCCTCAATTATAAGTGAATAATTGAATATGCTTGATTCAGAGAAGGGAGCTGTGATAGAGCAGTACTATTGTATAATATTGACCAAATAAGAGCTTGTATAATTTTTGTTGTGACAAATAACTATAATAATATTGATTCTGATCTATTGTAGGAAGACTTGGAACCATAACTGCCAATTCTTCTCATAACCACTTCAATTTATTAAAATAATCTGTAACTGATAGAGGTCCCTGCACAAGTGTATAGATCTCCTCTTGAATAGAATAAATCTTCATACCATTTGCTTTGTCAAACCTCTCCTTTAGATCCTTCCATAAAGTTGCAGCATCTAAGGTATATGTTGAATTGCTTACTAGCCCTTTTGCTACGGTACTAGTAATCCATCATAGGACTAGAGCATTACATCATCGCCATTGAAATTGCAAGGAAAGATTTAAATTGATCGATTCTACATGTGCCGTCTACAAAACCTCTTACTTTTAGCTAACAAGGCATTGTAGAAGGAACTACTCCACAATCGATAAGAGTCTGAATCAGTTAATTGATAAGGAATCAAAATCATTCCAGGTGAATCTGAAGAACTCAAATAAAGAGGATTTGAGAAATCAAATTGAACAACCATTGAGCCAGAAGAAGTTGCCATTGGAGACCGGAATAAAAAAAACTAGGAATCAAGGGATCAATGACTATCAATAGGGAAGAGAAATATCTAACCAATTTGAGAAGAGAATCAAAGTTGCTCTACAACTCGATGCTCTGATACCATGTCAAAAACTTGATCTCGAATCGAATCCGCAACTCGCACACCGAAGAAGAAGAATGTAGAGGAAACCAAATTGGGGAAGAAGCAAGAACGATGATTCCATTCCACTATGAATCATAGGCGTTTACATTCATCCTTCTGCCCTGTTATATGAAAAAAGCTAAAGCTAATACTCAGACAGTTCTAAAAACTGTCTACGACTGCTACAGCAATAACTAACTGCTACAACAATTTTTCATATATGCACATAACATTACATTATCCTCTGTCACACTTGTATTTTTCAACGGAAACATACTTCCGAACTTCTACCAACAAAATCCTTTCACTTTATCTTTTTTCGAACTTTTCAATTAGTTATCTCAGTCAACTGAACTTTTTGTTTAGCAAACTAAACTCACAAATAGTAAGCCATATCATTATAAGAATAAAATAGTCATTAATAAATATGAAATCTATGCATATGACCGTTTATTTATTTTAACATTTTTAATGTGTTGAATGGTTAATTTTGAAACATCCAAGATTTGTATAGTAAAATATAATTAGTTACAACATAAAATCTAAATTCCAACATAAAATTGGAGGGACGATCCGTGTAATTTATTCAAACTATTGAGATCGCATATAATATATGAGCTTTTTTCTCGCATTCATCAACGTTGCAGCCAAATCCTTATCTTCAACTTGTTCTCTCTTTTCTGTTGAGAAGACAAAGTGATTTACAACTTAATGTCATTTTTTCCTCTCTTGTAGTCTTATGCTTATTTTCTATCCTATTATTGGGGAAATAGCGATGCTGCAAGGCATGCTCTCCGAATCAAGAAGGTGACCTCCTATCTCATCACAAAGGAGATACAAATATAAGAATAAGTACTTAGTAATGCATCTCCTCGGCTACCTAAAACTTGAATCCTCAAAGAGGAAATTTGAAATTAGATTAAAATTAGTTGAATGAGAATAAGACTTTATCAATCGATGTTCTTGTTCTTTTTGTTTGCCTTCGGTGGCGACATGTTGCAGGGAACAGTGCCTGAATGGCAACGAGGTGAAAAATCCTTACTGTTGGACACGCCCATTATGGACATGGCAGCCACACCTTGACATGGTGGCCATGCCAAGGCATGGTTACCATGCCTAGCATGGCTGCCATGCCATGGCATGAGGGCCATGCCCATTGCTTGACCATGATCTCGGCCATTTGGCCGAGCTCCACTCTATAAAAGGGGCAGCACTCTTGCTGCCCCTTGTGCTATGGTGAACACATTCACAATGTGTTAGATAGAGTGAGAATGGTGGTGTGAGTAGTGTTTTATGTGTGGAAAAGAAAGACTTATGTAGTCACTTTCTCCACTTAGTGACACTCTCTTGCTCTCTCTTTTTTTTATTCTCTTGCATTTGAGTCGTGGCATTGTGTTCCATTTCCTCGTGATTTGGTTCCCGACCACGCGTACGAGTGCAACCCGCAATCCGTTCGTGGAGAAGCCGCGTGGACGATCCGCTTCCGCATTGAGGTACTCCGTGAACCTCCATATTATTATGTTTATTAATTTCTACAATTGGTATCAGAGTCATGGGCTACTCCCGAAGTTTTTTTATAAAAAAAATGAAAGAACTCTCGGCTGTAAAAAAAAAAAGGTAAAAGAATGCCCAGCGCGCGGCCTGGCTGGAAGCACGGCCTCGCGCGTGGCATGGCTGGCCGCGCATTTGCGTGTGGCCTCGCTGCGCGTAGGCGTATGGCCCGTGGCGAGCGCAGGCTCGCAGCGCGCCGGCTCACAGCCCGGTGGCGCGCACGCGGCCTCGCGGCCCAGCGACACATGCAGGCTCGTGGCCTGGCGACGCGTGGGCTCGCAGCCCGGCAGTGAGAACGGGGGCTCTAGGGCCTGGTTGCGCGCAGGGGCTTGCAGCCTGTCGGTGCGCACGCAGGCCAGCGACGCGCGCGGGCTTGCGGCACACACGCTGGCTCGCGGAACTCGGGGGCTCCCGGCCCACCCATCACGTGAGAGCCCGGTGTCACGCCTCGCCTCTGCCACGTCCCAGGACGGACGCTGGGACGAAGCGGCCGCAAGCTGGACGCGCAGGGACAACGGGCGACGCAAGGTGCACCGGGGCGCGCGAGGCAATCCGGGGCATGGAGCCAAAGCAGGAGGCTTTGGAGGACGTGCGTCGATGTCCAAGAATGCGAGGAGATCGAGGAGGAGCCTCTGAGCATGCTTGGAACATGGCGGACGTGTGACAAGCGCGGAGGCACGGCGCACTCCTACTCCTACTAGGAGTAGGACTCCTAGTCCAAGTAGGAGTTGGACTAGGGCAACGGAGTGCGGAAGGCTGATGATAGCTGCCAAGGAATCCAAGTCCGAGGAGGGACCATGCAGGCTAGAAGGATGGACGCGAGGAGGCGGACATGCCCGGGACAAGTCCTAATGCGAGTAGGACTTGGACGGCCATGCGGATCGAGCGGCAGGTGGAGTCTTCGGGCCGGAGCAGCTCCAAGATCTCGAAGGTCGACGAGGAGGGAGACTTCGAGAGATGCTTAGACGAGAAGTGTAGGGTCGGAAGGATTCCTACTCCTAGTGGGAATAGGAGTCGGCCGGTCTCCGATGTCAAGAAGGACATGGCGGATTCCTGGAGGACCGAGCTCTCTTATTGGACCGAGGAGCACTTGGAGTTGAAGAAATAATCCTAGAGGAAGTAGGGGGAGCTGCTGGGCGCTGGAGGGCATCCAGAATCCGAGTGGGATTGGGACTGCCACTCCAGGGCGCGCCCAGGTGCACGGCGGGTGCCATATGGGTGCACAGCCAGCCCAACTCGAGTAGGAGTGTGGGATGGCCGAGATTCCTTTAGGCTTTAAGGGATGGAAGTTCTACTCCTAGTCCAAGGAGGTTTTTCTAGAGAAGGAGCTTGCATGCCTAGTAGGATTAGGTCCTTAGGTTAGAGTAGGAGTTGGTGCTCCTTGGCCCTATAAAAGAATATGTAATCAAGGCTTGTAAGACCATCCTGAACAATCTGAGATTGCTCAATAAATTCTCTAGTTTTCCTCTATCTTGTGAAGTCTCTCTTCTCTCCAACTGGGTGGGTGTTTCATTGTGCATCCAGGACGCGTCCGGGACACGTCTGAACGGGGCTGATCGGCGACCGAGCAGGGTTTGGCCGTGCCGCACATCTGGTGTTTCGTATTCGAAGTGTAAGGCGTGACAACGTGGTATCAGAACCAGAGTTCGAGATGTCTGGAGACGGAGAAGGTCTTTCGACAAGAGGTCGTTCGTTGGAGACCAAGGACGACACACGAGGTGCTGCCCAAGGTGCGGATGGCGGGGAAAAGAGGATGGGAATGCGAGCAAAGTCTAGAGATCCCGTCGACCACATAGAGAAGTATGTGGAGACGATAGGCAGAAGTCTTCAAGAGATGAACGAGAAGGTTCGTATCTTAGAAGATGTGTCGGACGAGCATGGCTTGGCCTTGGGAGAGGGTGCAGCCGCGCATCAGGACCTGGTCGCTCGGGTCGCGTCCCTGGGAGTAGCCATGGAGACGCGGATCAAGGCGTTGGAGACGGACCTGTTGCTGCTCAAGGGACTTCTCTTTGACACGAGTAGGCTTCAAACGAGCACCCCTATTCCGAAGTTCGTAGGCCCAGAACCGAAGAAGTACGATGGCGTGCGGGAGGCATCAGCCATCGACAACTTCATCTGGAATCTTGAACAGGGGTTCAAGACCAGCAAGATCTTGGTCGAGAAGGACCAGATCAGCCTAGCCGTGCGCTATCTCGTGGATGGTGCGCTCTTGTGGTGGCGTCACATGGAGGAGGAAGTCATGAAGGGGTTAGTCGTCATCGACTCGTGGTTGGACTTCAAGAAAGAATTGAAGAAGCAATTCTATCCAGGCAACGCGCAAGAGGTGGCTATGAAAAAGTTGACGGCGCTCAAGCAAACGGGTTCCGTGAGGGAATATATCGAAAAATTCTAGCCGCTTATGTTGGAAATGCCCGGGAGCATGGAGGAGTTAACTTGACTATTCTTCTTCCTACGAGGCCTCAAGCTCTGGGCGGCTCAAGAGGTGAGAAGGCTGAAGATATCGACCATGCAGGAGGCACTGGTCGCGGCCGAAGCTCTGGTGGAGTATCCAGCCAACAAGGATCTTGGCGCGCAGGTCAAGATCAGGGACTTGTCTTCGGAAGACAAGCCCCGCTCTCGTGGCGAGCGAGGCGACCAAAAACTGGTGAAGACCGAAAATGGTGGCGCGAGGAAGCCGGTGAAGTGCTTTGTCTGTGGAGGGCCGCACTATGCGAGGGAGTGCGACAAGAAGACGGGCTTAGCCGCTATGGCGTCTACCTCAGATGATGAACAAGGTGCAGCTCACATGGGGTCTATTATGGCTTTGGCTACGACCGCTGCAGCGATTCTGACGAAGGATGTGAAGAAGGTCGAGAAGGGCCTGATGTTCGTAGAAGTCGAGGTAGATGGACATACCACGACCGCTCTAGTGGACACTAGAGCTACGCACAACTTCATGTCGAGACAAGAAGTAGCGCGACTTGACATCGGGTTTGCCAAGGAACCAGGGCTCATCAAGACCGTGAACGCTGACTCCCAACCAATCTTTGACATGGCCAAAGACGTCCATGCGAAGGTGGGTGGCTGGGAAGGCACGCTTAACATCATCGTGGTTGACTTGGACGATCATAAACTTGTCCTGGGCATGGAGTTCGTGGACTTATTCCCAGAGGTGAGGATGGACCGAGGAGGGTTGCATCTAGGTGCTCCGGGGGCAGATCACGAAGTGCCCGTGAAGAGAGAGAGCATGCGTGCTAGGCGGCTCTCGGCCATGGTTGCGGAGGTGGATCGGGATGAGGATTCAGCCTCGAACATGGTGCAAGGAGAGGACTTCCGGCGGATCCAGAAGACTCTCGAAGAATTGGAGGCTCGTGCTCCAAGGTGAGTAGGTCTTAGGGCAGCTTTGCACTCCGCGGAAGCAAAGTTCAAGGTGGAATTTGCAAGGGAGGCAGTGCGAGTAGAGGAGGGGTTCCATGAAAGATCTCCGACCATGGAAGCCGAGGTGACTCTACTGCCTTCAACCATCGAGGAGTGTATCTCGAGGCAGGGGGGCACAACGATGGGTTAGATGAGGGGACAAACTCATCAAATCCTTTGACTTCCCGCTGTTCGGAGGTCAGGGCGCAGGATGGCGGAACGAGGATACGCAAGCGCAGGAAGCGCAAGTGCATCGGATGTGGCAGAGCACATCAGCGACGAGGCTGTCCAGAGAACATGAGCGGGTGGCTCGATCCTGGAGTAGCAGGGTCTTTTCTGGACGAGGAGACGCATAAGTCGAGGAGTGGAGCTCCTCGGGCTGACCCGGCGCCGGGTCAGCCTTCCTGAAGGTCGCAAAGCTGAGCGGGACGACCAAGACCAACAGTGGTCGTCTCGAAGGTCGATGGCGCGAGAAAGCGGCCATCGATGAGAGTTGGCGTCAGGATGTCGCGGGTGATATCCTGAGTGGTGGGTGCAGTCCACCAAACCTCAGACTTTTGCGAGCAGGTCGGTGCGCGAAGGTACCGAAGTCCGAGGCGGGCATATGACGAGGAGGTCATATCCCAGGGAAACGACGAGGAGGTCGCATCTCAACATCTCCAGTGGAGTGGAGACTACTGCACAGTGCGCCTTCGGACAGCAAGGACGCACAAGTAGGCGGTGAGGCCCTACTTTGGAGGTGACGTGCATGTCACATCCCCGGGACAACAGCAAGGTAGCTACGTCCCACAATCTTCAACGAATCGAAGATTGGCATCAGGGTGTCGCGGGTGATATCCTGAGTGGTGGTTGCAGTCCACCAAACCTCAGACTTTTGCGAGCAAGCCGGTGCACGAAGGTACCGAAGTCCGAGGCGGGCATATGACGAGGAGGTCATATCCTAGGGAAACGACGAGGAGGTCGCATCCCAAAGTCTTCAGCGAAGTGAAGACTACTGTAGAGTGCACCTTCGGACAGCAAGGATGCACAAGTAGGCGGAGAGGCCCTACTTCGGGAGGTGGTGTGCATGTCACATCCCAGGGACAACAGCAAGGTGGCTACGTCCAACAATCTTCAATGGACCGAAGATTGATGCAGGGTGGAACCTTCGGATAGCAAGGTGACACCGAGGAGCGTATGGTCAAAATGACTCGAGGTAGAGTCATGACCAAGTTCAGAGACGCGGAGGTCTTCTGGACAAACTGAGTTCGGAGACGCGGAGGTCTTCCGAACAACGCAAGTTCGGGGACGCGGAGGTCTTCCGGACGAGGCAATCCAAGAGGCGAGTCGAAGGCTTTCTTGGATGAAGTGTGTGGCAGCGAGAAAAGGCATTGCCAGGGACGGCAATGGCTTGAGGTGGGGAGGATGTCACGCCTCGCCTCTGCCACATCCCAGGACGGACGCTGGGACGAAGCGGCCGCAAGCTGGACGCGCAGGGACAACGGGCGACGCAAGGTGCATCGGGGCGCGCGAGGCAATCCGGGGCATGGAGCCAAAGCAGGAGGCTTTGGAGGACGTGCGTCGATGTCCAAGAATGCGAGGAGATCGAGGAGGAACCTCTGAGCATGCTTGGAACATGGTGGACGTGCGACGAGCGCGGAGGCACGGCGCACTCCTACTCCTACTAGGAGTAGGACTCCTAGTCCAAGTAGGAGTTGGACTAGGGCAACGGAGTGCGGAAGGCTGATGATAGCTGCCAAGGAATCCAAGTCCGAGGAGGGACCATGCAGGCTAGAAGGATGGACGCGAGGAGGCGGCCATGCCCGGGACAAGTCCTAATGCGAGTAGGACTTGGACGGCCATGCAGATCGAGCGGCAGGTGGAGTCTTCGGGCCGGAGCAGCTCCAAGATCTCGAAGGTCGACGAGGAGGGAGACTTCGAGAGATGCTTGGACGAGAAGTGCAGGGTCGGAAGGATTCCTACTCCTAGTAGGAATAGGAGTCGGCCGGTCTCCGATGTCAAGAAGGACATGGCGGATTCCTGAAGGACCGAGCTCCCTTCTTGGACCGAGGAGCACTTGGAGTTGAAGAACTAATCCTAGAGGAAGTAGGGGGAGCTGCTGGGCGCTGGAGGGCATCCAGAATCCGAGTGGGATTGGGACTGCCACTCCAGGGCGCGCCCAGGTGCACGGCGGGTGCCATATGGGTGCACAGCCAGCCCAACTCGAGTAGGAGTGTGGGATGGCCGAGATTCCTTTAGGCTTTAAGGGATGGAAGTTCTACTCCTAGTCCAAGGAGGTTTTTCTAGAGAAGGGGCTTGCATGCCTAGTAGGATTAGATCCTTAAGTTAGAGTAGGAGTTGGTGCTCCTTGACCCTATAAAAGGACATGTAATCAAGGCTTGTAAGACCATCCTGGACAATCTGAGATTGCTCAATAAATTCTCTAGTTTTCTTCTATCTTGTGAAGTCTCTCTTCTCTCCAACTGGGTGGGTGTTTCATTGTCATCCAGGACGCGTCCGGGATACGTCCGAACAGGGCTGATCGGCGATCGAGCAGGATTTGGTCGTGCCGCACGTCTGGTGTTTCATACTTGAAGCGTAAGGGCGTGACACCGGGGCCAGCGACGCGCGAGTGGGCACACGCGACATGCGCGGGCCTGTGTTAAATAGGCCAATAATATTAGTGGCCCGCAAGGCTAGGCTTGACCTGTGTGCAGCCCAGACAGCTTCTTTTTTCCTAATTCTGAAAAGCCAGAAAACATCATAAATTGCTAGAAAATCATAGATGTAACGAAAAAAAATCTGAAAATTTTTCCTAAAGTTTTCTTTCATTTTATGAAATATTATAGAAATTTTAATTGCATTTTATTGCATTGTAACAATTTATGCAATTAAATCACCTCTTTGGAAATTGATAGAAAATTATGGAAAATGAGGATAAATGTGAATCTTTTTCTAGAAGCTTTCTATCAGAATATAAATGCATATGCAAGTTTAATTGCATTTACAGTTTAGTGCTAATTAATGCAATTAATTTTATGAGAAATTGAACATATGCATGAAAGAAAATTAATTACATAAAATTTGAGTATGTAATTAATTGTATATGTTTTTCGAGAGGCATGCATGTTTTGTAAATCTTATCACGTGTATGATTTGCATAGTTTTTTTCTTAGTGGAAAATACAAAAGAAAAACATGCCATGTGTATTATGTGAGAAAATTTGATAATTAATTAATTTTTCTCTATCATGTTTTCTCATAATCATGTTTCATCAAACTTAGAGAAGTAAATTTATGTTAATTTCTCTAAACAATTTAGACATAGAAAATGAAACATGAAGTGATTAGTATGTCTAATTACTTGAGAAAACATAAGACATAATATTTTTGGATTATCCGTTGATCCAAAATTTGAAAACGATTTGTCACATTATTAATTTAATAAATGGTAATTATCCTAGGAATAGTGGGAGCATAGCGACCTCTCGATGTTATTACCCTTGGATTGTGTCATTTATTATTTTGAATATTTGTGACAAATTAAGACATGCATAACGTAATTTCTCATTTTCTCTTAATGAATCTAGACTATTGACCATGGCATCAAAGTCCAAAATTACCGACATGAACAAAGGGGATAAACTGAACAGTGAAAATTATGATATTTGGCATCGAAAAGTTCAATATCTTTTAGAGGAACAATATGTTTTAGAGACCATCAAACATGTCATGCCACAACCGGCACCTGGTAATACTGCCCAACATAGAAGGGATGCTGAGGCATTCGAGGCCTGGTCCAAGAAGAGTCATATTGCGCGCATTCTGTTGCTGAGTACAATGGAAGACTCCCTCATGTGCGAATTTGAGATTTACCAAACAGCATTTGAAATGTGGGCAGCTATCCAGAACAAGTTCGGTATCACATCAACTTCCAAGTTGAGGATGTTGACCATCAAATTTGATTCCTATAGGATGCGGCCTAATCACACGATGAGGCAGCACCTAAAGGAAATGATGAACATGATACGCGAACTCAAAAATGCTTAGACATGTGCTCACTGATGAGCAATAGGTGCAAGCAGTTATCCGTTCTCTTCTCAGATCTTGGGAACACATGCGTGTCAACCTGATGCATAATGACAACATCAAGAATTTTGATGATGTGGCTCGTCACCTAGAAATGGAGGATGAGGTACTGGAATCTCAAAAATCCTCCAGTCAAGCATTAGTTGCTGAAAATAGGTGGACGAAAGCATGGCACAAGTTCCACACGCAAGAGGTCGCGTAAGTCGCACCCCAACCAGAGGAGCGGATATAGTGGACAACAGAAGGTCCAGCACCAACAGCGCAAAAGGAAGAAGCGCGGTGGCAAAGTGGATAAAAGCAAAGTGAAATGCTACAACTGTGGTAGTCGTGGTCACTTCGCTCGTGAGTGCACTGAGCCGAAGAAGGTTTGTCCTGACCATATTTCCTTTGCATATGTTTCTAGCTGTGTTCTGATTGCTGAAACTCATCCTTCGTGGATTGTATATTCCGGAGCAACAGACCACGTAGCCAAGGAACGTGAGACTTTTGTCGAGTTTCGTCGACTGTGTACGGGCTCTAAGTACATTTACGTTGGAGAATATAAAAGAGTGGAAGTCAAAGGGATAGGAAGTTGCAAGTTAGAACTTAGCAATGGAAAAACCCTTTACCTCCACGATGTTTTGTATGCCTCTGATTTTCGACGAAACTTAATATCTGTATCCACTCTTGATGCATATGGATATGTAATGACTTTTGGCTCTAAACATCTGAACGTCTCAATGGATGATGTTCCTATATGCAATGGCTTTCTTGAAAATGGTTTCTATGTTCTTAGTACTGCATGTGTTGCTAGAAGTTATTCATTTATGTCATCCGTTGATGTGAATGAAAGTGCCATGATTTAGCATGCCAGACTAGGACATATAGGACAAGATCGAATGAATAGACTAATTGGAGAAGGGCTCATAAACTCCTTCGCTAAAGTTGATCTGTCAACTTGTGAAGAATGTCTAGCTGACAAGCAAACAAGAAAATCATTTGGAAAAGGAAAGCGTGTTGAGTTTCCATTGCAATTAATCCACTCGGACGTATGTGGTCCAATAACTGTCCAAGCAAGACACGGTTTCTCATACTTCATCACATTTATTAATGATTATTCATGCTATGCGATCGTATACTTGATGTCTCATAAGTCCGAAGCTATATATTGCTTTGTGCGATTTATGAACATGGCTGAGAATCAATTAGATCGCAAGATTAAGTCCTTGCGAACCGACCGTGGTCGTGAATATCTTTCAAATTTATTCAAGAAGTTATGTGATGAAAAAGGAATAGTTAGGCAACTAACAATTCCAGGAACCCCACAACAAAATGGTGTTGCGAAAAGGAGAAATCGTACTTTACTCGATATGGTCCGGTCTAAGATGGCACAAGTAAATCTACCAATTTCGTATTGGGGAGATGCATTGCTTACAGCTGCCTACATACTCAACCGTGTACCATCAAAGTCTGTTTCTTCCACTCCCTACGAACTTTGGACAGGTCGTAAGCCTAACCTAAGTTACTTGCGTCCATGGGGATGTGCAGCCTATGTCCTTGACAACTCTCTTAAGTATGGGAAGTTGGGCCCTAGAGGTAAGAAGTGTATCTTCATCAGGTATCCTGAAACCTCTAAAGGCTATGTGTTCATAGGAGAAAGGGATGATGGAACTATTATAGAAATTGAAAGTAGAGATGTGACATTTATAGATGAAGAATTTTCAAAGCAAGGCGAGATTGATAGAACACTTCACTTAGAAGAAGTCGAAAATCTCGAAATTGCGACATCTGCGGTAGAAGGTAATATTTTCTTTATTTTCGATATATATAGAAGGTAATATTTATTTAAGTTTAGTAGACTTAGGGCATATTTGACTAAGTTTATAAGTCATTTATAAATAGTTTTAAAGAATTTTTTTTGTTTGGTAACTGATAAAAAGTGCTGATAAATACTTATTTTAATTGTTTATAAATTTTTAAAAAATAAGCTGAGGACTCAACTTATTTTGTGTGAGAAAAAAAGTTGATTAATTTAATATTAACTAAGATAATAATTATCAAGCAATTCATATATAAATATCTACATATACATCATATAAGGAATTATAAAAAGATATGCATGGATTATGGATGGATCAAATGCGCACGGTAGGAAAATGTTACAAAAATATGTGCGTGGAAAGTGAGGAACCATAAAATCGATTGATTAAATATGGTCGATGAACTAAACTATGTTCTCCACTAATCTAAATCATGCAAATTACAAATTTTATAATGACAAGTGGTACATGTAATTCGATTCAGTACAGGATCAAGCATTTATTATGCGGGTCTTACGAAAATAAAAGTCAACTAATGCAAGTTTAAGCTTTCATAGTGACAATTTGTTAATTATAATACAACTTTAAGGTTTTATAATTAAAAGTGTTGAAATCTAATACAAGTTTAATTGTATATAATAATTTTAGAATTTTACTCGTCGAATCACTTTTTACATTAGTTTTCTGGTTTGGCTCTTTTTATATATTCTCTCCTTGTTCCCTGTTGCACTAATTAATGGATCCATCCGGCAAATCTTTCTGAACCACCAAGCTGATTGGCATCTCTCTCCTCTCCTCTCATTAATTTATTGCCACTGTCAACGTCGTAAGTTTGGCACATGCTCACTCAAAAGCAACCGCGCGTTTTACAATATAATCTTTCGAAATACTATGAATTAACAGAACTCATAAAAGATATATTTTTTCTCATGTTTAATAGAAAAAAATGTCTATACCAATCGAACCAATACAGTAAACAAATTTATTTGATAGTGTTGTCACTTGATCGTCGAAATCTATAAATAAAAATCGACCATGTAACTTTTAATTAAATCTATGTGCTGTCTTGTCACCAAACCAATGCGTGCTTCCACCTCGGTGGAATCGGATGCACTTACGTGTTGAGGCCAACCAAATTTATACATCCTTTATAATCCATTGTGATAATGCTCCAAATTAAAGTTGGATTGTTCTTTTGGTTGTATATGGAAGTTTGACGTAAGCCCTATTCATTTGGTTATGAATGAAATGATAGTGAACATTTATCAAACTATATAAGTAGAAGAAAAAACAACATAATATACTTCTAAGTAAATGAATTTCTGTAATGTCTATTGAAGAGAAACAAACAGTTACGCGTAACTTCAGACATTCAAATTTGTTTTCCCAGCCTTAAGATAGGGGAAAAAAGTTATCGGAAAGAATGACAAAACTAGCTGTAGCATTTGTTTTAAAGGAAAGTAAAGTGACTTAAATCTATTGGCAATACAATTTATTAGTAGCTAGTATCAAAATAAGCATGCTAGTCGAAAGCTCCGCTCATACAATCCTCGTCACCTCATGAACATTCATTTTACTATTTCTGTGGAAACTTAAACAGAATATTGACAAAACACGAACTGCTGTGCGCATAATTATCTTTTCTTCTTTCCAATTTCTTATGCATCAAGCAACTAAGCAAGGAATTACATCTTGTTACTTGTTGCTGCTAATTTAAAGAACCAATTATTAAGCAAGAGTTCCAGTCGGGTGGGGCTTGGCCTCGTTGTAGAGACATGAGAGGTGTAGCGTAGACGCCAGCCGGAAAGCCTTGGTCAATATCCCAAGATTAGTAGTTTAATGCTTGGAGAATCAATCCGTCTTTTACAAGAAATATCGGCTCAAGAACAACAAAAGACGTGAGCTCGTGAATCAATCGCTACGATTAATGAAGCTGCATTCTAGGATTAAATATGGCATCATGATCCCTCTCATTTTTTTAGGTAGCCAATCGTCGATATACATGAAACGTTCAGAATATACATGACACGTTCACGACGTCAATCATTCGACTCACATAACACTATTGGACACATTAGTTATAAGTCAGAATATTTATCTATCATTGAGCTCAACTCGTTAGTTTGAGTTGCGTACTTACTAATGACTTAACAGAAATTTCTACATTCACAAATATTTGAATTCGAAATCTTACTTACGTGTCACTCAATCCCAATCCCGACGGTTGATCCCATTCATTTTTATTGGGAATAATGCACCAAATAATCAAGACAATAAAGTAGATAAATAGAAGAAAAGATGAACACAATGATTTAACATGATAAAACTCTTTTGATCAATATGAACAAAAAAGAAACATCCACGAGCAAAGAAAATCGTCGCCAGAAGAAATCCATTATGAACAAAAAAAGTACATTATGTTAAAACCCTAACTCTCATGTATATAAAGGTTCGTATCATGAGAGGCTTTGCCCTGCACCCTCCATGAGAATCAATCGCGGACTACGAGCATGGACCTAACAGCCTAAGACTTCCGCTTCCGTCACACATCATCATTTTTCCTTTTGATCATTTGCCCAAACCCATAGTTCACCACTGATTCTTTTTTTTTCTCATTTTTTTATTTCATAATTTTGAATACATGGAACATAATTTAATGTACATCAACAAATCTCCACCTTAACTTGAATTTTATAAAACTCTAAAAAAATGCTTAACATGCTCTTTTTTCGAATGACTCACATGGGCCTAACTTGATTTTTGCAAAATGTCTATCAAGTCTGAACAATATTTAAACTTGGCAACATATAAGCTCTTTATCCTCATATCATTTGAATTATCATGAGTGCTAATTTTCTGAATTTGAACATCTTGTTTTTTTCACAACATTATGAACAAAATGATATCTCACATTAATATGCTTTGTCCTTTTATAATACAAGATCTTTTGTAATAGTAGCTTCCTCCCTCATAGTGAGCTCCCCAACCAAATAACTTCCTTTACAACTTCAGTGATGGTTATGTATTCAATTTCAACAGTAAATAATGTTATTGTATCTGCAAAATAACTTTTCAACTCATAATATAATCAGTAATAATAAAAACATAACCAGTTAGGGACATTCTTCTATCGAGATCTCCTGCAAAATCTGAATCGACATAGCCAACTAGTCCATATGAATTTCTATAAAATTTCAAGTATACATCAGAAGCACCTCTTAAATATCTCAGTAGCTTCCCTGTTCTTCTTTTCTAAAATTAGACATATATCTACTAACAATTGCTGGACAAGTACAAACCATTGTATACATAATACTATCAACTAAACTACAATAAGAAATTTTGACATATACATTTTGTCTTCATCATATTGTGATGAACATGAAGTTGAGAGTTTAAAATATGCAGCAATTAGTGTACTAGCAGCTTTTCATTTCGCATTTTAAAACGCTCCAAGACTTTCTCAATATACTTCTACAAAGAGAAAAATAGTCTACCTGCACTTTTATTTCTAAAATTTTTATTCTCAAAATCTTCGTTGCTACTCTAAAATTTTTTATCTCAAATTCCTAACGGCCTAAGCTCTCCGTTTCATCCTCATTTTTTTTCTTTTTCTTATTTTCTTCTTTCATAATTTTGAGTATACGTTGCATATATAGCATCAACATTTTTTTATTATTTTCCTTTGTATTACATCCGCACATGCTACTTTCAAGCCTTTCATCAATAATTTATTCTATCATTACTTCACCACCAACTCTGCTATTCGTATATAAGTCATGACAAAAATATCAAGCTGGACCTGCCCATTATAAATTTTATTCCCACAAGTAATTAATTAGGTGAACATTACTTAGCTCTTGAGAATGACAACTCGTTTCGATCAACTTTGATTCTTGGATATACATCAGATGGACGTGATGTTTATAGCAGTCATTGCTATCTGCAACGTCGGACATCGACCACGATCGTCGTAAAGACTAAAGAGTCACAGTCCGGCGCCCTGGTAAGGTCTCGACTGCCGTAAAATTAATGGAGGCTTGAACTTTTGGAGTGGAATTTGCAGGTGGGCGAGAAGGAGAATGATATGATTTCACCGCACTAGAGAGGGCTGGACGAAGGTTGTGCCGGTGCAGCCGGAGAACTGGATTAATGTTATTGCTTGTGTCAACTGGATCCCCATTTAGATTGAGTTCAAAAATTTATAAAAAGTCTTTAAAAATTTTATAAGTAATGCTATAAAAAATAAAATAATTCAAATAAGAACAAAATATTGATGTAAATGACTGTTTATGCTTTATCAAACAACACTACTAGCTTCTATACCTTTTCTTTTTCGAAAAAGAAAAGTAACTAGTTAAAAAAAACCTTTATTTAGTTCCTCTTTTCTTAAAAGTTTCATGTGTCACGTCTATTTGTTCTTTCCTTTACTCATTGTTTCTTATCTTTTATTTATTTATTTTTATTTCACACTTACTCCATCTATTATTTTCGTGTCGATTCCCTTTTTTTTTCCTTTTCCTGTACTCTTTTTGCCTTTATTATTTTTCTAGCTTCTCCCTCCTTTTAACTTTCGAACTTTTTTCTATCTAATTTATTCTCGTTCCATTTTAACATTTTCACTGTCACTACTTTATCGATTTTTTTCCTGATTTAACTTAATCTAAACTGTCCCAACTAACATTCTGATTTAAAACATGTTTGATTAGCTTCGGAATCAATTTTGTGCCATCGTTGTGCCGCACACCCGAAGCATGTTGGGTCCTTAGCCTTTTCTAAGGCTACGCCAAAGCTAACAGTTCAACTAGTGGATAATGATTTAATTAAAAAATAGTGATTTAATTAGAGAATAGCGATTAACGGTAACAGGGAATATCGATTTATTTATAAATTTAATAAAAACTATTTGATAAATATAATAATTGAACTAGTGTATACTTATACAATGATAAAATAAACATAAGAATATAATTTAAATTTGTTCTTATAAGCATCATATTCATAATAATTAATTTATAATAATTTATTTTGAATAACAATATTTTTTTATAAAAAATATTGATTATCTTAAAGTAAAATTTTGTTTAGGTTTTAAAGTAAAATTAAAGATTTGATATATTATATAAAAAATAATATATGATGTTTAAAAAATAAAACAAAATTTTATATTAAAAAAGTGAGGGTAATAAGAATAAATATAAATTTGTTGTACTCTAAAGTCTATAAATTAGTTGGAGTAGCTTATAGTATTTTGTGCTAAAGCATCTAAACCTTACTTTGAAAAATAATTTACCAAACACTTAGTATTTTTACTCAATCAAAATGCAAACCGCTACTTAATACTTTACGAACAATAAGACAAGGCAAAATCTAGTTTTGACATATTGCGAGCAAGCATAGATAAATTTTATTTAAATATATAAAGTTTATTTCTTAAAAATGAGGTTAAACATATGCTAAATTTATAACAAGTTCGACATGATCATTTATTCCTGAGCAATGATTAGAATAATCTAAGTTAAAATGGTATATGTGGGTCTAAGAAATCATTTTGTTCACAAAGTTAACCTTTAAATCGCTAAGTATGCAATTAGCTCTTATGCCAGCAAAGAAATGACCTGAAATAACCTTTTTTATTATGGTTTTCTTTGCATTCAGGGTTATCTAATGGGGAACCCAAAAACAGGAACTAAATTTGATAGCAATTCCAAGTTACCATATGCTCATGGTTTAGGAATCATATCTACTCAATTTTTTGAGGTAACTCTGTTCTAAATTTGCATCAATAAGGCACAAATTCTTGATCAGATATCGCCTCAACAGTCAACGTCCTTTTCCTACATTCCAGGAAACACAAAGATTCTGCGACGGACAAGATCACAGATATCCCCACAACGTACATTGTGCAAGACATCTTGACGCGTTCGATAAAGTGAGTGTGAGTCGATTGTGTGCGTGTTCCAGCCAACAATTCTTCGTCGTTTTGATTATTTTCACCTTCAGATTCTTTCAGAAATTAACCAGGGGCATGTTCTTGAGAGAAACTGCCCTGATGCGTCCTCTAGAAGATTATTGGACGTCGAGCATCTGGAGCTCTTTGATCCGCCTAAGCGTCCTCCATTTGTTTGCAGAGTAAGTGTGGAAATAATGCAGAGTTGTTCTGATGTGTCGCACCGTCACAGAGATTACTGTTGAGATTGCATTATTATAATTTCTGAACTCTCTATCACATTCATCAACCTTGCAGCCAAATTCTTATCTCCAACTCTGTGTCGTTGTTGACAATACAAAGTGGTTTACAACCTAATGCCATTTTCTTCTCTCTTGCAGTCCTATGCTTATTATCTATCCTACCATTGGGCAAATAGTGATGCTGCAAGGCATGCTCTCCAAATCAAGAAGGTGACTACTGACCTCCAAATCATCACAAAGGAGATGCAAATCCACCAAGATGGATAAATACTTAGTAGTGCATGTCCTCGGATACACGAAACTTTCATCTTCAAAGAGGAAGTTTGAATTTCGATTAAAATTAGGTTAATGATTATTCTTTTAGTTGTTTTTAGTTTCCTAAGACTTGGGAGGTTATATGATGCTGCAGGGAACAGTGCCGGAATGGCATCGTTGCGAAAGATCCTTGCCATATACAAAAGACATTAGGAGTAATATAAATTATCACTTTAATCTTACAACTAAAGGTTATCGTGCTTTGGTCTACAGGTATGATCACAACCACAGAGCTGAGTTCCTCTTCTATCCAAATTTGAACTTTTAACTTTTTCTTTAAATTGCAAGGTGAAATGGAGAGATCTATCTCCACCAGAGCAAACTTAGCTTAGAAAATGTCCTTAATGTTAATTTTTTTCTAAAAACTTAAGTCGATAAAAAATACCAAAGAATCGCAATATATTTAATGATCTTAACATTCATAGTTGATTCTGCCATTTGGGTTATTGTGGTGCTTGATATTCGGAATTTGTTTAGCGGTGATCATGACCTTGGGATTCCTTTCTTGGGCACCCAAGAGTGGATACGATCTCTTAACTTCTCGATCGTAGAGGACTAGAAGCCCTGGCGCTATGCTGGCCAAATTGCTGGGTGAGTTTTTACTGAGAACAAAATCTTGAACTCAGAGAAATATTTTTTTATCATGGAAATGAAAGAGCCTTCCTATCCAATTAACAATGCATGACTGATGGGTATTTAGCTTCTTCTGATGGCCTTTACCTTGTAGGTATACAATAATGTATTCAAATAATTTGACATTTGCGACGATCAAGGTGAAAATTAATTGCACTTCATCTGACTGCATCTTCAAGAGTGTGATCTAACATCATTTTGTTCCTTTGATAGGGTGCTGGTCACACAGCTCGGAGTACAAGCCTCAGGAGTGTCTGGCTATGCTTGAGCGATGGCTTTCTTATAAGCCTCTGTGATCATTCTCTCCTTTGTAATTTCACCTGCCATGGAATGGAAAACTCTGTTAGTTGATTCATTAAAATAATAAAAAAAAACAACTCGGATGGTGCTTCTGTCAGATGTCCGTCGCTTGATACAGAACTTGGGAAGAAGGCAATTTGTGCATATATCAGTCATTGCAGGTTGTTCTCCATGTTTGAGTGTACGACTTGAGAAGGACTTGTATGAGTAGAACATGAAAGCTAAAATGCTCATTATGTTTAAGTTTGGCAAGTTTATGATACGCCATTGTTTCTTATTGATGTTTTCTCATGTTTATATTGCAGAGAACGTACACATGTGATTTTCTTCCCATATGCATTACTGTTGCAATAGAAGACTGAATATATTTTCATATTTTTCGACGGAAGTCTAGAGATTTGAACAATTCAGTAGTTTGTAAAGCTCTCTATTTCTATATAAAAAAAATTCCCTATTTTCCCCCCAATATCAAATCAACTAATTTTATTTATGACCCCAAGGACGAATAAACCTCATAAATCAGTATGGACCAATTTTTCACTCCCTTGTTTTGTTTGATCCATAATTAAGGAAATTGTTAAAAATAATGGAATAATTTTAATTAATAGTATATCAAAATTAAAAGACGAGTGCTCCCGAGAAAAAATTCGATCGTCTAGCTTAATTATAGTTGAACAGTATAAATAATTGTGTCCAATTTAAATGAAGTTGATCCATGTCCAATTTAAATGAAGTATATTCATAATATTTTTTTTTTCATCTGTATATGCCAAAATTTTCCTATATTCCAATACTCTGGAGATATCGGTGTTCCGCTTAGTCGAATTAGTTTAAATTGTTGTATATCTTGTAGGTATGCCGTATGCAATACTGTATTCCGATATTTTTAACATTACTATGCCAATCAGAGTGAGATTTTACAGTAATTTTTCCAATGAAAATATTTTATTGCACGTTATTAAAGGTGGAATTTCAACTGTGCACGTGTTGATCACGACCGAAAGTCGACACATGCTCGTCTGTTTAGAAATTTTTATAATATTTTTTGTCAAATTTTAAGGGAAATAGAGAGTTAGAAGACCATTTCTTAGCGATTTAAAGGTTAACTTTGTGAACAAAATGATTTCTTAGACCGGCATATACCATTTTAACTTAGATTATTCTAATCATTGCTCAGGAATAAATGATCATGTCGAACTTGTTATAAATTTAGCATATGTTTAACCTCATTTTTAAGAAATAAACTTTATATATTTAAATAAAATTTATCTATGCTTGCTCGCAATATGTCAAAACTAGATTTTGCCTTGTCTTATTGTTCGTAAAGTATTAAGTAGCGGTTTGCATTTTGATTGAGTAAAAATGCTAAGTGTTTGGTAAATTATTTTTCAAAGTAACGTTTAGATGTTTTAGCACAAAACACTATAAACTACTCCAACTAATTTATAGAGTTTAGAATACAACAAATTTATATTTATTCTTATTACCCTCATTTTTTAATATAAAATTTTGTTTTATTTTTTAAACATTATATATTATTTTTTATATAATATATCAAATCTTTAATTTTACTTTAAAACCTAAACAAAATTTTACTTTAAGATAATCAATATTTTTATAAAAAAATATTGTTATTCAAAATAAATTATTATGAATATGATGCTTATAAGAACAAATTTAAATTATATTCTTATGTTTATTTTATCATTGTATAAGTATACACTAGCTCAATTATTATATTTATCAAATAGTTTTTATTAAATTTATAAATAAATTGATATTTCCTATTATAATTAATCGCTATTTTCTAATTAAATCACTATTTTTTAATTAAATCATTATCCACTAGTTGAACTGTTAGCTTTGGCGTAGCCTTAGAAAAGGCTAAGGACCCAACATGCTTCGGGTGTGAGGCACAACGATGGCACAAAATTGATTCCGAAGCTAATCAAACATTTTTTAAATCAGAATGTTAGTTGGGACAGTTTAGATTAAGTTAAATCAGGAAAAAAATCGATAAAGTAGTGACAGTGAAAATGTTAAAATGGAACGAGGAGGGAAAACGAATATAATAAATTAGATAGAAAAAAGTTCGAAAGTTAAAAGGAGGGAGAAGCTAGAAAAATAATAAAGGCAAAAAGAGTACAGGAAAAGGAAAAAAAAAGGGAATCGACACGAAAATAATAGATGGAGTAGGTGTGAAATAAAAATAAATAAATAAAAGATAAGAAACAATGAGTAAAGGAAAGAACAAATAGACGTGACACATGAAACTTTTAAGAAAAGAGGAACTAAATAGAGGTTTTTTTTAACTAGTTACTTTTCTTTTTCGAAAAAGAAAAGGTATAGAAGCTAGTAGTGTTGTTTGATAAAGCATAAACAGTCATTTACATCAATATGTTGTTCTTATTTGAATTATTTTATTTTTTATAACATTACTTCTAAAATTTTTAAAGACTTTTTATAAATTTTTGAACTCAATCTAAATGGGGATTCAGTTGACACAAGCAATAACATTAATCCAGTTCTCCGGCTGCACCGGCACAACCTTCGTCCAGCCCTCTCTAGTGCTGTGAAATCATTTGTATCATTCTCCTCGCCCACCTGCAAATTCCACTCCAAAAGTTCAAGCCTCCATTAATTTTACGGCAGTCGAGACCTTACCAGGGCGCCGGACTGTGACTCTTTAGTCTTTACGACGATCGTGGTCGATGTCCGACGTTGCAGATAGCAATGACTGCTATAAACATCACGTCCATCTGATGTATATCCAAGAATCAAAGTTGATCGAAACGAGTTGTCATTCTCAAGAGCTAAGTAATGTTCACCTAATTAATTACTTGTGGGAATAAAATTTATAATGGGCAGGTCCAGCTTGATATTTTTGTCATGACTTATATACGAATAGCAGAGTTGGTGGTGAAGTGACGATAGAATAAATTATTGATGAAAGGCTTGAAAGTAGCATGTGCGGATGTAATACAAAGGAAAATAATAAAAAAAATGTTGATGCTATATATGCAACGTATACTCAAAAATATGAAAGAAGAAAATAAGAAAAAGAAAAAAATGAGGATGAAGCAGAGGGCTTAGGCCGTTAGGAATTTGAGATGAAAAATTTTAGAGTAGCAAAGAAGATTTTGAGAATAAAAATTTTAGAAATAAAAGTGCAAGTAGACTATTTCTCTCTTTGTAGAAGTATATTGAGAAAGTCTTGGAGCGTTTTAAAATGCGGAATGAAAAGCTGCTAGTACACTAATTGATGTACATTTTAAACTCTCAACTTCATGTTCATCACAATATGATGAAGACAAAAGGTATATGTCAAAATTTCTTATTGTAGTTTAGTTGATAGTATTATGTATACAATGATTTGCACTTGTCCAGACAATTGTTAGTAGATATATGTCTAATTTTAGAAAAGAAGAACAGGGAAGCTACTGAGATATTTAAGAGGTGCTTCTAATGTATACTTGAAATTTTGTAGAAATTCATATGGACTAGTTGGATATGTCAATTCAGATTTTGCAGGAGATCTCGATAGAAGAATGTCCCTAATTGATTATGTCTTTATTATTACTGATTATGTTATGAGTTGAAAAGTTATTTTACAGATACAGTAGCATTATTTATTGTTGAAATTGAATACATAATCATCACTGAAGTTGTAAAGGAAGTTATTTGGTTGGGGAGCTCACTATGAGGGAGGAAGCTACTATTATATATTGTGATAGTCAGAGTGCAATATATCTTATAAAAGATTTTGTATTATGGAAGGACAAAGCATATTAATGTGAGATATCATTTTGTTCATAATATTGTGAAAAAATAAGATGTTCAAATTCAGAAAATTAGCACTCATGATAATTCAGATGATATGAGGATAAAGAGCTTATATTTTGCTAAGTTTAAATATTGTTCAGACTTGACAGACATTTTGCAAAATTCAAGCTAAGCCCATGTGAGTCATTCGAAAAAAGAGCATGTTAAGCATTTTTTTTTAAGTTTTATAAAATTCAAGTTAAGGTGGAGATTTGTTGATGTACATTAAATTATGTTCCATGTATTCAAAATTATGAAATAAAAAAATGAGAAAAAAATAAGAATCAGTGGTGAACTACGGGTTTGGGCAAATGATCAAAAGGAAAAATGATGATGTGTGACGGAAGCGGAAGGCTTAGGCTGTTAGGTCCAAGCTCGTAGTCCACGATTGATTCTCATGGAGGGTGCAGGGCAAAGCCTCTCATGATACAAACCTTTATATACATGAGAGTTAGGGTTTTAACATAATGTACTTTTTTTTTTATTCATAATGGATTTCTTCTGGCGACGATTTTTTTTGCTCGTGGATGTTTCTTTTTTGTTCATATTGATCAAAAGAGTTTTATCATGTTAAATCATTGTGTTCATCTTTTCTTCTATTTATCTATTTTATTGTCTTGATTATTTGGTGCATTATTCCCAATAAAAATGAATGGGATCAACCGTCGGGATTGAGATTTAGTGACGCGTAAGTAAGATTTCGAATTCAAATATTTGTGAATGTAGAAATTTCTGTTAAGTCATTAGTAAGTACCCAACTCAAACTAACGAGTTGAGCTCAATGATAGATAAATATTCTGACTTATAACTAATGTGTCCAATAGTGTTATGTGAGTCGAATGATTGACGTCGTGAACGTGTCATGTATATTCTGAACGTTTCATGTATATTGACGATTGGCTACCTAAAAAAATGAGAAGGATCATGATGCCATATTTAATCCTAGAATGCAGCTTCATTAATCGTAGCGATTGATTCGCGAGCTCACGTCTTTTGTTGTTCTTGAGCCGATATTTCTTGTAAAAGACGGATTGATTCTCCAAGCATTAAACTACTAATCTTGGGATATTGACCAAGGCTTTCCGGCTGGCGTCTACGCTACACCTCTCATGTCTCTACAACGAGGCCAAGCCCCACCCGACTGGAACTCTTGCTTAATAATTGGTTCTTTAAATTAGCAGCAACAAGTAACAAGATGTAATTCCTTGCTTAGTTGCTTGATGCATAAGAAATTGGAAAGAAGAAAAGATAATTATGCGCACAGCAGTTCGTGTTTTGTCAATATTCTGTTTAAGTTTCCACAGAAATAGTAAAATGAATGTTCATGAGGTGACGAGGATTGTATGAGCGGAGCTTTACGACTAGCATGCTTATTTTGATACTAGCTACTAATAAATTGTATTGCCAATAGATTTAAGTCACTTTACTTTCCTTTAGAACAAATGCTAGAGCTAGTTTTGTCATTCTTTCCGATAACTTTTTTCCCCTATCTTAAGGCTGGGAAAAAAATTTGAATGTCTGAAGTTACGCGTAACTGTTTGTTTCTCTTCAATAGACATTACAGAAAATTCATTTACTTAGAAGTATATTATGTTGTTTTTTCTTCTACTTATATAGTTTGATAAATGTTCACTATCATTTCATTCATAACCAAATGAATAGGGCTTACGTCAAACTTCAATATACAACCAAAAGAACAATCCAACTTTAATTTGGAGCATTATCACAATGGATTATAAAGGATGTATAAATTTGGTTGGCCTCAACACGTAAGTGCATCCGATTCCACCGAGGTGGAAGCACGCATTGGTTTGGTGATAAGACAGCACATAGATTTAATTAAAAGTTATATGGTCGATTTTTATTTATAGATTTCGACGATCAAGTGACAACACTATCAAATAAATTTGTTTACTGTATTGGTTCGATTGGTATAGACATTTTTTTCTATTAAACATGAGAAAAAATATATCTTTTATGAGTTCTGTTAATTCATAGTATTTCGAAAGATTATATTGTAAAACGAGCGGTTGCTTTTGAGTGAGCATGTGCCAAACTTACGACGTTGACAGTGGCAATAAATTAATGAGAGGAGAGGAGAGAGATGCCAATCAGCTTGGTGGTTCAGAAAGATTTGCCGGATGGATCCATTAATTAGTGCAACAGGGAACAAGGAGAGAATATATAAAAAGAGCCAAACCAGAAAACTAATGTAAAAAGTGATTCGACGAGTAAAATTCTAAAATTATTATATACAATTAAACTTGTATTAGATTTCAACACTTTTAATTATAAAACCTTAAAGTTGTATTATAATTAACAAATTGTCACTATGAAAGCTTAAACTTGCATTAGTTGACTTTTATTTTCGTAAGACCCGCATAATAAATGCTTGATCCTGTACTGAATCGAATTACATGTACCACTTGTCATTATAAAATTTGTAATTTGCATTATTTAGATTAGTGGAGAACTTAGTTTAGTTCATCGACCATATTTAATCAATCGATTTTATGGTTCCTCACTTTCCACGCACATATTTTTGTAACATTTTCCTACCGTGCGCATTTGATCCATCCATAATCCATGCATATCTTTTTATAATTCCTTATATGATGTATATGTAGATATTTATATATGAATTGCTTGATAATTATTATCTTAGTTAATATTAAATTAATCAACTTTTTTTTCTCACATAAAATAAGTTGAGTCCTCAGCTTATTTTTTTAAAATTTATAAACAATTAAAATAAGTATTTATCAGCACTTTTTATCAGTTACCAAACAAAAAATTTCTTTAAAACTATTTATAAATGACTTATAAACTTAGTCAAATATGCCCTAAGTCTACTAAACTTAAATAAATATTACCTTCTATATATATCGAAAATAAAGAAAATATTACCTTCTATCCACGTGCTATATCTCTATTATGAGAAGAACGGGATAATATTATCCACATGATAAAAGGAATAAGAATAATAGTTCCTTGATGATATCTTTTGACCCAATCGAGAATAATATGTATAAAAAGATTATTAACACGACAATTTAATTGGAAAATTAAAATATTAGAAAATTCTCTTCTTTCTAGCCATCATATTATCAACAAAGTCACAATCTCAAATAAATATATACAAGTTGTCAATTCCTTTGCGTCTACCTTCACAAGTCATTTATTACTAAATAGGCAAATACCACATGATTTAATTAAATGAAGAATGACTAGGCTTATCATCATGTGTCTTTTTATTCATAAAACTTTTAATAGTACCTTGAACAGTATTATAATATTGTCAATTCAAAATACTGTTTCAAACTAAATCATGATACAATATTTCAAATTTTCTTAGAACCAATCAAATATCCTTAATTAAGTTTATATCCGTAAGTAATTGCCTAAAGCGCCCATGATAAATATGATTCGATTGTAACCTTCTTTTCCCGGAAACCATCGCACCTTGAACTCAGTCTAAAGCACGTGCACTTGGAGTCCATTTCTTAAAAACTCTTTGCTGTACACTTTCCTTCATCTAATCTCCATCTTTTGGTATACGCCTAATTTCATTGACGAGTGACGATACACTTTTTAAGTGTTTTCATTTGTACATCCTCGCACGGAACGAATGTATATATCATATTGATTTTTTCAGTGATATGTGTATATATTATTTTCAAATGGCTGGGGAGAAGTCAATTGCTGTAACGTAATTTGATTCGGCTATGATATTTGAGATTCACAATTTTTTTTTGTACTGTTAATTCTCTTGTTCATGTGACAACGTCGTTGTTGAATATTGGTCATTTTTTACTCTTTTATTAGTTTCTCTTTTTTAAATTAATTATTTAATCAATTTAGATACATTTACTGCGTTGTAAATTTCACAGAGTTTAGATTTCTCCAGAATTTAGAGGCAATCCAGAAAAAAAATATATAGTTAGATTTCGTAAATGCATTCCGCCCCAAACAGGCATGCATGTGTGAGTCGATCACGTTTATGGTAAGTTTAATAAATGGACACCACGTCCTTATCAAGATGTAAATACGTAAGTAATAGGCTCGTATGTTAAGTTCAATGAAGACTAGGTCAGTGATCTCTATCTTAAGCTACAGGGAGATCCTGAACAAAAACGTTGTAGAATATAAATGTATCACCCTTCAGATGAAGCAAGCACCTAAACATGGCATCCTCTGTAGCATTGCTGGCCCTAACACTGATCGCCACCTCGCTGCTCGGCGTTCAAGGGTCCCCGCCGGAGAGCGTCGTCCAGTGTACGTCCGGCAACACCAACTGCACCGTTAACAATGCTTACCGAACCTTCCCCGACCGCAGCACCTGCCTCGTCGCAGCCGTGGCGTACCCTTCGAGCGAGCAAGAACTGCTCCTCGCCGTCTCCGGCGCCTCCGCGAAGAAGCAGCACATGAAGGCGGTCACCGTCTACTCTCACAGCATCCCCCCGCTGTCGTGCCCCGGGGGTCCGAGCGCTGCAGGCCTCGTCATCAGCACCCAGCGCTTGAACAAAGTCGTGAGCGTGGACAAGGCGAGGTCGCGCATGACGTTCCAGGCCGGGATAACGCTGCGGACCCTTCTCGACGCGGCCGCCGCCAACGGCCTCGCGCTGCCGCACTCGCCGTACTGGCAGGGGATAACTCTCGGCGGGCTGCTTGGGACCGGTTCGCACGGCAGCTCGGTGTTCGGCAAGGGTTCGGCCGTGCATGAGTACGTCGTGGGGATGCGGCTGGTGGTTCCCAGCTCAGTTCCAATCGATGGATACTACGCCAAGATCATCGATCTCGGAGAGAACGATGAGGATTTGTTGGCGGCCAAAGTGTCTCTCGGCGTCCTTGGAGTTGTTTCTCAGGTATCTTTTTGCAGAGACATAATTGATAAGCAATAACTCAGCTTTGGGAAAAAAGTTCACGTACAAATAATAATGATGATCTTATCGAAACAAGTAATAATAATGATAAAACGAAAAGTCTTCCGATGTCTAAGATACAATCATGAAATTCGCACAAAGAATTATATATCGATCAAAGAAAGAACCAAGAGTGAAGAAGAATAAAGGCATGGTACAATCTGCCGACTCCTAGAACAAAAAAATCTCTACTGTAACCTGCTTCTTCATTACTTGAGAAAAGAAGTCGACCACACCATGCATGCGTGCAGGTTACCATGCAGCTGGAGCCAATGTTCAAGCGCTCAATCACGAACAGGGTAGCCAAGGACGCATCCTTCGAGGAGACGATCTCCGGCTTCGCTGCCACAACTCAGTACGGGGACATCACCTGGTACCCGTCGCAAGGCTTCGTCGTGTACCGAGACGACGTCAAGCTCCCGATCACCGCCAAGGGGAAGGGCGTAAACGACTTTTCAGGATTCCAAGCCCAACCCACCTTAATCATAGCAGCAGATCGTGGTCTAGGTGCGTAGATACTGATTAGTAGATCTTGTTTCCTTTCTTAGATTTACGTAGTGAAACAAGATAGATCGAGGAACCATGATCAAGTAAAACGCTGTTGCAACATATATAATTGGATTTGTACCCTACGCAGAGACGCTATCGGAGAGAACAGGTGATGCCCATAGTAAATGCGTGCTAGCGAAAACTGTGGTGGGAACTCTGCTTGCAACAGGCATGGGATTTAAGAACAACGACGGAGGCATATTGGATTTTACAGGCTACCCAGTCATCGGAAACCAAAGCGACTTGCAGTCTGCAGGTGATTCCCCGAAACTGGAGATTAATTATGATGATCATTAATATGCATGCATGGAGTTTAAGGCTCTCTTATGTATGAACAAATTTTATAAAATAAAAAACTGTGTATTATTTACATGCTATATATAGTAGTATCGATATATTATTTTTTTAAGTATCAATATGTTATATACTTATATTGATATCGGCTAGCTTATTATCTCTCTTTTCATTGTTGTTTCGTTCTAACTACAACCTAGAAAGGAATACACATGAAAAAAATAATCTTGATTAAAACTTAATATTAAAATATAAAAGTATTGATGTTATTTTTTTATAAGTTATTTTAAAAAAAAAGGTAGTTAGTACATCAATTTGAACACTAAGATCAAGCTTTTACGAGTTTATTGAGACTGTTTGATATGAAGTTTATGAATTTCTAGAACAAGAACATTTCTGTATAAATATAAACTTGTTTTATACACATTTATTGTTCTTTAGTTGTTCTATGGCCGGAATGTTTTTTTTTTTTTACTTTTTTAAATTTCAAAACTATATAAAATGATTATATTTGACTGCCTAATTTATATTCTCATACTGTTTGAAAAGGTTAGTTAATTTTGATACCAAACATTGTCATCTTTTTCACGAGTTATCCTGAAACATGAAATGACCACTCACTGACAGATTGCCGCACGTCTCATAGATATAGGACCAATATTATTTTTCGAAAAGTGAGGACAACATATTATGCCCACATGTGGTTCTTAAGCCAATTATTTTATATTTCTGACAAGGAATAAGCCAATTATTGATATTACCAGAAGTTCCTCTAGCTAGAAGTGACAAATCAATAGGTGGCCCAATCATCATAAAATTTCTAAGATAATTCTAAAGAAATTTAAATTTCATATTTAGTCAAAATTTCATAATAATGGAAAAAATATTTGGACAGAATACAAAAAAAATAGAGTTTCTAACTTTTCATAGATTTATAACTTCATTTTTTATATACTACGTTTTTCCATCTTGTTATACATTTCTGTAGCGTAAATCATAAGTGTATATTTATATTTGATTAAAAATATTCCTGAGAATCAAACATCTTAATTAATATTAGATTGTCTAGGTGAATGCACATGAACCACAACAACGTTTTCAATCAATTACTTCCTGTAGTAGACTACCAAACAAATACTAACTTAATATGTCTCCTTTGACTTCACTTTTCCTCTTTTCTTAGCTGCAACTTTTTATCTAATGAAAAAAATTCTTCTTTTCCTAGCCGACTGGTTTGTCCGCAACTTTTTATCGCAATAAATTCAATACTTGCAGATTTAATTTCTTATAATATTATTATTGTGCTTATATAATTATATAAAACGTTGACCGACTGGTTGACGTACCTCCCATTAATCAGGATCATGCTTAAGAAGCAAAGAAGACAACCTCCTCACGGCCTGCGGATGGGATCCAAGGATCGACGGACTCTTCTACCACCAGTCGACGGTAAGCATCCCGTTCACCAGCATCGCGGGGTTTGTCGCCGACGTGAAGAAACTCCGGGACGCCAACCCGGACGCTCTCTGCGGCACCGAGCTCTACTCCGGCTTCCTCATGCGGTTTGTCCGCAACTCCACGGCGTACCTCGGCAAACTGGAAGACTCCGTCGACGTAGACATCACCTACTACCGCGCCCGCGATCCGATGAGACCGAGGCTCTACGAGGACGTGCTCGAAGAGGTTGAGCAGATGGCACTGTTCAAATACAATGGTTTCCCCCACTGGGGAAAGAACAGGAACGTTGGATACACAGGGATGAGGAAGAAGTTGGGAGCCAAAGGGGACAAGTTCGTCGGCGTCATGCAGAAGTACGACCCGGAGGGGTTGTTCTCGTCGGACTGGACCGACGCAGTGCTGGGGCTGCGCGGCAAGGAGATCACCGTCGTCAAGAAGGGCTGCGCCCTCGAGGGGCTGTGCGTATGCTCTTCCGACGACCACTGTAATCCCGACAAGGGCTATTACTGCAGGGCAGGGTATGTTTATGAGCAGGCCCGAGTTTGTCGCAAGGTTGATAAGATTGCAACCATGTGAAAAAGATGAAAAAAAAGTAAAAGACGTGACGGAGAAAGAAAAAATAATAAAAGGATTTGACGTTGTGCCTGCAGGTTTTTTACTCTTTTTCTTGCGTGTATGAAACAAACAACCATTGCGGTATTTGATTGTAACGTAAATAAGCGCTCTCTGCGTTTCATTAGTTGAAAGCGACTACAGCCATCTGAAGTCGCGATTTGGTATTAGTCATTTGTTTTTGGCCTATATATAATTCAAAATTCAGCGGCTGCACCTAAATTGTTTTGTGATCATATACTTTTATTTTAGGTTTTTTTTTTTGTACGTCTGTGGATCGACGTAATTATGACATAGCGATTAGGGGTCATGGACGTCTTGAACAAAATCGATAATTGTATGTCGACACTTCATATATGTGAACTCCTTGGAATTTGTTATTTACAATTTCTAATTTCATAGTAATTTTTCCTCTACTCCAATTATAAGTGACTTTTTAATTTTTTACACCGCTGAGCTTTCATAATAATATTCCTAACATTTTGTTTTCTCGCTTTTTTTAATATATATATATATATATTTGTTACCTTGAGGTTTTACTATTTGATGAGGCCAGAATGAAATAGGGCGTGCCAAAATAACTGAAAATCTAATGATGAGAAACTTTTTTTAAAAATTTAATATACTCTCATCTATTAGTAAAATGTCCATCAAGTCATAATACTAATTATGAGAACCTGGGGGCAATTTCACTCCTCCGAGAAGCGATCAAAAGTACTATAATCAATGGCACAATTTTGTTCCCCAAATTATAGGGTTTGATGCATATGAATCGAAGTGGCCGCACGCATTACGGGAATCCAAGTCACCATCGGATTGTATGCAATTATTATTTAATTATGAAATTATATGTAAATTAGAAGATAAGAGAATGTCATGAAGAAATAGGAATTTGATTGGAAGAAAGAAAAAACGAAAAAAGATGAAAGAGAAATAAGAAAAGTTTAGTTAAATTTAGATAATGAATCAGAATTAAATTAATAGATATTAATTTATTAATTTATTTAAATAAGGAATAGTTGAAGTTGAGAAAAGCTAAGACATAGTTAAGAAATGATAAGAGATTGAGTTAAAGAAAAGAAAGAGAAAGAAATGAAAGATTAAATGATTTTCATATTTAATTAAATAGATAAATTATAAAATTATTTATGTATTTAATTACGAAAAATATTTGAAATAAAAGATAAGCAAAGTTAAGAATAGAAAAGAAGATGTTACGCATAAATAAGATTTTGAATAGAAGAAGAAAAGAAAAACAAAGAAAGGAGGCAAAGTATTTAATTAAGTTAATTATATAAAGTTTAAAATTAGAGTTAGAGGTAGTTAGTCATCTAGTCCCAGAATAAAATTTAATCCCATTCAAAGCTAACTCATTTTCCTTATAAATATGCATCTATACCAATGAGCCTTCTCACATTCCGAAAGTAGTTTTGTTCTCCTACTTTGAGCCACATTTACTCTCACCTCGGTGTGCATCGACCATCTACTCGTGATTGATGGCTCTATCAAAGGAGATCGGAGCATCACTAGAAGCAGAGCACGATAGTTGAAAAAGTCGTCCAAAGTCTCGAGTTCCAGATAGTTTGAAACGGTTAAGGTATGTGAGATTTTAATTAGGATTGATTTGTGTTCACCTTTAATGCATGAATAGTTTTATATAAATTTTGTGTCAAAAGAAATAGTGTACAAAAAATTATAAGTATGTTAAAATCTAAAAAAAAACATCATTAGAGTTCCAACAATTGGAACCCGGCCCACATAAAGATGAACATGGCCCGACACTACAAGAAAATTATCATTTTCCGACGAATAATTTTCGACGGATAGAAATCTATCGTAATTTGCGACGAATTTTACGATTTGATTTTCCGACGGTTACGACCGTCGGAAAATCCAATAATAAATTATGTAATTTATTATATTATTATTTTATTTTTTGACGATTAAGAACGTCAATATTTTTTACGGATACCCATCCGTCATAATTTTCGACGGATTTTTCGACGGTCGTGACTATCAGAAATGAAAATACTAAATTATGTAATTTATTATATTATTATTTTATTTTTTGACGATTAGGAACGTCTATATTTTTGACGGATATCCATCCGTCGCAAATTTTGACGGAATTTTTGATGATTACGACCGTCGAAAAATCAAATAATAAATTATATAATTTGTTATATTATTATTTTATTTTTTCGACAATTATGAACGTCGATATTTCTGACGAATATCAATTCGTCGCAATTTTCGACGGTCGTAACCATCGGTAAATGTATAATAATATAATATGAGGATTATTTTATTAATATAATTTGTGACAGTCCAAACCGTCGTAATTTCTGACGGTTCCAACCGTCGATAATAATTAGCAACTGTTCAAATCGTCGGTAAAATAAAAAATAAATAGTATATATAACTAAATATAAATTAAATGATTTTCGACGGTCACAACCATCGGTAACTTTAAAAATAATTAATATTTGTATTTTCGATGGTCAGAGCCGTCGGTAATTAAAATTCTGTTATCCCACTTTTTTTTTTGTTTTCTCGCTTTCTCATGTTTCCTATATATATATATATATAACCCCATCTCCTCCCTCCCTCCTCTCCTCTCTCTCTCCCCCTCTCCCTCTCCCGGCCCACGAGTACCGGACGTCATCGACTGCCGGCGACCCTCTCCCTCTCCCTCTCCCGGTCGGCGAGCCTCTGACCGAACGTCATCGACCGTCGGCGACCCTCTCCTGCATCGGTGTCTCTCTCTCTCTCCGGCCCGGACCGCCAGGTGGCCAGTTCCGAACCGCAGCGGCCGCCCCATGGCCGGATCCGGCCGCTGCCTGGCCGAGGGCCGGATCGGGCCTCCGGCGGCCGGATCCGGCTACGAGCATTCGGATCCGACCTCGGCCGGCTGGCGGTCGAAATCGTGGCGTTGGCCGCCGGCCGGCTAATTTTTTTATATTATAAAAATTCTTTGCGACGTTTTTGACCGCCAAAACTTTGACGGTCGCCAAAATTTTCGGCGATAGAAACTGTCAATATTTGCGACGGTTTTGTAGACCGTCGCAAATATCGGCGGTCGTGACCGTCGGAAATCCGTCGAAATTTCCGGCGGTTCTTTCCCAACCGTCGAAAATGATTTGCGATGAGCATTTTTCAGACATTTTCGATTCCATCAAAAAAACTGTCGGAAACGCCATTTTCGACGGTTTTAGGGGAAATTACAGACGGCTTATAATTCCCCTATTTCTTGTGGTGCGAGTTCATCTTTGAAATCAAGACAGCTTTGTTCCGAACCCAATCCGAATTTGAAGTAAATCCGGCCCGAGCTCTACTCGGGCGGTTTTGAGTGTTCGAATTCCTTTTTGCGATGACCCGGCTCAAGCTATGTTCATATCCAACTCGGACAGGCTTTTGTCACGTTTCGCTACAAGAAAATCAGTGAATAGCGACTCAACTTGCGAAACGCTATTGCGGCGCAATAGCATCTTTGGTAAATATAGCATCTCTTTCGCATCTACTTAGCGCCGACAGTATGAGACGCCTGCAATTGATGGCTAATAGCATCACGATAGAGCCAAAGCAGAAGGAGACGGTACTAGCGTCAACAGTCGACGCTCTCTCGACGTTAAGATGACGTGTAATGTCTCCTTGCGAGCAGCCGATTGACTTCGCTAACGCGACGCGAAAGTCGCGCAAAAACAAGAGACGTGATTCTGGCATTTAAGGGACTCTACTTTTATGCATTAGTTGACGCTAGTTCGGCGCTACTGTGAGGCCAACATCATGTCGGTGAGGTCTCCAAGGCGACGCTAAAGGGACGCTCCATACGTCGATGCTAATGGGACGCTTCGGTGATGCGAAGCTTTTAATGTAGCGTTGCCTATATATGCGACGCTATTATGATGCTACAAAAGCGCTAATGTAAGATATTTTTGCCCTATTACATTTTTTTTCTTCCCTTCCCACACCATAAAATTATATAATGCATATAAATGCATTCATCAATCGTCACATGCACCATATCAAAGATAAGAATATGAAAAGTAATAAATTGAACTAACAAAAGTATAACTACTATATGTATATCTAATAACAAGTGTATAAGTACAAAAGTGTAGTTTATATCATGCAAAAGTTTCTATCCTATGTTCGGAAGTTGTTGTTGTCATTCCCGACGTTCGCGATATGCTCGGTCCTTGACCTCATGGGGATTAATTCTACGACGAGATTAATCATTGAATCGCCTGCAATAAAGGAAGCATACTACTGTGACACCTATTGCGACATCTGCTACGATATTTGTTGCGATAGCTACGTCGCATCAGGTGCAATGGATGAGCTCGGAGCAAATAGGCCGTCTTTCATATCCTTCGCTCCTCCTAGGTACCTAAGCGGTTGTGCTTCCACCACGCAGGTATCCTCCTCCTCGTGTCATGCCGGCCACTTCCTCTCAAACAGCAGGGTCCTCTACAAAATAAATTTTTTTTATAATCATATAAATATTATAGTTTATATAAATTGTATAACATCAAAAAATACATAAATTAAAAACGTGTATCGCTTTCGAGAAATGTTACCTGATGTCTGAGTACTCGGATAATATCCGTACTTTTTAGCCATCTCATTATAGTCATTCTAAAAAATTTAAACGTTGCGCATTTAAAAAATCGTTTGCACTAACATCACCAACCAAGTGAACATGTGATGAAACTTACCAGAAGCCTATGAGAAGTGGGCGTGACCAAGTCTTTGGTCTTTCGACACTTATGCATGGCATCATAGACCATGCGAAAGTCCACAGGATCGTCTTGTTTCTCCTCCTGCAATAAAATTTCAAATTTTATAAAATAAGTATAAATTAAAAGTTTGATTATTCGAATTTGTATGTAAATTATTCATGTGTTGTCGATGCTCTCAAATCGCATCGACCTTTTTATGTGGATGTGAGCCTCGGATTTTGAAAATCGGTTAACTCTTATCTTTTTCAACTTTCTTTGCCATTGTTCATCCGTCCTGTATGAACATTAAATACTTAGAATTTAAAAAATTATAAATTTAATAAAAATAATTTAAATGTAAACATATTTACCACTTCCTATATAAGTACTCCCAAGCCGAGCGCCTAATATGACTTGAGCATCTTTCTATGCTCAGCTCAAAAGTGAGGCCGGCAGATGTGACGATCTTGCGAAACTTATATAATTAATTTTGAAGACGTTTCGCAGCCACCTCCCCAAAAACTCTTCGAATCATCCCTAAACTAAGATCCAGATGAAACTAATTTGACTCTTAAATAATACTATAAAACTTAGTAATTTAAAAATAATATAAAATAAATTATTTAACCCAAAAAGAAGATCATATTGTAAAGGTCTGAAAGATGTCATCCCGCACAGAAATTGGGACATCTTTTCATGATCATGCCCTTTCCTGCAAGTGGAAAAGAACAAGACCACTGACATCTCGCACGGTACCATTGGGTATGAAAGTGATCCTACAAATTACAAGGAAGTATTAATTTTCAATGATAAGTAAAACTATAATAAAATTTATACAACTTATTTAACTTATGTTCGAGCAATCTTATTCACTGTGACCACCCCATTATCGTGTAATTCCTCTTCATCTCTCGAAGAGAAATTATCATGCTATAGCTGGGGTAGGCTGAGAAGATTCGACAGGCCTTAATACAAAATAAATCATTAGTGTCATACCAAATTAAAGTAGTGATAATTGATATATATACAGTAAAGTTCTGACCTCGAGTGATGTCTATCGCAGCATGATCCGTGTCAGTCCGCTCGTCAGAATGTGAAAAGCTGGGTGCTTATGCTATTGGCGGCGTAGCGACTGATATTATTTTAAAAATAATTAATATAATTAAATGAGAAATATAATTTGAATAATAATAAATATATCACCTGAGGTAAGATGCCGCTCGCCAATGTTGGAATGTGGTGAAGCATCCAGTAATCTTGGCAGTAGCGTAGCAACTGTCATCGTAAAAAAAACTTAAAACACTTGCATATATTTAAATTTACGGAATATACAGAAAATAACCAGGTGTGACATGTCGATCATCGTCTTGTGATCGAGACATCTCGACTATGTACCACGTCGACGATGGAGCAACTGTCACAACAAAATAATTAAAAAAATGTATCGTCTACTATGTGACATGTACCTGGAGTGATACGTGGACATGACCCACCAATGGATCGCCTACTATGTGACCATCCGGCTACATGTCCTGTAGGCGAAAGGAGCAATTGACGTTATTAAAAAATATAAATGTAACTATTATAAGCAACTATAAATAAGCATATAACATTGTATGCTTCTAGTGAAAAAGACGAATGAAGTACATTAAATCGTTTCCATGGCTCAGTATCTGAAGGATGTGTAATGAAATTTTGATCATCACGTGCCCCTTCTCTGTGTCACATCATAAATGATGCAATTTTCTCAAAAAGAAATAGTTGTTACAGTCTTGGAATTATGGGAAATATCTAAATACTTCATTTGCCACATTTTTTTCGAACTTTGAGAATTCTTTTTCGACTTGTATCTGGGCTCACCTCAAATAGAACAACTCATAAATGAGTTGTTTTCTTTATAATACAACATACAATGATTGTGACATGCATCAATCTTCTAATATTCCAACCCTAAATCTCTCATCAATCTTTTGTATTTGTAAGAATTTTCAAATAATTTATATGAAGATAGAAGCATACTCTTAATAATGGCAATCATCCGGTTAAAATAATTTTCTCTCATTTTAAATTTTGATTTCAAGCGCATTAGTTGTGCTAGTGCAAAAAGTGTACTTTATTTTACGCATCCATCCCATTAGTTGTGCCACTAGAACTTGGGTCACGTGACCCCAAGTTCTTGTGGTCTGATTCCACCTTTTTGGCGGAACCAAACCAACTTGTTTGGCGGAACCAGACCACCCTGTTTGACGGAACTAGGTGGAACTAGGCCCTGGTTCCACCTAGTTCCATTTGCCAAACAGGGTCCTAGTGAACAAATCACAATTGATATCATATTTTTAGTTTTTCTAGGAACTAATTACTATGCACTTTAATTTGTTACAAATTTCTTTGCGAATAATTATATTGATTTTCATTCATTCAACCATATTTTCAATAAGGTGATTACATAAAAATTTGAAACATTTTTTAGTTGATTTATATTTCAAATATAATAGTTTTTATATTTAATATTTTGTAAAATAAATTTACACCCATAAACTCAAGAGTCCTAGGTCCGCCCCTATTTATTATTAATGGAATGAAATAGAATCAAAAAAGGAAAAGCGGATATTAATAGTCCCACCACTCTAATGGAAATATTGAATATGAATATTAACAGCCTCATCACCCCCCTGAGATTTAAATAAATGTATCTCGCTTTTTATTGAATTTGTCATTGCCCTACTTTATGTCTTGGTTTTTTCCACTTTGACCCCACATAAAAATGTCACAAATGCCCATAATAAAAGAAGTCAAGTTCACATTAGAACATTACATACTAGGAATTGTTTAATATAATGGAAAGAAAAGAATATAAGTATTTTCTCGTACTAAAAGTTTGTCTATTTTTATTAAATTTTCTTATCCATTTGTATTATCTTATGTACTAAATATTTTTATACTCATGGATATTCTATGTCCTATGTTTGAATCTTACATATAACTGAATAAGAAAAGATAGACGCTCGTGCAGTTAGAGATGTTCATGGTGATGCAATTGCAAGTGAGATAGATATTTAGTTATCATTCAAATGTAATAGAATGACTAGGAGGACCACTTGAGAACAATGAATATGTTAGCTTTGACAGTCTTATATTATTGGTTATTGATATTTAATTATTAGTTGATTATGGTATTTCTTTATGTATCTATTAAAGTCCAATGGAGAGAGATGAATAGTAAACACCGACCTAGGAGAAACTCAATTGTCACGTTGTAGGATGGTGGATTTTGGGTTGTTAAAAAGCGCATATGAAGTGATTTTACAGGTAATTTTCTTTATTTTTTTCATATCCATTTTTATTAATAATTTAGATAATATATAACATAAAAAGTTATAAACCTGTGTGAGAGAGAGAGAGAGAGATAAATGTTTATAAGTATACTGTTTGAATAAAATGCGGAAAAATAGTGTGAGATGTATGTAAAATACTATGTTAATAATAATATCGATGACTGAATTGACGTTGTTCTTTTTCATTATGTTTTAGTAAATATAATTATTTGAATAAAAATTTGATCAAAATCGGTGATCCATCAAAACAATGATATTATCTTTTAACTAAAGCTACGACTAAATGGATAAGATCATTACTCCTAGCAATATGAGGATACAAGAGGCTAACATGAACTCTTGCTTAGTTGAATCTTTAAAAAATAGCAAGATGTTTCCTAATTGCTTGATGCATAAGAATTTAGAAAGGAGAAAAAAAATCCCTACTTGTTAATCTTGTCAACAAAACTAGTTAACCTAGTACTAATTATACAATTCGAGAAAATATGTACACTTTTCTTTTTTTATTAAACCTTGATAAAGATGTTGTCAAAACATGAACAATACAAAGGACGTGAGTTGTAAATATAAGTTAATCGACTGTTGAGTTAGCATATATATACAGGTTCTTGGATTATTAGTATAATTTGGTCATAGTTTCAGTTCATTATAATTTTTCTTTATAGGGCATTCCATGACACAAAAGGTTATAAAATTCCTGATTTGGAATCTCAAACATTTTTGTTTCCAAAAATGTCAAATCCATAGAAGACCATTTTCCTCATTCTGGCATGGACATCAATAAGAAATCGGTTGCTCCAAAACAAGTATTACAACCTTATCTTGATGCTTCGTATGTTGGGGATTTCTTCACTGATAATTTTCTTTTCAGGCCAATAGATTCTAATGTAGAGGAAGTAAGAAACTCAAAAGATTAGATAATGACCTTATGCAATTGGTTCCCATAAGTCCACTTCCACAGGACAAGTTAAAAGGTTTAAAGCAAGGATTGTGACAAAAGGTTACACTCAAAAAGAGAGGATTGATTTTAAGAAGATTTTTCTGTTGTGTCCTAGTCAGTTTCTATCTAGGCATTACTAATAGTTGCTGCATAAAATCACTGGTCCTTGTATTACTAGGGTGTAAACCATGTTTTTTTTAAATGTATAGGAGGTATATATGGAGGTTACAGATGGATTTTTCAATAAGGAGAAATCTGATAACAAAGCTAGTAGGCTGAATAAGTCCTTATATGATCTCAAGTAATAGAAAACACAAAGGAAATGTAAGCCAATGGAAACATAAATTCTCTTAAGCATTGACTTTAAATAGAGTAGAAATGACTAGTCTGTTTTCACTAAACATCATGGTCAAGATTACATTGCTCTTGTAGTGTATGTTGATAACATACTACTAGCTAGCAAATAATAACAATCTCATTGATAAAACAAGAGTTTCTATGGAAAAAGTAGATTAAGATGAAGGAGAGGGAGTTAAGGTACTTTCTTGATATGGAAATCTTCGATCCTCTAAAGATATTTTTCTAACTCAATGAAAGTATTGTGTCAGTCTTTTTCTAGAATTTGGAGTGCTTGTAGCTAAGCCAGCTAAAACTCCATTAGACCTAAATCTAAAACTCTTGGCCCATGAGTATGATATGGATGTTGATACTAATTCAATTCAATCAGATGAATTACTTCATAATCCCATAAAATATCAAAGTCTCATCGGTCGATTGATCTACTTAACACATTCACGACCCAATATTGCCTTTGTTGTTCAACATATCAGTCAATTCATGTATTTGTCTAGAATTTCTCATATACATGCTGCAATGTGTGTGTTGAAATGCCTTAACAATTCTCCTAGTCGTGGCATTATGTTTTCGACAATTAAAAATTCTAATGTACATGCTTATGTTGACGCGGATTGGGCCTCATGCATCTTCTCCATAAGGCTTGTTTCTGCTTTCTACATCAATATGGGTGATTCATTAATCTCTTGGAAATCAAAGAAATGATCAGTGTTTCTTGATCTTCTATAGAGCCAAATATCGCAGCTTGGCTTTGGTTGTTGCAGAAGTGATATGGTCGGATCGTCTTTTCACAGAGTTATGCTTGCCGCTCAATCATCCTATCATGATTTTTTCAGACAATAAAGCAACAATTCAGATTGTCAAGAACCCAGATTTCTATGAGTGCACAAACACACTGAGATTGATAGTCACTTTGTGAGGGAGAAGGGTCTTCAACGGTTGATTTGCCTTCAGCATGAATCTTCATCTTAGCAGTTGGTTGATTTACTTAATAAAGCGCTTGATCATCGTCAACATGATTATCTTGTGGGAAAGTTGGGACTTGTTAGATTTATTTCAACCACTCTCAATTTGAGGGGGAATATTGTCGGATGTTATTTTTCCTTTTATGTTCTTCAGCTTCTATTTTGTTCGTTGTTCATTGTTTTGGTCGTTGGATATCCCAAGATTGGAGGTAAGCATCTGATATCGTCATATCCTTTTGGATTTTAATTTATGTCATTTCCTTTCTTTTTCCGCTTTGTAATGTTTATAAAAAAACATTTAAAGAAGAATATGTAGTGGTGTGATCGACTATTGTGATCATTCAAGTGGAATGAAGCATCTACGACTTCTCTTCCAGATCTCGTCTTTCTTTGCTTGATCGATAGCTACAGATCCTCTTACGAAGAAATTTATGATTTTAATGGAAAGATGTGATGAATCATAAAACTTTGGTTGCTTTACAACGTTGACGGAGTAACACCAATTACTGGATTGGTTTGTTCAAAGAAATGAGTTGGATGGATATATTTAGTGCAACCAGAACAGAGTGAGAAATACACACACATATATATATTAAAATTAATATTCTTAGCTAAAACTTAAACCAATTTAGAATCAGATGTTGGTATGATCGCATTTAGGGCTGTAAATGGAAATATCAAATGCCAAGTAATTTGGATAGACTAGGGGAAAATGTTAAAAAAAATGAACAAGCGAATTAAGTTCAACCCATTTTCCCCAAAAAGTAACATAAAAGGTAAAAGATTCAAAATTATGAAAGTATCTTATTGTGTAACAGAAAAAGTTGTTAAAAGGTTGGCTTTATAATGGAATAAGATAGTTTTAAAAAGAAAAGGAAAAAAGAAAATAATTTAAATGGAAAAAACAAAAGAAAAGATATGGATCCTAGGAAATGGAAAAAAAGTATAAGTATATCAAGAGGATAATAAATTAGAAGAGTATAAATGGAAAGACAATACAATATACTGTAATTTTAGGTCAACATAAATTCCAATTATTCTGTCAATAATAATATATTTAGTGAAATAAAATTACTATTTTAATCTAACATTTAGCAATAAATTACTGTGATCATTTTATAGTGTTTTACATATTGTTACTCTCAAATAGTCATAAATTATATTATTATGTAAAAACTAGCCTATTAGAATTTGGCTGAACTGATCGAATTACTACTCAAACGCCATGTTGATTTGTCCATTTTCACTTTAGTTTTATAAATATTAATTAGAATTAAACATCTTAAACTTGTATTATTGCATATTATTTTTGTAATATCCTGATTTTTCCATCAAGGACAATTTGAATTATTCTCTCATTAATCCACACCCTGGTGGCTAGAGCTTGAGAAAGGAGAAAGAGGAGATCAAGGAGAAGAAAGAGGAGGAAGATCCAAGATCAAGGTATATAAAGGGGATCCAAACCCTTCTCTCCTCTTTCAATATTTTCATGATTGAATTGAGAATTTAATAGCACATTGTCCTCATGATGGATTTTGATTAAGGGTTTTCGCTCTAGATCTATACATGAATAGGATTCAACGATTAGATCTATGCCATGTGCAAAGATTTGAATAAGATTTGTTATTAGGGTTCATGTTCTTCCTAGAAATTTGAATGTTTTTACATATTTTTTTCATGTCCTTTTGATCCTAGGATGCCTAGGAAACATATAGGCAATTATTCATAATGATTTGTATCGATTTCCCAAAGTTTTCGATGAAAAATCGTGAAAAAGTCGAAAGGCGACGCAGTTTTCCAGCGCTCGGTCACGACCGTGATGCACATGTCACGCCCGTGACAGGAAGGTTGAAAAACAGTTAAGGCATGGCCTTTGGCACGACCGTGACAACCTGAATCACGATCGTGACAGTGACAAAAATATTATTATAATATTTTAAATATTATTTTCAATGTAGTAATAGTATGTATTGATGCTTGATGATTGTGTATGAACCTAGATACATGTATATGCATGTTATCACGGAACTAGATTAAAACATGAAGATTGAGCGATGTAAATGTTTGTTGATTGTGAAGCACAATGAACTCAATTATGGATAATATTACATGTCGACCCTCGAAATGGAATGGAATGATATCCTACGAAAGTGGAAGTCCAAAAGGGTTATAAAGCAACCCTGAGAAGAGTTATGAAGGTAATGGAATGACGTTCCACGAAAGTGGAAGTCCAAAGGTTATAAAATAATCTTGAGAAAAATTATGGAGGCAATATTTATGGTAAGTGTATCTCATTTATATCCTATGGATTGAATGAATGTTATGAATGTTCATACTTTATGTATGATGATTTGAGTACATCTTTTCATGCTTTAATTATCGCATGATAATAGAAATTGACGAATGAATGACATATAGTTCATATGTTAAGACATTACATGTATATTGTTACTTCTTTTATATAAAGATGATGATACATATCATGTAGTATCATGTATATGATCATAGCATCACATGTATGATCTTTACATACTCTAACAAAAAAACCTCTGCACTCTGAATTCGTACAGGTGCATAATGTTAGGATGAATAACGGCTCAGCTCATGACGAATAATATTGCACAATGGGTTAGGACGTCGGGTCATCATGTTTTAGAGTTTTTTTACCATGTTATTAAAGAGATATTTTTAATTGCTATTAGTAATGATGTTTAAAGATGTTTTCAATTCTATAATTATATTTTTTATGTTTCATGAAATTTTTCGTATTTTTATTGAAAGAGTATTTTAGCATATTTAATTGATTTTATGCTTTTGCTATAATAGAGAAAATCATATTTAGTATTATAATTATGTGATGACAAACGGACTAACACAACTCAATTGTCCTTGATAATTTGAAAATAAAATTCGGGGTGTTACAGTTTTAATCAAACACACATAATAAATGATTAATCCCTATGCTAGATTGAATTGCATGTACCACTTGTATTCTCAAAAGTTAAATTGGGTTTGAACTTATTTCATACATAAAAATTTGGGACCCCGATTGTATATATATATTTCCTCACTTTCCACGCGCATATTTCTTTACATTTTCTTTTTTTAAAGAAGAAAGCATCTAGTTATGTATTGATATAGCAACACGAGGAATCAAAATACATCAGCTGGAGGGCCTCCGAAGGAGGTTGGCACTCCCAAAAAATGTCGTGAGAGGAACGACGAGCAAAATGAGCAAAAAAGTGCGTGACAGCGTTTACTTTTCTATTACAATATGAAATTTTGTAATCAGTAAGCAACAGGAGTAAACTTTTGATGTCAGCAACAATTTGCCAGACATGCCAAGGCCGCTTGAAAACATTGTTGATAGCGTTCACAAGTATTTGAGAGTCAAATTCGATATGGAGGAGACCCATATTAGCTTGAATGCACTAATTGACCCCCGCAAGAATTGCTCGAGCCTCAGCCTCGATAGCAGTACGGCAACACATAACAAGCTCACCTGCAGCCAAAAAAGAGGTATCGTGAGAACGACAAACAAAACCTAAGGCAGCGGCCTCATCCGCAGCCCGAAATGCAGCATCATTGTTAAGTTTTATCCACCCCACACATGGGGGCTCCCATCTAGCTAGCGAGGGGCCATGGGGATGAAGTGCCTCAGGAACCCGGCAATTATCATATTCATTGTGAGTAGCCAAGGATCTCTGCCAAACCAAATTCGCGATTGCCATCTTGGAACGAAAAACAGCCTCATTTCTAGCATGCCAGATGCCCCAAAAGCAATTAGCAATAATATATCTCAGTTTAACTTTGGAGCTAGGACTCAGGGAAGGACCCTCACTAAGCCAGGATCCCGCAGACCAATGAGGCAGCAACTCAAAGTTAAAATTGAGATCAGATTGAACAATAGACCAAAATTGCGTGGCAAAAGGGCAGGAAAAGAAAAGGTGGTCAACAGACTCAAGGTGAAAACCACAAAATTTACAAGAAGAACTGCTAGAAGGAATAAATCGTAGAATGATATCGACAGTAGGCAACCGCTTATGGAGGAGCTTCCAAATGAAAAGTTTGATTTTGGGGGCAATAGGCAGACGCCACATGAGGTTCCAAGAGGGCTGTGCAGGCTGGTTGTGATTCCAAGATGGCCATCCAGGCGAGTTTGGCGGTAAAGACCTGTCCATAATGAATCTATAAACAGAGTTAGCTTTGGCAAGACCATGGGCATCCATCACCCAATGCCAGAAATCATCATAGGCAGAATGAGGCAAATAGATAGAAAGATGCAGTTCATTAAAGAAGGTCCAAAAATATTAGCCAACATATTAGAATTCCAGTTGTTATCACAAAGGAGCTCAGACACCATCATGTTATGAGTAATCAGATTAATATTAATGTAAGTAGGCTTCCATGTAAGTGGTATAGGAAAAATCCAAGGGTCCCAAAGGACAGAAGTACAATTACCATTACCAATTTGAACCATGAGGACAAGCTTAATATTCTCAAGAGTATTCAAGATAGCCTTCCAGCACCAGGCAGAGGAAATAGGTGGATTAGACACAGACCAGGGGTGGATGGCCCCATATTTCTGCCTAACAAGCTGCATCTAGGGGGTGTTCTTGTTATTAAGGAGGTCTATGCATCTCTTAGCAAGGAGAGAGGTGCGAATGTGCTTGAGGTTCTTAATACCAAGACCACCACAAGATTTTGGGAGTTGGATAGATTCCCAATTAATAAGGTGTGTTCCTCTCTTACCACCACCAGGATTCCAGAAAAAGGATCTATTGTGTTTCTCGATAGCATCAAGAATACCATTTGCAATAAAGGAGGAGCTAAGTGCATAAACAGGGATAGAGTTAATCATTGAATTAATGAGGATTGCTTTCCCAGCTTGATTAGGTAAAATTTGTTTCTAGCCAGTCAGCCTTTTGGTGATCTTATCCATCATGGCTCGTTGGGAGTTAGCAGGGATGTACTTATAAGAAATTTGGACACCCAAGTAGGAGAACGAATAAGATCCCACTTTGAAATTTAGGGTGTTGAGAATTGCATGCTTCCTATTAAGAGCAAACCTAGGGGGAAGAAAATTTCATATTTGTCATGATTAACCCTTTGATTAATCAGGGTTTCATAATCCTTAAAAATCTTTTTCAATGATGCAGTTAGATTTGGTGGCAGCAATGTAGATGAGGAGGTCATCAGCAAACATCAGGTAGCTAAGCTGGAAGGTATTGATGGAATATGAGATTAAGGAGCCAAGGGAGACTTGGCGATTGATTAAAGAGGTAAGCACTTGAGAGGTAAGGGTGAAGAGGTAAGGGGAGATAGGGTCCTATGACTAGTGAAAGAGTTAGAAACAGAGCCATTGATGTTGCATGTAAAGGTAGGAGATTTGATACAAGTACTGATCCAGGAGATAAAAGCAGGAGGGAAATCCATAATGGCGAGGATAGTCTTCAAAGCAGACCAGGAGATTCTGTCAAAAGCCTTCTCCATATCGACCTTAAGCATAAGAAACTTCTTTCTACCCTTAGCAATGGAGTGAGTGACCTCTTGGGCGATGATGATATTGTCTTGGATGGATCTTTGTGAGATAAAAGCAAATTGACAAGGGTCAATCAAGTCGTGAAGAGTAGGCTTGAGTCTTAGTGCAAGGACTTTGGTAGTGAGCCTGTACAGCACATTACATAGGGAGATAGGCATGTAGTCAGACACCCTAGTAGGAGAGTCCTTCTTGGGGATAAAGACTAGGGCAGTGTTAGACCAATCCCTAGGTAGGGTATTGGTGTATAAAGCATTCCTAATGTGATTGCAAATATCATGACCAATGATGTCCCAGTAATTCCTATAGAATTCCACAGTGAATCCATCCGGCCCCGGAGCCTTGCCAAGACCAAGGCTCCAGAGGCAATCTCTAATCTCAAGCATGATCAAGCTTAGGAAGATTGGGCCAGATAGAGGGGTTGTGATTGAGAGGAGCAGGGCTCCACAGGTTCTGATAGTGTTGAATGAAGGCCTCCATGATCAAGGAGTCCTCAGTGAGGGTAAGACCATCCTCATTAAGAATGGAATTGATCTGATTCTTCTTGGTTTTGATAATGGTGGACATATGAAAAAATTTTATATTTTTGTCCCCTTGACTCAGCCAATTGACCCTAGATTTGGACCACCATCTGATGTTGATTTGTCTAAGATAGGCAAGGTGCCTATTGTAAGTAGTTTTAAGAGTGAGCATCTCGCTATCAGTGAGTCCAGAGAGCTCATCCTTATGTTCCAGATAAGAGATGAGCTCCTAAGCTTCCCTAGCTTTATCTTCTAGCCTACCCAGCTTGTGTCTATTCCAAAGAGTGGTATGGTGCTTGATTTGTTTCAATTTATGACTTAGCATAACGCTAGGAGGGCAAAGGTTCCACACCCGTTTGACAATCTCCCTAGGTTCAACATAGTCGAACCAAAAAGCCTCATATTTGAAGGATCTAGGTTTTCTTAATTGGTGATCAGTGTTCATGAGGATAGGGGAATGATCAGAGGCAGAGTGAGGTAAGATGTTCAGAATAGTTTGAGGAAAGGATATGAGCCATTGATTATTAACCAATAGCCGATCAAGCCTACATAGAATTCTGGCATTGTCAGAACGGTTGTTGCACCATGTATATTTTCCACCTCTAGGTATGATGTCGGTCAGCCCTTGCGAGTCAATAAGACTCCTGAGGGTAAGAATAGATTTGGTTAATCTGAAAATAGCACCCCCCCCCCCCCCCGCTTATCATAGGGATTAATCAAAGAGTTCAAGTCGCCAATAATGGCCCAAGGGATATCGTTAATGTCAATATTAGATAGTTGGGACCAGAGATTCATACGCACAGAGGGAATAGTGCTAGCATAAATACAAGATAAAAGAAAAGAAGTGTCATGTAGAGATACAATAAGGTGGATAACTTGAGGTAATACAAGAAACGGTGTCACCTGGATGGAGCCCGAATGCCAAGCGACCAAGATGCCGCCAGCAGCACCGGAGCCCGCAAGGAAGTGACCCGACCAGGAGCGACCCAGCCGACGGATGACACGCTCTGAGTCACGGTGATTAGTGTGAGATTCAAGAAGGATGAGGATGTTAGGACGATGACATTTGATCAAGTCGGCTAGGCGGTCGCGAACTTTGCTACGACCCACCACCCCCCGGCAATTCCAGCTTATTATCTTCATTTATTTTCGGCGGGCGAGGCCGGAGCCCCCTCCTTCAAAGACAGCGAAGATTGTGAGTTCATAGATGCATAATGAACATATTTCTTACCTTTTGGGGGTTTCCTCACCGCAGGCCGACGAAGAAGTTCCTGCGGTCTCGCCGGGGTGGTCCGACGACGACGAGGGGAAGCCGGAGGCGCGATTTGACAAGCAAGGTCCGCATCAGGGGCCTCATCATTAGAGACGACCGACGATTCCACAGCAGGAGCCCGATCCGGAAGCGTGAAGCGAGAAAGAACATCATTGACCATCTCCTGATGTTGAGTGCGTTGATCGGTGGCCGGAGGAGTGCCCTTCGCCGAGCGGCCGCCGGATGTCGGCGAATGAGAAGAAGACGCGATACGTGCCCTAGAGCCACCAGAAGCTTCCAACGGCATTAGGGTACTGGGAGTGATAAACGAGGCAGAGCAGTCACGTGTGGGCACGTGAGGAGTATCAGAGTCGTCCACATGGGCAGACTCAGAGCCGTTGGACAGATCTGAACTCACGAGACCATCCACAGCGATAGCAGTAGATCCAACGGTCGGCGCAACGTCACCAAGCCCGGGGCCGTTGAGTTCAGGAATGGAAGCCCGAGCAGAGGACGGCCCGGGCCGCGCCCTTGCCGGCTGCCGCGGAGTAGGGCGCCGGGCAGGGCTGACAGTTGGCACCTGAAGCCAGGGGCCAAAAAGGAGGACAGCCCGCGGCAGGCCCGGGGCCGGGGGGGACGACGGAGCAGAAGGGCACGATTCCAATCGGTGTCCAGGAACGCCACATTTGAAGCAGAGGACCGAAAGACCCTCGTACATGACCTTCTGGAAATATTTGTTGCCGTCGGGATTGCAGACCCAGATACCCTACTTCACAGGACGAGAGCGATCGAGGTCGATGCAGATCCGGGCGAAGGAATAGTCATCGCACAGATCGTCGATACGCAGGGGCGTGCCAAAATGCTGCGCAATGCGAACGATAGCCCCGGAGCTCCGCAACTCGAAAGGCAGGCCTAGAAGACGGATTCAGCACGAGGCCGAAGTGAGGAACTCCTCTTCCGGTCGGAAGAACGGACGAGGGATGCAGACGTTCAAGATGTGGCCGGCCGCCGTCCATGGGCTGCCAGTAAGGACCTGCATGCGATCAGTGTTAGAAGAAAAGTGAAACATAATATGAAAACGCGCAACCTGGATGATTCACAGAGCTGCAGAGAGCTACCAGGCACTCGGCAAATCACCGCGAAGGTCATTGACCGAGGCCTCATCGCCCGAGAAATGAGCTATAAGGCAGTGCTGCAGCTACGCCGATTGCCCGCGCACATCCTCAATCGGAATCTCGATTTCCTCCAGGTTCGACTCCTTGATGCAACGCAGTTGATTAGGCGAGATCGGCAGAGGCAGCCGGATGCGCTGGTTCTGCTTGACAACGTTCGCCCAGGAAGGTCGTGGCGTAGGCCGGGAGCTTCCGAGACATTTGAAGCGAGGATCAGAGTAGTAATAGTGTCGAGAGGATTATTTAGCATCGGGACGCGATCACAAACTTCAGGAAGAGGGCATCGGCGGTTAGATTCAGGGAGTGGTGGTGGATGCAAGATTGTGGGGGGTGGGGGGTCGGGAGGTTTTGTCATTTGGGAGGCAGGAGGTAGTGCCTCCGGCGGGGATCGTCGGAGACAATGGATAGGAGGGGAGGAGAAGGGAGGGGCGGCTAGCACTGCATATTCTGCAAGTTAGAGCGTGTGTGTGTGAGAGAGAGAGAGAGCTGTGGGATCTATATTTTCTTACTATCACGAACATGTGGTCCATCAGTGATCCACGTTTATCTTTTTTTTTTAAAAAAAATGTCATGCAATATTCTTAGAAACTCATATACGATTCGTTTGATGATTGTTGTATTAGTTAATATTTAAGTGTAGGACTCTTTTATTTATTAAAATAATGTTTCTTTATTGTAATATATATATAATTAATATACAAGCACTTCGACCTATCTCAATTGATTTAATGATTAATAAATTTGATCATAAATGATTAAGTCTCATCATTTAAAAATATCATGATAATGATTAAGATACATGCAATATCCCTTCAAAGCAAAAGAGGATCTCTAGATACATTTAACAAATTGTTCCCAAAGGTTCTAAAATTTTTAACTCTTTACATATCTATACATATACTTATTATGGCAATTATTGTTTCATAACTATAAATACAAGATAATATTTCTATATTTAGTCTATTTAAACATTTAGTTCTCCATCCCACATTATGTACGACTGAAAGCTGCCCAATTAGATATGCCACTATATGTAACGCCCCCAAATCGATCAACGCCACGTGGCGAGGATCTATTCGAAGGCGCTACGAAAACAGAATAACATTGGCATAAACTTGACTAAATCTCAAATAAAAACAATGGCATGCCAGTAATAAAAGCAAAGAAGGAAAGATAGAAATATTATAAAAGTAAAAGTCCCAAAATATTACAAAGTCCATGATATCCATAATGTCTGAATTACATCAAGCTCAAAATGCGGAAAATAAAGATAAAGATAACTAAGCCCTCTCTTGGTTCATGTGCTTTAGTATCGCTGGTCGCGGCACACGATCTTCACATCATTACTGACCTGGCCCTGTGAAAATCAACACAGGGGAGGAGGTCCTCCCGTAAGCTATACAGCCTAGTGGGGATCCATAAGTGTACAATGCATAACAATAATTAGCAATTGGCAGAATTAGTAACCACTTACAATAAGATCAAATTTGAGAGCATAATATCATTCGCTTGAGATATCGATGGGTACAAGAGATAGAGATCATGAGTCAAACTTATAATCATAAAAGATTTCAGAGATCATGCTGGATCAATAATCATACTTTATTCATCATGTTCATGTTACTTGTCCATGTTCTTTGTGCTCTTACTTTCACTTAACATTAGGTGCCTTTGGGTGCCTTTAACTTGAGGGATTTACGCCAGAGCGACCAAATACAGCTTCGTGCGGCCAATGGAGGATCAAGCCATGGCTCAGGAAGCGACCCGTCCGATGAGCACTCAGCTTAAGCTCTGACCACCACTCCCATAACATGTTCATAACTTACTTCCTTAGTCACTTTATCACTTTGTCATACTTGCATATCATAATAGGATTGGATCATAGGACAGGTCAAAACAAGATCAAGGATTCAATCAAATAACATGTCAAACAGTAAGGATTAACACAACACAAGCATAGAAAGAATATAGATCAAATCCATAATCAAAACATGAACCAATATACAATCTGGACAGATATCGATCGATCGATATCTCTGGATCGGTCGACCAATAGTACTTGATCAAAAAGAGCTTTGATCGGGCGATCGGGCGATCGGCTGAACAATACAAGGCTCGGGGAGATTGATCGATCGACCGGTCTCCAAGGATCGGTCAATCGATAACCTCATCACCAGTCGACCGATATACAAGATCGGTCGACCGGTCTGCATGAAAAATAGAATCGGACAGAATTTATATAACTGCGATTTTTAATTCAAAAATGAAATCAAGGCATACAATCAACCATCTACAATCATAAGAATCATAGAACATGCATCAAACACATGAAATGCAATCAATCGTTCCATTCCATACTTCTCATCAATCAAGAACACTATCCATAATAAGAACCCTAATTTCAATCAATTTCTAATCATGTTATACAGAGGATTTCGGTATCACCCACCTTATTTTGTGATTGCTCCTAGCTTGAGCCTTTCCAATCACCAATAACTCTTCTCCTTAATGATCTCCACCTAGAAAGCAATCCCATTGGAGAGAAGAAGTGAGGGGATGATGCTAACACAAAAAAGAATGCAGAAATGAAGGAAAACCTAGATGAAACCTTGCTGGAATCCTTCCTCTCTTGCTGGATGATGTGCTTTGGGGAAGATGAGAGAGAATGAGGGAAAGAAAATGGTGGCTAAGGGAGGATTTTAGGGCAATTAGCCTTTTTATAAGGTAATTGTAGGGCTATTAGGCTAATGGGCTCACTAATTGGGCTATGGGATTGTCATTACAATTTGGTTTTTATTTTCTATTTCTTTTATTTTATATATATATATTTTAAATAAGCTGGGTATTACATCATTATCCCCTTAAAAGAAAATTCGTCCTCGAATTTTGCACTAAGTAGAGGTCTTACCAAATAAGTGCGGAAACTCCTGGCGCATCTCTGATTCGAGTTCCCACGTGGCCTCATCGCCGTGATGATAACGTCAGGCCACCCTGACCATGGGCACATCTTTATCCTTCTGGTGTTGTACCTTCCGCTCCACTATATGAGTCGGATACTCCGCGAAGGTCAAATCCGCAGCTAGATTTGGCTCTACGATCCGTAGACATTAGCAGCATCGTGCTTGTACTTCTTAAGCATGGAGACATGAAACACATTATGCATACGCCCATAGGAAGGTGACAATGCTAGCCTGCAAGCTGCTTCACCTACCAACTCTAGTACCTCAAAGGGTCCCACATACCGAGGGCTGAGCTTCCCTCGTTTACTGAACCTCATAACTCCTTTCATAGGAGACACATTTAGCAGAACCTGATCACCAGCCTGAAATATCTGCTCACGCCTACCCTTATCCGCAAAACTCTTCTGTCTGCCCTGAGCTATCTTCATCATCTGCTTGTTCAGCTCTACTTTCTCAGCATACTCTACAGCATCCTTCACCTCTTCCTTACTCATGATCTTCTCTTCACCTACTTCACCCCAATGAGCGAGTGAATGACAAGGTCGACCATATAAAGCCTCGAAGGGCGCTATGCCGATACTGGAGTGGTAGCTGTTATTATAAGCAAACTCGATCAGATGGATATGCTCATCCCAGCTACCCTGCCAATCCAGTGCACAAGCTCGCAACATATCCTCCAGTGTCTGTATAGTCCTCTCAGACTGCCCATCGGTCTGAGGATGGAAAGAGGTGCTGAAATTCAACCTGGTACCAAATGCCTCCTGCATGCTCTTCCAGAATTTAGCAGTGAATCTGGTATCTCGGTCTAAAACAATCGATGCTGGAATGACATGTAGTCTAATCACCTCCCTAACATACAAGTCCAAAAGACTCTCTACCGACTGCTTCCACCGGATGGGGATGAAGTGCGTTGCCTTAGTGAATCTATCCACCACCATCCATATGGCATCTTGACCATTCTTAATCCTGGGCAGGTTGGATACAAAATCCATAGTGATATTATCTCACTTTCACTGTGGGACATCTAGAGACTTTAACTTCCCGTAGGGCCTCTAATGCTCGATCTTCACTTGTTGGCACACTAGACATCTGGACACGTACTCAGCTATCTTCCTCTTCATGTCCGGCCACCAGTAGCTGCGCTGCACATCTTTGTACATCTTCGTGCTGCCAGGATGGATAGCAAACTCGGACTTATGGCACTCGTCCATTACCTCCCGTCTGATGGTGGCATCTGTGGGAACCCATAACCTGTCCCTATACCGTATCCTTCCATCTGCAGATACTTGAAAGTCCTTCGATTCCTGCTGACATCTCTTCATCACCTTCTGATACTCCGGACCCTCCTTCTAGGTGACTATTATTCTGTCAATCATGCTAGGCCTCATCTTATGCATCATCTATATCGCTCCGTTAGTGTCAAGTCTGGGACATCACTGGTCTAACTCCTGCAACATCTCATGCTCCCGTACTCGGATGTAGGCTAAGGAATCTTCCCACTTCCTGCTCAGTGCATCGGCCACTGAATTTGCTTTACCGGGATGGTAATTAATAGCAATTTCGTAATCCTTCAACAATTCCAACCAACGACGCTGTCTCATATTAAGATCTCTCTGATCAAAGATGTATTTGAGACTCTTATGATCTGTGAAGATTTCAAAAGTCTCTCCATAAAGATAGTGCCTCCAGATCTTCAAGGCAAAAACTATAGCAGCTAGCTCCAGATCATGAGTGGGATAGTTCACCTCGTGCTTCTTCAACTGATCCGAAGCATAGGCCACCACCTTACCATACTGCATGAGTACACACCCTAAGCCTGTCCTGCACGCATCACTATAAACTACATATCATCCGCTGCCCGTCGGGATGGTGAGGACAGGTGCTGACGTCAGACGATCCTTCAATGTCTGAAAGCTCTACTCACACTTATCAGACCAGATAAATCTCTCAGCTTTCTTCGTGAGGTTCGTGAGTGGTGCTGCAATTTTGGAGAAGTATCTGATGAACCTCCTGTAGTAACATGCCAGTCCTAGAAAGTTGTGGATCTCGGATGCGTTCTTCGGCCTTGCCCAATTAGTCACTGCTTCCACCTTAGCGGGGTCTACTGAGATGCCCTTCTTGGAAACTATATGTCCAAGAAACATGATCTCCTTCAGCCAAAACTCACACTTAGAGAGTTTGTCGTATAGCTTGTGTTAGCGCAGAGTCTCCAACACTATCCTGAGATGCTCCCGATGCTGCTCTGGGCTGGATGAGTAAATCAGGATGTCATCCACAAACACTATGACGAACTGGTCCAAGTAGGGCCTGAAGATCATGTTCATCATGTCCATAAATGCTGCAGGAGCGTTCGTCAGTCTAAACGGAATCACTAAAATCTCATAGTGACCATACCTAAACCGAAAGGTTGTCTTCGGTATGTCCTCCTCAGCAACCCTCAACTGATGATAGTCGTTCCATAGATCGATCTTGAAGAATACTTATGCCTTGGACAACTGATCAAAGAGATCATCAATGCGGGGCAAAGGATACTTATTCTTCACCGTCACCTTGTTAAGCATCATGTAATCAATGCAAAGCCGCATTGAACCATCATTCTTCTTCACAAATAGTGCAAGTGCTTCCCATGGCGAGACACTTGGCCGAATGAAGCCCTTGTCTAACAGTTTCTGGATCTGCTTCTTCAACTCTTGCATCTCGGCATGTGCCATACGGTACGGTGCCTTGAAGATGGGTGTGGTGCCAGGTAAAAGTTCGATCTTGAAGTTCACATCACGCCTCGGTGGCAATCCGGAAGTTTCTTCAGGAAAACATCTGGGAACTCACACACTACATCTATCTATTGTAGTGCGGCGGGTGGTGCATCGGTCTTCACCACACTTGACAAGTAGGCATAGCATCCTTTCTGGATCATCTTTTGAGCCTTCATAGAGATAATCACCTTCTTGCTCTCCGATGGAGTACCTCTGATGACTGCCTTTGGCTTGCCCTGAGCACCTATTATGATCTTCTTTTGTTTGTAGTGTAGAGCTGCATCATAATCTGCCATCAGAATAACGATGAGATCTGCAGAAAAATTCTTCTTCTTCACGATGACAGGTACATTAGGGATGTACCTGGCCGCGTGAAGGTCTCCCATAGGGGTGCTCACCCTCATGGCATGAGGCATCTGCTACAAAGACAAGCTAAGAGCTTGGTCACACGACTCCGAAATAAATGAGTGTGTGGCCCCTGAGTCAAACAAGATAATGACAGACACACCAGCAATAGAAAGAGTACCTCTGATAATGTCATTATCAGTCTGCTCCACATGTGCCTCCATGTGATGCACCCTGCCCTGGACTGCGGGGTTTACGCCTCCTGCGCCCCGGTTCTCACGACCCCTCCTAGAAATCTGGGGGCAGTTTCGGGCAAAATGTTCGAACTGTCCACAGTGGATGCACGCGCCAGTCACCCCTACGACATTCGCCGTCATGATATCGCTCGCAATGTAGGCAACGAGGCCTCTGCTGTGCTACTGGTGCCTGTGGCTGAGGCTGACGTGGAGGAGGTGGTAGTTGTCACAAAGGCTTTTACATGAAACATGAGTTAATTTCATGCTTAATATATTCTTAATTAATATTTTGAAATCTTGATACCTGATGCTGTGCTAGTACTAGACGATGGGCCTCTCTCTGATGATAAGGTCTGTAGCGGCGATTATGACGATCATCCCTCCTGAATGGCCGGCGATCATCGGTCCGGAATCGCTGTGGCTCCGCTGGCTTGACTGGTGCTCTAGCCTTCCGCTCCGCCTGGTCCTTCTCTATGCGGGTGGTCAGTCTCACCGTCTTTTCCAAGGTATCACTGTCCCCAGTCAGGACTTCAGTCTTCAGCTCCGGTCGTAGACCATTGACGAACTTGTTTGCCTTATGCATCCTTCAAACGGCATATGGTAGTATTGCTCCAACGTGACAAACTGAGCGTGGTACTCCCTCACTGTCATGGTCCCCTGAACGAGCTCTAAAAAGTCCTCATGCTTCCTTTCTCGATCGTGAGCAGGAGTGTATCACTTTGCAAAGGCCAACTTAAACTCCTGCCAATGAGATCTCTTCTTCCTCTAGTCTCCTGAACCTGGTGGCTCTAGTAGTCTTCCACCAACCCATGGCAGAGTCAGTGATCAGATGAGCAGCGTATAGCACCTTCCGTTCTTCGGCATACTTCATCAGCTTAAAGTCTCGGTCCAGGGCCTCTATTCAGTTTTCAGCTTTGAAAAAATCTGGCTTACCCTCAAACTGAGGCGGATTTAGCCTCAGAAATGCCTTCAAAGTATCCTCAGAAACCACCTGTCGGGGTCCCCTCGTGCGACGTCGGATTGCGGGCTAGCCGCCTCCAGTCTGGCTGCCCTCAAGTGGGTCAGTCTCATCAAATAGTTCGTCCTGCGACGGTGCTTTCGCACTGGGGGCCCGTCCTCGACCGCGGGTGGGAGTGCGACCTCGACCACGGCCTCGTCCTCGGCCCTACTGGGCTAAAGCCTGGAACTTAGTAATTGGGCCCTCTAGGCCTTCTGGCACCTCAGAAGCATTATAGGCCAATGCAACCCCACGCTCCTGAATCCTCTCGGAGCGTTTAGACATCTTTATCCTTTAATTTTGAAAAGAAAACAATACATTAAAATCAATAACATATCATGAACATGAATTTGACTCACAGTCCTCTTTTGGTGGAGAGTGTGGCGACAGCTCAGTGATAGCACATGAACCTCTCTTATACCATACCATACAATAAGACGTCAAAAGAGTCCGAACAGCGTCTCTGATACCATAAATGTAACGCCCCCAAATCGACCAACGTCACGTGGGCAGGATCTATTCGAAGGCGCTATGAAAACAGAATAACATTGGCATAAACTTGACTAAATCTCAAATAAAAACAATGGCATGCCAATAATAAAAACAAAGAAGGAAAGATAGAAATATCATAAAAGTGAAAGTCTCAAAATATTACAAAGTCCATGATATCCATAATGTCTGAATTACATCAAGCTCAAAATGCGAAAAATAAAGATAAAGATAACTACGCCCTTTCTTGGTTCATGTGCTTTAGCATCGTTGGTCGTAGCACACGATCTCGACACCATCACTGACACGGCCCTGTGAAAATCAACACAGGGGAGGAGGTCCTCCCGTAAGCTATACAGTCTAATGGGAATCCATAAGTGTACAATGCATAACAATAATTAGCAATTGACAGAATTAGTAATCACTTGCAATAAGATCATATTTGAGAGCATAATATCATTCACTTGAGATATCGATGGGTACAAGAGATAGAGATCATGAGTCAATCTTATAATCATAAAAGATTTCAGAGATCATGCTGGATCAATAATCATGCTTTGTTCATCATGTTCATGTTACTTGTCCATGTTCTTTGTGCTTTTACTTTCATTGAACATTAGGTGCCTTTGGGTGCCTTTAACCTAGGGGATTTACGTCAGAGCGACGAAATACAGTTTCGTGCAGCCAATGAGGGATCAAGCCATGGCTCAAGGAGCGACCTGTCTGATGAGCACTCAGCTTAAGCTCTGACCACCACTCGCATAACATGTTCATAACTTTCTTACTTAGTCACTTTATCACTTTGCCATACTTGCATATCATAATAGGATTGGATCATAGGACAGGTCAAAACAAGATCAAGGATTCAATCACATAACATGTCAAATAGTAAGGAGTAACACAACACAAGCGTAGAAAGAATATAGATCAAATCCATAATCAAAAGAGGAATCAATATGCAATCTGGACAGATATCGGTCGACCGGTCCTCACTGGTCGGTCGACCGTTTCTCGGACACCGGTCGATCGATATCTCTGGATCGGTCGACCAGTTGGTCTGAATGCAATACAATAAGTTTTCTGCTACACCGGTCGACCGATATCTCTGGATCGGTCGACCGATAGTACTTGATCAAAAAGAGCTTCGATCGGCCGAACGATACAAGGCTCGGGGAGATTGATCGGTCGATCGGTCTCCAAGGATCGGTCGACCGATAACCTCATATATCGGTCGACCGGTCTGCATGAAAAATAAAATCGGACAGAATTTATATAAGTGCAATTTTTAATCCAAAAATGAAATCAAGGCATACAATCAACCATCTAAGCATGAAGGACTAATACAGAATATATCTATAATCATAAGAATAATAGAACATGCATCAAACACATGAAATGTAATCAATCATTCCATTACATACTTCTCATCAATCAAGAACACTATCCATAATAAGAACCCTAATTTCAATCAATTTCTAATCATGTTATACAGAGAATTTCGGTATCACTCACTTTATTTCGTGATTGCTCCTAGCTTGAGCCTTTTCAATCATCAATAACTCTTCTCCTTAATTATCTTCACCTAGAAAGCAATCCCATTGGAGAGAAGAAGTGAGGAGATGATGCTAACACAAAAAGAAATACAAAAATGAAGGAAAACCTAGATGAAATCTTGTTGGAATCCTTCCTCTCTTGTTGGATGATGTGCTTTGGGGAAGATAAGAGAGAGTGAGGGAAAGAAAATGGTGGCTAAGGAAGGATTTTAAGGCAATTAGCATTTTTATAGGGTAATTATAAGACTATTAGGCTAATGGACTCACTAATTGGGTTATGAATTATCTTTACAATTTGATTTTTATTTTCTATTTTTTTATTTATATATATATATACATATATATATTTTAAATGGGCTGGGTATTAGACTATATGTTCCATTATTTGTGTCATTTTCATGGTGTCATTTCGGCAATCCGATTCCAAATCTGAGCGACATCTAATTACTTTGTTTCGTATAACATTTCTTTATGAAACTGTTATCTATTATTATATATATTCTAGCCATCGCTAGATACGTAAGAGCTCATCATTTATTTTTAATTTTCTAGGATCTAATTAATAAGATTTTCTAACTACGATGTGACATTTTGTTTATACCCACTTAAGATCTCGATATTTAGGGATTATCAGTCAGAATAAATAGTAGAACCATATTTTTTAATTAACTGGTGATTTCAAAAATTAATTAGGAAGCAACTAACTCTGTTGAATTAATACGCTGGTGGTTCGGATCTAGTAATAAAGGGGAGTATTGCTCGAATTCTTAATTAGCACTGTTAGACTCAGAGAAATACTTCTCTTCGTAAAAAAAACATATTTTAACACATTGATACATCCACGTTCTATATAAATGCTGTATGTGAAAAAAGGGATAGTATTATCTAACATCAAGGGATGCATAATAATTATATATATTTCTTAGATTGATTTTATTTTTGACACAAAACAAAAATAGATATACATATAACCTTTTTTGTTGGATAAGCCCTGCTATTTAATTTGACAATTAGAATATAAAAAACTTCTCCTTTTTCAATGCCATATGCTATCAAAGGTGGGGGACTCGAATAAATATCAACAACCTGTCAATTCTTCTGCATCTATCTTCACAAGTTATTTGTTAAAAAATAGGCAACTACCACCTATTTTAAAATGAAGGATGAATAGACTTATCATCGTCAACATTGTCCGTTCCTCCAAATAAAACTACTATAATACATTCAGCAGTAGTATTAATTCAAAATTTTGATGGAAAGTAAACTCAACACTAGTATCATCATTATTATGTGTCTTTTTCTACCCCACTCCCCTCCCAAAAAACAAAAACTACAATAGTACCTTCAACGCTAGTATCAATGAAAAATTTTAAATTCAATTTCAATTATTCCATTAACAAAATAACTATTCTCTAATTAAATCTATATCTTTACCTAGTTGCCTTAATTATACAAAGCTTTCTTGATATAAACACGATCCAATTCTTATATAATATTTGCAAATATCGGATTTTGAAGTCTGAAGCACGTGTAGTCTAGTCCTCCACTTTTGAGCTAAAATTTCCTACATCTATTATATAATAAGCTTTTGGTATACGCCTGATTTCGTTGACGATGCATTTTTAAGTCTAAATTCTTCCATTTTTGTGTGTGTGTGTGAAACTTTTAAGTCTTTCCATTTGTACATTCTCGCACGGAACACATGTTTCTCTATGCGATAGATCCTTGATGAGGATAAAATTTGGGTGAGACTTGATGTTGAAGAATCAATGGATTGATGTTGAACAATCAAATGGAGGAGTTGTGGATAGAGGTGAAATGTCACTAGAACTCAAAACTAATTGGTTCTTCTCGAAATGCATTGATGATAGAGTGGATTAGTTCATAACTTCAGCTCTTCCATTTTGGACAGAACAAATCTACTAAATTTTCTTATTCCAGATAGTAAATTAATAAATAGACCTTGCGGTTAAAAGAGAACATCCTCAGCGCTTAAATGATAAAAAAGAGAAGAATTTGATTTAATTTAACAAAAATACTAAATCATTCTAACTCATCCTCCTAAAAACCTTCCTAACACTCACATAATTATTATACTAAACAAAAGTTTATCAATTTACATGTCATTGGTCCGGTTTGACATGGAAGTAACATGAGGTTATCCTCAAACTTTTATAAAAAGAGTTTGTGGACCTCACCTATATAATGACAGGAGGAAAAAAATATAACTTTTTTCTGTTCTTTCTTCTGGCAAGAACACATTTACTCCAAAAGGATTAAGAGGGAGGAGAAATTAATTCAATTTGAGTCACCTATCAAAAATTGGATTGAAAAATAAAAGAGTTAGCAATCACTAGTTTCATGCTTTAAAAGAATTTAAAAAAAGAGTTGATTAACGGGTTGTGCCCCTTAAGACATAATCATGTCAATTTCTCCTTATTTTCATAAATGCACGTCACATCATTATCAAATACAAATATATAATAATCAAGCGGGATAATCTCGTGATCATTGAGCATTAGTAACTTTAAATTCAATTTTCAAAATCATCATTTTAAATAGGATTTATCTATATTACTCCTGTCTGAACACTGGCTGTGGGTTTGGACAGAAAAAAAAATACAAATATACAATGACAGACTGGTTTTGGTAAGTTTACTTAAGACTAGGTCAGTAATCTCTATCTTGAAGTATAGATAGATCCTGACCAAACATGCATAAATATTAATGTACCAGCCTTCAAACTTATGAACCGCGCACCAATCAACAACACCATGAACATGGCATCCTTAGTCGCCATGATGGCCGTAACGCTTATCGCCACCTCGCTGCTCGGCGTTCAAGGGTCTCCGCCGGAGAGCGTTGTCCAGTGTAAGTCCGGCAACACCAACTGCACGGTTACCAATGCTTACGGAGCCTTCCCCGACCGCAGCACCTGCCTCGTCGCAGCCGTGGCGTACCCTTCGAGCGAGCAAGAACTGCTGGTCGCCGTCTCCGATGCCTCAGCGAAGAAGCAGCACATGAAGGCAGTCACCGTCTACTCTCACAGCATGCCCCCGTTGTCGTGCCCCGGGGGCCCGAGCGGTCGCGGCCTCGTCATCAGCACCCAGCGCCTGAACAAAGTCGTGAGCGTGGACAAGGCGAGGTCGCGCATGACGTTCCAGGCCGGGATCACGCTGCGCGCCCTGCTCGACGCCGCCGCCGCCAACGGCCTCGCGCTGCCGCACTCGCCGTACTGGCAGGGGATAACCCTCGGCGGGTTGCTTGGGACCGGATCTCACGGCAGCTCGGTGTTCGGGAAGGGTTCGGCCGTGCACGAGTACGTCGTGGGGATGCGGCTGGTGGTTCCCAGCCCAGTCGCCGTCAACGGGTACTACGCCAAGGTCATCGACCTCGGAGAGGACGATGAAGATTTGTTAGCTGCCAAGGTGTCACTTGGCGTCCTTGGAGTTGCTTCTCAGGTATATGACTCCACAGATTAATATCGAGACATAATTTACAGACAATAACTCTCCGTTGGGAAAAAAAAAATGTTCACAAATGAATCAAATTAAACGATGCCAAGATTGTACTTGGTGCCTTCCAACTTCCAAGTACTCTTTTGAGGATAATTGAACAGTAAACGACTACCATGCATGCAGGTTACCATGCAGCTGGAACCAATGTTCAAGCGCTCAATCACGAACAGGGTAGTCAAGGACGCATCCTTTGAGGGCACGATCTCCGGCTTCGCCGCCACAACTCAGTACGGAGACATCGTTTGGTACCCGTCTCAAGGCTTCGTCGTCTACCGGGACGACATCAAGCTCCCGATCACGGCCAAGGGGAAGGCCACAAACGACTTCTTAGGCTTCCGAGCTCAACCCACTTTACTCATAGCTGCAGATCGTGCTTCAGGTACCTACCTAGTGATATGCTAACCAATCTTGTTTTCTTTTCTGGAATTCAACATGTTTGTATAAAATGATTAGTAGAAAAAGATAAAGTATAACTCTGTTGCCATATATATTGCCATGAATTGCAGAAACGCTATCGGAGAGAACAGGTGATGCCCATGGTAAATGCGTTCTGGCGAAAGCTCAGGTTGCAACTCTACTTGCAACGGGCATGGGCTTTAAGAACAACGATGGTGGTATCTTGGATTTTACAGGCTATCCGGTCGTTGGAAACCAAAGCGACTTGCAGTCTGCAGGTAATTAATGTGCATGGGACTTTAAGGCAGGGGGCGTACGAAAATAAATCTAAAAATTAAAACCCGTTCCGACAGAAAATTAAGATTTTTTTAAAAAACTTGGTAAAAGATTAAGTGAAGACCTCGATAATTATATAAGATATGGATTATTTTTATTTTTTGAATACTTTTAACGTAATTATATGAATTCATATTGCATATATTATGTGATTTAATTTATAGCATAAACTGTTCATTAATATTATCGTGATGATAAAACTTAAAGAAACATATATAAGCCAAAAATTCAATTGAACAAATTGATAAAACGATTTTTTTGTTGAAATAAATCACCTCATCTTTACTACTTTCACAAAAAAAATGTTTAAATAATTTAAAGATCTATATTTGCATTTTTAAATTAAAACAAACTTTATTATTCATATTATAGCAGTGTCACAAATATTGTTACCGACTATTTTTATCTCTCACTATAACACTTATCAGATAGCTATACTTAACCAACAAGAAATATTGATGTCTTCTAATTTTTTTTCATCCCATCTTCTAGAAGCCGTGTTGAATCTAGCAAACTATTTCTAAAAGGAAAAACAGAATAAGTTTTTTTTGCCGTGTCACATTGAAACTTTTGGTGAGCGCATCATCGACATTTCTTTTTTGGGTACAACAGTGAACGCATTTATTTATGTAGTGTCCCATTTCTTCATTAAGAGCAATATTTTCGTGTCGGCTTTTCGACGTACAAGTTATTATGCATGGTGGTCGCCATTGTTTCTCTCTCTCTCTCTCTCTCTCTCTCTCTCTCTCTCGGCACCGAAGAAATAATGGTGGTCACTGGGCGCACGACCACATGATTGTCTTGCATGGCATGTAACTGGGACGCAATTAATTCATTAGCCATTATTGAGCGTGCAAGATTAGCCAGTAGTGAAAATCCTGGCAGAATCATCATGATACTTGGAAAAATCCTATTATACTTTTAGGATAATTCTTTAAAGCTAATCAAATAGACAAATATTTTTATTTACTTAATTTGTTATAATATATAATAAATGAAATATAAATAATTGTTAGACCAAGTGAATGACACTTTCTAAATTTCTGTACAATTATTTTAAACTTAACTTTCTATTTACCCATTTTTTTGCCCTCTTTATTGCATTTTTCACGTAAAACATGTGTGTATTTTTCCTATTTGAGACGTCCTAACTGAGGTCCAAAATTCAAGTTAATTTTTAGATTTCTACGTGTTTAACGGTTGAAGTAGTATATATTTTATCTAAGTATTTCATTAATCATTAAGAATGAAATAAGAAAGCATTTAATTTATTCGATTTTTAGCTTTTGTTAGCTTTATAACTTAAGAAAACATTATTATTATTATTATTATTATTATTATTATTATTATTATTATTATTATTATTATTATTATTATTATTATTATTATTATTATTATTATTTATGCGGACTATATTAATTGTTTCTATATTTATGAATTATTATATGTATATCTGCATGAAGCACAACAGCGTTATCAATCGATTGCCTCTTTCAGTAGATAAAAAATATAAACTTTAATATTACTCCTTAACTTTACTTTTCTTAGCTGCAATTGTTTTTCTCTTTATTATCGAGTATATATTATATATTTCCGTCTTTTTCTAGCCAAAATGATGACAACACATACAAGTGTTAATTTATTACGAAAAATCCTAACCGGAGAATGAGCTCTGTAACCGGACAAAAAAAAAAATCTCTAACCGGTGGGTTGACGTGACGTCCCATTGATCAGGCTCATGTTTAAGGAGCAAAGAAGACGACCTAGCCACGGCCTGCGGATGGGATCCTCGCTTCAAGGGACTCTTCTATCACCAGACGACGGTGAGCATCTCGTTCGACAGCATATCCGGTTTTGTCGCCGACGTGAAGAAGCTCCGGGATGCCAACCCAGACGCCCTCTGCGGCACCGAGCTCTACTACGGTTTCTTCATGCGGTTCGTCCGCAACTCTACGGCGTACCTCGGCAAACTGGAAGACTCCGTCGACGTGGACATCACCTACTACCGTACCACCGACCCCATGCGACCGCGGCTCTTCGAGGACGTGCTCGAAGAGATAGAGCAGATGGCGCTTTTCAAGTACAATGGTTTCCCCCACTGGGGGAAGAACAGGAACATCGGGTTTACAGGGATAAGGAAGAAGCTGGGAGTCAAGGGTGACAAGTTCGTCGGCGTCATGCAGAAGTATGACCCGGAGGGATTGTTCTCGTCGGACTGGACGGACGCAGTGCTCGGGCTGCGCGGCAAGGAGATCACCATCGTCAAGAAGGGCTGCGCGCTCGAGGGGCTGTGCATATGCTCTTCCGACGACCACTGTGCTCCTGACAAGGGCTACTACTGCAGGGCTGGGAAAGTTTATACGCAGGCCCGAGTCTGCCGCAAGGTCGATACAACTGCAGCCATGTGAAAGAGATGAAAACAACATAAAATGAACAAAAAAAAAAGATTGGTTCAAGGAAAAATAAATAATAAAAGGATTTGACGTGGTCCTTTTTGTTGTGTGTGTAAAACTACGATTGTGATATTTGATTATTTGCTGAAATAAAGGCTCGGCAGCCACAATGATATTGGTGCGATTTGGTCTTGGTCGTCGTTTTACGCCTATGATTCGACGTGAATATATATATAAGAAATCATTATGGTACTGCCGTCATGGTATTCCAAAACAAAGTCAATAATTGTTATCTTTTCATATTTTTGTCACACAAACTTCTTATAATTCGTTATTCAATTACTTATTATTTGTAACTTCATAATAATTATCCGTTTAGTCAAATTTTTAGTGAATTTTGTTCGTAGCTTCAATGTAATATTCAGAACATATATGTTATATTGCGGGTCAATCTCCGATATGATATTACGAAAAACATAACGCATGCCATCCCCTACACTTCTACTTCCTCAGATGTAGTAGACTAGGTTGTCAAGATAGATCAGATCTAGGAGAAGTCGTAACATGGAAAATCTTAAGATCATATCGAGAATTATAAAATTCTACTTATTAATATATATAATATTTTTTTGATAAATTTATTATATTTAAATTTTAAATTACACCTTTCTGAATCATATTTATATTGGCTTAAAAGTTTCATGCGATGCACGGATATTATAAAAATTAATGATGTAACTATTATGTTTAAAAATTATTAAAAGTATTTTTAATATTTAAACATGATTTTATAAAAAAAAATAAAAAATCACATCATTTAAAAAATGTTGGAATCATTCTAAATAGGTATGTGTCGACTATATTAAAACCAGTGCTTTGCATATATATTTTTTACTATAATAAAAATTGGATAATATGAATTGGTAATTTTTTTTAAAATGACATAGAAAACAATATTTGAATATAAAATTATAGAATTAAATACGAATTATTTTGTTCAAACAAAAACACTAACATTTATTCAAAATTGTAATTATTTTTTAACTTAATTTCTTTTTTTATATACTTTATATGACTAACCTTTTATTTTAAGATGTTTTTTCTATTTATTGAGAAAAATAATATAATAATAAATTTATTGTGTTATATTTTAATATTTCATATTCTAAGCTTAAATTCTTGAGAGATAATAATTGATATTTTTTCTATAAAATGAGAAATTATGAAATTTATTATTATTATTATTCATGAAATAATTGTAAATGAAGTCTTCTACTTTTTATTCAAATTTAATTTAATTTTATATATTTAATCTACTTGTATATTTTTATTTATAAAAATCTTATTATATAATGAAATTTGAGAAAAAAAAATCTATCATAAATGGGGATCTTACTAAGTTTGATTACAATAACAAATATAATTACAAAATGTACCATAATGTTTTACAAATAAATACTCCTATTTGCAGACAAAATTTATTTTTTTTAGAATAAAGCTTTTTTTTAGCTATACAAATCTTATTGAATAATGAAATTTGAAAAAAATATACTATAATTATTGTATTCAAACAAATGAAGGCTCATAATTCAGGTACTTAAATTTAATGTAATTTTTAGAATTAATATTAATTTATTTTAGGCTTATATAACAAAAAGTTTGTCATAAGATAGCTTATTTCTATTAAAAAATTCAGAAAAAATAAAAAAACATATTATTTTTTATATTTCGTAATAAGTTTTATTAGAATTATAATTTGCAAATAACATTAAACAGAAGTTGTAAATAATTTTTTTATATCTTGGCTTTCTCCATGTAATTAGATGTGCTTAAAACTTCTATTTTTAGTTAAGTCAAAATTAACCTAATATGTTAAATCTAATTTGGTTTTCAATTATTTTTTATTTATTATTTATTCAAATAAAATCTACTTCTACTCAAATAAAATTTATTTTTAATCTCATTTAATTTTAATTGTACATATATTATTATCTTGTACAACAAATTTTTACTATTGATATTTTTTTCAAAGAAATACAAAACTACAAATTAATAACAAAATTCTAAAACTAGTACTTGAGTCAAATTAAATTTATTTTTTATATTTAATTTAGTTATTTATTTTTTTCTTGGTTTAATCCTATCAAGACCCTTACTTGTATTATAGATTTTAGTTCATTTTTTAGATTTTATATTTGTTATTTTAGATTATGAAACAGACCTTTTAGTATATGATGTTTTTTATTTATCAATAAAATTATGAAAACAATAACAAAATGTATTACATTATATTTCATATTTTTTATATTAATAGTAATTGGGATTAGAATTAGAAAACAACATGAGATACAAAGTCTAAAATAATTTTATGTATTTTATTATTTCTAGATGTGGTTAAAACTCCTACTCCTACTCAAATTAAATATTTTTATATTTCTATGTAAGCAATTAATTTTATTACTAAGCACCGCTGTTGTTTAAATTTCATTAATTTTTAGACATATTTATTTAGGTAACCTATCAAATACATTTCCTAATGTCTTGTTTGATTTTAAACACTTTTATTTCATGTAACCTATCGTATTAGCAATCTTGTTTGATTTTGTTGTGAACCTATATATTTTCATTTGAATCTTGATCCATCTTTAAAAATTATTATATATTTTTTAAAGTGATTTAATTGACATGTTTTAATTTGTTTTCGGCATAATTTTTAAATTATTCTAACTTCACGTATGATGAGTAGAATTAGGATTAGAACTTAAATATGAAATATTTATATTTAGTTACTTAATGACAAACAAAAAATATTATTTTATGTATCTCATCTTTCTTTTAATTATTTAAAATAATTAGGATCCTACCAATTTTGGAATCTTATCATTTAAAACAAAATAATTTATTTAAGGACATATGACTTTTATAAATAAGCTATTTGTATAAACTTAAAATACCACACGTAGACGTCCATATATCTTCTGTTGTTGAAACTTTTTTTCGATAAGTTGATGGATTAGTGCTTTTAGATTACATTGGTATATTAATATATTAATCCTCCATAGTTAATATTACATTAGAATTAGTATTTATTAATATTGTAATGTCTCAACATTCGACCCCGCCACATGGCGAAATTTTCGTTTGATCGTTATTTTTTTTTATATTTCTTTGACTTTTTTGTTGACCCAAATGGTAAAAAAATATGACATATAAGCGGAACACTTAATAAATAAATTAATACAACAAATGAAGAAAAATGCGAAAACTAAATAGAGAAAGGTACATTCAGATGTCTCAACATAAGGCATATAAAAATCCATGCCATAGTTACAACTCAATAGGTCACGTATAAATGAACACACAACTCGATATAAAAGAATCGTAAGACTCCAACTAAACTATAGATAGCTATGTGCACATACCATCCGAACTGTAACCGTCGCACACACATCAACTCGACACGTATTCAAATCAAGTACCTGTGGGGATCACACAAGGAGAAAACTCAACTGTTATCGTAAAGTTAAAAATGAGTTTGTATAAATCATAAGATAATTTCATCAGAAAAGTGCATGAAGCAAGCATATAAATCATGTAGGAAAATGGATCATTACGAGTACTACAAGAATTTGATCCATTAGCTACCGATTTTAGTGACTCCATATTCCGTAGCAATCTTGTCACAGTTAAGGACATATTAGTGACAGATTTGGGACACGTTTAGTGCACCATCTCTGCAAACCTAACTGATAATGTAATGACAAGATTGTGACCATATTAACTACAGAAATCGTGGTCACTAATATCAATCGGTATATTGTAATAAATCTATCCCTAAATTGTGACATTAATCTGTCTCTAATCTGTTTCAAATTTTGTTACTAACAGTTACAAATTTACTACAAATTTGGGACATATTTAGTGCACCACCTTCACAAACTTAACTAAGAATATAGTGACAACATTGTGATCACATTAACTACTGAAATTATGGTAACTAATATCAATCGATATATGATAACAAATCTATAAATAATCTATCTCTAAAATGACACTAATCGATCTCTATTCTATCTCAAGTTTTTGTCCCTAATAATTACAAATTAACTACAAATTTAGGACACGGTTAGTGTACCATATCCATATACTTAATTGACAATATAGTGACAAATATTATGGTCACTAATATCAGTTAGTATATTATAATAAATCTATAATTAATTGGTCCCTAAATTATGACATTAATATGTCTTTAATCTGTCTCAAATTTATCACTAATAGTTATAATTTCTGTTACATATGATTGATAGATGACAAAAAAAAATTTGAATTTAACAAAGTGCAGTAAATATTTTATTACCATTTCATCACCCAAATTTATAAATAAGTATCATTCTACTCATTCTTTACTTGGATAATGTCTTAACAATTATGAGTATCTCAAATATTTTTTATTCTTTATTTAATAATTTGAATTATATATCTATATTTTAAGGTTAATGTGAAACTTATAGTATAAAATTTAACTCACAATGTGAAACTTATAGACGTTCTCCCCCACACTGACATCAACCTTTCACAGTGAATTCTTTCTTCTTCCTCCTCCTTTGCCTCGTCGCCCAAGAGTTCGCCCCATGTGGCTTCTTAGCCAAACGAGGAAGGAAAACTTCCCCCTTTGCAGCTTGGCATCGGGGGATAGTATGAAGACCTTCTTGGGGATGCTGATTGTCGAAAGCCTACGATGGGAGGTCGGCTTCTCGAGGAGATGGTCGAAGTAGGTTTGCATGATGTCGTGGATGTTGAATACATCCATTGCCATGGTTATCTCCTCAACGCGACCAGTTCCATGCACGATACGAATGGCGTCGAAGGCGCCGCATGGAAGGATGTAGGAGATTATGGCATAATTGTGTCTATTGATGTGCGACCCAAATCGTGTGATCATCGCACAATGCTACCAATTTATAAAATTAATATTTCAAATATATAAAATTATTAGGAACATATATGTGTATGCTTTTTGTTCGGTACGTTGACAATTAAATTTCTAAGTATAAAAAATGAAATAATATTTCATACAAAGAATTTAGTAAGTAATTAATCACATAATAACATTTTATGAATGAAATATTTTATAAAGTTTACATTCACATACTAAAATTTACTAATTTTTTTAAAAAATATAATATGATTCATAAGCTATTGTTATGTGGCTACATAAATATTGTATTATAATGCTTTATACACAAAAATAATAATAAATAGAAAAATCAGGTGGCCAGGGGGAACCCACCCCTCAACATAATTTATATTACCATAAAGTTGATAGGAAAAATATTTCCCCCAAAAACCTCACGGCTGCCCCAATCCCTCCTAAAAAAACTTGGCGGTCCTTCAAGCAGGTGTGCACGCTCGATCGTCGAAACTCCACCAAAACCTGGCGGTTCCAAAAATATTTTTGTGCACAGCCGACGAAACTACATCGGCGATTGATCATCGAACTTTGCAATGACAATCAGGTGCATGTGCTTCTCCCCCATCCCTAGCGTGTTTTTTGGTACTTTTTGTGCTTTCATTTGAGAAATTTCACCTATTCTACCTTTGTTATGCTTTTAATCCTCTATTCTTCTCCAGCATGACCGCACGAATCTTGGCAAGCTGAATAATTTCTTTAGGATTTTTCAAATCTTTCTCTCCTTTGTAAGAATATTGCATTGGGACATTCCTCAGTTTCCCTCTTGTCTAGGTTGAACGACTAAGATCATCTTGTTTTGCCCTTTTTTTTCTTAAGGAAATCTTATTGTGATTGGTCCAAAATAATCGAGCAGAATAATAACAAAAATCTGCCTGTTGCGCCATGCATTTGCTTTGCCAGGTTACTTAGCCCTCTCAGTTGTAAGTGATTTTTCCGATCTATTTTTATTACCAACAAAATGCTGAATATGTATATACCCACCTCTTGTAGATGCCTTTAATGTTGTTGAATGCATCGATATACTTTAGTTGCTTAATTAAATATTTTTCTAAGTTCCTTCATGAGTTTGCATAAAAGCATCATGATGAGTCGGGTCTTATACATGTTGTCTGATTGGCTAAAGAGTGATCGTCGGTCATATTGTATTAAATTTGCTTCAAGTCTTAAACTTGCAAGTAATACCATTTGGTATAATATTCCTCTCTGCTCATAAGAATATGTATACTGTCAGGAAGGCACATTATAATGAAAATTTCACAGCATAGAATGGATATTTTTATGTTTCTTATATATACCATTTTGTTTTATGATGATGTTTTCTCCTGTAAAGAAAAGTAAGCTAAAAGAATTGAGTAATAGTTCAAGACATTTCTAGAGAGTTATAGTTCTTCATGGCCTTCAACTCTTTGTTACTAATAAGTAATTTCTAGTGGGTGTAACATTTGAATTTCTCTAGAAGAAAAAAAGGAATTTCAGGACAACTGTTTAGTCAGAATTTAGGAACGAGAGGGCCAAGGCGCATACCTGCCGAAAGATGGAGATGGCCAAGGTGATATAAAAATTTGATTATCTTTCATTTTGTACATATTTTATAATTCATCTTTTTAATTTTATATTTTGTTCAATCTTAATATCCAGTGGTTCGTGAAATTATATGTTGGCTAGAAGGTGACAACTGTAATCTTGGTAATCCATCGAAATGTTGTTTCTTCCCATTTTAAACTATATCTGTCCCCTCTTTTCTCTTCCTTTTTTTTCATTTTCTTGTGTTATGTAGTTAATGCATTTGATCCATGAGGGCTGCAGTGGTTCCCCTCTTTTGTCAAGCTTTTTGGCCTCTCTTCTTTGGGGTGACAATCTTAAGGAAACGAAATGAGAAATTCATGAGCTTAAAGTGAATTTGGTCTTCTTAAGCAGGGAGGAAGAAACATTTTTTTAAGAAGAAGGAAGAAACGTTTAATAAATCTAAATGCTGAAAATATTTGGTACAATTAGATCAAGCATATTAAACAAGGTCCCCTTACCAAATCTCCATAAGATATATTCCAGCTGCACAAATGCAAAGGATCTTGTCTATCATCAGTCTAATGTTAAGAATTCTACTAAGTAAATATGTCAACTTATGATATGCTTATAATTCATTATATATTGTTCTAACCAATTAGTTATCTACTTGCATGTATAAACAGTCATGATTCTTCAAGGAAGAGGTCGTCGTTCGTCAACATTTGGGTCATGGTCAAGGCCTTGTGCTCTTGTGTCACCAGTTGCAAATATAGCGACCCCTCCTTCTAGATGAAGTGCAACAATTGAAAGTAAGTAAAAAATGTTTGCTATATTTTTTTTATAATTTACTGTCGATTATAATTTTATTTTTTCCTAAAAGTTCCAACATTTGAAGCACCACAAAAATCTGAACTCTTGTTAGCCAGGAACAATAGCAGGCAAGAGAGCCCTCATAGGTGGACGTGTTGGGATCAATGATCCAAAGAAAACGTAAGTAATTGTGATCATAGTTTTCAAATTAAATTTATACTAACTACTGTTATACATTGTTAAATATATAGAGTTACTTTTACACGGGATAGTATTGTGTGATATATTAGCAATCATGTGATTGGGAAATTGTCGTCGAATGCATCGTCGTGGCACAAGGTTCTGATGGATCTTGAGGAGTAAAATTTTAAAAATATTTAGAGCTAATCAATATTTATTTTAAATTAATATTTTTTTTCTTATTTTAGGAGAATCATAAATTTGAGCCTGAGCTAACCAAAGAAATCATATGAAAAGTTTTTATGCATGTCGCCAAAAATCGTCTACGTGGGCAATTGTACAATTCTAGACATAAAGCGACGAAAGCAACAAATAATAACACATTAATTTGTCTACTAACTCATTTTTGTCTTATTTCAAGAAGAGTATAATTCTAAAGTGAGTAAGAAGTATGGTGAAAATTCGGATACATAACCATCACTCAATGTGGAATTATGAAAAGAAACATGCGGAACAACTAGGGAAGTATATCTTCGAGGATTGGGTACATCTGTCTCATCGACTGGGCCCGCCACGTTTGCAAGGCAAAATGGCAATGGTTCGTTCTCTTTATCATTTGTGCAGGATGGTACGATTGATCGTTTTAAAGATGTTGTCAGCAATGTCGTAGATGATCACATGAAGAATGCATTCTGGATAGTTACTGTCAACCAGGAGGAGCATTTGAACAAATGCTCAATCCACTTTTGATCAATTCAATGGATGATGCTGGATTGAGCTTTTCGTCATCTAATATAAGAAATGATTGATGACTAGAGTTACTTGCTAGGCTTACCACCACTATTTTGGTTTGTGTTTTGAGACATGTTGAACTATTTAGGTTTACATTTGAGACTTGTTACATTGGTTGTTATTTTATTAAGTTGAACTTATATAACATATATTATGTAAGCCTTTTGCTACTTGCGTGATGAAGAATGTCATATTTTTATTTTGTACTACTTGTTAATGTTGATTATGATATACAAAGATTTTTGTTATATTGATTATTGTATATGGGTCATTTATATTATTGTACAATTGATAATTTAATATAAACAAATATTATTGTGAAAATTTATTGTTAATTTGTGACCCATTTGGGACGATTTCGAGACAATATGCAAATTGTGAAAATCAATTATGATAAAATTTAGCTACCATGTAAGGACAAATTAGCCACACCAAAGTTGTAGTTGTTTTACTAGTGTAATAGTTACGAATTAGTGACAAATTAATTACCCGTTTTGAGTTGTAATAGTTGAGAGTTGTCACAAAATAGGGACGGATTAGCGACACCAGCACACATGATTAGCTACGAAAATAGAGACAGAAATTTTGGTCAGTTATTAGCGACAGATGTGTGTTGTCCCAAATTCGTAACAAATTTGACATAGATAGAATTAGCGATGGTATTACCTACAGATTTGCTACAGATTTCTCCGTAGCTAATCGATCAAATTCTTGTAGCATCATGAAGAATCAATAGGTTCATGAAGAATCAATAAAGATGTCATAGGTTCATGTTCATTCATTTCGTTTCCTTTTTGTATTCATGTTCATTGTTGTATTCATCATTCATGTCCGTCGTCCGTATTTATCATTCATATTCATTGTTCATGTTTATAAGGACAAACTCCTTTCGTTCATCTTTGGTCATTCATGTTCTTTCATCTTGTCCATAGTTTGGAAGAGCTCTTCACTTTTAGGGAATACATTACAAATACACAAGTGTGTAACTATGTAGATCATGGTGAGTCAACGAGGGATCAATGCCACGGTCAGTCTTGTCAAATAAGATGACTTCGCGTAGGACGAAAACATCTGTAGAGAGAAACTCTCATCTAGATAGGGCAAATGATAACCCTCCATAATGTCTTATAATTCATGAGCCTCTCTTTCAATCACATAGATCGATCAAGATCGTGGGGCGCAATGGTGGCTCCTAATCATTCTTTAGGTTCACTTTATTCAGTATCAAGTGGACAGAAGCTTAACAAATCAGAGTGTTTCGACTAAAGTCATATTCTTTATGTCCACATATCGAACGCCCAAAAGTCGAGCGATCTTCGAGTTGAAATTCATTCACCAATCATCCGAAAAGAGAGTGAACACTCGTTTATTAGTGTTTTTCGGTCGAACGGAAGGTGAGCGATCATCCGATCTGTATTCATTCTTTGACTGTTCCAAGATCGTATACAATCGATCGATCGAGAGGAGGTTTGGTCGTCCATTATCACATGAGTCAGTCAGTCTTCTGATCAAAAGTTTCGGTCGGCCGAAACTAGACCGATCTTTCATTAGGAACAATGTCATCTTCTTCCTCGGTCGGTCGAATTTCTCTGTCAACTGTCAAAAGTTCTTTTGACGAGGCACTCCAGATTGGTCGTCCGAAATAGTTTTGGTCGACCGGTTGGTTATTGTCGCCATAATTGAGTCTCGATATTTTTTTAGTTCAGTCGTCCGACAGAGCTTCGGTGTTTCACTCTGGTCCATATCGATCGTCCAATCGAGTTTCGAATGTCTGGAATGACGTGTCGCTCTCTGTTGAGCTGAATCAAATGTTCGAAAGGGTTTCGGTCATCCGGTTTAGTTCGACAAATTTTTTGGTACAAACAATATCTAGCACTATCTAACTATTATTACTAACACATAACATGAATCCGAAGCATATCTAAACATAAATCTCATCATAAACGTATCATTCATAACACTTTCTTTCATACATCGTAACTTGTCAAATTTTCTTACTATGAAGCATAAGACGATTTCCAATCTATCTTAATTCTAGTCAACATAAACTATCAACTCAGAGACATGAAACAAATCATCTAGTAACTATATAAGTCATACCCTAATAGATCTAATCATTCATCACATGAACAAGTCATAGCATCATATAATATCATTTGGCCAAAATATAAAGTCACTGAAAATCAGGTAGGAAAACTCTATAAATTCACACAATATGATCTCTACTCCCATTAGAATGAAATAAGGTTGTCAAGATCTCGATCTAGATCTTAAGATCTTACGATTTTACGATCTTACGGACTCCTTCCGATCTCGATCTTATCTTAAGGATCTTATGTGTAAGATCTTAATATGATCTTAATTTTGGTCACACGATCTTACGATCTTATCCGATCCTATATGCTCTCATATGATTAATATAATTATTTAAATATTAATTTAAAATATATTTATGATAATAAAAATTAATTTACATGAAGTTAAATACATTTTCTTTTATTTTTAATATATTTTGATATAATTTGACTTAAGAATCGATAAAAAAAATGTCTTAGTGGAGTATCATTTAAGATTTCAATGCGAAAATTTTGTCAAAAATATATTTATTATTTTAATAATATATTATTTTATCAATAGGTAGGATATTACGATCCTCGATCCGATCTTACGATCTTCGATCTTATGATCCCCCTCCGATCTTATATAAGATCCCGGTCTTGACAATCTTGGCATGAATCCTACATCTACCGAGGCCCTTAGAACATGCAATTCCATCAAGAAATCTACCCCATGACCCAGATCCCGAAAAGACACCACTTTGAAGTCGCACAGTATGGTTCATCTTTGCCGGATCAAGCTCTAGTTACGCTTTCCCCATCCTACGTCACTTGTGCCCAAGGTACCTGCCGGATTCACACATTATTTTCTGGCCGAGACCAAAAAGAGAACGGGCAGAGGAAACAATGGAGAAGATGATAAAAATGGGGAAGAAGAAATGAAGGAGAGAGGTGGGCTTTTAGGAGTATAATGGTGGAGGTTACGTGACTTTTGATTTCTAGAGATCATGGACAAAAGAGCTACTGATCTCAAAAGTTAATGGATTGCACTGAAGAGGGAATCAAAGCTGATCGTTCGTCAATTCTTTTCTCTGTTGCACTTCCGAATGCCAAAAAGTGTTTCGATCGTCGGGTGATGCGTCAGTTGAGCTGTCGACTCATCGCGATATCGAGCACCCATTTTGGCTTTCGGTCGCACGAAAGTCCAATGTCAGATAATAATAAAAGTTTTATTTTTTTATAAATTTTGGTGTGTTACAAATATTATATAATATCCTTTTATTTTTATTCTTATAAATATTTTAATAAATAAAGAATCCTACTTCTAATTAAATTAGTTTAGCTTTTAAATTTAATCAACAAACTTTTATTATAAGATATTTTTATTTTCTGAAAATTATGAAAATAAGAATAGGCCATATATATGTTATTTTTCATATGTATCAATATTATTATATAATGAATTTTTAAATAATATATTTCTTTGTTTAATTAATAGAATCATACTTTTAATCCAAATAGATTTTTAATAAAATAATTTTGCTTCTAAGTAAATTAGATTTGTCTTTGAAAGTAATCTTCTTATATTAAAATATTAATAGAGTTCTAACTTCTAATAGGTGTTAAATCCAATGCATTCATGATTTAAACTATTAAAATTAGTTAAATTTTATTATTCGACATGTGTCATCGTGATATTTCACCATTTGTCGCGACCTCGTGCTTCTACATCTCCTTATAAATTAGAGAAATAATTTGTTAATTCATCTAATTCCCTTTTATAGTGTTTGAACTTAGCCCAAGTTCCGGTACGTTTTGCCAAACATATTACGTGACCATAACTTGAGAAGATTTGATCACTTGATGCAAATGGAGAACTTTGCTTGAGCGAGAACTTGCTCCTTTTTTTTCTTTCAATTTTTTACTATATTTTAATTAGTAAAATATTATTAATTACTATATAATATTAATATTATTCATCAAAATATTTTTATTTTATCTTAAATAATTATCAATTATTCTATTTTATTTATTAATATAATATTATCTGGCTGATTAATATAATAACTATTTTTTAAAATATAATATTAACATAAATATTTTTCATAAATTATAATATTAATGTAAATATTTTCTTACATAATTATTTTAACTAACTAAATAAATAATATTTAAATTTACTACAATTTTATACTTAAAAAATAATAAATTATATTCTTAATTCTTACTTTTTATTCAAACACCTACTAAGGACGCTCTCAATGTCACTTCTCTAGTACTTAATGTCACTCCATATTTTCTATTTTATCTTTATCTTACTTTAATTAGTCTTCTCTCGCTTCTCCATATGTGTACCTTCAATTTCAGTTCTCACTTTCCATCCACCTTTTTTAATTAATTAATTAATTTTTCTTTACTCTTTTCTCTACTATCTCTCTCTTCATAAATTCGTGTTTTTATTTTTTATGATTAAAAGATAATATGAAATATGAGAAATATATATATAATATGAAAAAATACAATTGTATTAAATATATAAAACATTGGAAAAAATATGAAATAAAACTAGTAAAAATGTAAATAAATTACTAAGCCTTTTTAAACAAATTGCATATTCTAATAATTTACTAAGTCTTTGTGTCTTTTTTTTTTGACATAATTTACTTTATATATTTTGAAATTAAACATATATTCAATATTATAATCATTTAATATAATACCCTTTTTATATTTTCTTTCTTATGTTTTGTCTCATTGAATCCCACCCAAATTCTTAAATATAATAGTATTGTATAATATAAATGGAACACATATTAATTTAATGTAAATTGTAATAGACATATAAATTAGTTTTGGAAAATATAAGATAAATGAGTTCTAAAAAAATTGGAAAAATGACACAAAGACTTATTAAATAATCAGAATATACAATTATTTCTATAAAATTATTTGTTATTTTATTTTTAGTACTTTATTTTCACTTACACTATTTTTTTATTTCCATTTTATTTCTAATACTTTACATATTTGATGCAATTTTAGTTTTGAATATTAATTAAATTTACATGTATGTATCATATCTCATATTATATAAGTATTATATGTTTACCATAACAAAATAAAAGCACTAATCTGGAAGAGAGAGAAAGTGGAGAAAGGAAATGTAATTACAATATTAATTAATTTAAACAAGTTTGGTGAAGAATGGGAATTCAAACGGCACAAAAGGAAGAAGTGAGAGAATTCTAATGAAAGTAAAAGAATAAAGTGAGAAATGTGGAGTGACATTAAATGATAAAGAAGTGACACTAAGGGCATCTTATTAAAATTTATTTATCAAATCAACTTTTAAATTTTCATAATTACATTTTTCATTTAAACATCACATCTAAATTTTTTTATCAAATCATTTAGTTTTTAAGAACTAACATAAACTTAAAATTCTCAATCTAAACACTGTCTTTGAGTCCCATTTATTTTCCTCTCTTTTTAGGAAATAATATTCTCATTTAAGTTTGAGATATTAATTTATTAGTCTATTCATATCTATATAAATTTCATGATACATATAATCATATATTATATTTATTTTGATCATTATTCTAATTATTTGAAAAATGTTAAAGTTTAAATACTTTATGAATACTTAGTGATTCATACAAATGTTTAGTTATCCTTAGTTATAATTAATATTCAGTGAAACATATGATGAATATTTGGTGATCCATGTAAATGTGATTCATGTTAAGCTTTATCGCCAATAATTAAATTATTTGTATTTATTTACTTATTCGTACATAAAAAATACTTATAATATGGGATTAATGTACCTCCAAAGCACCTTCCGCTTTGGAGGGATGTTGAGTGCATCTCAACCGTTGATCCACTCATCAATGAATCTGATCAAATTTGATGATTTAAAAATATCAATTATCTCAACCGTTGATATTGAGATGCGCTCAACATCCCTCCAAAGTGGAAAGTGTTTTAGAGGTATATTAATCCCTTGTAATATTATTTATCTTATAAATTAAAGGAATTATTTTGTAGAACATAAAATATGATCATTAAAAAAATGATTGATATGATATCATCTGTCAAAATCAGAGTCAAGAATATCTTTGTATTTATTTATTCCATGACGTATATAACTTATATTTTTCAATCTCCAATTATATGTGTCGGTAAGAAAAATATGGATCACAAATTGTATATGGCTATAAGAAAAATGATGGTATGTGAAAGAATAAATTTTTTAAATAATAATTTAATAATATAGCTCCTGGGTTCATTGTAAAGGAATAGATAATATGCTAAAAAATTCATAGAACTTGCACAACAATGACATTTTAATAAGGAATAAAACTATATTAAAAATGATATGAATATTAAATAATGCTTAAAAATATTTTTTTGAAAAATAATTATGTAATGTAAATTAGAAATTATTTTGGATACATTTTTTTGAAAATTGTATGACATGTTTAGGAATATTAGTATATGAAACTATCATATTATTTTTTCATATGTTATACATACATGATTATGAATTTAAAGTAAAATTTATTCATATATGTTATTATGATATTTTAAGTGTAATATGTCATACTTAAATTATATTTTCATATGAATTTGTTATTCTTGCACAGAATTATGTGATATTTACTTTGAGTGTGACACTTATGTAAACTGACATGATAATTAAATAATGTATAATTAAAATATGCATATCATTAGTTCACTACGTCAATTGGACTATATAATAAGAATTTATTTTCTTTATAAAAAAATATTTGAGCATATATGAAATTATGTTGCATATTAGGCATGATATGCATTTGTGAATTCTTATGAGATTAATTCACATTAATGTACAAAATATTTTGTCACATTTACTTAGCATTCATGTGAAATATGAACATTAATTATGACAAATTAAATTTCCTTATAAATAGGAATATGTGCAACATGGTACATTTTGGTTACACTTGAAATATTTTGAATATTTTTTTGACATGATTAGATTTATACAATAAAATTAATGAACAATACATGCATAATATTTTGAATTATTTATTTATGTAGATGATTGGAATTATGTGACATAAATGTTGAATTATGCATGTGAATTATTATCATGCATGTGATTAATTACAATAGATAAAATTATAATGTAATCACAATATTCTATAACGAGTAAAAGGAGTTATTTTATAGAACTCAAAATATGCCAAACAATTTTGATCAAATATGATCATAAAAATTTATGATAGTAACTAAATTCTTTGTGTTTATTTACTTCTTGATATAAAAATTATTATAATGCGTGTGTCATAAAAATAATATGTATAACACAATCATAAATGAAAATGACTATTTGACACTGATACATTTTAAAATTAAGAATCAAATAAAATAAATAATAATAATGTGAGTAAAAATACCTTTTAATATTATTTCAATAGAGATATTTCTGTTGGAATCTTCTAGTTAACACAATGACATGTGTGGCTTAAGATTATACCACACCATAAAATTTATTATTATGTTCTAAATTGCAATGGTTTTTATAAGCTTAAAAGGCAACAAATGAAGTAAATTTGTGCTGTATAGTTTAACATCACATATGTGATATACTTTTATTCTCATATATTTTTTCTTACCTAAAAAAAGTTTACTTGCTTACTATGCATCAAGCAATTTATCATTTCTGTTTGAGTTGTTAATGAAAATGAAGTGTAGTTTTTTTAGGTTCTGTCAATGCTATATTTTTTTTTCTTTTTAAAGTGAATGAGATGTAGTTATATGTTGATGTGTAGTTAGATAATAATAAAATGATAATCCCATAATAATTAAAAAAGGTCAGGCTATCATATTAGTTAAATTTATATATTCTTAATATGATCATATATTAGTTACAAGATAGAAAATGAACAATATTTTTTTTTACATTGATCAATTAAAAAATCTTAGGCTATAATACGTTTGTTAAATTAATTAATGTATTCTTAATATAATCATGTTAGTTACATGATAATAATTGAATAACAAATTTTTTTTACATGATTTTTCGACCACTATCGCATGATTAAGGGTGTGTTTAGCTAAGCTTATAAGTCAATTAAAATGACTTATAAGTAGTTTTGAAGTTTTTTTTTAGTAATTGAAAAAAAATGATAAGCACTTATTTTACTTACTTATAAGTCAAAAAAAATAAGTTGGAAAATCTCAACTTATTTTGTTTGAAAAGAAAAAAGCTAATCAATTTAAACAACCAAGGTATTATTTTGTCTATACATAACTTTTCTTCCATATTTATTCTATTATATATTAAGAATTTTTTTTATCATTTGACTAAAATAATAACTTATAAATTTTTTATTACTAAATATGTAACTATTTATTTTTTAAAATCAGCTTTAGTTATTAAAGTACTTATCGGCACTTCAACTTATCAATTATTTTATATCAGCTAAGCCAAATGGCCCTAAATTTCTCACCATCTTTATTTATTTTCAAATAAATATATTTGCACGATTAGTTTATATCACAATTTAATGTTGAACATGTAGTATTGTATGGATGTGCCAAAGTGCCATTCTCTCTTTTCTTATTAACCTACATCTAAAATAATAATAATAATAATATTATTATTATTATTATTATTATTATTATTATTATTATTATTATTATTATTATTATTATTATTATTATTATTATTATTATTATTATTATTATTATTATTATTATTATTATTATGTCTAACAATTATGAATAATTATTTATCTGATACCCCAATAAAATTATAACATATATATCATAATTATTATCATATTTTGCTATTTTAGTTATTGATATTATTTGTATCGTTACCTCTTCTAATTACCATACATATTAATTAGTATTAAAGAATATATTTTGAAATATATATATATATATATATATAAATTAAGGACATATAGCAATATGTTATCATGTCAAATGTCATCCTCTCATGGATACTACTTTTTTTAATATAGTATAGATATAGATAGTTTAGATTAGTGTTTAAAACTTTGTCACATTGCGGTTTTGAGACCATGGAGCTTTAAATTCTGTTTTACAACATCAAAATTAGCATTTTAAGTAGCATTTAGTGATTTAAACACTATTTTTTCTGTTTGGTAAATGACAAAAATGAATAGCGTGTAGCATTTCATATGAAAATATTGAAAAGTTATTTCTACTAGAGATTAGAGGTTAGCATTTTTTTATTTTTTTCAATTTTACCCTTATTCAAATATATTATTTCTTTCTAACTTATATTATTATTTTCTCATTATATTTTATAATAATAAAACTATATTTTTTTTATATTCATGCTTAATTAATTACAAATTATTTATATGCAAATAATGAATGAAAACTAATTTAATAATTAATTTTTTATATCATGGGTGAACTATATAAATTTTATTATCGATATAAATTTCTATATATCTTAACAAAAAATAATTGTGAAATTTTATTTTATTTAATTGAGATATAAATAGTTTATTTATTATTATTATAATAAAATTTGTGTAGTGCTTTAATTGAATAATTTTTCATATGTTTAATTTTGTCATTTTATATTCATCAGCTAATTTTACCGCTAAATTTACCAAACATCTATTTGCTAAAACCTCTAACTCATAACCATTATCCGCTAGTTAAATCGTTATCTGCTATCAAACATCTATTCGCTAATCAAATCGCTAATAATGATAAACAGAACCTTAATAAGGATCCATGCAATTATGAGAATGATAATTTTAAGGACTAATTAAACATGTATTTAATTATTTCAAAAGTAAAAAAGATCATCTATAATTGCCTTTTGCGTATAACTTATTTACATTGTTTTAGTTACACAATTAATTATCTGACTCGTAAACTGATGTCATTAATTGTAATAGTTATTATTTATCCTAGAGGGTATAAAAAATGGGTCTTCTAACCTTTTCTTTTCATCCAACCATGCATAAAAAATGAAAAAAATATACCTATAATAATTACTGTTATAATAATAGAAAGAACATCCATTGAAGTAAATATTCTATACATGAAAATTTATGCTGCAATTAAATTTTAATTACTTGTACTCTTATTTCATAACATTATTATTTATTCATATATAAGGTATAATTTCTGCATACGGTAAATGGTTATTTACATGGGTAAGGTGCCATGAGAACCTGTGTACCCACATCTGGTAATTTCATCAACACATTTACTACCAATTTATTGGCATTCACTATCTTTATTATTTTAATCCCTTCTAACATCACCATATCATCCATCACCTTTTACTATTCATGATATATTATACATATTAACAATTATCTATACACTTAAAATTTTAATTATTATTTACTTTGTAAAAGTATGGTATAAAAATTGTTAAAGATTATAGAATAATTTTGCAAGTAGCCTAATAGAAATTCAAAACTAAATAAAAAAATACCTAAGAATTATTCTTTTATGTAAGAATCTTATAATTTTGTCAGCACATACTTAAGGTTTCACTACATTTTTCATCTTAAATTGCTTGCTATCATTAATAAAATTCATTCTTGAAGTCATAATGCATAACACACTCATTGTTAAAGTAAATAAAATAAATCATCAATAAAAATATTTATTCAAGATAAAAGCATATTTCGTTGAAATAAAAATGTATTGAAAAGAAAAAAAATTCTTACCTTATAGTTTCTTATCATGCAACTCGTGTGAATGGTGAGTGAAGATTTTTTTATATATATTGTAACCGAATTTTTTAACATATCATTAATATATTAGGAACACTTGTGTTATGCCAAATGTCAATGTCTCCTTAAAAATTATCCTCCTTTTAATAATATATATAGATATAGATTACATCAAAATATGTTGAAAATGAAGAAAATATATAAAATCTCATCTAAATTAATTATTACAATAAATATATAGTTGTATTAATATTTAAATGATTATATATGATCGGATAAGATCTTAAGATCGTGTGACTAAAATTAATGTCATATTAAGATATTATATATAAGATTCTAAAGATGAGATCAAGATCGGTTAAGTGTAGTAAAATTATAGGATCTTAAAATTTAGATCGGAATCTTAACAATTCTGATGATGACCGCAATATTTTTTCCTTAGTTGGTATCAATTTTTTTATAAGCTCCATCGATCACGGATGCATGGTGGTCTGCGCAGTGCAATTTCCTGTAGGAGATTTAAGGAGCATCATCGGTCCGTGGAATGCGACAGGACACATATCTTTAGTTAGGAGTGTTCACCGGGTCAGGTCGATCAGTGAATGACTCGACTAGACCCAAATCAGATTGAATCGGTTCGAATTGAAACCAACTCAATCCGAACTCTACTCGGCTGGTCGGGTGCAGGTTGGTTTCAACCCGAGTCGACCCGACTCTACCCGATCGACCCGTTTTTTATTTTATTCTTTTTTAGTTAAACTTAAGCTTATTTTTAATTTAATTTTTTTAAAAAAATTGAAATAAAATGTTTTAAGTACAAAAACAATATTAAATAATTCAAAATTTATTAATGCGATCCGACTCGACCCGAATCGAGTTGGATCAAATTTGACCCCCAAAACCTTGGAAGACTCCTATCTTTAGTAGCTTATCTTGTGCCAATAACATCACAAGATAGATCCTCTGATCTCGTCTTCCCCATCTACTAATATAGAGTTCATGGTAGAGTTAATAGCATTACTATTAAAAATTTTTAGAAGTATATAATAACTATTTTATGAACTTTAATAGAAAAAACATCACCAGATCGAATCGTGTATACCGACCTGGACCTCAAAGAAGGCCCCGTCGCTAGTCAATCAGACCGTAGGCCGAAGGCCCTGTCAAAAATTTTAAACTTAAAAACAGTTGAAAAGTTGAGTTTTGTTGGAGCCCAATACTTAAGCGAAGGGCTCCTCTAAAAATAGGCGTATACTGCTTAAAGTGGCGGGCGCACGGTATTCTTTAGTAAAAGGCGAAAGAATAGTTCGCTCTGCACCCACCACGTGTCACGGGGTCGTTTTTCGCTCGACCGACCCATGCGGTGCCTAGACGTGCCCAACGTCTAGGCAAACTCTTTTGAGCGCTTTGCGGAAGTTTGCTTATGCCACTTTTTGTATGCCACAACTTTTAGGACGCACGGTCCCGAGCGGACGCTTCTTCGGTGGAGGCGTTTGTGAACAAATGGGCACATCGGCGTAACGCTCGATTGCTTGGGACGCTTTGGGACGCTCTTTTGTGGGTTGTCACCCCACGCTTGAAGCACGATGCTAGATTTAGGGAAGCTTGAAATCTTTGTTGAGTAAATATGAATGATTACAACGCTTCGGGGGAGGTCTAGCGGGTCTCCCCTACTATACCACCGTTTCGGGTGGTAGAATTGCGATGTGTGATGTGGAGGACCATCTTCGGGGGTGCACTTTTTTGGAGTGCAAATTACAAAACTGCAACCACCACACTTAGAAAATAAACTAAGTACAAAAGTGGGTTGAAAAGGAAAATACATGGTAAGATAACTCGACGTACCCCGGGGAGAAGCCCCCGGGACATTCTCCCCAACTCAAGTCAGCGATGTCCCTGGAGCTGCGACTTGGAATTCTTCAATCTTCTGCTTGAACTGCCACAAGTCTTCGGCTGTCTCCCAACTTGTGTCAGCGTCCGGTCTTCCGCTCCATCGAACAAGATACTCTTTCTTTCGATTCTTCGTGCAGACGGTGAGTACTTCTTCAACTTGATCAGTAAACTGCTGACGGATGACCGACGGGGCGCGGTCTGAAACCCCACGCCCGAGATCTTCAGTGTCTTCAACGAAAGGCTTGAGCAGGCTGACATGGAAGACGGGGTGTTGTTGCATCTGAGGCGGGAGCTCCAACTTGTAGGCCACCTTGCTTACCTTCTTCAGGATCTTGAAGGGGCCCTCGTAATGCCTAACGAGGCCCTTGTGCAGATTCTTCCCACTTAGTCGAATATGTTGGACCAGCTTCACCAGGACCAAGTCTCCGACTTCAAAGTTGACGTCCCGTCGGGCGGTGTCCGCCCACTTCTTCATGCGTTTCGATGCCTTGTGCAAACATGCTCTCGCCATGTCATTCTGCTCATGCCATTCCCTCGCCATGCGGTGAGCGGCAGGGACTTTGCCACCATAAGAAGTGGCGACGGCCTGGGACGTCAGAGGTTGCTGCCCCGTCATTATCTCGAAGGGACTCCGATTGGTCCACTCGCTTCGTTGCAGGTTGTAGGAGAATTGCGCGATGTCGAGTAGTTTCGCTCAGTCCTTATGATTGGCACTCACATAGTGCCGCAAGTAGATCTCCAGGATATAATTCACCCTCTCAGTTTGGTCGTCGGTTTGAGGATGAAGTGATGTCGAGAAGTGCAGGTTGAAGCCCATCATCTTGAACAATTCCTTCCAGAAGTTGCCAACGAATCGCTCATCCCGATCGCTGACGATGCTTTGTGGTAGGCCCCAATACTTCACTACATGCTTCATGAATAACTTCGCAGCTTCAGTAGCAGGACAACTTACGGAGCCGGCGGCAAAGATGACATACTTGGAGAACCGATCGACGACCACCATGATGGTACCTGCACCTTCAGACTTGGGCAGGCCCTTGATGAAGTCCATGGAGACATCCTTCCATGGACGCTCTAGGATAGGCAAGGGTTCCAGAAGTCCGCCGGACGCTTGATTGAGGTTCTTGTCTTGCTGGCAAACAAGGCATATCTTCACAAAAGCTTCAATGTCGTCCTTCATCCTTGACCAAAAGTAGTTGTCTTCGATGAGTGCCAAAGTGCGGCGGATGCCCGGATGTCCCGCCCACTTGGAGTCATGGCACTCTTGCATGATATTGCGCCGCAAGTTGTCGAAGAGTGGAACGTATATGCAACGTTCCTTGGTGAAGATCAGCCCATCTTCCGCCCAAAAGTGGCGTGTCTTGCCCTCCTTCGCTTGCTCGAACAAGTTCTTTGCCGTGGGATCTGACTCAAATCCCTTCTTGATCCTCTCGATGAGGTCGGCCTGAGAGGAGCTCATGGCCGCCAATTTCGCACGTCGGCTGAGGGCGTCGGCAACGACATTCGTCTTTCCAGGCTTGTACTCCAGGACATAGTCGAATTCCGCCATGAAATCTGGCCATCTTGCTTACTTCGGCGAGAGCTTTTTCTGTGTCTCAAAGTAACTTGTCGCGACGTTGTCCGTCTTGATGTGAAATCGCGATCCGAGAAGGTAGTGCCGCCATGTTCTAAGGCAGTGAATCACCACGGTCATCTTCTTCTCCTGAACGGCGTAGCGCCGCTCCGTGTCGTTGAGTTTTCGACTCTCGAACGTCACGGGATGCCCCTCCTGCATAAGAACTCCAATGGCATAGTCAGAAGCATCTGTCTGTACCTCGTAGGACTTTGTGTGGTCTGGCAGGACGAGCACCAGTTCCTCCGTCATGGCCCTCTTGAGGGTGTCGAACGCTTCCTGGCATGTCGGCGTCCACTCCCACTTCACATTCTTTCGGAGAAGATTCATCAAAGGAGTCGTCACATGTGAATACCCCTTTGACGAATCGCCTATAGTAGTTCGTCAGGCCAAGGAACGAACGCATGTCGGGAACCCGCTTGGGCAGCTCCCACTCCATGATGGCCCGAATCTTCGCGCCATCCATCTTCAACTTTCCATTTCCGACGACATATCCCAAGAAGTGTACTTCCGGTTGAGCGAAGGCACACTTCTCCCGCTTGACGTAGAGCTCGTTCTGCCGCAACTCCTTGAACACTTGCCGAATGTGCTCGATATGCTCCTCCAAGGTGCGGCTGTAGATCATGATGTCGTCGAGGTACACAACCACGAACCTGTCAAGGAATTGCTGCAATACCTTATTCATGAGAGTACAGAAGGTCGCCGGGGCGTTGATGAGGCCGAACGGCATCATGAGGAACTCGTAGGAGCCGTATCTTGTGACGCACGCCGTCTTCTGCACATCCTCCTCCGTGATCCGGACTTGCCAATAGCCCGAACGAAGGTCCAACTTGGTAAACCATCTTGCACCGCCAAGTTGGTCGAACAGATCCGCCACCAAGGGGATTGGGTACTTGTTCTTCATCGTAAGCTTGTTGAGTGCCCGGTAGTCAATGCACATCCGGAGGGAACCGTCATGCTTCTTCTGGAAGAGAACCGGGGCGCCATATAGAGATTTTGAAGGCCGAACATATCCTGCATCCAATAGTTCGGTGAGTTGTTTACGGAGTTCTGCGAGTTCCGGAGGGGCGAGCCGATAGGGGACTCCATGTGGGGCTTTAGATCCTGGGACCAAATCGATGACATGGTCCACTTCACGCTTCGGAGGCAACCGCTTTGGGAGTTCCGGGGGCATAACGTCCGCAAAATCCTCAAGGGTTTCAAGGACTTTGGGAGGTGTTGGAGTGGAGGGCCCCGGATCTTCCAAGATGGTGGTCGCCAAGAAGGTGTGCTCCTGTTTGCGCAATCCCTTCGCCACTTGCATGGCGGAGAGGGTCTTCTGTTTGAGGTCTCCGCCTGACCTCACAGGGACGTTGTAAGGTCCCTTGGGATCGAAGATGACCATCGAGTTGGTGAGCGAGATGACACATGCAGCAATGTGTCGCAGAAAAGAGATGTCTGTCATCACTTCGTAGTCATCCACTGGTGTCACCGTCACGTCGAAGCTTCCCGATCACTTGCCGATGCGAACCTTCACTACAAGAGAAATTCCTGTGGTCGAGATAGACTTCGCGTTCACCGTCTTGAACGTGGCGTTAGTCTTCTGCAGTGGCAGCTTTAGCTTCTTGACGGCCACTTCTGACACGAACAACTCCGATGCTACCGTGTCAATGAGGGCGTTGAAGACTTGCCCGTTCAACTCGATATTCGCGTAAAGTCGCGCAGCCGATGAAGGACCCTTCGAGGCGTTAATGGCGCTGAGGACGTGCATCGAGCTGAGACACGCCTTCTTCTTCTCTTTTTCCTTCTTGTCGGGGCAATACATTGCGTTGACTGTCGCCTTTTGCGGACAATCGCTCGTCCAATGTGGACCCTTGCAAATGTAGCAAGGCTTTGGCGGCTTCCCGTCCCTTTTGAATCTTCCATTGTTGGACTTCCCGTCTTGGTGTCCCTTGTCTTTGTCCTGATAGTGCGGCTTGCCTCCTTGTGACTTGGACTTCTCTCCCCCACCATTGCCCTTGCCCGAGGACTTTGGTGGTGGAGTGCTCGCTTTGGCGTACTCCACGAGCGATTCAGCAGCGGCGACTAGCGAGCGGAGGTTGGGGCAATCTCATCGCTCCAACTCCGTCCTAGCCCATGGCTTCAAATCCTTCACCAAGACCGTCAACAACGTGTCTTCGTCCACTTGGGAATTCTGTAGGCGGAGTTCAGTGAACTCTTTCACGTACTCCTTCAACGTGCCCTTTTGACAAATGTTGAACAACGCAATCTTGGCCTTCAGTCCCGACTTGGCAAGGCAGAAGTAGTTAGTAAGCTGCCTCTTGAAGTCGTCCCACCTCTCAATGGGATCCATAATGCCACGCTCCACGTCGTCGCAATGGCACCGCCACCATAGACTCGCCGCATCTTGTAAGTAGAAGGATGCGGTCTTCACCATCCTCACTTCGGACGTCACGTCCAAGACCTCCATGTACCTTCGGACGTTCCATAGGAAGTCGTTGATCTCCCTTGCCGACCACTCGCCTTTGTAGGGCCTCGGCTTTGGCACATCAATTCTTGCCTCATGCGGAGCGGGCGCCTCGGGGCGCCGCCCGTCTTCATAACGTCGCTTGAGCTCCTCCCGGAAGGTCTGTAACTCTTGCTCCATTTCGAACCGCATGTTTGAGAGACCATTGTCCAAGGTCTCCCGCATGTCCATGATTATCACTTCCATGGACTCGAGACGCGTATACAACGGCGCCATCTCTTCCCGCACAGTGACAAGATCAACGGTCTTCTCCAACTCTCGCTCGTGCGTTGCGAGTTGGTCTTCATCTCGCCCACATCCAATTGGAATTGGCCGAGGCGTTGCTCGAAGGCGGACATGGTGTCCTTTGAGCGAGCGCGCCCTCGATCCTGGCGGCCCTTCTCCGGTGCAACGGGTTCATTCGTCATCTCCGAATTCAACGTCATTTCACCTTGATCGTCGAACGCCAACTTGAGCTATCTTAGAAACGCTGCTCTGATACCAACTTGTCACGGGGTCATTTTTCGCTCGACCGACCCGTGCGGCGCCTAGACGTGCCCAACGTCTAGGCAAACTCTTTTGAGCGCTTTGCGGAAGCTTGCTTATGCCACTTTTTGTATGCCACAACTTTTGGGACGCACGGTCCCGAGCAGACGCTTCTTCGGTAGAGGCGTTTGTGAACAAACGGGCACCTCGGCGTAACGCTCGATCGCTTGGGACGCTCTTTTGTGGGTTGTCACCCCACGCTTGAGGCACGATGCTAGATTTAGGGAAGCTTGAAATCTTTGTTGAGTAAATAGGAATGATTACAACGCTTTGGGGGAGGACTAGCGGATCTCCCCTACTATATCACCGTTTCGAGTGATAGAATTGCGACGTGTAATGTGGAGGACCATCTTCGAGGGTGCACTTTTCTGAAGTGCAAATTACAAAATTGCCACAACCACACTTAAAAAATAAACTAAATATAAAAATAGATTGAAAAAGAAAATACATGATAAGATAATTTGACGTACCCCGGGAAAAATCCCCGGGACACGCAACTGCGTGCTAAGTTGGATGGCAGGCGCAGGCTTATATAGGCGTTGTGCCATATGGTTCCCACGGAAGCTTCCGCATGTGGGACTAAAATGCTCATTGGATTACCCAAATGCTGCTTGCCGCCATCTTCTTCGGACGAATTTATCAGACCCGGGACGGGAGAGAGTGCTGACTTTAACAATCTAGCAGAAATGAACATCGGCAGCCGAGTTGGGTGCACCGAGAATTTTAGATCAGGAGATGGAAATTTTCTCCAAATTCACAGGAAAAAAAAAAGAAAGAAACTGTAACAAAATGTTTATTGCTGAAATCTGCGAACCATCCATCTCCAATTACAATTTGCAGTTAAATTGGTTGGCTGGTTCTTGTTTATATGAATGTTTCGAAGTTTTCTTGACAGGCAAATTTTATTGTCTTCCCCATCTACTATTATGTAATTAGCCACGAGGCCAATAGCATGTTTTCATTTAAGAAACCAATATTGTCAGTTGAAATTTGTGCGTTTTACTAAATGGGCAGTCCAATGTGCAACTTTAAAGGTTCATCTTACCGAAGTTAACTGCTGCCTTCTATCTAGCTAAAATTTGGGGGTTGGTCTCTTTCATAAAAATTCATCCCGACAAAATCAAGCTTGGCCAAAGGCGATGTTATTGTCTTTTGATTTTCCGAAACTGCTGCAACTTTGGTTACACGTTTAAATTTAAATTTATTTTTAAAAATAAATAATTACATGTTTGAATAAATTTTTTTATTAATAATAATTAATTAGTTATCATACAACTAACTGTGACCTTTCCTTGTTTATTTTTTCTAATTTATAAGTAGATTTGATATTTTTTTATCAGTCATTTTTTTAAATTACCAAATATATATTTTTTTATAAATTGACTTATAAGTTGCTTATAAACTTAGCCAAATGAAACCTTTATATGTCATGCAAGAGAAGACACAAGCAACTTTATAAATCTTCCAAAATTTTAGTTATGCTCTAGTTTCCATTGGATAGTGTTCAGCATCGAGTTAGGGACCACCCCGATGCTCTATTTTATGATAAGATGATTTTGAATATCATATTTATCAATATTTTATCATTTTGGTTGTTAAGGCAAATTTATGGACCCTAGAAGTTTATATTGATCATTATTCTTTTTACAAACACCGTTACACAGATGCATTATTTTTCTTTGATTTTGGTTGAGTTATTAATTTTATTAACGCGTCCTCTGTTCGTAATTATTTTATAACGGATCATTTATTATTTGATTGAAATAATGCATGACCTATCTAAGTAGCACCGAAAGAGAACGCTAAAAATTAACGTCCATTAGATTATTTAGAACAGATAATTCCATGGTTTGAATATTACAATCGGTTTGCATTCTAACTTGGGTAGATTTAATAAAAGGGAGGACTCAGATTTAGAATAGTTGTTTCCATAGCAAAACCGAAAAATCACAATTCAGATATTCATAATCTATTTAAGAACTGAGCCATTATTGCATAAATCTACTTACTGCAAAGGGAAAAAAAAAGCTTTTTCTAATCATATCAACTCATTTTATAATACTATGAATCACAATATTATATCATAATATATTACTTTTTTATTATTTTCATTCTGCAATATTTTATTTAAATTATGTTATATTTCATTAGTCTCTGAAATCAGATAAATAATTAAATTAAGTTTTCATAGGATTGATATTTTTTACCCGTACGCTTTACGACTATTATCTTTATTAACGTGTTATCACCTATCGTCCTATTAATTAGTTTCAAAATTTTTAAAACAGGGGGCCATTTCACAACTCATGAAAGCTAATGATGAGTGAATCATAATCGATTTTTAAAAAAAAAATAAAAAAAACAATCAAATTTAGAGCTCGGCTCGTGACTGTGAATTGAACTAATTTGAGTTGAAAACAAGGTTTCCCAATCCATGATTTTCAATTTAAACCCAGTGTCTCAGACCTTGTTGATATTCAAATCTAAGCTTAATTCAGTATTTTAGTAATTCCTTTGGCTGATTCCCACCGTAACAGTAGGATTTGATACAAGGGTTATGGCTTAACTACCATTCGAAATAATTGCGTACAGTTCAATAAAATCTAACAATCACTATATAAAAAATTAAGTTATTTAAACACAAATAATTACAGGAAAGTACAGCTTGATCATCGGGTATGAATTGTCCACTGTCAACTGAATGAAACATTCAGAACCATCGTTAGCCGGTGGACGTTATATATTGAAGAGAGCACCAATGTAGTCAATATTCATCGCGAGACAAAATTTTACGGCAGATGGCCACAGTTCATCTGTCTCGAACTTCCTTTTTGGGAAGCACATCTCGTCTGAACCTGAAGTTAAATTTTCTACCTGCAGAAAACAAAACAAAAGCACCTAATATATTTCTCCGATTTTAAAGTTATGGAACATCACATATTCAGTAAGAACGTAAAAGACTGAGCAGCATGATCAGGCACTGATGTTCACCAACTCATCTAATCACCAGACAGATTCATTCTTAACGTAGAAGCCTATCTCATAGTTGAATCATAATTTATCCCAGGGTTAATGCTTGTTAATTATTCTTCCTAGTTGTCATGTGCATGGGATGTGAACAATTATTCAACTATAATGCTCGCCAACAAACGTAGCCATATAAGTGTTTATTTTAAATAAAACTTCAACCCTTGGAAATAAAATTTAGCTGAAACATGATTCTGGAGAAAGCATCATTTTGAAACTAACTTGTTTTTATGCTGTTTCGAGGGTCTAAGAAAACACAAGTTTAAAATCATAGAACACTTGTACTTTCCGTTTATCATAAGAGACATTGAGACTGGAAAATATTTTTTCCCCAAATTGTGCACAATTCCTTTGTCAATGGGACAATATTCTTCTTTGTTGAGATTCACCTTATTACCAAGCACCAAAATAAGAAAAATATCTTCCCAGAAACAAGCACAACCTTAATGCCTGCAAACAGCAAACAATATATTCTATATCTATACATATTGCAAACTTTGAAGGTTTTCTTCCAAACTATAATTGTTTTATCTTGATTTTGCTGTCACCTAGTTGAGTTTCAGTCATTATTGTTATTCTTCCCTTACTGCATTAGTCCTCCAGGAAAGCCGCATGAGTAGCAATAAGAACATGAACCAATGGCAACCCAGCCAGAATAGGGAAGAAGTTCCCCTCTTATCAAGGCTGACCCTTATGTTTTCATGTACTTATAGTGAAGAATGCATTCAAGAAAGCTACTGTGGAACTTTCCGTGAATCAAATGCTTAAAATCAAAGACAAAATGTTTGCCTTATGAATCGCCTTACAAGGTGGATCTGGAGAATCTAGACTAAGGAAATCCAAATGTCACCTTTTGTTCTAACTTATAGATACAACAACAACAACAACAACAACAAAGCCTTATCCCACTAAGTGGGGTCGACTACATGGATCATATGACATCATTCCGCTCTATTAGTAATCAAACCTTTCGGTATATTATTCACCAATAGATCTTGCTCTATTAGTTCGCCAAGTGTCCGCCTTGGCCTCCCTCTCCCTCTTTTAATCGGATTCCAGATTATTTGATCTACTCTTCTTACTGGCGCATCTAATGGTCTTCTAATCATCTCAAACGATTCTCTACCATTTTTTCATTAATAGGAGCCACTCCGACTCGTTCACGTATATGGTCATTCCTAATCTTATCTAATCTTGTATGACCACACATCCATCTCAACATCCTCATTTCGACTACCCCCACTTTACGTTCATGTTGTCCCTTCATAGCCCAACATTCACTACCATATAACACTGCCGGTCATATAGCAGTACGATAGAATTTCCCTCTAACTTTATTGGGTACTTTTCTATCACAAAGAACTCTAATGACTTTCCTCCACTTACACCAATCAGCTTGAATTCTATGATTAACATCGTCATCAATCTCACCATCTTGTCTTACAATTGATCCTAAATATTTAAACTGTCACTTGAGGAATTATATCCTCCCCTAGCCTAACTTCCAAATCGTCTCTAAGTTGTTTATTTGTGAAATTACTATGCATATATTCTGTTTTATTCCTACTTAAACGAAAACCCTTTGACTCCAATGTATTTCTCCATATTTCCAATTTTGTATTATTCTCTTCTCTTGAATCTGCTAAAAGTACTATATCATCCGCAAATAGCATGCACTTAGGTACCTCCTCTGTGATACTCTCGGTTATACCACCGATAACTAAGTTAAATAGATATGGGCTTAAAGCTGATCCTTGATGTAGGCAAATTCCTATAGGAAATTCATTTGTCTCACCTCCGGGTGTCCTAATCCTAGTCAATGCCCCATCGTACATATCTTATATTACCTTAATGTAGGCAACACTCACCCTCTTCTTTTGTAAGGTTTTCCAAAGTACATCCCTTGGTACCCGATCATACGTCTTCTCTAAGTCAATGAAAGCCATATGTAAGTCTCTTCTATAGATATTAAAAATTATTGAAGGATCGGGAAAGGTTCTTTTGTGAGAGTACTGCGAAAGTTGTGAAGCAGAAATTATTACCTTTGGAGTTTCTTGAATAAAACTTCAACACTTCATCAATAATTATTACCTGCAACACAATTCTCATTTATGCTTAAAATGTAAATGTAACAATAAAGGGAAAAGCAAATCTATATGTGTTTGTTTACTTTGATGATCCAGATTTATCAGTCAACTCTATCACAAAGTATACATTATTTCAGGGGAATGACAAAGTCTACATGTAAGAGCAAAAGTGCACAAGTGAACAATGAATGGATCTTATGTACCACACCAAAATGTGTGTATTCATGTCAAAGACAGAATTTTTTATTCACTTCCAATAGTGCAACAAATATATGTACCAGTCAAGCAACAACTTCGACATGGCATAGCAGTGAACATCAATCACACAGACATCGAGATGGAGAAAGCAAGATACCAGAATGCATGTTAGCCAGGTCTTCAAGAGTGCATGCAATTGAATATGAATATTTATATGTAAGTTGCGAAGCAAATGATAATGAAGGCACACACGAAAACGCATTCACTAAATCGAAGGTTTTAGTTTTTGTGGTAATATCATATCAAAGGAAGGTCATTCAGGCAGAAAATTAGCTTCATTATTGCATTTTTTTTAAAAGAATCAATGCAAATAAAACTAGAATACAAATAGAAGCATGCTTTGCATGCATTAGCTGAAACAACCTCAAAGGGTAAACCCAAAAATCATTTTTGTTCAAATTGACTTCAGCTCTCCAGAGAATCTCTTAAACTTTTATTTTTGCAGACAAAATTATAATATTAAAGTATTAAACCTGCAGCTTTTCCAAAAAACAGAAAGATGTAGTACATTATGATAAAAGAAGAAATCATACTAACAGGAAAAGACAGATACAGAACAACCAGCCATTCAGCCACTGACAGAGGAGTCACCTGAAAATTCGAATGTAAAGAATACTTAGTTGAAATTGATATTTTCTTCTTTAAGGAACATCTGTACGGAAAATGCCAATAACATTGTAATTGAGAAAAGAAAACTCACAGAGAAAAGTGTAGACAGAGGTTCAATGTACAAAATTAGCACATGCAGTAACATAGTCAAAGCTATTGAAGCAAGAAGCCACATGTTACTCCAGGGAGGGATAACACTGAAAAGAACAAAGAAAAATCAAGCAGATGCTTAAAGAAATATTGGAATGTTGTACATTATGAGATGGCATAATTTTTACATCAGTTTCCTAAATAGAGCATGTAAACATGATCCAGAACAAAGGTAGTATGGTAATTTTGGTTACATCATGCTCTCGTATACGACGTGATCTAGTTCAGCTATTCACCAGGCCAGTCCAGGTTAAGGGAATTTACTAGACTATGTTTAATTCAGTAACCAAACAATGATGAGTTGAAATATACAATGGAACCTAGAACTAAATGACAGAAAGAATCGAGTAGAGCATTTTTTAAGAAATTTTATCAAATTTGTTAACTAAAAACAGATGGTCAATCCAACGTTAAGCTTCCGAGGAAAGCTAAGAAATGCAAGATGCTAAAATTAAGCAATAAGTTAGAACTGAATAGATGGTCGCAGAAATGAAACTAATTCCATAATAGAAATTTTGTTCAAAAGATTATGAATGAAGAAATAGATCATAAGGAATTAAGACAAAATGTAACATCAGCATGACCAATCAACTTACACAAGAGACTGATTCTCGCTGAGGTTGTTTAATGCATTAAACATCTCAACAACGACCAATACTGTCATTGATACAGTTGATGGATGTTGGTCATCAAATATACTGCATGGATATGACGTTTGTCTTGTAGAGCAGGAGTCGAAGTTAACCTAGTTTAATTAAGGAAACAAAGGAGTTATATATCAATACCAATGTTGAGAAAAAGGATTATAGCTATATCATTTGTACATATAAGAATGAGAAACATGCATATATTATCCGCTCGAAGGAGATGTGTGTTAAACACAAATGACAATAAAACTACAGTACCAAATTTACAGAGGATTACAAACCTATATCAATATTATCCACATGCAGAAATAGTATAATTGGCAAGCAATAAATTAAGATGAACAATGGAAGATACAAGATTTGAACTAGAACGTAGAAAGCTTATTATGTCCATTCTGCATCATTAGTATAGTTGGTGCTTTGGCATGCAATTTATTTATGCTAGTGATGGAAGATACATATATGCAACAGTGTAGAAAGCTTATGATCTGCACCATGAATGTGCAAATATTTATACTAGTGATGCAGAATGGACATATATATTTATTAGCATTTCAAGTGCATTTTGCTCCACTCTGTGCAAAAGGCCATTCTATAAACTCATCTTCACCTGAAGACCAGTAGATTCATTGTCAATAATGCAAAGAATAACTTGTCACTGTGATACTATGCAGCTTAAATACTAGATTCACCTATAATTTTTACTATTATTAGCACAAAAATAAATTCATGTATTATTAGTACAAGGCTGTTAATGCTAATGACAAGTTCCGGAAAAGAAGTTCGGAGACAAGTATCTCGAGTTATACCCAGTTTCTAGCTTTACAATTTCATAGCGAACCAGCAATTCAAAATGTAATGATTCAAAGGCTCCTGAGTTCAACAGATTTGGCATTGACCTGATCCCAACAGATTTGGCATTATCTTCATTCGACAAAGCCAAGAAGATACTACGAAACGTTCAACCAAACATTAATCCAGAGTCATAAACTTTTCCCCAAGAGGACAAGGTCTCTCCTACTCTAGTTTCAAAGTGAACCATCTAAGTGAAGATTTTTCTATGCATTACAAGGACTTCTTGCATTCCAGGTGGATTTTAACTAAGATGGCTCTTGGAATGGGTTTATCAAGAAATCAAATAATGTTGTTCATTGGCTACTAAGGGATTTGAAGTAGTATTGGTTTTGGGCCAAACTAATATGCAAATCCATAAGACACTCCCCGCTTCATAAACTGCTAGAGATTTGGTGATAGCCTGACGAATGATGCAAGATAATTATTTTCAGAACACAAAAGTAAGAATATCTTTTCGTAGTAAGATTAATCATTCTGAAACTTAGAATCCCTTTCCTCAGCAGGATTATATTTCTGTCATTTTGTTAGTCTGGGATTCTTTATTTCAATTCTCCATTAGGTTTGTTAATTTTATTTTTTTCACGTGGGACTTTCTTTTGTGCTGAATTGGCATGGCTTGGTATGGGGCATCAAATAGAATATTCTTAAATCTTCAACTCTTTTTGTGCAAGAAAATTATCGGTCGATTCTGAAGCCTCTGGAGTACTCTAGGACCAACAACACACTCTTCAAAAATTCAGCAGCAATGTGTTGATAGCCCTACATCTTATCAATTCTATAGGGTTTATAGATTGTGGTTTAAATACTCAATCCCCTGTTTGAGCTTGTGATCATCTTCCTATTCATTTCTACAACAGAATCAGGATTCCAGTTTGCATGCCAAACTATCTGTAATTCTGTTTTTTTAAGTGGAACCAAACCGTAATTCTAATTTAATATTTCTGACCTTAGTTTGAATATCAAACTGTTGAATCATGATTGTGCTGTGTTAATCAAGAATCTTGTTGAATTATAATTTCATTCGGTTGTTTCTTACATTGGAGGATTTGGACCCAATTCACCAATCTTGTTGGCACAGCTGGTTCCATAGCATATCTTGGAGAAATTTTGGGCTAGTCTGAAAAATGTCATCTTCAAGAGAGGTGTTACATTGGCGCATCAAATTCGCTTTTTGACTAAAGGGTCAGGAACACATACATATACACACATGAATGACATGAATCAAAGGATAGATCAGATCAAGTGAATTCATGACTTAGACTATACAAAGAACTGTTGGCATTATGATATCACCAAATGGATGACCTACAAATGCAGGAACCCAAGCCTTTACATGTTAGGTCAACCCCTTTGGGTCACATTCCAAATATATTAATGATGAAGTGGGCGAAGGGTGACAATTACGATTAGGCAATCCCGGAATATACTGAGAACCTTGGAATTCATCAACGATGTCAATCCGCAAGTCATTTGTTTCAATTAAATAATCATCCTAGAATCCACCAGTCACTCTGGGATCCACCAGAATCCACCGAAGATATCGTGACACAATAAAAGAAACGAGGTTCAATTTGAGAAAATACTCGGTCTAATAATTTTCTGGCATGGTCCCAAGCCGGGTGGCCGGGGCCTCCACTTGGTGGACTGGACAAGTGTTTGCTAGCCTAAGGCTGAGGGAGGTCTTGGTGTTCTGGCTCTCAGAACCTTCAATGATTCTCTGCTTTCCAAATGGGCTCTTCATATCTACAACCCTGGTCATGATCTCTTCAGTCGCACTATTTCTGCATGCCATGGCAAGTCCTCGTGGGACTCACGAACTATTCAGCTGCAGGGTGCCTCTTCCTTTGGGCTAAGTATTTCTCATACACTTCACCGGATTAGGCCCCTCTTTTCCCCTGTCATTGGTTTGGGAAATCGGTTATTTTTGCATTTGGTTGGAACATTGGCTCTATTTCCTCATCTATTTTCCCTTGCCCAAAATAAGAAAACCACTCTTGATGAGGTCTGGGTTGACCCCTTGGGCACAGGAATTGGGTGCTGGTCTCCTACCTTCAACAGTTAACTTTCAGACAAACGTTTTTCTGAACTACTGGAACTATTGAATCTCATCTGCCCCACACAAACTAAACACGCACGGAAATGAAGGCAGGTGCTGGTCAAAGGGGTTTCTTCAATGTCAAACAAGCCTATGTCATTCTGAACAGAACAACACGCCCTGAAGATAATGACATGCTCACGGATTGCAGGCTAATATGGAAAATCAAGGCTCCCCTGAAAATCAATGGGATGTTTTGGCTTCTGCATAGAAAACGACTCCCAGCAGCTTCATACTGCTCGTGATGGCTCAATGGGATGGCGAATACCTGCAAGATGTGCAGCAGTATTTCTGTTGAAGATACAGAAGACCCTTTTTTCAGTTGTGATATGGCAAGAGAGATCTGGCATAGAGCCAACGCTGCATGGATTAATGGTAGGACCGAGCTGACTTTCTGGACTGCATTTTGCAGTGGTGGGATCATAGAGCATTTCATCACCTATCGATCAAGAAAAAGTCAGGCCCTCCTCGCAGCTATACTCTGGGCTATCTGGTTACAGCGGAACAGGCTTTTTTTTTCAAAATGACAGATGCTATGTTGATAACATTCTGAATCAAGCTTATTTTTTGTACCATGAGCGGTCTTCTTTGCAACACTTGTGGCTTGCATGCTGTAGCCTTTGTGCCTTAAAGTAGCCTTTTAATATATGGTTTTGGATGATTAATATTCTGGTTAATCATCCTTTTTCCCCTAAAAGGATTTTTTTTTAGAAGAAAAAGGATGACTACCGAGTTTGGTTGTCATCCAGGTATATATATCACAGAAAAGACGTCATGTACATGTGGTACGCTCTCCGTAGGAGAGCAGCAAAAGCACGGGAGTACAAATACTAAGTAAAACCCCACTCCCGAAGAAGACAAAAAATGTGATGTACAATATTATCCACCTGGCACCTCTCCCCACAAAAAATAACTCGGTTGCGCTGCAGCCAAATGGCTCAGGCACCAGCCAAAAAGGTCGCGACTGGCACTCTCCAACACTGTCTCTGTCTGCCCAGTCCACTCAAAATCTGCTAGAAATCCCGAGGTGCCAAAGATATAATATCAACAATGCTCGTCCGAGACCAGACCTCTCGGGACACCCGACAATCGAAGAAAAGGTGGGTGACGTCCTCCTCCATCTCCCCGCATAGGGCACAAGAAGTATCCGCGTGGGTCGCCCACCGCGCCCTGTATACTCTGGTGAGGACTCTCGCGCCAAAGAAGCCAAACAAAGATTTTGACTTTCAACGGCACCTGAGAGCGCCAAATGAGCCTGCAGTCGGCTCTGAAGTCCTCTGGATCTGTGGTGAGAGGAAGAAGACGGAGATACAGGCTGCGTGCCGAGAATGTGTCAGAAATCCAGATCCAACCATCTGCCTGCATCGGGTCTGGGCAGAAGGGAGCAATCCTCTGATGAAGAAGTAACAACTCAGAGAAACGCTGATCAGAAAGTGAAGAGCCGAACAAAGGAGTCCAAGAACCCGTGCCCAGGCCGCCGCTCTCAGACCAGCACTCGGCCACGGATGCGTCAGGATGTACCGTCAAGGCCCACAGCCGAGGAAAGGACTCAGCAAGCAGGCCTCCAGGAAGCCAGTCGTGCCGCCAAAAAGAGAAAACCTCTCCGGAGCCAAGCGAAGAAGTCATAAATGGGCGCACCCGGGGGGGTGCCGCCACACCCCGCCAAAAGGAAGATGCACCTCTAGGTAGGATAGGTCTTGTGCTCCAGGAGAGGTCCCGACCATAGCAAGTGAAGAAAACCTGCCTCCATAGACTGTCTGTGAGACCCATGATCCAACCCACCCACCGAGCAAGGAGTGTCCAGTTGGTGGTACGCAAGTCCCGAACTCCCAATCCCCCCAGGGAGGTGGGCCTAATATGTACTGCCAGGCAACCAGATGGGCCCTCCGAGAAGAACTGCAGCCCTGCCAAAAAAACATGCTCCTCAAAGAGTCAATCCGAGTCAACACCTAGGCAGGCATCCGGAGAACAGACATGAAATGATCTGAGAGCGGGAGGCCAAGATAAGTGAGCGGGAGAACAGATCTGAGCAGAACAAGTCGACCACCACTCGACAGAAGCCGTGAACTCCACCCTGAAGTCTATGCTCCAATCTCTCAATAATCGGGGTCCAACTCCGAGACCCAATATAATGATCTGAGAGCGGGAGGCCAAGATAAGTGATCGGTAGGGCACCGACAGGTGTGATCGGTAGGGCCAAGATAAGTGATCGGTGTGCGAAGCGCCGCTGCACAGCCCGAAGCGTCCTCGGAGACCATGCCAAAAGGGATGAAAGAGGATTTGGCATGGTTAATGTCGAGGCCGTCGCCGAAAAGCTTCACCAGAATGGCCACCCGCCTAGCCTCCTGCTCTGAACCCTCCACAAAGAACAGTGTGTCATCAGCATACTGAAGCAGCGGTACGAGCCCACCAGCAAAACCGATAAAAAGGCCCGCCTGGCAAGCCTCTGAGTGCATCTGACGAGGCCATCAACTACCATTGTAAATAGCATGGGCGCGAGGGGGCACCCCTGTCGGACTCCCCTCTATGGTTGCACCCAGCCCCCCGCCATCGCCCCATTGACCAGGACAAAGAATGAAGCAATAGTGATGCATCGCTTCATCCACAATATCCAGGTTGTCGGGAAGCCCCTAACCTGCAGGGAGTGCCAAAGAAAAGACCATGAGAGAGAGTCATATGCCTTAGAGAAGTCAACCTTCCGAAGGAAGGCCCGTCGGCTGCTCCGCCTCCAGTGCGCAATGATCTCTGAGGCCATGGTGTAACTGTCTATGATGGACCGGCCGTGAATGAACGCTGACTGGGCTGGGTGGATGAGGTCGGGGAGCACCTCCCGGAGCCGATTGGGCAATACTCGAGCCACCAAGAGGTAGATGGCATTGGATAAGGCGATCGGCCTGAAGTCCTCCACTCTCTCCGCCGGCGTGCGCTTGGGGAGCATGAACAGCAAGAACTGGTTTAGATGCTCAAAGCCCTGACCCCCATTCGAGAACTCCTGGATGACCGCCATGACGTCCTCACGCACCACGGACCAAAACTCCCTATAGAAGAAGACCAGGAAGCCATCTGGGGTAAAGGACCCCTCGCCATTGAGGTCCTGAAGCGCATCTGTGACCTCGTCCTCGGTGATGGTCTGCACTAACATGGAAGACTGATCGTCAGTAAGACAAGAGATACCCCTGCGGGACCACCTCCACGACGACGGGGGTTGCCGTCTAGAGAAGTCCTGATGAAAGGATGCGATGGCCGCCCCGATCGCCTGGCGGCCGCTGATCATCTGGCCCATCACCTCCAGCTGATCAATCTGATTTGCTCGCCGGCGCGAGCTCGCGTACAGGTGAAAGAACCGAGTATTGGCATCTCCCTCCTGAAGCCAGGTCTGCCGGGAGCGCTGCCTCCACTGGATCTCCACCTTCCTGTCCTCTAGCTGAACGGTGCCCTGGGCCCGTCTGCGCTGCACCACCTCAGCCTCCGTGAGGTGGCGGGAGTCCTCCTCCCTGTCAAGCTGGGCAATGACCTGTAGTGCCTCGGTCCGCCGTGCCGCACGGGCTGTCCGGATCAGCCACCGGCGGTCCAAAAGGAAGCCCCTCAAGCTATGAAGCTTGGAGACGAGAGTCCGCACCGCAGAGTCAGAGGTCGCAATGCTCTGCCAATGGTCCGCCACCATTTGTCTAAAGCCATCCTCCAGAAGCCAAGAGCGCTCAAAGCGGAAAATAGAGCGCAAGGGCTGCCGTCATTAGACCTCCACAGAAGGGGCGTGTGGTTTGAAAACGGTCGGTCCATGGCCTGTACATCAGCAAGCTGGTGTGCCTCAACCAGCTCCAGCGAGCCGAGAAATCTGTCTAGCCTCGATCTGGAGGAAGGTGCCGCAGTGTTCCGCCAGGTAAATCTGCAGTTCGCTGCCGGGAAGTCGGACAATGACTGAGCATCGATGAAGTCTCTGAATTCCTTGGCCCCTGTGTCTCTCCCCAGCCGTCTGTTGGGACGATCTTCAATGTCGAGAGTGACATTGAAATCGCCCCCAACCAACCACCGGGCATCATGGAGGTGCAAGCGCGCGGCCAAGAGCTCCTCCCACATGGCGGCTCTAAGGGACCCCATACTTTTATATAAAGTTTTGCAAAAGATTTAGACTCCAATTAAAAAATCTAAAATAACAAACAAATATTCCCAAGATATAAAAGAAAACTAAAGTTTCTTATGTGAAATTAGATGTGATACCAACTATCCTAAAAGTTTAAACCTTTAAGAAAAGTAACACTCCTCACGAGTGGCTTGCTGCGTAGTCCAGCCCTCCACGAGTTTAAATATGAGCATCAACGAGGTTTGAACTCAGGCCATCCTAATACCACATGAAATGAGATATGCTATCAACTATCCTAAAAGCTTAAGCCGTTGGGAAGCAACATCGTTATATTTGTAATTTTAACATCCCACAATCCTAACTATCAAAGTTTTTTTTTAAAACTATTAGAATCTTGTCAATTAAGCTACCTATCACATGAAATACATTGATAAATTTGTAAGACTTAAATAAATAATAACAAGAAAATTGCTGACCAGTTCTGTGTATGGCAATCTAGGACCATTTTCAGAATAAACAAACCACCAGACGAACCCCGCTATAGTCGCAAGACCAACATACACTGCATCAAGAAAGAGCTTTAACAAAAACCATGAATGAAATACGTATACAAAAAAGAAAGTAGCAAGAAACTAGAAGTGCGAAATGATTCATTCCAGAGTTTGGGTATAAATACTACAGCAAGTTAGGTGATTAACAAGTCTTATTGAAAACATGCAGGAAACAGCACTGCCAGAATCTTTTGTATATCTTTACCCCTGTTCTACAAATTTTCTTTTGAGGTTCCAGTCTGGAAAAGTGATTTAAAAAATTGTATGATAATTATCACCCACTTTGAGTTCCTATTCCAGCACACTATGTATTTATCACTGACCTAATGAGAGCCACACAGAGAAACAATACTCCCAAAACCTTTTGTACATTTTACCTATGTTCTACAAATTTTCTTTTGAAGGATCCAGTCGGGAAATATGCTATCGCGGTACCTGTGTCACGAGGAAACTGCATGACAACTATTGTCCATTTTGAGTACCCATTCCAGTATTCTATGTATTTATCACTGATCTAACCAGAAACCATGCAGGGAATAGTACTCACGCAGTCCCACAATCTTTTGTGCAACTTTAACCTTGTCCTACAAATTTTCATGTGAGGGTTCATGTCTGGTTTTCAAGGTAGATGAATTACAAGAAATTGTATGATAAAAGCACTCACTTTGAGTTCCTACTTCAGTGTACAATGTATCTATCACTGTCCTAATGAGAAATTGGTTCTAAAGTAAGCAAATCTCCACGACAGAAGGTCTTAATGAAGGGTTTGCATACAGCCCATATGCTTCACATTCAACTTGCAAGCATTGAAAACCTTGATAGATAGCTAAAGCATATCATCTAATGTTTTTATCTTCAGAGTCTTAGTTTGTTTATAATTGCTTGTTTTCTCCTTGATTGAGGGCCAAAATTAACATATGGGGTTTTCCTTGAACAATATCCATGTTGTTTGAAAATTACTCGAAATACATTCTGGTTACTTATTGTTACTGTTGCTCCACAACGGAGCTGTTCAAAGGCTAAGAATAATAAAAATGTTAACAATGAGAACAAGAAAGAACAAGAGAGACAGCTGGCTTCTGATATCGATTATGAGAAAAATGAGATAATACAAGAGGGGGAAATGAATGGAGAAAAAAGAAAAAGGAGATATATGTAAACTTTAGATACGTTAGAGAAAGGATTGAAAGAGAATTTTTTTATCCATCCTACGCATTTCTGTTTCTGCTCTTGTCACATTTTTGGCAGAAACATAGTGGAGCATTTACAAGTTGCTACTAGTAGAATAAAGTGATCTTGGTATCCTAAAATCACTAAGATTTGAGATATGTAACCTAAGTTACAGGAGCATCAGAAAAACTAAACAAAATAATAGAAATAGAGCACAGCCGAAAAAATAATAAGAAGTTATCATGTCTGGCATACCTCCAATAACTAAGTAACGGAAAAAAAGCCATCCACTAACTACAGCTTCATTAACCTGAGAAGGCAGTAAAGCAAATAATTAAAAAAAAAAAACCTGAGGAATATAACTATTGTGTTCTTTTCCTGATGAAATCATACTTTGCGAGGCCTAGTTATCATCACATTGGTATCTTGTTTGTTGAAGCCAATAGCTGTAGCCGGCAAACCATCAGTAACCAAATTTACCCAAAGCAGTTGAACCTATAAAATGATAAGGTAAACAAGATGCAATTTGGAAAGCAAAGATGAGAATGAGTAAAGTTTAGGTAGTAATAAGAAGCAAAACATCAGGTAATATTAAGAAATGTGATGTGATATGCTCAGATATCTGAAGCTGTCACAAATACCATTTGCATTGCAAAACAGAATATTCATTTGTAGCTTTATGAACAGTTTATTTAGAATTAGTCAATAACTGCAATATCTGAACAAGATTCATCAAGACTTGTCTTCTTAACAGACATTTCTGCAAGAGATGAATAACTATGTAACTGGAATAACAGGGACATGGCAGAAGATTGTCACAAACACAGGTTACTATTCTTTAAAAACACCCAAAAATCAAAGAGCTTACAGGAACTAATGTATCAGGCATTCCAAGCACTGCAGCAACAAAAATACAAACTACTTCTCCAATATTTGAAGAGATCATATATCTGATGAACTGCTTTGTGTTATTGTATATAGCTCTTCCTTCTGCAACAGCCTGTTCAGAATCATATCTACAATAAATGACAACAGAAAAAGCAAGATATGTCTAATAAGATATAAGCACCTATATTACAATTGATCGGAAGTCATCTTAATTTCAAGACATACCGCAACTATTGAAGCAAAATTATCATCAGCCAATACCATATCTGAGGCACTCTGAAAAAAATATAATATATTCTGAATAGTTAGGAAATTAAGAACTAAGGGCTGTTCTATGAATTTTTCAATTCAAAATCCCAATTCTGAATACTAGCAAAAACAGGAAAGCAAGTCAGGTTGACAGTGGATACTGAGATCTAAGCCAAAATACCTTAGCAACAGCTGTTCCAGATCCCATTGCAATTCCTATATCTGCTTTCTTCAATGCAGGCGCATCATTCACACCATCACCAGTCATAGCAACCTTCACAATAATATTATAAACACAAATGCATTTTTTTAGGAAGGGTAGCGATTTTTATATTGAAAAAGAAGCACTTCTTGCTAAATGTCTTGCACTAAATATACTGCATATATGCGATTCAGGTCACTGTCGTTTCTCCTATTGCAATCATCTTTTGAACCTGTCCCAGCATACAAAGTCTTCCTCACTTCTGGTTCAAATATCATGAGCCAAAAGTCATTATGGAGGTAGTCAACAAATAATCAAAATCTGGCCACAATTCATTGGTCAACAAATGATCCCTTTCTTCTATCTTTTTTTATCAGAGAATTAATAAAGTTTCAAAGTAACAAGGACATCATACAAGGTGAAAACTTATTGTGAGACAGTAGTGGTGTTTTTTTGTTTTTTTTGTTTTTGTTTTTTTGTTTTTTTTTTTTTTTTTTGTGGATTCCTTGATGAGACATTTTGGCATGATGCTTGAAGCTGAAAACTAAGGCCTTAATGGTGGTCACTGCACATAAATGATACAAACTGCCAAGGCGGAAGCAACTCAATGAAACTAATCCACAAAGAACGAATGAAACTAATCCATGTACAACTCAATGAAACTAATCCACAAAGGCCTTCATGGTCGTAGAGCTTGATCAACCAATAAATGCATAATGGAGTCTAGCTAGGGAAAACGTTATACAAAATGCTTACAACTTCATTCTGATTTTGCAAGGCTTCAACCAGCATTTTCTTGTGGCTAGGCTCAACCCTAAATGTCATTCAAACATAAAAGATAATAAACATCACTGCAAATGAGCAGATTACATTAGAGTTGAAACACAGAAAAGGTCATTATTTTCACTTCATGGAAAATATGAACACATCATGGAAGGATTTTTTTCTAAGACAAAACCACGTAAAAGCAAAAAGAGTTTTATAGAAGCTTATTTGAGTAACTCAACAGCTGGCCTAGTTTGTATAGACAGTTGGAATGAAAAAAAAATAGCTTTACAACATTATATTGATATCAAAAGGAAATTTTAAAACACAGGTGCACACACAAGAAAATCTTCCTAAATTTGACTTTGCCTCAATAAAATTCCTTTTGTGACCAATGGCATGAAGATATCCAAGACTAATACATAATGTGTTAGCTTTCAGGCATCAGTAGCAAGTAGAATAATAATACAGAGCACATAGAAAAAACTTAGCTAAAATTGAAAACTATCAATTCAGATCCACAACAGATTGAGGCTCCCTTTGACTATACAAGTGGCAACTGACGTGTTGAGATGCTACTTCTTCAAGTGTGTAGCATTTTCAATATATTGAGTAATCAAATTACAAAGAACTTATCAAATCACTAATAGTTAATTAGATACCAGAACTAAAGTCCAAGATTTTCATCACACAATAACGAGTAATCAAATTTCAGATACTTGGTTCACCAATATATTTTTCAATAATAATCATAATAAATTACAACAAAACAACCATGCATACATAAATTTTGGTACACGCTAGACCTGTAAGGTCCAAAATTCTTTGACAAGTAAAAGAATTCTTTGGGATGAGAAACAAAGTTACTGTATAACAGATGATCTACCTCGTAAAGAGCACCATCCTTTGAAGAGCCAGTGATTGTTGGAGTGGAGGAAGTTCTTCAAACTCTGAGGCTGTATAAGAGTATCCAGTAAAATCATCTAAATGCTCAAAAGCACCTATCCTCCGACATAGGGATTCAGCTGTAGACTAACAGAGCAAACAAAGCATTTCATTTGAATGTCAAATCTTTGAGAAAAGGTGACCATGCTTCGTGACTTACTTTGTTGTCACCAGTGACCACTATAACCCGTATGCCAGCAGACATACATGAAAGCATAGCATGCCTTACTTCCTCCCTCGGAGGATCCAGCATTCCAACCTTCAGAAGTACCACAACAATTATTGCTAACAGTTAACAAGACAGCTTAAAAGAAAAGAATTTACATGTAAAGAGAAAAATGCACAACAAATTTAGTAACTAGAGAAAATTCCTGCAAAAGAAAGGCCACTTAACTGTTGCTGTTTGTAATGGTTACGCTGAATGATGCAAAAGAAAAATATAATCAGATATAAAAAACGTAATGAAAAAAAATCACTTACCAACCCAATGAATGTTAGATTTGTCTCGTCTTCATATGAAAGTGTCTGCTGGCCTGCTGGCATACGTTTTAGTGCCAAAGCTAAACATCTTAGTGTGTCCTTTCCTGCAAAACTGTGAATTCAATAGTAGTATCGTAAGGACAACCAATATGACAAATATACAAAGGCCAAATAGGAGCTGCTATCAACTGATTTTCTTAAATAAATAGTTGAATTAACTGGAAATAGAAGACACTAACGAGTATTATATCCACTGATACTAATAGCAAATGACACAGATATTCGTTCTAAACTGAGGCTACTGTGATGCTAGTCATGATGGTTAAGCTCATGCTACAAGTTAATTCATCTATGGATCATGTAGACTCAAAATTGTCATTACATATTGATGTGTAACACCAATTGTACAGAATAAATAAAGGTTTTGGAAGATTAATATTAGAAAAAGAATGTTGGTGAACTAGTTTCAAAAGGTAGCAATATTCTATTACATGTAATATTGAGAACCATAGAAGAAAAAGTCAATGGTGACAACAGTGATGCAAATTCTATCTTGTGTAAGATAGTGATGGTCAAGTCTATATTTGTGACAAGATGATACATATATGCATCATGAAGAATCAAATTTGTTATAACTTATTGATGTGTAACACCAATTATACAGGATAGGTAAAGTTTTTGGTAGATGAACATTATAAAAAGTGTGTAAACAAGTTCCAAAAGGTAACAAAATTCCATCACATGAAATATTGAGAACCATAGAAGAAATTGTCAATCGTGACAACAATAATGCAAACATTTGTACAGAAATATGACCATTACAATCAGTAATGAAGTTATTCCTAGCATCACATGCTAAGCATCCTGAAGAACAGAAACATAGCAATAGAAACTGAAATATCAATTGAATCATGCAATTTGATGCAAGAACTAATCATATATTTTTGACAAACTTTTTTTAGGAAAAAAAGAAGGGTGATTTAAGATATTGGTTAGTTAGTCGTGATAGGAAAAACATTTCTAATCTATTTATAGTCTTAACTTGAAGACAAATCAACAAATTGGACATAAGGACTATGATATGATACCACTTTGTATTAGTTGGTGGCCGATTAATTAAGTAGTGGGCAGTTAGAAGTTGTATGAATTAGTGGCTGGTTAAGAAAGTAGTGGGTAGTTAGTTATATTTGTATTTTCATGCTATAAATACATTCATGGGTTTTAGATTTAGGATAGCCTTTTGAAATGTGTTTATCAATTAGGTAATTGGAGTTTGGTCCACTCCATACGGACTTATGGAGATTTGTCATCTCAAATTGACAAGTTATTAGTAGTAATTGTGTTTAAGATTCTTGCACTTTTACTATTAATAATAGTTATTCTAGTTTTATTTTAGTTGTATTTTCAGTTTGTATCAATTGGTATTAGAGCCTCAAAGATCCAAGCAGCATCCATTCAGAATAAATCGGCTTTACACATTACAAGGGAAGGCTCATTTCATAAGAAGAAAAGCTAGAAGTTCATATTGGTTCAAAAGTTTCTCTCTTGACCCAAAGATGGAGTTAATCAAGTTTGAAGGCTTCAACTGCACCTGCAAAATATTATTATTAATATTCTTTTCTCCGCCTTGAGGACAAGGCTTAATTTTAGGAGGGGTGTACTGATATGATACCACTTTGTATTAGTTAGTGGCCGATTAATTAAGTAGTGGGTAGTTAGAAGTTGTATGAGTTAGTGGCTAGTTAAGAAAGTAGTGGGTAGTTAGTTATATTTGTATTTACATGTTATAAATACATTCATGGGTTTTAAATTTAGGATAGCCTTTGAAAATGTGTTTATCACTTATGTAATTGGAGTTTAGTCCACTCCACACGGACTTACGGAGATTTGTCATCTCGAATTGACAAGTTATTAGTAGTAATTGTGTTTAAGATTCTTGCACTTTTACTATTAATAATAGTTATCCTAGTTTTATTTTAGTTGTATTTTCAGTTTGTATCAGACTATTTCAAGACGAACAATTTAAAATCAACTCTTATGTCATGAAAAGAATATGTTGAAACAGTTGTATAATGAAAAAGGAAAGAAGAGGAATCCCAGCTACCTTTCGAACCTTGCCTCCAACTCGTTGCGAATATCCACAGTCAATGGTACAGAAGCTCCATCATCATTACACAATATATGTGTGCATCTGGAGATTATACTCTCTGGTGCACCTTTAGAGAACATAACTTCCTGTTGCTTTCGACTACAAAGAATGCTCATCATTTTGCGGTCACGAGAGAAGTCTAAAACAGAGATCTAAGGAAATATAGAATGGTATCAGAACGAACAGGTACCCATGAAATAAGTGCAAAGGGAAAGATAACAATGAAATAGATCTAGCTCATCGCAATCATTTGCACCCGCCTAAATTACAGTTAATAAGAAATAGCACAATGTCTACATTAGAAGTTCGTCATAATGTCATAACAAAAGTTTGTGATACTCTCTTGTAAATAGAAAGAAATTGATGAAAAAAAAATCTCTCAAACTATGCTCTCAAAAAAAAAACTCAGGCTAATTTTTTTTTTTTTTTTTGAGGGGGGAAAGGATGAGCACCAAGTTAGGGTGTCATCCGTGTATATATATCACTAGGAAAAGAACGTGTACAAAAAGTAGGCTCCCAAGAAGAGAGCACCCAAAATGAAGGAAAACTACAGCCACTATCCAAATACCCACTCCCGAGGGAGAAAAGAGCTATGGAGTACAATATTGTTCACATGAGTCATCCCCCACAAAAAATAACCCGATTGCGCTGACGTCAAATGGCTCAGGAACCAGCCTAAAAGATCGCCAACGATGTCCTCCCGCGCCCAAAATGTGTCTACTACTGCGGGCTCTGAGAGATTGCCAAAATGTGTCTAGTGACGGGGGTAGGCCATCTGTCAAGCTCAGCCGCGCCCAAACCTCCCGAGATATGCTGCAGCCAAAGAATAAGTATGTGATGTCCTCCTCTGCCTCACCACATAGAACACAGGATGTGTCAGCAGCCTCCAACCCAAAGGGTGGCAAGTCCTAACCGTAGAATCAGAAGGTGGAATGCCAAGCCACTGATCTGTCACGAGCTGTTGGAAGCCGTCCTCATGGAGCCAAGAACACTCAAAGCGAAAACGCGACCGTCGAGACAAAACCTCACCGGACTGCCGTAGGAGGGGTGTGTGATCCGAGAAAGGTCTATCCAAAGCCTGGACGTCCAGCAACTGGTGCACCTCCGCCAACTCCACTAATTCTAGAAACTGATCAATCCTCGAACGAGCCAATGGAACCTCTGTGCTCCTCCAAGTGAATCTACAATTCGTTGCTAAGAAATCCAACAACTGCGACTCAATGAAGTCTTTAAACTCCTCAGCTCCAGCATCCCTCCCACGACGGGCGATGGGGGCAATCATCCATGTCTAAGGTGACATTGAAGTCGCCCCCAAGAAGCTATCGGGCCTCGGGGAGGAGAGACCGGACTGCCTAGAGCTCCTCCCATAGTGTGGTCCGAAAGGATGCTGAACAAGGACCATAAACACATGAAAAAAGGTACAAGCTGCCATCCGTTCGAACTCTAAGGTGCGCCAACAATGAGAATCTGTCCACCCAGGAGTCCACTAGGTCATACAAGTCCCCTCGCCAACCAATGATGCAACCCCAGAACGACCAATAGAGCTCAAAACAATGTGCTTGGAGAGGCGAGAGCCCCCAATGTGACCCCACGCTGTAGGACTACACTCCTGAAGCTTCGTTTACTGTAGTAGGATCACATCGACATCCCACAATTGTAAATAGCAACCAAGAGTACGACATCTGCCCATATCGCCAAGGCTACGAAATTCCAGGTCAACACCTTCATAATGAAACAGTCTACTCCGATCGGGCGTGGCCCGAATCACCAGTCACCATTGTAACAGTCTCCTTCTCTGATCTGGCGTGGCCCGAAACCCCCTTCTCCCGATGCCTAGGGCAAACCCATGAGACTGCGAACAGGCGATGGAGAGGTAGTCGTACGGAGAGCCTCGTGGCCGAGTCCAGGCACGGTTTGATGCAGCAACGCATGACAAGAAAACCAGCCCTGTCCGCCACCTCCTGATCTCCCTGTTGGCAGGTGCAGGCCGCTGGCCTCCTGGTTCGACTCCATTTCTCCAGTCACTGACGACACCATAGGAGCAGCCTGTGGCTGGTCGGCAGCAGATGATACCGCCGGGGTGGACTGTCCAAGCTGGCATCGCCGATAGACTTGAGGGGAACTGGCGACATGCTGCTCCTCAGATCCGAGCATGGGAGAGCCTAACTGTTGGGTGACTGCAAGGTGGTGCTCCACTTGAGAAGGATGTTGAGTGCCCCGGCTGGGAGTGTGGGTGGATGCCTGTGTGGGTGGATGCCGGCAAGGGTACGGGCTTGAGAGGTTGGGCGGAGCACCAGATGGCCTTGGGGGGTTTTGGGGGTGGCCACGGTTGGTGGAGTGGCTCTGATGAATGAGGTGTAGTAGAGGTGGAGGTGGAGATGCCAGGTCACCGGAGGAGTACCACTGGGCCGCCAGAGTCCGTAGGGATGACAGTGCGGGAGGTGGGAGGTGGGAGAGTTGGGTTTGAATGCTCAGATTGGGCTTGTGCTCGAGTCCGTGATCGCACACAATGGCCTGGCTCGGACTGGGCACGGGAGCAGGCCGAGTCATATTGGTGCGCTTCGTGCCGGTGGTGGTGGAGGGTTGGGTCAGATGATTGGTGAAAGTCGGGGCTTGTGTTCAGCTGAGTAAGTTGGGTGGTGCAGGGGTTTAGGTCACGTGAGAGGAGAGGCTGGTCAGGAATTTGAAAGTGGGTACGGCTGTCACGTTCCTAGCTCACATGCGTCGGCAGGACAGGCTGTCCAGCGGCCGTCCGGATGGCTGGCAGCTGTGGCGAGGTGGTTGACCGGACGGTGATGACCTCTGCACATGAGGAAGCGCCCATGGAGGGTTGCAAGCTGAGGGCGAAACTGCTGGTGCCCACACACAGGTTCAGCGACGACGGGAGACAACAGCCAGGGCAGAGCTCGACCTCGGCGGAGGTTATGGAGAGATCAGGCGAGCCAGCATCGGGATGGCAACGGCGATGGGATTCTCGACATGACGCGCCATTGCCATGGCAATCTCTGACCTTGGAAGGTGAAGTGGAAGTCCCAGGATGTCTATGGATCGGCGGATCCCCGGCGGCGCCATTACCGCTCCATCGCCGCCAGCTGACTTGGGTGAGCAGGGGTAGCTCGGTCGGTGTCATCAGCAGAGCATCCCATTGTTGATTGGAGCCCAGGACTACCAGCCACATCGTAGGGGACATAAGACTCAAATGAAAAGGCAGTGAGATTCCCACAGCGGCAATGATCGCAGAGCGCAGAAACGTCATCTCTGGTGGAGTACCGCTGACCTCACCAATAAGACAGTCATGAAGAAGGTTGACCCCTCGTTGAATCTCCGGCAAAGAATGAGGGTGGGGGTCATCATCACAGCGGTGCTGTTCGTAGTTGCAATGGGCGAACATTGCAAAGCCAGAGTGAGAGTCCCTCTATCAACAGAAGTATCCCACTTCTCCCACCACTAGCATCAAACCACCTTCCCACATAGTGAATGCCCACTACCTCACCTTTTGCCCAGTAAATGTCCACTAACTGCCAGCACATGTCCTCTTTAGTTGCAGCACTACTAGTTAGTTTATTTCTTTATTTCAATAAATATGTGTTTAGTATTTGTTTAAGGATATGTTTTGTTGTTAGACCTTGTATTCCTGAAGGTTTGTTCACTCCATTGGGACAGTTATCTTTTAATTCCATCTTGTGTTGCTTTCATTTCTGTTCTGAAAGTTGGTGTCCTATCTCAGAGGGCAGGATGATTTCCAGTGACCTGCCGCTTTGCACCGGAGGCAATGAAGCGAGCCGGAGAAGTGTCGCGCGAGATGGCCGGCTTCTAAGCATCTGAAGCATTGGATCGCCGGCCATTTCTGGGTGTGGGTGTTGCTTGGTCGCATGATGGTAGTCAATCCATCGACCAGACTATTCGATGGTCCGCGATGAATCCCGAAAAAGGCGTCAGCAGCTGGCCAATGGTACTGCCGGCGGGGTTGCCGGAAACGGAAGGTGGCGCCACCGGCAGGGAGTTCCCAGAGGTGGGCTGGAGAAGGAAGCAAGCTTAAGCTGGTACTTTTAAGTTCTTCCTTGGCTGAAGACGAGAGGAATGTGCCAAGTTTTTTATTGTGTCAATTATGTAAGTTTGGCATACTCCATTTACTTATTCCATAACTAAGAGATTAGGTGCCATAGGATTGTTGTCATCTGTCATCAGAGTGCAAATAGCTCCAATGGCTTAGAAACCAGTGATCCTCATCTAGATCATATTCTGTCAATAACCAAAAGTTCAAAAACTGTTAGCATAAGATCTGCAAATTACAAACCTTTTTAAATTGATGTTCCCAGTAACGGTTGCAATATGATGCACGCTCATGCTTGCTCAGCATATTCAATGCTGAAGGCATAGAATCAAAACCAGGAAGGCCAACCTGATAAAACAGTATAAATTTTGTGATGTATCAGAATTACACAACCAAAGCTACAAGATATTTCTATTTCGAACTAAAAAGAAGAATGTGACAGACTTTTTCCACAAGGACGCGCAGAGCAACTTCGGTTGATTCCCCAATTTTTTCATAGTTTCTCTTATCTGGATTGTATTGAAGAGTTGATTCATTGCAGAGGGCTGAGCACATCGCTATGTGGAGAAGACATGGAAATTGTGCAGGAAATTCAAGCTGCATGATACAGAGAGAAAGAGACACACACACAAGTCAACTTAACTGTGAACTGTCATCATACAAGAAGCAACCAACATGATATATAAAATAACGGCACAACTTTATCAGTTTTCAAATATTGAACCCATATGAACTACTCTTAGTTGAAAAACAAAGCATAGCAGGACAGCTGAAAATAACATAGGGAACAGAACTACTGTAAACACCGTACGTATGTCCCAAACAGTCTATGCAGAAGTGTCATTTTATAAGACTACTGCAACAACCAGGCTGCACCAGAATGAACTATTGTACTGCCTACATCTATGAACTCAAATGCAGATAACCCGAAGTGTATATGGGAAGAAAAATGAATCACATCAAAGTAATCAAAGACCACAGAACCGATGATTCCTTGACAAAAAATATTTTTTGCATGCCTTTGCTCAAAAGATAAGAAAATATAAAAGTTATTATAATATGTAAAAAGAAACTTCTCAAGCTTCCAAACCATCAATTCGGAAGTACTTGGAACAATGAGATAATCGCTATGAAGCTGAATTAAGTTTTGAAATTTTCAAATGACAGAACACGAGAAAGAGAAATGGTGACATCATTACCTGCACTCCAGCAGCATCAAAGATCAAACCCTCTGGTGCAAATGTTGTGCCACTTACAGCATACTCCTTAGTGATAGGACCATGGTGTACAGAATGTACAACACAAATCTAAAAACAGTTGAAAAATCATGGAATGGAAAGGATTGTAGTGCTTCTCAAAAAAGAAAGGATTGCAGTAAAATGAAATATTAATTACAGTGTTAAGTTGTTCTTTTTGATGAATAAGGATTAAGGATAATACTTAGTTTCACATGTTATTACGGCACATCAACTCAGACACTACTTAGTGAACTGACTTTGAACCTCATCGACCCTTAATATTTTTTTTCAAAAGACTATCAAATTAAGCAATCTCTGCAGGTTGGATGGTCACAGACGAAAGGCCAATTTAGCTACGTCCCAGGACGAGCGTCAAGCAGCTTTATGTGTCATGCCCCATTCGTCAGGCCAATTTAATATTTTTTTTTCAAAAGACTAGTGTCAAGCAGATTTATGTGTTGCTGAGGGACACGTGTCATGCCCCATTCTTCAGCTACGTCCCAGGACGAGCGTGGGACGCAGCAGCGTGCAAAGCTGGGATGCAGGCGGCGCCCACCTTGGCAGAATGTGCACTTTGGCATTCTGCTCAGTTTGGCAGAATGCTCAGTTTGGCAGCAGCCGCAGTGCAGTGCAGCGCGCACCTGGGCAGCTGAGGGGAGATTTCGTCCCAAGCCAAATCTGGCCGTCCCAAAGTATCTATGAAGATGGCAGGTGTCGAGATGGACAGCTGGCCATGAGTGATCGAGATGGATACAATGGAGGCGCACCATATCCGCCCAAGATCAAGGAGGATCCGGCCAGCCACCTTATCCCAAGAAATCTGGATGATCAGGAGGGATCATCCCAGCTGAGATCTCGAGAAGATCTGGAATAATCAGGAGAATTATTCCAAGTGCGATCCTGAGGAGAAGATCGTGGAGGATCTTGAGGAAATCAAGGAGGAGATCCTAGCACCAAACAAGATCCTAGATGATCAAGATGGATCCAGAGGATCAAGGAGTGATTATGAGGATCATTCCAGGCGGATTCTGGTGAGAAGATCATAACGGATTTTGAAGAGAAGATCATACGCCAACTAAGGGGGTTTTACAAGGCAAGGGAATTGAGGAGGAAATCCTACGAGATCAGCTAGGGAATCAAGAGGAAGATCCCAAGATATCAGCAAGGTGAATCAAGGAGGAGGATCCCATGATATCTGCGGGAGAATCGAGAGAATCCCAAGGATCTCGGCCATATCAGGAGGGAGTTAATGTGTAGCTCTCACCTTTCATGTATAAATAGACCCTCAGGGTCGGCTTTTGTAATCATTCGATCGGAGTAGCGATTGGGACCCCATTGAAGTCGAAATATACCAGCTTTCCCCCATAACTTCGAGTTCTTTTCCTTGTTTCTTGTCTCCACTTTTATCTTTTCGCTGCGTGTTAGTGCGGTCGTCAAGAGGACGTCCAGTCAGGCTGCTTGGTGCCTCGTGCAAAAAGGTATCAAGGCCGGTCGCGCTCAAGTTTCTATAGTAGGAACTTCGGGCTGTGACACACAGGCCAACCAATGGAAGAGAATTTAGTAAGGGTCTGCCAAATCATTTGGAAAATGAAGGTTCCCCTTAAAATCAGGATTTTCCTTTGGCTCCTGAAGCGGAAGAGAATTACGACTAGTGAATACCGTGCAAGGTGGATCCAGGGGATGAAAAAGGAGTGTGGCCTATGCAGCAGAGAGGGCATATCATCTTTTCCTCGGCTGGCAGCACTTCCAAGGAAGTATGGACACGGGCTCAGGTAGATTGGATCACTGGTGAGTCAGAAGAGGCATTCTGGGGATCAATTCAGTAGGGGAGGACCTCCAAACACCCTAGCTACATTCAGGTCCAGGAGATTTTGGGCAATATGGATACAAAAGTGCACATACAACTACACAGAGAACATCATATCCATGTTGTTGCATTGTCTAAGGATTGGCAATCTATATCGTAATGGTGTTACTTTAGGTTCTAGAATAGGAACCTATGAAAGACCTATTCATTAACGTTATCCATCTGTTTCCCTTTTAAAGAAAGAGTAGCAGTTTTATTGGCTCAAACCATGTTTCCCATTAATAGTACACCGTGACTAGTGAAAAATTGCAGATAATACAGCACTAAAAATCCTAGCAAACTCCTTTCATCTCACTCTTTCTTATCATTTCATTTCACAGTGGAAATCTCATGCAACCAATTATCCTCAATTATTAAATTTAAGCCTTAACTCCACCTATATTTTATAGCCGGTCCCAAGCCCGGATAAAGGAGGAGGATTGTGTTAGGCCCCGACAGCCAGCATAAAATCCTGTCGAATCTTATGAACATGGATCAACGAATATATTGTGTTAATGCTAGGTCGTTACCCGTAAGTAACGCGCTGTACAGCTCGGGTACAGTGATAAGAGAGCAAGAGCCGCTGCATCCTCGCCTGAATGCAGTGTTAAATGAGCAAGGGCTACCGCACTCTAATGGACGGAGGCGGTTAAAGAAGCTAGTTCATGAGACTAAGGTCAGATTAGGTTCTTGGAACATTGGGACGTTGAATGGGAAGCACCTCGAGGTGGCACAAGTAATGGACCAGCGTAAGATTAGTATCTTATGCTTGCAAGAAACTAGATGGGTAGGAGAGGGAAGTAAAGATATTAGGTTAAATAGTGTCAAACTTTGGTACACAGGTAAGGTAAATGGAAGGAATGGTGTTGGTATTATCGCGGATGCAGAATGGAGGAAGAATGCTGTGGAAGTTAAAAGGATTGAGGATCGAATCATATCCGTGAAAGTAATTGTTGGAAAGGAGATTATGAACATTATTAGTGCATATGCACCCCAAGTAGGAGCAGAATCACATATCAAGGAGAAGTTTTGGGCAGATATGGAGGGTTTGATTGAAAGTATACTAACAACCGAGAAAGTTTATATTGGGGGAGACCTTAATGGACATGTTGGTAAAGAGGCAGGACCACATGCAAGGGTTCATGGTGGTTTTGATTTTGGGGAGTTGAATGAGGAAGGATAAACTATTATTGATTTTTCTTTAGCATACGACCTTAAGATTATCAACACTTGTTTTAGGAAGAGAGAGGAACATTTAATCACATACAAAAGTGGAACTCATAGGTCTCAAATCGATTTTTTCTTGACAAGAAATACTGATAAAAGACGTTGTACTAATTGCAAAGTAATTCCTGGGCATGGGGTGACTACACAACATAGATTGTTAGTTCTTGATATGCAAATGAAATGTATAAAATCAAAATCTCGAACAGTTTTTGATCGAAAGATCAAGTGGTGGCAGTTAAAGGAGGAGAAGCGAGAGACTTTTAGAAGTTATTAGAGGAAAGTGTGTGGGAGTTAGAAGGAGATGCTAGTATCATGTGGGAGAATGTGGCAAAAAAGGTTGAAATGGTTGCTAAAGTCATTTTAGGAGAATCAAAAGATTTTGGACCACGAGATAAGGAGACTTGGTGGTGGAATGAGGAGGTCCAAGAAAAGGTGCGTAATAAGAAGAATTGTTTCAAGACGATACACTTGGACAATAGTTTTGACAATTGGGAAAAGTATCGTTTGGCGAAAAGGGAGACTAAGAAGGCAGTTAGTGATGCTCGTGCTAAAGCATATGAGGGGTTTTATAAGGAGTTAGGGACAAAGGCTGATGAACAAAGGATTTATAAGATTGCAAGGAATAAAGAGGAGTCGAGAGATTTGGATCAAGTAAGATGCATAAAAAATGAAGTTGGCAAGGTTTTAGTTACTGAAGGAGATATTAAGAACAGATGGGAAGAGTATTTCTATAAGCTATTTAATGATGGATGTGAAGGTTCCCGTTGTGATTTGGAGAACTTGACAGTTAGCGAATATGAGCTTAATATGTCATTTTATCGTAGAATTAGAGTCTCGGAGGTTAGCGAAGCTCTTAAGAAAATGGAGAATGGTAAAGCTGTTGGACCGGATGGTATACCGATCGAAGTTTGGAAATGTTTAGGAGAAAAAGGTGTGTTATGGTTATGTAAACTATTTAATGAGATTTTACGGTCGAAAAAGATGCCTGATGATTGGAGATTAAGTACATCAGTTCCTATTTACAAAAATAAAGGGGATATTCAGAATTGTGCAAATTATAGAGGGATTAAACTTATGAGTCACACAATGAAATTATGGGAAAAAGTGATTGAGCATAGATTGAGAATGGAGACTAGTATTTCTGAGAGACAATTTGGGTTCATGCCAGGAAGATCCACTACAGAGGCGATTTATTTACTAAGGGGGATGATGGAGAAATATCGAAGTAGGAAAAGAGACTTACATATGGCTTTCATTGACTTAGAGAAGGCGTATGATCGGGTACCAAGGGATGTACTTTGGAAAGCCTTGCAAAAGAAGAGGGTGAAGACCAGCAGTGTTATATGCTAGTGAATGTTGAGCTATGAAAATACAACATGAACGTAAAGTGGGAGTAGCCGAAATGAGGATGTTGAGATGGATGTGTGGTCATACAAGATTAGATAAGATTAGGAATGACCATATACGTGAACGAGTTGGAGTGGCTCCTATTAGTGAGAAAATGGTAGAGAATCGTTTGAGATGATTTGGTCATGTTCAGAAAAGACCATTAGATGCGCCAGTAAGAAGAGTAGATCAAATAATCTGGAGTCCGATTAAAAGAGGGAGAGGGAGGCCAAGGCGGACACTTGGCGAACTAATAGAGCAAGATCTATTGGTGAATAATATACCGAAAGGTTTGGTTACTAATAGAGCGGAATGACGTCGTATGATCCATGTAGCCGACCCCACCTAGTGGGATAAGGCTTTGTTGTTGTTGTATTAAATTTAAGCCTTATTGCCTGTAGTTTTTTGTGAACCCAATGTAGTGTCTCTAAAGCATCCATAATCCACTTACAATGTGTAATTTCTTCAAAAATACATCCAGAGATAATAATGGCTAGGTTTGGAACTTATTTTTCTAAGAAAGAGAAGGATGAATATTCAAGGTCAATCATCATCAGTTTTTGTATAGCTCATGATAACCAAAGGTTTACAAGGTTTCTTTCCAACCATCAACAAAGATTTATAGCACAGAGTGCCATTCATTTAAGCTTCAATTTAGTCAGTGTCTCCCTACTTTCCCTAAAATTTATTTGACAGAATATTCCATGCAAAATTCCTTAGAAGTGAGCATTTTAGTAAGTGATATCCGTTCTTCACAGAGAAGAAACTTCTTAAGATTCAATCTTTAGCCCATATGCATGATCAGAACTTTTCTCAGATTCAAATTGAAAATGTATGTATGTATGTTATGCCTTCTTTGGTCTCAAAAAATCACGATCCTTTAACTTCCCTACTACTGACAAACAAGTATTACCAGGGAAAAGTACTTACTAACATGAGATATTCTCATAAGAAGGGCTCCAAATTTCCAACTTTAGAAATCCACTATTTGGTATATAACAGTAATTACAAGCTTAATAACTATTTTGGGAGGAGGTCCCTCCAATGGGCCTCATCTACGTTTTTCATTTGGACTTGTCCTGCTATTTATCCAATAGATAAATCTTTTCTTTTAAAAATAATTACAAGATAAAAGAAAGTATTACCAGGGAAAAGCACTTACTAACATGAGATATCCTCATAAGAAGGGCTCCAATGAGCAACTTTAGAAATCCACTATTTGGTATATAACAGTAATTACAAGCTTAATAACTATTTTGGGAGGAGGTCCCTCCAATGGGCCCCATCTAAGTTTTTAATTTGGACTCTTCCTGCTATTTATCCAATAGATAAATATTTTCTTTTAACAATAATTACAAGATTGAGAGTAACTAGACAGATTAACCAAGCTTTGATTATGGAAAATAAATAGCTAGTCACTAAATTTACCTTTGAGACGGACATCATGTTTGTTGTAAGAGTGCCAGTTTTATCACTACAAATCACAGTTGTGCAACCTAAAGTTTCCACTGAAGGTAAAGTTCTGACAATGGCATTGAGGCGAGCCATTCTTTTGGTGCCCAAAGCTAAGCACCTATTGGACATCAAGAACATTATAAGAAACCACAAAAAAATGGAATATTGAATGAATAATGGGATTTAAAGAAACAATGAGCTCTCTATGTGCCACAAACAGTGCACTTAAGAGATCGACAATCAATAAAATCATTTTACCCTAACATAAAGCATTTGAATCTGATATTTTATTATGTGATATTTTTATGTATCCTTTGAAAAATGTTTAAATAGTTTGTTTTTAGAGCGTGTTTGACTAGTTATTTGTGGGTGAATAACTTCAATAAAATCAAACATCAAGTAGGCATACAAGAGAATTGATTTTCCTATTATATTTAGCACCCGTCAATTCATATCCATGGTTACAAACACAATGATAGTCAAGCTCCAAGCTTCATCCAAAAGTGGACCAGATCAATCAGGAGAATTTCAAGTCATATACAAGTTTTTTGTGGTCAACACCATCCATGCAGTCATGAATTAAAAATTCAGGGCACTGCAACACTTACGCATGTTCTATGTGAAATTGATTGGCTTCCTATATAATATAAGACATCTTTTGTTATTTGCATCCATAACCCAAGATTTATGTAACTGTTGATTAATGCAAGATTACAACTGACAGTTCTAATAAACAGGTGCACTCACGTCGTGACTACAGCTGGAAGCCCTTCTGGAATGGCTGCTACTGCAAGAGCAACTGCAATCTGTGCAGACAAAGTAATTGGCGACAGAATGGTTACACCACTGCTTTGAAAGTAAATAACTGAGGAATACACATGAAAAACAAATCCTTAACAGGACTTTTCAAGCTTTCAAAGTTTTGGATGCATTCATCTCCATAAAACTGCTGTGGGAAAAAATTGATACCTTGAAGTAATGAATAGCACCTCTCAGAAAGCCACCATGAGAAGGATCCCGAAAATGACCAATGTTAACAACCCAAACTAGGACACATATCCCTGCAATGACCTGTACAAGTTAAGTTGCATCAGAACATGAGAAGGCTTACAATACTTGATCGATTAATGGACACAACTAAAGAATAAGATGAACATAAATAAGAACAAAAACAATATAGGATAAACTACTAATGTACAGCTGAGAAAATATGAGTCTCTGTACAGTGACAGATGTTCATATAGAACAAAGTTCCGTGTAACATTATGAGAAACAACTACCCTTGATAAATCTCATAGTAAAGATCCAAACAAGAAAAGATAAGTTAGTTACAAAAAAGATTGCATAAGACACATACTTTTGTTAGAATGGCAGTAGAAACATAAACCAAGAATTATATCCAAGAGATCAGCTTACGTTAGTATTTTAAGCTCTGTTATAGTAACATCCTCTAATTATTTATGTTTTTACATTCTTAACAAAAAACAATTTGGTCAAATGATAGTAGAAACATATATCTTAATCAAATTTGATGGCACGCAACATTTTGAATTAAAAAAAGGTACCAAAACTAAGAGTTTCCTTTTTGGAAACAACTAGACACTTCTTGCCTTCGGGTAAGGTAATGGTTAGTGTGTAAACAAAGCTACATCCCTAAATGTGGACTGGAGCTTCAGATACCTGGCAAACTGATAAGATACCAGGTCGTATTACTTTAGAAGATAGTGTATTAGTTAAGAAAATAATGAATAATGTGACAGCCTTCTAAAAGTTTATTATCAACCTTGTAACTTTGAATTTGCTCAAGGAGATATGTCCTTTTGAAAGAGCAAATTATTACTAGTGGTTATGTTTAAGATTCTTACAATTCTTTCTCATTTTCAATTTCATCGTCATGCAGTCACTTATAAGTTTTCATCATATGTTTTTGGTCTCAGAGCCACAAGATTCTAACATCTATCCACCTACTTCCCTTTGAACAGCAATCAAATTACAGGTAAATAGCAATGTTCATTGTATTTCTTCCTAAGAATGCAGACACAGCAAGAGAAAAAGAAAAGAAGCATCACAGAAAATCACCTTAGCCAAGAATGTACCAAATTCATCAAGCTTCTTTTTTAATGGTGTCACTTCCTGCAAAATATTAACCAGTATTACAAAACACTAAGAAAGAAAATATATATAACAAAAGTAATGCATTTGAATGCCCGCCATTTGGTTGACTACCAGTTTGGTTGTCATCCACGTGTGTGTGTATATATGTATATAATGAAAAGAGACATCATGTAGCAAAAAGTGGAGAACAAAGTACTAATCAAAACCCAACTCCTGAAGAAGACAAAACATGTGATGTACAATACAATCCAGCTGACATCTCTCCCCACAAAAAATGACGTGTTGCGTTGAAGCCATATGGCCTAGGCACCGGTTAAAAAGGTCGCCAATGGAATTCTCCAGCCTAGTCTCTGTCTGTGAAGTCCCTGCAGTGCCTACCAGAAGTCTACAGCTCCCAATGGAAGACCCCCCGTGAGACCAGACCTCTCACGACACCTGACATTCGAAGAATAAGTGAGTAACATCCTCCTCCATCTCCCCACAAAGGGCACAAGAAGTATCCGCGTGGTGTGTCCATTGTGCTCTGTAAACTCGAGTCAAAATCCTCGTAAGCCAAGCAAAGATCTTGATTTCAGTGGCGTCTGAGAGCGTAAAATGAGCCTGCAATCTGCTCTAAAGTCCTCAGAATCAGTGGTATCCAAAAGAAAGCGGAGATAAAGATTGCGTGCCGAGAAAGACTTTGATGCCCATACCCAGCCATCCATCTTTGTCGGGTACGGGCAGACGGGGGCAATCCTCTAGTAGAGAGCTAATAGCTCAGAAAACTGTTGACCAAATAGAGGGGAGCTGCCTCTCTCGGCCCAACACTCAGCCACAAATGTAGCAGGATGTGCGACTATGGCCCACAACCTGGGAAAAGAGTCTACCAGAGGGCCCTCGGGTAACCAGTCATGCTGCCAAAATGAGAAAGCCTCCCCAGAGCCAAGTGATAGAATGATGAACGGGCGCACCCTAGGGAATAATGTCGCCATTCCCCTCCAAAAAGAAGAAGCACCGCAAGGTGGAGTAGGCCTAGAGTCCCATGAGAGATCTCAACCGTAGCATGTAAAGAAAATCTCCCTCCATAAGCTGTCATTGGGCCTCATAATCCATCCCACCACCAGGCGAGGAGTGCCCAGTTAGTGACGCGGAGGTCCCGAACGCCCAATCCGCCCTGTGGAATGGGCCTACATATGCTGTGTCAAACAACTAGGTGGGCCCGGCGAGCAAAGCTGCTCCTCAAGGCATCAACCCGTGATAGTATCTCAGCTGGCATATGAAGCACTGACACGAAGTAGCTCGACGATGATGAGAGAATTGATCGGAGCAAGACAAGATGCCCCCACTAGATAAAAGCCGAGCGCTGGCGATGCTCCAGCTGCGCAATGACCGAAGTCCACCCCCAGAGCCAACATGAAAGTCTGAAAGAGGGAGGCCCAAAAAAATGATGGGCAAGCGCCAACAAGGGTGCGCAGCTCTACTACACAACGCGAAGCATCATCTGTCACTGTGCCAAACAGGATGAATGAGGATTTGGCATGGTTTATCTGAGGCCCACCAATATGGCCACCCGTTTGGCCTCAAGCTCATATCCCTCTATGAAGAAGACTGTGTCATCCGCATACTGCAAAAGAGGCACCAGCCCGCCGACGAAGCCGCTAAAAAGGACTGCACGGCATGCCTCCTAAGTACATCTGGCGAGGCTATCGACAGCTAGCGTGAAGAGGATGGCCACGAGGGGCACCCCCGACGAACTCCCCGTTGTGGTTGTACCCAATCCCCTACCATTGACCCATTGACTAGGAATGAGAACGAAGCAGTAGTGATGCACCGCTTCATTCAAGCAATCCAAGTTGTAGGGAAGCCTCTAACGTACAAGGAGTGCCAAAGGAGGGACCATGTGAGAGAATCATAAGCTTTGAAGAAATCTACCTTCTATAGAAAGGCACGACAACTGCACCGTCTCCAATGTGCGACGATCTCCAAGGCCATGATATAGCTATCGGTGATGGACCGGCCGTGGATGAAAGTCGACTGAGCATGGTGGATGATGTAGATCCCGTTGACAAGAAAAGAGAGAATTCTGCTGCTGTACAGAATTCTAGTGGTCAACAACTTTGTTTGATTCAGATTTGAAGAATCTGTTAGGAGTCCTAATGCTGATAGGGTTGTTATTTCCTTTTTAGTTTATTTTTCTTAGGAGTCCTAATGCTATTAGGATTGTTATTTCCTATTAGTTTATTTCCTATTAGGTTATAAGAGTCCTAACTCCGCCTATGTTTTATAGCCGGTCCCAAGCCCGGATAAAGGAGGAGGGTTGTGTTAGGCCCCTACAGCCAGCGTAAAACTTTGTCGAATCTTATGAACATGGATCAACGAATATAGCGGAATGGCGTCGTATGATCCATGTAGCCGACCTCACCTAGTGGGATAAGGCTTTGTTGTTGTTGTTGTTATAAGAGTCCTAATGCTGGTGGGATTGTGTTTTCCTTTTGCTATAGGAGTCCTAGTGCTAATAGTATTGCTAGATGGGAATCCCTATATATTGGTCTGACTTGTAAGAGTTAAAGACATTATTATCTCTTTAATTAAAATTCCAATTTAGAGTTTTCTGAATTCCTGAGTTTGTGTGCGCACGATCTTGACCTTGGATTTCCTCTAAGGTGCTGGTGGATTCCTGCTAGTTTATTTATCGATTATCGTTTGCTTGAACCGACGACATCGACGTTTGTTTTCTGCAGATCTTTCAAGCGTAACGGAGGCATACTTGCACGGTGTAATAGAACACCGTTCATCGGGCCTAGGGTTTGCTCTTAGCTGTATTTAAATTTCTATACCGAATTCCTTAACGTTGCGTCAGTGGATGAGGTCAAGGAGCACCTCCCGGAGCCAATTGGCCAATACCCAAGCCACTACGAGATAGATAGCGTTGGTTAAGGCAATCGACCGGATGTCATCCACTCTCTCCGCCGATGTGTGCTTGGGAAGCATGAATAGCAAGAACTGATTCAGGCTTTTGAAGCCCCTGTTTCCACTAGAGAACTCCTGAATCATCTTTAAAATAAAACTCCTGAATCACCGCCATGACATCCTCGCGAACCACAGACCAGAACTCCCTGTACCAAGAAGCCATTTGGACCAGGAGACCCCTCGTCGTTAAGGTCCCAAAGCGCATCGATGACCTCCTTAATGATAGTCTACACTAACATGGAAGACAATAAGACAAGTAATACCCTTGGGGGACTACCTCCATGATGGTGTAGGCCGCCGCCTAGAGAAGTCCCAGTGGAAGGAGGTGATGGCGGTACGCGGTGGTGGTGGCCAATGTCCCATCACCTCCAGTTGATCGATCTGGTTCGCTCGCTAGCGCGAACTCACATGTAAGTAGAAGAATCGAGTGTTGACATCTCCCTCCTAAACCCAAGTCTGCCGGGAGCGTTGTCTCCACTGGATCTCCACCTTCCTATCTTCCAATTGGATGGTCACTTGAGCCTGCTGTGCCGAGCCACCTCAGCCTCCGTGAGGTGGCTATTATCTTCCTCTCGATCAAGCTAGGCAATCACCTCTAGTGCCTCTATCCGCCGTGCCTCCCGGACCTGTCTCCAGAGGTCCATGAGGAAATGTCTCAAGCTATGAAGCCTGGAGGCAAGGGTTCGAGCGGCAGAGTCCGAGGCCACGACACTCTGCCAGTGCACAGCCACCATGTGTCTGAAACCATCCTCCAGCAACCAAGATTGCTCAAAGCGAAAAATGGATCACAGGGTCTGTCCATTATTGAACCTCAACAAAAGGAAAATGTGGTCCGAAAATGGTCAATCCATGGTCTATACGTCAGCAAGTTGGTGAGCCTCAACAAACTCCACAGAGCCGAGGAATCTGAAGCCGAGATTTGGATGGTGTAGTTGTACTTCGCCAAGTGAATCTACAGTTCATTGTCGGAAGGCCGAACAGCAAATGAGAAACAATGAAATCTCTAAACCCGGTCTCTCCCATGCCACCTGGAGGACAATCTTCCATATCAAGTGACATTGAAGTCGCCCCTAATCAGCCAACGGGCGTCAGGTAGATGGAGACAGGCGTCCGATAGCTCCGCCCACATGACCGCCCGAAGGGACTCTGAGCACGGGCCTAGACACAAGAGAGGAGATAGGAGGATCCGCCCATGCTACGTCTCAAGTGAGCCGTCATCGAAAAGTGGGCCGTCATCGAAAAGTGGGCCGTCCAAGAGTCAACCATGGTGAAGTTATCAGCCGGCCAACCAATGATACAGCCACCAGATCGCGCAGTGAACTAAGAGAGATGTTCTATGATAACCGAGAAACACCAATCTGCTCCCACATCTGAGAGTTGCACTCCATCAGCTTAGTTTTCTGCAAGAAGTCCACATTGGCCTCCCACTCCCTTAGATAGCTGCCAAGTATTCGGCGCCTCCCCTCATCACCGAGGTCGTGAACATACCATGTTAGCACCTTCATAGGGAAACCATAGTCGTCCCGCATGTGGGCGACCCTTTGCCCACTATCGTGCGTCATCTAGAGCCATCGCGTGCAAGCACCAGGAATCGCTGAGGGGGCGGTGAATGTCGAGGGGCCACCTATGGGCCTCAGGCCGTGCACGGGGGCACCGTCCGACCAGCCGAAAACCGGCCAAGGCGGCAACCTCGTGGACGTCAACGTCCGAAGGACCGAGGAAGGGCTCACTGCGGGCCCGGTCCCCAGCCAAGGTGGCCCTGCCGCCGTCGTGGGGTGGTCGCCAGTCACCGGCGACTGCTGGTCTCTGGTCCGCCATGAAGAGGGCCATGCACGTGGATTAGGGCTGAGCAAACCCAGGACCGGATCCTGGTCTAAGCGGACCCGGTCTCGACCCGAATCATGCCGGGTCAAAAATTTTTCGACCCGGTGCCGGACCCGACCGGGAATCACTATGGCGGTCGATCGGCCGGTGTCGAGAGGACAAGGGAGGGTGAGGGGCCGAGGGGGAGGACGGACGAAGCCGGAATCGCCGCCGTTTGGATCGGCCATGATCCGACGCTTAAGGCTACGATCCGGCGCCTGGCGACTGATGCCTGGCGGACGGATCGGCCGCCAGTGGCCAGATCCGGTGCCTGCCGGCCCGGATCGTGGCGCCTGGCAGCCCGCATCGTGGCGCCTGGCAGCCCAGGATCGTGGCGCCCGGAGGCCGGATCGGCCGCCAATGGCCAGATCCGACGCCTGGTGGGCCAGATCCGACGACTGGCATGCTGGATCGTGGCGCCTGGCGGCCAGATTATTTGGACCCGGTCCCGACCCAGATCTAATCTGGGCCGGGTTATTTTCCCTCCTCGCCGGGTCGACCGGACTGTGCTCAGCCCTAACGTGGATAAGGCTTGTTGGAGAGGGTGGGGGAGGGGATGGGCCTCGCCATGAAGATAGATTGCCGGCGAGGGGGTCGCTTGAGGAAGATATGGCAGACCGGGGCCAAGGTGGGGTTGGTGTGGGCTACCTGGGTCAGGCCACCGGCAGGAGTCTGGTGGGACTCAAATGGTGCCCGGGCCGCGTTGATGAGGTGTTAGTCGGGTTGAGCCCCAACCTGGGCCCCGGGTTTGGGGTGCGGTTTTGGTTAGCAGTCAAGTGTGGATGGGTTGTGGGGGGAGGGGGGCACGGGCGCGTGGGTGTATGGGCCAATGTGGAGGGTTGAATTGGCTGGGAGTTGGCAATCCAGCCGGACCTCTAAGACGACAGAGGCGTCAGACAGATCCGGTGAACCGACAATTGGAATGGCGAACGAGGCCCTCCCGAAGCTCCGAACTACCAACGCGATCACCTCCATCCCCAGCAGGTGAATGGGGACTCCTTGGAGCAAAAATGTGCGTTTAACCGCCCGCGGACCACCCAGCGATCCATCATCCTTCTTCCAAGCCACCAGACAACCCGACCGTGAGGAGGAAGAGAAGGCGCCGCCAGAAACATTTCAAACTGCCTGGGCGAGCCTGGAACCAACAGCCACAACCTGGGGGAGATGCGGTTCAAGTGGAATGGAACAGCAGCCCCGACGGCGGTGTCGAGTGCTGTTCAGATAGCGGCCTGATCAGGAGAAGTTCCAATGGCACCAACCGGCGATGCAGCACCTGAGGAAATTCAACGTTCTTCCGCACTTCCGGCGATCACGGAATGGTGACAGTCAGGCCTACATCTGCCAGCGCCAATGCAGGAGGAATAGCAGATGTGGAAGTGTGCTGGCGAAGACAAGGGCAAGTGAACTGATGGTGACCTTCTCCATGCAAGTTAAAACACCGCAATGGTGCTGAGCAAGAGTGGGCGACGTGGCCCACCTCCAGGCCCCTGTAGCAGCGTTGCGCGTCGGAGTTTTGGGGTTGTTGGTGGCGAGCAAGGAGCAAGCGCGCGACAGTCGTCCAGCCATCCGCGTGATGCAACAGTGAAGTGTGGATGGAGAACTCTTGGTGAAGAATGTAGGGAAGAGTTGGAGATGCCGCCAGCGGGGGATGCCGGAGATGGCGGACGGTGTGGAAGCTTACGGGTGCAGTCTTTCCTTACGAATTTTGTTTTCAGTAAATTGTAATGCATGATTAGAGGTTCACAGAGCAATTCAATCTCAAATACATTGCAAAAAGACTTATAACAGTAATATTAGATTGTCAATCTCTCGAGCTACATGAAAATTGGTTTATGTTCAAAGGCAAAAGATGCAATCAGTTTTCTCAAGGAAAAGAATGATGCAATCAGTAGTATACAGCATGACCGCATGACTTCATCTTTTTTTCTTTTCTTTCCTAAAGATGAGAAAAGGATGGCTAGTCTACCAAGTTTTAATGGCCACCGTATATATATTAATACTAAAAGAAAAAAAAATGTACAAGTGCATTCTAAAGATAAAACATCAAAAGATAGATGATGCAGATGTCAATGACGCTACTATCTGAACCCCCACTCTCAGATCAAAAAAGAGATGTGATGTACAATGTTCTTAACAGTGATGCAAATACTCTCCAGCACTAGCGGCCCCAACAACAGACGTGACTTCATAATTGAAATTCGAAAAAAAATAAAATAGAGATATGGAAGGTCAGAATGTTCTTACATCATCAACCCTTAGCATTGCATCACGAATACTACCCATTGCTGTATTGGAGCCAACACCTACGACAATAGCTCTGGCTCTACCAGCCACAACAACTGTACCCTGGAAAATGGATATTCGGAGTTCATCACATATAATATAGCATCTAGAACAAGTAATTTATAATAGTGTATTAGTTTGAAGCATATGGCAGTTCAAACCTGACACTTCTAAGCAATGACATCTATCAGGCAATGACAAATTAAATATAGATTCACATATATGTATATATATATATATATGAAACCAACTTTATTCACAAAAGCAATAAAATGAATTCTTGAAAGAACCAAACAGAAGAGGGAAAAAGTAAAACTCCTCAAAGAGCTCTTGGAGTGATAAGTTGAATATTCCAATCTTACTGAGAAGAGGATATTTGTTTTGTCCTGGTAAACAGCATTTGTTGTTTGAGTGGATTCAAGGTCCTTGGCCACAGAACAGCTCTCTCCTAATATCAATACAAAGTTAAGCTTAAAATCCAGCATTTGTAACATTTTGAAGCATATAGAAACCTGTGAACCGATCAAATGCTCTAATATCCCATGCTCCAAACATAAATGGATATTGTCACACGAAAAGGAGATCATGTAGTTACATGCTGAGAGAAGATTATATCTTGGAAATATCGAACTTCAAAGCGAGTTGAACAGAAGCAATGTAATTGTGGAAAAGCTCCTCTCTCAACACATGACTCTCGGTAATTCAAATTGATATATGGAGTAAACCAATAAATCCATGATATGCAGCAGCATATCATGTCGCCTATTGTGGATCTGTCTTTTATATTATTCAATTTATATTCAGCATAATGAAATTGTAAGGTTTGTTAATCAACTTATCATATTGCGCCTTCTGAAAACTCTTTTTTTAGGAGAAAAAGGATGACCACCGGAGTTGTGGTTATCATCCATGTAACAATGAAGTGAAAGTCATGTACAAGTGTGAGCTCTCAAAGAGAAAGCAGAAAAAAAATATGGAAAGTATATCAGCTAGCCAAAACTCCCCTCCCAAAGAAGAAAGGAGATGTGGTGTACAATAAGCACACCCTGTCTTTGAGAGCAAAAAAAATAAGGAAAGTATATCAGCTAGACAAAACTCCAGTCCCATGTGACATCACTTCCCACAAAAAAAAACCCAGTTGGTCGAGAGATGTGCCTTGTAGAAGTTGAGGAACAACATTTCTTATTTAGCAAGATAGCTTTTTCTCCATGATTCTACGACTGTCATAGTCAATGTTAAACCAATAAACCACCAAACTTCTAGAAGCTAAGAGAAACGCTTATATAGACATGCAAGCAGGTCCACCAACAGCATGAGTTGACCAACATCAACTAAACATGACATGTTGCAAACATTCATTAATAGATTGGATCCCTTTGTGTGATTCCATTATAACAATCTAAAGATCGTGAGATAGAGAAACTCTACCAGTCAGAATCGCCTGGTCAACACGCAACTGGTTACTCAACATCTCTATCATCCTCATGTCAGCAGGGATCTTGCACCCAACTAAGCACAAGAAGAAAGGGAATTCAACTTTAGATTGGCAATCAATATGTTGACATGATTGAAACTACAAAAACAATGCCATGTATATACAATCAAAATGGAGACCAATGAAATAATACCTCCAACTTCAACAATATCTCCAGGGACAAGCTCAGTTGCAGGTATTATTGAAAAGCAACCTAAAAAATTCAAGGTCAAAACATACATCTCAGTGACAATGCATTATATTCTTCTAAATAGAAAATATTATCCTTTGTTAATGTTCCAAAATAACTTGATGAACAACTTCTTGTTGTAATGAAAAAAATGCATGTTTTTATGAGTTGCTATTGCTGCCAACATTTAGGCCAAGAATGTGACTGCAGTTTAGTTGAGCCTACCTGTTAACCTTACCAGAAACAATGATGCAATAAGGGAAGTAAAACAATGAAAAATAGAAAAGTCCTAGAAGGTTGATTTTGAGATGCATACTGACATTGTGAGAGTTCTTTTCTTATGAGATAATTTTTTTCAAGCTGAAGTGACTCCCACAAGAGCTTTTTCTTCCTATTACTTATTTTAATTTAGAGCTTATATTCTATTCTATTAGTTGCCATGCGATAGTCATGTCACATTTTAAATACTTATAAGGGTCATGGTTTTAAGTAGTTTGGTCAAGGGTGGGATTAGTCATTAGCTTTAACCCTTTTAACCATTGAAGTTAAGGCACAAACAGAGTTTTCAACTGTCTTTGACCTCTCCTCTATCAAATTTACAGGTTCTCAAGATTTTCAACCATCTTTGATCTCTCTTCTATCAAATTTACAGGTTCTCAAGATTTTCTGAAAACCCCCAAATGTTCTTATTTTGATCCTTCCAATGTTCTAATTTGATTTGCACTTATTATTGTGGGTCTGCCCCCTTAATATCAAATTTGATATCAGCGCAAAAAAACTGCAGAACATTATGGTTTGCTTTGTTTTCTAACCATGGTGGAGACCAAGGATGAGGTAACCTTCAAGAAAAGGTGATTACAAATCAGATTACAAATCAGCGTATGACCAAAGATTTGTCATGAAGTGCTCAAGCCTTAGAATGACAGGAACATGTGACAACCTACCTAGAGATTTCAAAAGGTAACCCTGATCTAACGCCCATACAGGAAGGTTTTATGGAGAATGATATCAATCAAGAGCATTTTGATAATCCTTTTCATGAGCTCGAACCAAAAAAAACCCGTGTGAGGTCAATTGGAGGATCTACTGGCTGACGCCCTAGATTTTAACGGCGGTGGAATTAAGATTGAAGTTGTTGGGTTCATGAAAGATGACATCGCAAAAGCGGAGGAAGCGGAGTTGCAGTCACGTGCCAGCTGCGGTGCGTTCAAAGGCAGGGAAATGCACGGAGGTGGACAGCATTGACTTCGTCGATGTTCTTCAAAAACAGGTTAGCAGTGACAGGCGGCAATAGCAGCAGCAAACGGCAGCTGGAGAAACCGCAGCACAGCTAATAGGATTATTGTCGGTGCTTGGTGATATGAAGGGCAATGATTGGATAATGGAGGATTTGATTAAGGTGGTGATTCTGCAAACTGCAAGCAGTAGGTGCAGTTGTCCAAGCAGATTTTGTAACCAGGGACATGGTGGCGACGAGATGAATGGAGGCGGTGGCTGTAGCAGCAGGTTGCAGCCGTAGAGGGAAAGCAGCATTGGTAATGGTTGGTATGGACGGCAGCTCCGGGGAGGATTTCTCATTTGCGCAGCATGGCTGGTCCCCTGGGGTCCCACTTACGGAGGCATTCCCCCGACTGTATGCCTTGGCAGCGCATCCTTGCGTAATAGTGGCGGAGACTTGGTCCAAGGCTGGTGACCCTAGCTCTAACTCTGGGACCCCTCTTTTCAGATCAACCCTCATGGACCTAGGCTTCACTGAGATTCTGGTGCTCCACCAATAGGCATGGTTATCGGAGTCTTGGTCGGCACACAGCTTTTACATCAGACACGGCAGCGCCAGAGAACTTCAGGACGGACTGCAGAGTCATCGGCGGTCCCGGGTACCGCTGAAGTTAAGATCTTTGCTGGGCTTATGCTGCGGAGCCGCTCATCAGGACGTACAGGACGAGATGGGCACCCCACACGGACACATTCTACGTTTTTTTGTGGCGATGCGGAGGACATCATCCACCTATTTTTTGTGTGTCCGACAGAACGAGGCATTTGGCGGGGGACAACCATTGGGGGTCTATTACCCTCCAATTCTGAGACCCTATGGTGATCTCTCTGATTTTTGGCCCGACAGTAGATGGAGAGCGACATTGGCATCTTTTTTGCCCGATTCCTTAGTCATTTGGCTCCAACGTAACCGGGTGATTTTTTTTGTGGGAGCAATGTCAGATAGAGCATACTGTACACATCTCTTTTCTTTTCTTTTTGAGAGTCCATTCCATAGTACGTAGATGACAATCACATAACCTCGTGGTCATCATTTTTCCCCTCAAAAAAAAAAGGTTGGTATGAAGGGATGAGGCAAGCCGACCCCACCTAGTGGGATAAGGCTTTGTTGTTGTTGTTGTTGAAGGGATGAGGCAGTGATTGCAGGATGAAGAGCGGGTGTTGGGTGCAGGGCCACTACAATTAATGACAGCATCGGCAGCATCCGGCAGGCGCAAGATGTGGCGCGAGGACATGCAGCAGCGTTGATGGAGCTAGGGATGGCAATATCCCCTACCCCCCAGGTCAAGGATGGGGGGAAAACTGCCCCTGCACCCTCTTCTGGAGATCGTGGCGGGGTGGATTGCTCGCCCTGCCGGGACCCCGAATCCCCGGGCCTTAATGTTTTATTAATAATTTATTATAATTATCAACCATATGATCAGATACACTACATCTCAACCGTCCATTCTATCATATATATAAAAGAAGAAACCCATTTTTTTCTCTTCCTTCCTCCCTAACATCATAATCTCTCTCTCCTCCTTAACCCTAACATCACAATCTCTCAGGCTGCCCCCGTCATGTTCAAACTGCCGGAGTTTACCGTCGGTCGGCCGGTGTCGTCGGATTGAAGTTTGAACTCCTGCCGAAAGAATCAGAGTTCACAAGGTATTTTTTCCTTTTTTTTCTTTATCATCCAAATGAATCTTCTTTCTTTCAATTTCATTTGCCAGTGGTGGTCGTTCGTCTCGGCGGAGTGTGGCACTCCTTCTCAACGGCAACTTGAAGGCAGCCCCTTCACGATTTTATGACCTTTCGAACAGCCATCCCCTTCTCCCTAAGCCTGGCGCCCACGGAGGGTCAAATCGGGCCTCCATGGCTTCGGCGCACTCCTCCGCATGCACCTCGTCCTGCAACACCTCCCTGTGCGCATGCACGGCGTTGACGCCCACGACGTGGACGAGCTCCGAGAGCAGGAACTCGGGGCGGCTGATGCGGACGACGAGGTCAAAGCCTCAAGCACAATGGTCGGCGATGGAGTTGAGATCTGCGTGAGCCGGCATTGGAGTTCCACGCGCACAGCGAGGACGAGGGTGAGTCGGCGCTTGTGGATTGTGATGATGATTCATTGTGTTTTTTTGGTGATTCAATCACCTCTGTGCACTGTACACATAGGTGATTGAATGACCCGATTCTTCTTTTTTTTTGCTATTTTATTTAATAAAAGAAATGTTATTTTTAACATCCTAATTATTTTATTTGTATGCAGAAATGGAAGGAGATTATCATCAATCTACTACTCCAGTTGGAAACAATCAAGTTGCAATTGAGCTAGTTCAATTCGAGCATAATGAAAATACCCCGGCAAGTTCAAAAACTGAAAATGAGAAGGAAGATGGAAGTCCAAACATGAAAGGTTTAGCTTGCATGGAGCCACTTTCATAGAGCATTAATTGATGGAAAATTTCGTGCAATATGCAAGTGTTGTCAAAATTGGTTGCAAAATTGATGTCCCGTTGAAGCATTGATGTGTTATCAAGATTGGTTGCAAATATATTCAAATGTTACATCTTTTATTCATTTATTAAATTTATGATGTGCCTTCTCTTTTTAAAACAAATAATGCTTTTTGTTAGGTCCTTCTAATGGAAAGTGTTCTTTCTACACAATCAACGAAGATGAAGATGTAGATGATAGAATGATCAAATTGTGGTAACCTTTTATAATTTTTATAATTCTACTCAATTTAGTTTTATTGTATTAGTCAATGTTTTCTTGACTTGTACGAAAATTTGCAAAGGGGTGAAGAATGAAATGAAGAAAAATGATGGATGTGCTCTTATTGATCTTTTACAAATGAATGCGGTGAACAATGATATGAAGATTTGGAATTATTATGTTGTTAAAATATTTGGTGTTATAACTTGAACTTTATGTTGTGAAACTTGTATCAAATTTTGAAGTTTATGTTGTGGCGGTGGAACTTGTATAAAAATTTGAAGTTTATGATGCGGTGGAACTTGTATCAGAATTTGAAGTTTATGTTGTGGAACTTGTAACAATGATATAATTGTGTTATGGTAATTTTGTTAAATTGTTCATATTGATGATATATTTGAGTTATGCTATAAATTCCTAATATTGATTTTTTTTTGAGAGGAGAAAGGATGATCACCAGTTAATATTGATCTTCTACAGTTTAATTATGCATATTATAACTATTGCATGAATATTGTATAAATATTGAATATTTTCTAACTTTTTCACACCTTTCAGCCAAAAAAATTGGGGATTCGTGGTCCCCGTGGGGGCTTTGATGATCCGCGGGGATCGGGGTGGGGGATTAAATTCCTCCCGCACCGGGGATTCAAGGCGAGGGCCGGTCAACAGGGTCAGGGCGGGGGCCCGCCCTTAACAGGACCGAGCGCCATCCCTAGATAGAGCACAAGCGCACAAGCTTCTATAGTTCACTATAGCAGATGACGGATTACTGCAACAGTACTAACAGCGGTACCGCAGCGGAGGTACTGCAGTGCGATTTATTGTAGCACGAACATATTACTGTAGCTGCTGTTCGAAATGGGTTGCACAACTTATGAAGGAGAAATTAAGGTTTCGAAAATAGGATCACAATCATTTGATGAAAATCAAAGAATTGATTTGCTCTGATACAAATTAATGAAAATTTGAATTCACTTAGGGCATAAATATGTTCATAGCAAATATTCATTAATCAAGTTTGTATTCTAATACAACCAATAGAGAGGATTTATAGTGTTCCAACTACTCATATGCCAGATAACAAAGAAAACGTGAATAAAAGGGAAACTGATAAAAATTAAGATAATTAAAAAAATCCAATATACGGAAGACTAAGCTAATGGGTTATACTAAAAGCCCATAATTAAAGACCAACTATTATGGCAAAAGATTCATAATTTCATTCTTGTTCTACATCACATCAGATCATCAGTGTTGGACTTCCATAAAGTTTGCAACAAATATCATGGTACCAGACTATGCCATTTGTGATGCACATTACAAAGGCCATAGAATATCAATGACCACAGACATAACAGGTAGATATGCAACTAATTAAGATTAAATAAGGTGAAGATAGTATCAAGAATGCACCTCCAAACTCACAGGCAGAAGTTCAAAATACAAAATTGAGTTAAAATTTTGATTTAAAAGAGACTCTTTGTGGTAGAATAAAGGATGACTACTAAGCTTGGGTAGACATCCTATTTGTATTAAAGCTTTAAAAAGGAAAGAGATTAATATTTATATTTCATGTTCTTATGGTTATCAATTCCTGGATATTCAAAATCAAAAGAAAAATTTGCCTACACTGTTCACATTTATTAAATAATGGAATATACCATGTCTGTGCACTTTGTTAAATTTTATAAAAGAAAGCTTTTCAGTGAACGGACATGCAACCATGTTGTAGTTGTCCAACAGGATATCAGGGAATTAATTTTATAAAAGCAAACATGGTGTTTTCAGAATTCACTTACCATTCCGAAGTACAGTCGCAACATCAGCCTGATATGCTCGTAATTCCTACAAAATGACTTAAGTACTTAACATGAAAGCATATCCACTAAACAGCTAGTACTTCAAGAAGCTTTACATAACGTATAAAAGATGGCATCTCTAAACATGAAACAAGGTCAAAAGCCTCAACAAAGAAAAAATTACACCAAATACCCTCCAACTTTAACTTTTCCCAACGCTACCCTCCAACTTTATTTTGTAACTAGACTGCCCTTCATCTTTTAACTTATTTCACCAACTATCCTTTTGACCTTTGATAGGTGGTTTTCTAGTAATTTTGTTGACGTAGCGCCATGTAGCGTTTTCTCTCTCCATCACGTAAAGAGAGAAGTCCGACGTGTCATTATTAAAAATTAAAAAAAAAAAAAGAAGTCACGCCAGAGAACGAAGGGAGAGGGGGGGAGGGGCATCCTCCAGCGAGAAGAACAGGGACGCTGGAAGGGGAGGGGGGGAGGCAGCCCTCCCTCGGCAGATCGCGCAGAGGGGGAGGATGCCCCTCCCCCTCTCTTCTCGCCGGAGAAGAAAGGGTCTCCCCCCTCTCCAGCGAGAAGAAAGGGAGAGGGGGGCATCGTCCCTCCCCCTTTCTGGCTCCCCCTCTCCTCTCACACCGGAGAGCTCCGGTACCGGGGAGGGGGCCCCCGGCCCTCTCTCTTCTCCATCTCTGTTATGGAGATAGGGAGGAGCGTCCTCCCTCTTTAACTAGGGAGGATGCCCATTTTATTCCTAACTATAACATTTTTCCCTAACTCTTAACTAGTCTAACTTGAAAAGATCTAGTCAACTCAACCATATAAGTGGTGTATGCTTTTTTATTTTGGTCTATGGAGTGTGGCTCTGCATAGCCATTTTTCGATTTGAGGTAGCGTCTTGATGTTGTCATGTCCTGGTCATGTGCCACAATGTTTCTGGTGACCTCTCTATCAACTGTAACCCCTATTATTATTGATGGAACTCCTGGATGACTACCTTCTTGCTAGTCCTCCTTTCTCGTTTCAAAAAAAAAAAATCAACCATATAACACTTTTTTTGGGCAATTAATTATCTATGCTAACTTGGAAAGACCTAGTTTAATGAAATGACAAATTATATTTGCATAAGATGTAGGAGCACATGTAACACACACTTTAGAGGAATCCTCTTAACCAGGCCAGCAAGAGGACATAAGAATTTCTATGGCTCTTTCTACGTAATCAATAGTCTAACTTGAAAATATCGAGTTAAAAATAAAAACTATTTTCACATGAGGAAATTGTATAAGCAAAATCAATTGAAGATGGGAACCTCCAACACAACAAATAGCATTATCAGATAATGTACGGGAACTAATACAAAACAAAATTAGTAGGTTGAAAAGGAGAAAAAAATGATATTTCTGTAGGGAGAAAGCATATTCAACCATGAAAAACAACAAACAACAACAACACCAACAAAGCCTTATCCCACTAGGTGGGGTCGGCTCAACCATGAAAAACATAAAACATTAAAAATATCAGAGACATTATAATAAGCTCAAATCTTACTTCAAGTGCCTTTTCTGCATTGGTTTCTGTTATTACACCGACAGCTGCATTTGCTGCCAATATCATAAAGATTACCTGCCAAGTTCCAGAAGTTATATACAGTATACAGGGATAGGTTTTATATTACAGGGTGTTATTTGCTATTTGTTCATCACTTCTGCTATTATTACAAAATAATTCAATATACAGAGCTTAGCTTTCTATTTCTTTTTGAAGAAAAGCTTTCTATTTTCTGATTATAGTTTTTTTTAGAAGGTGATTATAGTTTTTTATGACTTTTTTGTACTGCTTCTTTTCTGCAACATTAAAGTTTAAACTACTATTTTTTCCAATCCTTCCCTCAAGATGAAGGAAGTCTGTATTTCAAACACCAATGCATAACTGACGATCCAATTTAAGCATGCATGAAAGCTAATGACATAAGCTGAAGCAGAACATAACGTGAAAGCAGTCGATTCTCTTACAGAAGGTTCCAGAAAAGCCGCTAAACCTGTCTCTCCATTTATATGGGCCAGAACAAATGAAATAATGGCAGCTGCTATCAATATCTTAACAAGCAAATCATCAAATTGCTTTAAAACCCGTCTCCAGAAAGGAGTGCCTGAAAAATGAAGCCAAAAAGCTCAGATTGAAACATCCAGAAAAAAGGTGATCAGAATATTTATGTTTTGTGCATTTAGTTAACCATATTGTACCAAAACCCTAACAAAATTCATGAGAAAATAGAAATGGCAGACTGTTTTCTCTTAATTTATTTGCTTTTTGTTGATGTATTTCAAACATATTTATACTCCACAAAACAAGAATTATATTAATCGCAGTTGTTTCATTACTTTTTAAGTACTCTCGTCGTTCTATCTAAATGTTGTACAGGAAGCATGATGTACATCCATCTCATGCAATCCAAGGCAACAAAGAGGGCTTCATGCCCTGAATATATGCATCTTCTGGAGATACAGTCATAAAATGCATTAAATTAAGCAGGTAAAAGAAAACTGAAGCAATTCTCTAGTGTTTTAGATAGGCAAATAGCTCCAAATTTAAAGTTTTAAAGCAAGCAACATAAATAATAATTGTGAAACTCAAGTCAGTTGCAATGAATTTTATAGCCTGAGAACAAAACATCACTATGATGATTTTAAGTATCCAAGCTCACAGGAAGTTCATTCATTATGTTGTCATATATAACTTCTTTTTTATTATCAAATAATATCAGATTTATCATGAAATATTAGAGATGAATCACACTCAAACAGCATTAGGCCCTGAATTATAACAGAATTCAAAATTTTTTTTTTTTTTGAGGAAACAGAATTCAAAATTTTAAGTGACAGATGAACCAAAATTGAAGTATTCAATGATACTCATGGAAGAGACATGAACTTACTTTCCTCTTGTGGCAGCACTGAAGATCCCATTGTAGGACGAACAAAGTCAACAAAAAGAAAGGTAAGTCAGTTATCATCAAGAAAAACGTGAAAAAATAGCTATCTAGAAATGTGAAAAACATAACAACAACTATCATCTTAAGAAAGCAAAGAACATAACAAATGGAGGGTCTTGTTTTAGCAGGTCTATGGAACTAATAATAATTCTTTCAGGTTGCTAGAAATTATTGGACTTTTTTTTCATTTTAAAGCGAACCAACTATTGGATTTTTTTAGGGGAAACTATTGGATTTTATATCATTCAAATGCAAAAATATGTGAACTGCCTATGAATTATTAAATTAATGTTAACATATAAAACAAGGTGTTAGTCAAAGAGTAACTGGACAACTCATAGGATCCAAGAAAAATAAAAAGGATAACTTTTCCCATCTCAAAAAAAAAAAACAGCTTCCTTAATGTACTTGAATTCCATTATATGAAGATCAGCACTGATGACAAGAGTTTGACAGTTGTATGTCAATCAAGGCGAGCATATTTGATGCAAGAGGAGTGATGTGGTTAGTCAAAGTCACACTTGAGGCAGAATTGTGAGAATGATTTATAGGGACTAAGGAATGTGTGGAACAACCTTTTAATTCACCATTAAATGGTAGATCTAAAGTTCTTTTCTACAATTTGAGACGTGGTTTTGACTGAAACAACTGATACTCATGTAATCAGCTGTTGATTATAAATTTTATGAACATCATACTTGTGGAACATAATATTCCTCGTCCTCCCTTCTATATTACCTCATAAGGAGATATCACAATGTTCAGAAGCACAAGGAACTTATGCTGCTTAAATGAATGGTTGAAAATGTTGGTTCGAAACATTGATTTCAAAGGAAAGTGCCACTCTGTATCAACCAGTACTAACACACTCGTCTAACAAAGCAGGGGTGAGGGTGTTTCACTGACGTTCCCTACTATCCCTGTGGCAGCCCATAGCGTGTCAACCTGTGATGGCTTCTATGGGGCAGACACAGTTCAATTCATGTTCAGTGCAATTTAACAATCAGTTTTTCATCAAAAGGCAACGGCATTCACCACAAGTTAATGCATAGAAGACATATCACACATGGAGAAGATTTGCTTTTTATTTATTGGTACAGAACCGAGCATTGGAAATGGGAACCGAATATGAATTAGAACTGAACAGCAAAAGAAAAGGATCAATTGAATAGTTCTATTGACAAAGAAAGTTTGAGGATGTAATCATCACAAAGTTATTGCTTTTACTCTCTCCAAAAAAGGTTCCAGAACAATAATATGATATGTTACAAAAAAAAAGTGGAGTGATCATATATTTAACTTCACACACTTTTAGTTTCAAAATGAAAAAATAAAATAAAATAAAAACCCAATCTCTTTTTTTGCATGTAAAAATGAAAATAACATAATTCTTCTCAAATTTCCAATTTTGAAGTATTGCATACACAGAACATTGTAAGCATCATCAATATGCAACGTATTAATTCTCCCCATGGTACACTAATAGATCCCATGATCATCACGTCCTTAAAATATTATCAGAGAGGAATTGGAATGATATAAGACCACTCTGTAATCATGTTTATCTTATCTTGTTAAGGAAGGAAAAAGCAGAATTCTATAGCTAAACCAGTTTTCTTTGTCAGTTCTAGCATCAGCGTCCACTGAAAGACCTTGATGGCTCAAGAGATTATTACTCATGTTGCATATACAAAATATTCCTCACATGAGTGCTCAAAATTGTTATAGTCTGTAAAACCTCATTTCACACACCTTCCTCTAGAATTTACTGTTACAACTACCTCTTTTTTTACAGCAAAAAAGGATGACCACCAGTTATTGTAGACATTCGATTTTATTAAATATCAAAATATCAGTACAACTTTTGTGAGGAAACTATGTACAAATAGAGCCTCATATTTCATCAATCCCCTGCCCACCAAATGAACCGCATGCAAGCTAATATTCTCCACTTAGCACTTCTCCCATCTGAAGACAACAGCATTTTACTGAAACCAAATCGTCCATAAGTAAGCAAAGCATTCGTTTGTGTTGATGCCCATATGCCTTGATACATACAAGTGTGTAACTACCTTTGCTTTTATGTTTAGGCCAAAATTATGTGAAAGCATTATTTTAGACCAACATAAATTGTCCCAAAATAGTTGTCCTAAATCTAAAAAGTAAAGCAAATCTATCGTTTCTCTCTTTTATACATCCTCGCCAACTCAACCATCCTAATGCCACCATGATAGGAATTCCCTAGCTTCGTTAAGCTAACAAATGTATTAATCTGAAAACTGTGGTCCATGACGTAGAGATCATACCATTCCTTCCGTAAATCTTCTCGTTCTCGGAAACCTAATTCCAACAAATAAACCAATGAGGAAAATCGAATTCAATATGAACCTTATGACGGGAGGAATCACATTAGAAGGTAATCGGACCTGGAAATCAGTAAGTCCCTTTGTTGGATCTACACCGAACGCCTCCAGAACCTATCAAGGAGATCGAGAACAAAAATGCTCCATTAACGCATCTCAGGACCTAAAGATCCACGAAATATAAGAGTAGAAACGAGATAATTACCTCGGGGACTGATTTGGAGTAAGCGTCGTCCATCCAAGGAGTATAAAAAAAAAGAGCAATTTGGATCAATAGTCAAGAATGGAAGAGGAAACTACAACTGGACGGCAACACTAATCAGCGTAGATCGCCGGGATGATGAGAACGGAGACGCTTGCCGCTGGAGCTCTTCGGAGAGGAAGAGGAAACGATCGCGCGAGTCCGGCGGGGGAAGGCCGGCGCGGTGAGAGAGACTGGCGACTGCCGAAAGATACGAGAAAGATTTGTTTAACGGCCCTGTCTGCCGACGGAACGGCGTTACGTTATAAGACTCGTTTTGGTGTTAACGGCCGGAGACGGCACGAGGAATGGCGCGGAAATCGATGTAGTAAGAGAAGTAGTGGACACGTTTTGTGTCACCAGTTTCCTCCGCAATTCTACCGGCTGAACTGCCGTTACTTAAAGCGAAAAAATGAAAAAGTAATTTGACATAAAAAAAATGGAAATAATAATAATTTAAACAAAAATGGAAATAATAAATTGTAAAAATATCTGAGGAAATTAACAACGACGTGAATAAAGATGCATAAAATATATATTACTTTAAAATTCTGAACGTTATGTATTCATCAATTACTACAAAATGTATGTAACCCTATATTAACAAAAATTGTCTAAACATCCAAATGACTTCAATTATAGAAAAAGTTCATTTATTAATATTATTATTGCAAAACATATAAAATAACATACGCCTCAGCCCTGAGCTCATCAGAAAAAAATTACACTCTTCCTATTTTAAAATACTCCAAATAAAATGTTTATTCTTTTTTTAATCATTTAAAGCCTGAACAACTAGCTAGCCAATCTATAAATTGCACTTGGGGGGGAGAGATGAAAACTTTCAAAGAGTACTTATCTCATTTTTAAATATATATATATATAGACTTCAACTAAACGATCATGATTTTTCAAATTCTTAAAGTATGGACTTAATTTTTCATATTCCAAAATTATCGTGAATCATTCACTTTAATCATTTTCGTCCATTTTTGTTAAGTTCTTTTATTATCTTTACTTTTTCCATTCGAGAAAAAAGGCTAAATTATTTCTCCTTCCAGGATTAAGATTTTTTTATGATGTGTTTTTGTAGGAAAGGATAATTTATTCTTTTTATAAATGAGAAAAAATATAAATAACATAAAAAAAGTAGACGAAATGATTAAAGTGGAAATTTTATGATAGTTTAGAAATATAAAAAATTAAGTCCATATTTTAATATTAGATAAAAAAATCGTGATAGTTTAAAAGAAATTTAAGAAAATAACCCAAAAGAATGCTAGTAACTCTCTAATGATATCCAGATCAATAAGTCAAAAGCATAATTTAAATCAAGATGTGATTAAAACTCATCAAACAATTTAATTATTTTATAGTCTTCGAGCTTTGCCCTTCCATCTCTTTTACTTTGCAAATTATTTGAATTTTTCAAATTTTCAAATCGATTTTGAGATTGAATGATTAATTCAGAATTTAATCTTATGATTTTAATAAATCAGCATATCTCCTTCGGCTATATTTGATTTAAGAATAAAAATGAGAATAGAGTTCTATTCTGTCTTATTTTGCTAATGGGTGAATTAAAATCATAAAAATATTTTATCTTATTCTGATGGACATTCATAACAGGGTTGACTCATGAACGATAAATAATTTCATTCAATAAGTCAAAAGCATAATTTAAATCAAGATGTGACTAAAACTCATCAAACAATTTAATTATTTTATAGTCTTCGATCTTTGCCCTTCCATCTCTTTTACTTTGCAAATTATTTGAATTTTTCAAATTTTCAAATCGATTTTGAGATTGAATGATTAGTTTAGAATTCAATTTTATGATTTTAATACATCGAAATATCTCCTTCGGCTATATTTGATTTAAGAATAAAAATGAGAATAGAGATCTATTCTGTCTTATTTTGCTAAATAGGTGAATTAAAATCATAAAAATGTTTTAGCTTATTCTGATGGAGGTACTTTTGTCATTTACAACAGGGTTGCCTCATGAACAATAATTTCAACTTTCAGTTAGAATAACTTGTTTTTTATTCAACTTTTTTTTAAAAAAAATTATTCTATCAGAATAAAGACTTAAATTTCAAAATAATTATTCCCCAACCAAATAGCATATTTGTCTCTTTCTTTCAGTGCGTCGTGATTTAACAAATGATATTATAGCAATGTTGTTTTTTATTTTTAATGTTTAATCGTCTTTATAGTATGAAAGAAGAATATGCAATTTTTGTATCCGTCAACTTGCAATGATTCAAAATTGTGTCACTGAAAATTATGCATGAAAAGTGATATATAAATTATTTTAATTTTATAATTATAGATATTATTAACAAATATTTTAGAAATCAAATAATTTTCATAGTACCTTTATTCATTTTTCACTTTTGAGTATGAAAATTTGCAAATGTGAATTGCAAAATTTAAGTCTAGAGCTAAAAATATTTTACATTAGTAATTTGACTCTAAAGCTGCCATAAATGTTATTTCAAATTATTTTCCCGACGATGTTTGGCAACATATGATGTAACGCCCAATTCGATTGTCATCTCCTTTCATGTATCTCTCTCGGGGGGCTGATGATGCCGCACTTGTAAGACACCATCCATGGACGTGGACGATGCAAAGAAACAAAGGGCGATACCTGGAGGAAGAAAAACGGACGTAAATGTTTATGGATAGAAATTTTTGAGGTATGAAATTAAGGTATATTTATCAAAGAATCTTGGTTTTAAACTTGAAGCGCGTTCTGATTAATTCATAGTCGTAGTTCATTCATATAAGATGATGCATGACGCCGGCAATGTCGAAAAGATGACCGAAAAATCTCCTACGTCGTCACGTAGTTTTCACGTAATATAACTCAACTTGTGTTCGGATCGAGTTCGCCGAAACTTGACTTGGATTGACCATTGTCGAGAGCTCCAAGCTCTACGACAAAAATCAATTCGGCTTAGATTGATGATGATCCGACCTGGACTGTTCCTCGACGGTGCGAACGGGGGCGAGACGCTGCCTGATCTGCAAAAGTACATAACTCGGCTTGGGTATGTCTTGAACTGGTTCGAGTTATGCCCAAACCTTTTTGAAGATGTCATTTCCAGCTCGGACTCAGATCGTGGGGATTGCCGGAATACTTCGTATCGACGGATAAAATATTCGGTATATCAATATTGATTAGATCCGAAAATAAATATTTAGATAAAAATATAATATTGAGACTGAGAAATATCATGATGTAGGTATTTAGAAAATAATCCAACTCGGTCCGAGTTCCCATTAATTTTATCAAGAAGATGAACTTTCACATTAGGCTCGGGTTTACCTACATCTAGCCCGAGTTCTGAAATGATTTCTATATCTATTTGGCTTCTGATTCATGTTTTTAAGCTTGATCTATGTTACGATGATGTTTATCATGATTATATACCCTGAATTTCTCTTCATGCACCATATGGTTATATATATAAAGTCCTATATAATTATAATGATAATGTCCAATATGATCCTATGACTCTCTTTATGATGCTTTCATTAGATTAAATGATACCTATGATTACATAGCCAATGCAAATCACAACCAATGTCATTCTTTCTTGTGACTTCAAAAGGGTCCTTATATTTTTTAGCAGTAGTTGATGACATGGCTACTAATTTTATGATTTATAGGCACTAATGATGCAAGTCATTGTAACGAGAGTCATTTTGACATTTGTTTGCTAATTATTTTTTGGAATAAAGATGGTTATTTTAATATATTAATATTTTTTAAGTCTGAGATAAGAATAAATATTTTTTTATTTCAACTTTCTGATAGATAATTTACCTCTAGAAAGGAATATTGTTCGTGAGATTAGTTTTTTTATAATGAAAACTTTACCCTTTACCTTTTTGAAGAGTTAACTACTCTCTTTGATAGATTTAGTAACTTCAATTTCATTAATAACTATTTATGAATATTTTTTGGTCTACACCAATTATCTCAAGTGTTGGATCAAACTAATTCATTGACAAAATTATTCAAAAATTAAGTTATTTGGATCCGAAGGGTTGACCAAACTGAACCGCTAGTTTTCAACTTTTCATATACAAGACCTCACTTAGCCATTATGGACATATTTGTTCAATTAAGTAATTAACACGTTTGAAGATAAACTCTATTTTTTTATTTATTCCCAAATCAAATATGATCTTAGTACTTTTCGAGGTATCCTTCAAATTTTATATTTAATTATTTTTTAGAAAGACAAGCATATCTAATCATCGCTAATTTTTTGAATAATCTATTTCTTATCAATTATATATAGCGATCTAATTTCTGGATTGCATCCTACCTTGCACCATCTTCTTTTTCCAATAGTAAATATATCATCTCAAATATATTCCATTTGAAAATCTAGATTATATAATTCCCCAACAAATTAATCTGGACCACAATTTTAACATGTGCATTATTTCAAATTATCATTTTATGCTAAATGTTGAGATTTCTGCAACCCAAATTATACACCGAAAAATACAGCAAAAATTTAAGATGACGACAAAAATATTATAAGATAGGAAAAAATTAAAAGAAGACTATAACAAAGTCTTTTTTTTTCCTAATCCTGAATCCTAAAAATGTTATATAGACACTTGATAAAAATTTTGCTGATTAGGACTACCTTAATACCTCGTAAATAAGATACCTACGACATCATCTAAATTAAAATAATTTTGAATCGCAAACAAAATAGACCTATTCTTGACTTTCCAAGCTCATTGTTTGGGTAGTGAAATTTCCCTAACACGAGGATATGGCTGAGCACGAGCCAGGTCGATCCGGACTGGCACCCAGGATATCGGGTAAATAACTCGGCCCGGATTAGATTCGGGTCTCTTGATTGAAAAATCCGTCGGGTATCAAGTCAGGATCAAGTCTGCAGTGCAGATACCCGACACGATATTACTTACTATATAAACCCATCTCTACTATCTCCTCTTATTTCAATCTCTCTTTCTCTCTCCCATCTCTCTCTCGCCCTCTCTCTCTCTCCCCTCTCTCTCGCCCTCTCCCTCTCTCTTCCCCTCTCTCTTTCGTTCTCTCCCTCCCTCCATCTTACGACGGCGGCGGCACCGATGACTCCGACGATCGTGACTCCGACGGCCCTCCTCCTCTTCTGACTTCCTCTCTACTCCAACCGTCTAGTGCCAGATCGGCCACCAGGTGAGCCGATCCGACCGTCAGGCGTCGGATCGGCCACTAGCAGGCCGATCCGACGCTTGACGGCTGAATCGGCCATTGGTAGGTCGATCTGGCGCCTGACCGCCAGACGGACGGATTGGCCACTGGCAGGCCGATCCGACGTCTGGCGATTGGATCAGCTCGCTTGTTGGTCAATCCGATCGTCAGGCGTCGGATTGGCCTACTAGTGGCCGTCTGGCAGCCGAATCGACCTGCCAAGCGAGTCGATCCGGTCGTCAGTTGCTAGATCGACTCGCCTAGTGGCCAATCCGCTCGTCAGGCGATGGATTGGCTCGTCGGATGGCCGCGCCGGATCGTGGCTGCCAATCGTGCGCGATCGATTCCCGACCACAAATTCGGTCACATTCCCGGATGGCCGGGACTGACCCAGAACCGGATTCGGCCAGGTCCGGGTCCGGTATCGGGTCGAAATTTTTTTGACCCGGCATAATCCGGGTCGGGACCGAGTCCGCTCAGACCCGGACCCAGACCCGGTCTCGGGTTTACTCAGTCCTACATGAGGATGTCTTTGATTATGAAATGGCTTAACTATTGTAATGCCCTCAAATCACATCTCGTCACATGACAAAATACGTTTCGAAGACGTTACGGGTCATCCTTACGTGTACATCATATTGACAAAAAAGAATACTTTGACTGGTCAACACATAGCAATTAAGGTGGAAGACTAATCATCATTAAACAATATAAAGAGTATGACATCATAATATGTGAAAGATTATTAAAAATCTTCGTATGAGTCCAAAGGAAAACTAATACATCAATCTAGTATGCGAAAGAGGAAAATTTATCACACGAGCCTACGGGACTCAAGACACCCATGTGCAATCACTTACGAACTTGATCGGTAACCGTTGGCCACCTTCATCATTCTGACATTGGTCTACATTTAAGAACATGCAGGGAAAAACTTCTCTATAAATTTACAACTCAGTATGAAAGTATGATAAAAATCATAAAATCATGATACTAAATAGGAATCATAAAATATCATCATCGTGTAATAAGAAAATAATAATGATCATAAGAGTAAAGAAATCATGTAATGTGACATATGAATAAGAGATCGAGGAGATCATAATCAAATCATCATAAAAGAGTAGAATCAGATCATCATAGGATTCTTTATTTATATATTTTCATCATCTTATTATTCATCTTTGACTTATTTGAAATATATTTCAACCCACGGGGAGGCATGCATCCCATCATCATCATCATCATAACTGATAGAGACAACTCATAATTGGTCAAAGTTAGTCCATAATTTGATCATCACCAGTCCATCATAAAAATAAGAGATTTTCATTTAGCATTTTTCGTCTTTTATGTTGTGATCAATCCAAAGGCATTACTAAAAATTCATAGTGACCGTATCTTGATCGGAAAGTCATCTTCTGTACATCTTCGTTGGCAACTCTAAGCTGGTGGTACCCGCTTCGTAAATCAATTTTGGAGAATACCGCGATAGATATAATGACTCTAAAAAGCTTTGTAATTCTTCCATTTTTATTTCTACTTGAAGCAGAAGCATGAGGCACATTCGAAAAAATTTCGAACTACATCCAATTGTTGTAGTTGTATTGCTGAGCCATTCGTCTTCATCACACTTGCAAGAAAATTTTTGCATTCTTTTTGTATAATCTTTTGTGCTTTCATGGCAGATATAATGACATTTCCTTCTTTATCGATGGTACCTCGAACTATCGCTTTACGATCGCCTTGGATACCGATGATTACTTTCTTTTGCTTATATAGAATGATTACGTCATGGTAGGATAGTCAATCCATACTAAAAATCACATCGTAATCCATCATTCAAATTATTATGAGGTCTGCAGAGAAATTCTTATATTGTGTCATCATCGGTACCTCAAGGAGGTATTTCGTGGCATGAAGTATTCCCATAAGAGTGATCACCTCCATAGGGCAGCTTATATCATATACAGGTAAACTTAAGACAATTGCATAGCCTTTAGACATAAAGGAGTGAGATGCATCCAAGTCAAATAAAATTATAGTAGGAAGACTGACTATGGATAGTGTATCTCTAATGACCTCGATGTCCGTTGACACTGCATCTTCTTTCAGGTGAAAAACTTTTTCTCGTATCATATTATTCCCGCCTCTTGTGTCACGCGGAACTGGAGCGGGATCATCCTTATTTTTGGTAGGACAATCACAAATGAAATGTCCCTGTTGGCCACAAGGCAGTAGACTCATGCCTTTATCTTGCATTTCCCAATATGAAATATCCTGCAGTGTGAGCAGACACCAGCACCCTGAACCTGCTGTTGATGACTGCTGACGTTGGGGCTACAAAAGGGACATGTATTAATTTTACTTCATCATAAACATCTTAATTTCATATTCATCATCTTTAGCTGACATTAGGGTTGTTACTGGCAATTAGCATCACGAGGCTTATATGACCTCGCCCTATTATCCTGATGTTGATTCCTACGATTGGGTCCTCCTCGATTATGACGATGATCATTCCATCGAAGTTGATTTGGCGCAGAGCATTGCATTGGGGCCTTTCCTTTCACATATTTGACTTCCATCTGCTCCCTAGCATAATTCCTTTCCATAGTCGTTGCTAGCTCCATCGCTAGACTCAAGTTTGCACATTGGCCTGCTAAAGCATTGTTCCTGATGTCTGATTTAGGTCTTGGCAGAAATAATTTGCCTTTTGTCTGTCGCTCATTTTGAGAGTGTTATACCTTTCCAGACGAACGAATTTGACATGGTATTGAGCCACTATCAGGCCCTGACTCAGTTGTAGGAATTCCCTCTACTTTAGTGCACGTTGATACTTTGGGAAGTACTGTGTCTCAAATGCATCACATAAATGTTCCTAGGGAATGTAGTTTTGGCCTTCATACTTGGTATCCACAACAGTCATCCATCAGTCCAAAGTGGCATTAGTTAAAACATCGACGACGAAGAGGACCTTCTTGTCTTCACCACAATTCATTTGTTATAGCTTTTCCTTTATAGTCCTCAACCATCACTCAGCCTTGTCAAATTCACCCAAGTCATCCTCCTTCGGAAGGCGTAACTTCATAAATGCTTGGATGGTATCTTTCGAGGGCGCTGGCAGCACATGACTGAACAGGTGGCGTCACTGTTGATGTGGACTAAATGGTAGGTGTCCGTGTCGATGAGGGCTGCACCAGTGGAGATCGAACTTTTGGCTCTATCACACGAACTTGATTGATTTGGATCTCATTTTGGTTCGTTCATTCTGGTTGCGGATTTGCAATCCTACCGCTACCTCGAGGTCGGCTTTGACCCTAACCTTGGATAGCAGGAGCACGTCATTGAGACATCTACATCATCGTATTTAGAAATATTATACATCTTATGAGATAAAATAAATTTACTTGACTTCATATGGCGGGTGACTGCTTGTGGCACTTGCACACACTACAAGAAAATCGCGATTTTCTGACAGATAATTTTCAACGGTTCTAAATCCGTCGCTATTTGCGATGGATTTTTTGACGGTTCCATTTCCGATGGATTTTTCGACGGTTATGACCGTCGGAAATAATTTATATTATTATTTAATTTTTCGATGATTAGGAACGTCGATATTTTCGACAGATATCCATCCGTCGTAATTTTCGACGACTTTTCCGACGGTTACGACCATCGGAAATAAAAAATTAAATTATATATTTTTAATATTATTATTAATTTTTTTCGATGGATTTTTCGATGGTCACGACCGTTGGAAATTAAAAAAATTAATTATATAATTAATTATATTATTATTTAATTTTTTGACGATTAGGAACGTCGATATTTTCGATGGATATCCATCCGTCGCAATTTCTGACGACTTTTCCGACGGTTAGGACCGTCGGAAATAAAAAAATTAAATTATATATTTTTAATATTATTATTAAATTTTTCGACGGATTTTCCGACGGTTGTGACCACGGAAATAAAAAAATTAATTATATAATTATTTATATTATTAATTATTTATATTATTAATTAATTTTCGACGGATATCCATTCGTCGCAAAATCCGCCGCAATTTCCGAAGGTCGTAACCGTCGGTAAATACGCCGCAATTTCAGACGGATATCCAAACCGTCGCAATTACCGACGATTTTGACCGTCGGTTCAAACCGTCGATAAAATAAAAAATAAATATTATATATAATGAAATAAAATAATTTTTTTTATTATTTATGTTTTCGATGGTCGAAATCGTCGGTAATTAAAATTTCGTTATCCCGCTTTTTTTTCCCTTTTCCCGCTTTATTTCCACTTTTTTCCTTTATATATTTTCCCTCCTCCCTCTTTTCTCTCCCTCCTCCCTCCACTCCTCTCTCCCTCTCCCGTGGGAGGGTCGCCGGCGACCCTCTCCCGCGCCGGCGATCCTCTCCCGCGCCGGCGTATCTCTCTCTCCCGCTCTGCGCCGGCATCTCTCTCTCTTGTCGGTCGGATCCGACCGTGGCCGTTCGGATCCGGCCGCCAGGCGGCCGGATCCGGCCTCTAGCGGCCGGATCCGGTCGCTAATTTTTTTTATATTTAAAAAATTATTTGTGACGGTTGCGACCGTCAAAAGATCGACGGTTGCGACAACCGTCTAAAGTTTCGTCAGTTGGGACCGTCGAAAAGTTGCGACGGTTCGGACCGCCGGCCTTTTCCGACGGTTGCAACCGTCGAAAATTTCGACGGCTCGGACCGCCGGCGGTCGCAATCGTCGGAAATATTGACGGCTCGGACCGCCGGAAGCCTTTTCCGGCGGTTGCAATCGTCGGAAATATCGACGGCTCGGACCGCCGACCTTTTCCGGCGGTTGCAACCGTCGGAAATATCGACGGTTCGAACCGTCGGGGACTTTTCCGGCGGTTGCAACCGTCGGAAAATTTCGACGGGTCGAACCGCCGGGGACTGTTCCGACGGCCAGAACCGTCGATATTTTCGACGAATTTTTTTCAACCGTCGCAAATCCGTTTGCGACGAGCGTTTTTCCGACGGATCGATTTTGACTGAAAAACTGTCGGTAATTGCGTTACCGACGGTTTTTGGGCTGATTACCGATGGTTCGGACCGTCGGTAATCCGCGTTTTTCTTGTAGTGACATGAATCATGACATCATGCAATAGGACACGAGAATGTCCTCATTTTAGTCTCTGATACCTAACTGTAATGCCCCCCAAATCGCACCCCATCACATAGCAGAATACGTTTCGAGGACGCTATGTGTCATCCTTAAGTGTACATCATATTGATAAAAAAGAATACTTTGACTAGTCAACACATAACAATTAAGGTGGAAGACTAATCATAATTAAACAATAAAAAGAGTATGACATTATAATATGAGGAAGACGGTTAAATAACTTCATACGAGTTCAAAGGAAAACTAATACATCAATTTAGCATGCGGAAAAGGAAAATCTATCACATGAACCTAAGAGAATCAAGACACCATGTGCAACCACCTACAAACTTGATTGGTCACCGTTGGCCATTTTTATTATTCTGACATTGGCCTGCATTTAAGAACATGCAAGCAAGAATTTCTCTATGAGTTTTACAATTCAATATGGAAGTATGATAAAAATAATCACGATACTAAAGCAGAAATCATAAAATATCATCATCGTATAATAATGAAGTAATCATGATCATAAGAGTAAAGAAATCATGTAATGTGGTATATGAATAAGAGATCAAGGTGATCATAACCAAATCATAATAAAATAGTAGAATAAGATCATCATAGGAATCTTTATTCATCTGCTCTCATCTTCTTCATCATCTTATTATTCAACTTTGACTTATTTGAGGTATATTTCAACCCACGGGGAGGCATGCCTCAATCCATTCATCATCATCACAACTAGCAGGGTCAGCCCATAATTAACCAAAGTCAATTCATAACTGACTGAAGTCAGCCCATAATCTGGTTGTCACCGGTTCATCATAAAAATAAGAGCGCTCCATTTAATATTTTTCATCTTTTATTTTGTGACTTTTAATTATCCATTATTAAGACATAATCAAAACTACAGGATAGAATCATGGAGAGTAAATTAGGGGCATAAACGTCATAATCATTATCATCATTAAGATATGAAATACATACGTGAATCAGGGACCTAAATATATTAAAATAATCTTGATCCGCGTCGGAACCCGAGCGGAGTTGGTTGAAACCCAGTCCGAGTTCATAAAGACCTCATCCGAGAAAATGAGGACACGACCCGGGCCAAATTTACGTCATACCCAAGCTGGGTTCGTGCTTAATAGATTGGTCGGCCAATTGGACGAATCAGTCAACTGCTCGGCAAAAGTCACGGTCGAACGTGACTTCGTCGTGAAACTGCCCGGGCCAGGTCATCATCAACCCGAGTCGAATTCTTCTTTGTCGCAGAGCTCCGAGCTATCGACAATATTATTCAGAAACTGCACGGACACGCGGTGTGTGTTCCGTTTGTCTTTTCCAGCGACTGCCAACATCAAGCGTCATCATAAAATGTTCTACTATAATTAGGGATCAATTAGAACATGCTTTGAATCTAAAATCAAGATTATACGAAGAATCTACCCTATTTCGATACCTTGCAAGTTTCTATCCGAGAAACTAGTTCATATTTTCTTCTTCTTCTTCCTCCTATGCCCGCTCCTCTCGGTTCAGGGGAACGTCCCATGTCATCAACGTCCGTCGACCGCCATCAAACACAAAAAAAATACATAAAAAATGGGGGCAAGGCTAGGGCACACGTGAAGGAAATTCTGGCACCTCGTCCCCTTGATTTTGAATTCTTATTTATAGAGAAGAAACACAAATCCGTGTGATAGTTGAAAAATCAAATAAATCTGATTTTATCTTCTTTGAATCTATATTTCCCCTTTTTATTTCTTTTTCATTTAGATTTATCTTTTCTCTTTTTATCTTGTTTTCTTTTGATGCTCAAATTCGGACACTACAATTATAATTAAGGACTAAATGTGTTTTTTAGCTGAAATAAGATTCATGACATTATTAATAAATTTCCATTATATTATATGACACTTTTTTAGACGTAAAAGTATATTCATGTAATGAGAAATATTGCTAACTTACGAATTAATTTTTTTCTTCAAATAACTTGGAAAAATAACTATATCACAATGAAGAATAAGTCTATTACATAATTTATCCATATTCTGAATTATACTATTCTCTCATCAACGACTTGAATCATTCTATCTAGTGACTTTTTTGTTAGTCAATCTCAACGTTTACACTATATCCAAATCCGTAAAGAGTTTCTTCGAGTTCATCTGCAAAAATAAAGAGAGCTCACTAAGCTTTGGTGATTATTTTTACTAGAAACTAATATTTCTAGATGATTCTAATTGCAAATACCACATGGATTTTATTATTTTACTACCATTAATTGCGTAACAATCTATCAATAATCATATACAAAAAAAGTATGTTAAAAAAAATAAAAGATTTTGATCAGTGTTGTAAAACTCAATCCGTCCGACGCGGATTGCTCAATTGGATCGATGTATGAGTATTAAAATGGCTCGTTCATGCAGTTAAAAATCGAATTCAAAGCGTCAAATTATAAAATATAAAAAAATTATTAAAACTTTTTAGACATAATATTTTTATATATTTTTAAAATTTATGTTTCAACTTCTTCCTTAGTCATATATACAAGATTTTATCCATATTTTTATTTATAATTACCATACAAGATTTTTTATTTAATAAATATTTGATTGATGCTTTGAATTATTGTATTTTACTTTATTATATTTTATTTTAAATAAATATTACACATTAATAATATTACGAAAATCTCTTTAACATATTCGATCTAATTTGATTTGTTAGACAATTCGAGTCCATATGGAGTCGGATCTTACATTATTGGTTTTGACACATTATCATATATCTTTCCGTCCCGTGCGTTAGGAAGGATCATACGATTTAATTAAACCTATTTAATGGTGAAAAATGAGCTTTAAACGATAATAAATACCAGCAATATAACTTACCAAAAATAATATTTCTATATTAATAATTTTAAAAGAAAAGGTCTCCAACGAGAAGTTGCCCACGTGACATGCTTTTTTTTTTTTTTTACCTTCCACGCCTCGCCAATATCAAGCTGCCACGAAACCCTCTCTCCCCTAACCCCACCCCACCCCACCCTTCCAAATTACTCCGCGCCTCTTTATTTCTGGCCCCCACGTCCTAATTACCATCTCCCTCGCTCCTTCCCTTTCTAGTAACAGCGTCACATCCTTGTCCTCTCCCCCCCTTTCCTGTTGCTGCTGCAGCCTGCTCCAAGTTTCAGGCCTCACCAAAACTTGCACCTTTTTCCTCCATATCTTCTCCACTCTTCTCAATCAAATCGTCCTCTCTTCCCCTTCTTCCAGATCCATAGCTCTAGCCTCTATGCGTTTCCCGATCCAATCTCAAGGCTACATTTTTTTTGTGTGATTTTCAGTCTGTTCCCAATGGTGAAATCCTCCTGCTCCGTCATTCCATAAAGAAGTAAGCGAGGATTGGAGAGAAGGACGAGAAGATGCAACAAAGGATTCCGTCATCCGAGGATTTCAAAGATCCGCTGCAGAGGACTCAGCCTAGGGTCCTCCACTCCGCCCTGCTCAGAGTCTTTGCGTTCTTCCTCGCTCTTGGCGTCCTCTTCTGCCTCTTCAGCCTGTACATGACTCGGCAAATCGGGGACCGGGCGGGGGCCGTCGTGCTCCGCGCCGTCGGCGGTCCCGGCCTCCGGCCGTGCGGCGACGACGAGCCGGGCGGGCTCGATCGGTGGGTGCGGCCGCCGGCGAGTGTGACGCACACGATGACCGACGAGGAGCTCTTCTGGCGGGCGTCGCTAGTGCCGCAGGTGAAGAAGTACCCGTTCCGGCGGGTTCCGAAGATCGCCTTCATGTTCCTGACCAGGGGGCCGCTGCCGCTGGCGCCGCTCTGGGAGAAGTACTTCAGGGGGAATGAGGGCCTCTACTCGATCTATGTCCACGCCCTCCCGTCGTACCTGGACAATTTTTCTTCGGATTCAGTCTTCCACCGAAGGCTGATCCCTAGCAAGGTATGTTATTTTTCAACTTAATTGGGTGAATAAAAAAAGAACGGATATTTATGCTCTCATTTCTGGCGAGTTATGTAACTTTTTACTGCTGATCTTAGGGATTCATACTGCATAACAACTAAATCCTTTAATAGTTGTTTGCTTTAACACTAATATTTTGATAGCATGTCCGGCATCCATTTCCTTAAATCCCGTTCGAATTTGCATCCGATACTTTGCACTTGAGATGGGTTGGGATTTTGATGGTTGACCCGATTAGTACAAATTATGGCTAGAGGAACACAACAAGCATCCATACATATCGTTTTTACTAACTGGTGAATGTTTTACATGAAATGAAGGGGCTTGCATTTACACTGCAATGCAGTGCAAGAAGTAATGGTTGATGCGTATCTTATCTTTGTTAGGCGTAGATGTAATGCAATAATTCTGGTGGCATGTACCATTGACTTGTTGCACGTACCAAGTTGTAGCTGCATTAGAAATCCCAATATTCCAAGGGAAACAAGCTCAACAAATCTCATGTTGCAAAAATATCTACTAAATACCTAGCTATTGTATGTTCTGGTGGCATAAAACAGTATAATTCACACTTATCTCGAGTTTCAGTACCTCTAAAAAAGATCTCAGGTTTCAGTCGCACACTAATATATTTCAAGGGTTCTGTGTGTGGGGTACGATATTCATATATTGCATGCTCAATGTCTAAACAACAAAGTGTAAAAGCTGTTGACCAAATTGTAATATGCTGTGATCCAGGCTTATGGGATATTCTTAGAATGAATGTTTCTTTTTGCACAATATGTGAATCGTGTAATAAATTGTAATGGTAATAACAAAATTGTTATATGAAATTGATGATGAAGTTGGGGATGTAAAGGCAATAAGGCATACTTATCTGATGCTTCATGCTGAGAAGAATACCACACCAAACATTCTCTGAATCAACATGCAAACCAGATGCACACAAATGAATACTTTTTATTTTGGAAATATCCACATAGGACATTTGTGTGAAGGTTGCGAGCTAGCAGTTAATCACCCCATATTTCTACAGTTGTCCCCTTCAGAGTTGTTTTAAACCCCTTCAGGATAGTGCAGTAAGTAAATGTCATGGCAATTGCCTGAATAAATCTATTTAAATGTAAGGTTTAAGGTTACCAGATGGAAGAAGGCCTATAAGTTAATAATAAATATGGTATAAAGTGCATTAATTGAGATAATGAGCTGTGTCTTGATCCTACTATATAAAATTAGGTCGAAGCTAACTTGGAAGAAATTTATCTGTTTATGGACATAATGAATGCTTAGTTTTTGTTTTGTGCCGGGGCCATATATCACTAAACCTTCCCTCAAAAAAAAAAATTCTTATAATATGAGGTAGATGATTGATAAGCTAGAATTATAAATCTTACATAGTAGATTCTATTACATCATTTGGCTCTATGCTTTAATGTAGTTAATTTATTCACAGTTGAAAGCAGCAATGAAATTGGCATCTCACTCTAAGCTGAGGGCATTTCTTCTTGTAATATATTATACACGATTGTGAATAGATTTCCTCAAAAAAAGTTGTGAATAGATAATTTAGAATGTTGGAAGACTCATTAAGTTTCTAATGCATTGATTTCCACAAATGTTACTTCTTATTCCGCTTTCTCTTACACCACGAGAAAGAACATATCTAGTTTCAATGTTTTTTCTTTAACCTCATTTAATTAACCCCTGGAAAAAATTATCTAGTTTAATTGATGCTTTGCTTTTGTTTATTTTGCACTGATCAGAGTTCAATCGTCAGGTATCCGAGTGGGGTATGATGAGCATGTGTGATGCTGAGAGACGGCTTCTTGCAAATGCGTTGCTTGATTTGTCAAATGAATGGTTTGTACTGGTCTCTGAATCATGCATCCCATTGCACAGCTTTGGCATCACTTATCAGTATTTGAAGAAATCTAGGTACAGTTACATTGGAGCATCTGATGATCCAGGTCCATATGGAAGAGGGAGATATAACCCTAACATGGCACCAGAAGTGAATATTACACAATGGCGCAAGGGATCTCAGTGGTTTGAAGTTAATCGGAAATTGGCTATCAGTATAGTCAAAGACACCACCTACTACCCAAAATTTGAACAGTTTTGTAGACCACATTGTTACGTTGATGAACATTACTTCCCGACCATGCTCACTATAGAATCTGCAAACCTTCTTGCCAACCGAAGTATAACCTGGGTGGACTGGTCGAGGGGTGGAGCACATCCCGCAACTTTTGGTAGGGTTGATATCACAGAAGCATTTCTGAAGATGATTCTGGAGGGAAAAAATTGTACGTACAATGATCAACCTTCCTCAACATGTTATCTCTTTGCAAGGAAATTTGCCCGGAGTTCCCTTGAGCCCCTCTTGCAATTAGCGCCCACTGTGCTTGGATATGGTTAACGTCAATTGATATGAATGCAGAAGACGCTCCAATACAAATTGCATTTTAGGACACGAGATATATGTTTCAAAGCTAGTAGAGAGGCCTAGAAATCCATTTCCAATAGCGAGGCTGCAATTATTCTCACATTTTTTTACTTGTACAGTAAAACACATACAAAATGTACTGCAGTGGGCATGTAACTTATTAATTGTTACCACGCCCAGTTCTTTATTTATCACAATGCATAGAGTTCCATCTGCAGATTGAACAATCTGAGATGCATTATTGCAGCTACTTATCAGTAAACCATTTTTTGTTCCTTTCATTTATAATAAACTTATTTTGTGCTTGATGGGGAAACGGGGGGCTACGATTATTTCACTCCAAGTTTTTGCCTACTGTACCTTAGATCTGTTCCGAGCTGGACCAGAGACTCGACCTTTGTCCAAGGTGCTGACCACATATGAGATCTTATATGTGTGGTTCAGATATCTTTCAAAATCTAATCCATACACAATTGACCTTGTGGTCTTGCTTCTTTGAGTGGATTCTGTACCCCGGCTGTTGCATCAACAATAAGTAATTGGAAAGAAGTCCTATTTCAAGTGGAATTCCCCCTAAAAAACATACTAGTGGAATTCAAGTAAAAAGTATAATGGCCCTTCCTCTTAGAAATCTGTTTCCAGTTGGTAAGCCTGCTTCGTCTTGTAAAACAGCTGCTCCTGCCCTCAGATTTGTGAAATGTGCTTGTGGAAGTTCGACTGGAAGAAGGGGGCTACTGACATTGCTTATAGCATCAGCAGCCTCGATGCCAGAAGAATCAACATCGAGAAAGGCTCTGCTTCAAGGTATCAGTTACTGTTCCAAGAATCATAAGAACATGAACAAAAGTTTCACAGTGCTTACTTTTAAGATGTGGCGAAAACATATATTCATTTTGAAAATCTCATGGCGTCGCTGATTAAAAATTTATCAAGTCAGAGTATCTAAGGAGGTCCAAGGAGAACAAAGCAAAAAATGACAAAGAGGTCAGTGCTGCTTTTCGGGGCTAATTAAAAAGTTTCCTGTGTCATTACTAAATAATCTAAATTGAGTTAGAGTTCTGATGAATTTTTCGTTTCCTCAGCGGCTCGATGATTTCTATAAAAGGAATTACAAAGAGTACTTTGAGTTCATTGAGGGCTCAGTCAAGGACAAGAAGGAAGAAGATCTTTCTGAATCTGAAAAAGCCATACTTGAGTGGTTAAAGAAGAACAGAAAATGATTACAAGTAAGCTCAAGGATTACACCAAGATAATAAGTAGACGGCTTTCTTGACTCTCTTCTGTCCTCATTTTTATCTCCTTTCTGCTATGCATAATGTTTTCTATTGTACAAGGATTTATGTGTTGCCATTATGTAATTGTAGTATTGCATATGATTTAGTTGCAGTAATTGGCATCTCTGCAACTCTTTCCGATTGGATGGAGAATTTTATCTTTCACATTTCGATAAAGGAATTTAATAACGGGGCCAGAGTTGTGATTGTTTTAGGCCTCTCGTCGAATTTCATTATAACTTAGGGCTGTTTGGTAGAGATAATATAGTTATTTTATTTAAAATTTTCATGGTCCATCATATTATCTCGCTTGGTTATAATAAATTATTAATAATTTTAATTACTCTAATAATCTTAATTAGATGTGACTTTTCAAATTACTAATTCTTCCATTAATTTTTTAAATTTTAAATATTTTATTAGTAAATAAATATCATTAAACTACATCTTCTTTATTTAAAATCTTTTACAAATAACTCTTACTTTTGCCTCATCTTATTTTATTTATATACACTTTTCTATTTTTTACTTTGTTTATTTACTATACTATGTGATGAAAACGTAAACTAATTTTAAGAGTATTCTAGTAATTTGCTCTCTAATTATTTTAGCCACTATTTAAATTACCAATACTTGTCAAACACTGCAATGTTATATTATCAATAATTTAAATAGTGATAATCTATTTAAATGGTGATATAAAACTACCAATTAATTAAATTGATAATGCACCAAACCACCCTACAAAGACTACTACCTCTAGAAAAACTTAGAGAATAATACTTAGGCAGTGATGTAGCAATAGATAAAGATGGAACAAGGTGAAAAATCGGGAGACTTACAAATATATACTTATGCCAAAATTTTCATATAATGTCCAATATATATATATATATATATATATATATATATATATATATATATGATAAAATGGAGGTGTGGGGTGACCAACTCTTCACACCGTATGGTGCATGATCCCAACCGTTGAGAGGATATCTCATGGTGTTTCGACGAGAAACATGTCGCGAGAAATTAAAGTTTCTCATTTGCTCTCTCTGTTTTCGCCCAAATGACACCGATGACTAGGGCTAGACACGAGCTAAGTCAAGTTAGGCTTCCACCTAAATAGGCCAAGTTTGCTACAAAATAAAAATATTTAAGCCTGTCCTATAGTCCATAAGAAGTCAAGAATATAAATTTATCTTGACTTGTTTGATTAATTTTTATTGTACGTTATAGCTTGATGATATACTAGATCAAATATAATAAATATATTTTTTGATGGTACACTAGATTAAATGTAATAAATTTTATTTATTAAAAATAATAAATATAAACTAAATATACAGACACCACTAATTTACTTTTTTTGAACGTATAATAAAAATACTAGTATTGAATTCAAAATTTAAGATTTTTTAAAAAATTATATAAAAAATATAATATATTAATAAATCTTGGCCTGAAGAGCTGTAAGTCTAGGCTAATTATTAAGAGGCTAAGTCTCTTTAAGGACATAGTTTTTTATTTTAATTTTTTTATCCTGACCTATTTTAATAAAAGACCAAGTTGAGCTAGGTAAAAAATAAGTCGAGTCACGAGTGGCTCACGAACGGTTTGATTTATTTTCAGCCCTACTGATGATGATGCCGAATGCAACGCTGATGATGACGCTAGACCATCCTCTCTTTCTCTCTCTCGCTCTCTCTCTTTGCTAATTTTGATGGCGTAGATCTCGACTATTTGAGGGATGCGGCCAAACGAATCGTGCTCCAAGTTTGCAATCGTTGGTGATGGGCCAAGAGTCTTAATGTTGATGGGGAATGGACGGAGGGAGGGAGAGGGTGAGGTCGGGGCGGCGACAACGATGGCGTGAAGGATTTGATGATGGTGGATGGAGGGATCGACTCTCAGAGGGAGAGAGAGGGAGGGGGAAGAGATAGGGAGGGAGAGAGAGATAGGAGGGGAGGGAGGGAGGGAGGGAGGGAGGGAGGGAGGAAGGGAGAGTTTGGATCTGAGAGGGCGAGAGAGTGAGGGAGGAGAGATGCGGATCACAAGGTCATTGGCGATCAAGGGCTTCACATGCCCAGAGGAGAGAGAGGGGGAAGGAGGACAAATTTCTCGCGAGATGGACATGAACTATTGGATCTCATCTCGACGACATCCGATCAAATTTGATCTGAGCCATCGAATTTCACTTGGACACACGAGATTGTGCGAGACAGAGTGAGAAGAGTTGACTGCTTAATTTGCACCTTCATTTTATTGATATATATATATATATATATATGATTGAAAAGTATACTATTTGAATGAGAGTAAACGAAATCCCAGTAGCTAATCCAAAATCACCTACTCGATTGACAGACATAGCTTTTGTAGCTGTTTTATTTGCCTCAAGTTGTGTAATGCTTCTACGTTGTTTGGATCTCCCTTTACATCATCACTCGGAATGTACGAGTGGATCAACACATCCCGTTCTCAATTGACTGACCTCCTCAAGACCATCACTGACATCATTTGTGAACTGTCCTATGACTTTGTACTATCATTCTGGTGTGGTTGGATTCTGTTCATCAACCCAAGGACTTGGAGCATATCTTGTGTTCTTTTCCATTGCTATGCTTGAAGTGATCGTTACGAGAGTGCCTACCTCCGAGCGGAAAGAGCCTGCTCTTTCTATCAAGTAGGCTACTTTTCCGGAATGCAATTCGAAATGTCAGCTTAGGACCCACTGGTGGTTTAAAGAGTAAATCATTAGGAGCCCCATGGCTAAAGAGAGTACGACTTTGATTTTAGAAACATTGATTAGACTTAGTTCAAATAGAACTAAAGAGAACGCGTTCAACTTATCCCAATCCTCTCTCAGGACCATGGTGCATAGCCTTTTCACATCATCACATGAAGTTTCATAAGGGGGGAAGCGAAGCTTGGCGAGCTTTAGTTGGCCGACCAAGGTTAACTAGTATCTTAATTATGGAACCCACACAAAATTATGTCTATAAAAATGTTATAGGTGCGACTTATTCCCATTAATGGAGCAAATCTCAAGGAGTTTTTAAAGACACAATTGTGGCACTTAGATAAATTTCATGTATTCATACCAGTAGTACATGAAATACGGACACGCATTTAATGTTTCTTTGTTTATTTGAATCTATGGGTCAATTGGAGAAAAGAACGAGATAACTTTTAATTTCAGTCATCTCAAAGTTGTAAATCCCCATTCTTTATTTACTTAGCAAATAAAGTTAATAATGGGTACTCTGTAGGATGGCGCCCAGAGTTTTTTTTTTTCTTTGTAATATTAAGTCAACTATGTTGCCTGGTTTTTGTTGGAGATCCTCGTATGCCTAAATTGTGGATCTCGGGAAAGTAAATAAAGTCTTCTACCATGAATTCTTAAGCATATGTCTGGCTTTCCCCCACTTCACAAGTCCAGTAGCTTATTTTATTTGACGTCGTCCCAAAGTCCAATCTCTTCGTCAAAATCATGGACTCCCTCGCCATTCCCTGCCGACTAAACCTTGGCCATCGTTGTTACCGAAAAGCCTGTGAACTCCGATCACTAACCCCAGCCCCAAAAGTGCGTACGAGGCGGAAACAAATCAACAGTTGGCACAGACGTGCAAATGGTGCAGTCGTCCAAGATTTGCACGCCCGATGAGGTAACTGTTCTGTTGAAGATTCTTGCGGTGCTGTACGTGCTTCTTGTCATCGGCCTTTCGGTTTTCAGCACGTCCACGAATCTGCAGTTATGGCAACCGTACTCGGCGCAAGACCTGCAGGCGGGGGACGGCTCCGGTCCCCGTCCTCCGACCAGCCTCATGCACAACATGAGCGACGCAGAGCTCTTCCAGTACGCTCTTCGTGTGGAGCAGCAGCGCAAGAGGAAGCATTTGGAGGGCGTCCCTCATAAGGTTTCTTTCATGTTCTTGACCGTGGGACCTTTGCCCATGGCGCCGCTGTGGGAGAAATATTTCGAAGGGCACCGAGGTTTGTACTCCATCTACATCCACGAGCATCCGAATTACCACGCCAACTACTCCTCAAGCTCGGTGTTCCACAAGAGGCAGATCCCTAGTCAGGTACATGAGCTAGCAACGTTCCTTCTTTTCAAACTGAAGTAGCTAAAAATTGGACTGAACACTTTTGCATGTCACTATGCGTACTATGGCAGTGCTTTGCATCCGCCTGCCTTCTTTGCCATTATCTACTTCCACTTTATAGTCTAGATGACTACATGCACGAGATTTTCCTTTAAAACCGAAAAGAACAAAAAAAAAAAGGTCCAGAGAAACTGATCATTGATCGTGCTCTCTCTCTCTCTCTCACAAGAAAATGTTGAAACTTTTAATGTAACTAGATGAAATAGTCATCTTACATGACCGTTTAAGCCCGTCAATGAAAAAAAAAACGTTGCCTTTACGTCTGTATGATACGATAGGCATCGAGTCTTTCAGTAACATCTCAGTACATCGCATATATTGTTCTGATGAATTCTTGATCTGATTTAATACTGTAACCTCAACTAGGTGAGCAAAACATCTTTTTTTTTTGTAGAAATGAATTCAACATCTTTATATATTATTACAATTCTATATATAGGAAAAATTATGATTTGTTTCACCAATGCATTTATCATATCAAATACGGCGGGCACATAATAGCTTGAAAATTCCTGATCCCTAGAAAGTTGAGTGGGGGCGCCTGTCCATGGTAGACGCCGAGAAACGTCTTCTGGCAAACGCATTGCTCGATCCCTCAAACGGGTGGTTCGTAGTCCTGTCGCCGTCCTGCATTCCGGTGTACGACTTCGCCACAACCTACGACTACCTGAGGAGATCCAGGCACAGTTTCGTCGACTCGTTCGACGTCCCAGGCCCTGATTCCCGCGTACGATACAACCAGAACCTCTCGCCCCTGATCAACACCACGGACTGGCGTAAAGGTGCACAGTGGATCGAGGTGGACAGGGAGCTCGCACTCAGTATTGTGAATGACACCAAATACTACCCCAAGTTCGAGCAGCTCCGCAAGGAAATGGTCCTGCCGGAGGAGCACTACATCCCCACCATGCTCACCATGAAATCGCCGGTTCGTATAGCAAATCGAACTTTAACTTGGACAGACTGGTCAAGGGGCGGTCCCCACCCGGCCACGTTTGGGGTGGATGACATTAATGAAGAATTCATTAATAGAATCCGTCAGGACCGCAACTGTTCGTACAACGACGGGCCGGCAAAGTTCTGCTTCCTCTTTGCCAGGAAGTTCTCTCCAAGTGCTTTGCAGCCCCTGCTCCAATTGGCACCAATGCTACTGGTATCTGGATAATTAGCTGCACCATGTCCTGTTTGTCGATCTTTTTTTTTTTTGGAATGGAAAATGTTGAGAAACCTCTTTTCAAGTTATACAAAATTCTCTCACTGGTTTTGTTTTTCTCTTCATGTATATAGATAAACTACAACAGGCTTCGTTAGAAGATCTGCATGCTTCAATCAAACATCGTATTATAACAGCAGATTCAATTGGCCATAATGCCATAAAACAACTCGACACTGCGAATGAAAAATGCTTCGAAACCTTGATAGGCGGCCACCAAGACCTGTAAGTAGATTGTATGTACAAATTCAAACACAACACACCACAACTTTCTGGAAGTTCCATTCGTTATATTGCATTTGATAATAAGTTCCATGATTACGAGATACAGAAGAGGAGTTTGTGAATTCTATTATTTTCAGCAGAACCCACAATCTTCTAGCATCCTTTCATATCCCTCCATTTCAAATAGATCAACCCAGCCCGGTAATGAGTGTACGCTCCGGCAACAACCAGCACATGAAAAAGTTGGTGGCTGTGCCCAGCGATGTCAAACTTACCAGGCATCCATCGTTCTGGAATTCTAGTGGCATACACCAATGCCCCGAGGCCATATAGAAGCCCCATCAAGATCTCATAACCAGTAGTATGCAGTGCTTCTGGCTGATTCCAGAACAAAATCAGTTTATGCAATACAGGGACAACACCAGATAGACCCATCCCGAAGAAGAGACCCGCCCTTATGGCTCGGAACTCAGGGTTCTGGAAAACCGGAATGAGTGAGACAGCTATAGTGGCAATCCCTATAATGGTTATAACGCCGAGATAAAGATTGCAGAAGGGGTTGCACATGAATGAGTAGTACACAGGAGGGTAAAATGATGTGGCTATGAGGGCAGCGATGCCGGCATAGTCAAGGCGAAGCATGATGTAGGCCATGTGGCGAGAGTGGCAAGAAAGAAGGTGACATGTACTGCTAGCAAGAAGGCAAAACATTGCACCTCCTAAGAAGGCAAAGAATGGCCAACGTGAAATTGGAGTTACAAGTAATGGTGCAATCAAATTGGCCACATCATTCTTCATAGTTTGCTGCAAAACAATCATGTCGAGACATTTAGCAAAAAGCTACTAAAAGGTCAAATGAATTGAGTAATTGAACTATAAGGATGACATTGACAATAAACATGAAATTTAGATTTAGGCTGAAAAGAATAATAGTTAATGACTATGAGCAGGGCAATATGAACTGAGATCTGAATGGAGAAATTTTTCATAACATCAAAGCAGCACCAGAGATTACAGAATTAGAATTTACCACAAGTGATATATTTGTGTGATTCCCATGGGTGAAGCTGTGAGGAATGCATTTCGAGAGGAGCTCCAAAAGATGCAAATTTGATAGAGACGGAAGCATGTCTAGAGAATTCCTCAATTCATGTTTTAACCTTTGCAAATCTGACAAGTGAGGAAAAGAAGGCAGACAAGATACTACTTCCGCTTGAATTTTTTGCAAATCAGCATGCCTTAATGTATCTGACAGGTGTTGCAACGAGTGGAGGTCCACAACTTTTGGGATCTTCATTGCAGTGTATATGGTCAAAGCAAGAAAAAGAAAGAATCCAATCAAGTGCCTGAAACAAAATTGACAGAAAAAACTACTAAATTAAAATAAGCATGGAAAATTCCTCAATAATCCTGGAAGACAATTCATTAACAATGGTTAAGTATTTATGACAATCACGTTCACATGGAAATTGTCACTAGAACATTTCTAATAGTGCAACACCCCTTTAATCCTTTTCAATTGTCAATACTCTTAATTTCTTCCAAAAACATGCTTTAAAAGGAAACATGGAACAGCTTTTCTCAAAGATCAAAAGAACAAGAGGACAATGCCCTCAAGAATAGATGTAAACAAAGTGCCACAAAGACGAATTGTTAACAGAGATTTCTTTTCGATGGATAATATGCACTTGTGCAGTGCGGATATAGTAAGGGAGTTCGGGCAACACTCCTTTTTTTACATATTATGCTTTTTCTCAAATGCCAAATTCTATTACAGAATATGAACTTCAACAAGAATAATGACTTCAAACATTTTCACACAGCAAAAGTTATGATCTACCTATTATGCTTTACATTTGTTTAAGAAACCAAAGGATGGTTGCCGAGTGGTGCTGCAGCCATCAAAATTCATTGACGGATGATTATAGGATACATGGTCTTAAACATTTGGGTTAGATATTATCTTCCTGTGTGGTGATATAAAGTAAGTTCCTTCTTTTTTTTGAATGACATATAAAGTAAGTTCTATAAGTCGAGTGAAATTTAGCTTGATTTGCACAAGTCAGTGGTTCATAGCCAACAGCTTCCGTAGGACTGTAACTCAGAAAGAGAGAGAAAAAAATTGGACAAGAAGAGGATGGCCGTGAATTTGTCACAAAGTCACGAAGCAAAATTATTTTACTTAAATTTAGTGGACCACCTTTGTCACATGCAGTCCTAAGGATTAGTAATGATGTAAAACAATTGGATTGATGTAGGGTTTCAACATTGGCTCCCGTTTTGCTATTCCACTCAAACTCTTAAGCCCCAAATTCTGTTGAATAATATTGCTAATGCACAAGCTTAAAGATGATTTCCTCAAGAAAAATCCATATCCAAACTTTTACAAGACATTAGAGATAACATTTTTTACGGGCATTAGGAAAATGCAACTAATGCATCATTTTACAGAACACTCTGCAAAGTTTGCCGTTAATCCATTTGATCACCAAGGGGAAAAAACAACCCCTCTAAACAAAATCCACTAATAAACATATCCCAGTTTCAGATTAGAATTTCCTAAGAGCATTGAACTGTCTAACCACAACCGCAACAAACAGGAGAAGATCACCAAAGACGCATTTGATCAGAGATTGTGAGAAATCCTTACGTCCAGACGTTAAGCGTCTCGTTGTGGATGGTAAACATGCTGAGAAGGATCTGCTTCAGCGGCCACTCCGAACGATAATAACCCAGGATATACTCGTTATCCTTAAGGTATCCGGGCAAGGAATGGTACTCCACCAATTGGTACTTCACCTTCTTCCACAGCCTCAACCTCTTGCCTCCCTTCCCGCCGCCCGAGCACGTCATCTCGCACCTCGCAGAATCGGCTTCCTCATCCATCGCCATTAATGGAGATGGGAAGCACGGAGGGGAAAGAAGGCAAAGAAGACGACTTCTGTTCGCCTTCCTTTCGGTCCTCCTAAAAATAAATGTGAAAAATATCTTCTTTTTTTTCCCAAATACGAAGATTAAAACAGCAAACAAAAGCCGGACACAAGAAAAATAACCCAAAACGCTTTCTGACCCATAACTATCAGGCCCCACGAGTATTGGACAGAGATGGTCGTTTCCTGGGGCAATTTTGTTATGGGAGTCGAAATGTTATCGAATATTCGGGGTATTGGATTCGGAGTTTGGAGGCGGTGGGGATAAGAGGAGGTGACTTGACTCCAGCGGCCTGTCGTGGCAACCCAAGACGGGGGAATTGGAAAGGAAATCTTACAGTTGGGTGCAGAGTGCGAGCACGAATCTTGTCGTCCAGGTTTCGAGCGCCTATCGGCTCTGCCCTTTCTATTTTTCGGTTCACATTGAACCGAATCCCAAGTGATTCGCAGCATAGACGCGGACACGTTCTTGGCATGCATGGGATCCATCGATCTGCCGCGACGGATAAAATGTGAAACGCGATAATGCGTTTGTCTCGAACAAGCGTCACGTGAGAGAAAGATGACTCGGTACTAACGCTGTACCCTGCAACAGGATGCGGAGCGTATCGCAAGTTTACGTGATTTTGCGGGGGGTGAGATGTCCTTGTTTCGTGGAGGCAGAGACAAATGTATTTTTCATTCATAATTCATAAATTAACATCATTGGCGCCTTATCTAAAACCCTTGTTTAATGAATTTAGGGAGGGTGATTGTTCTGTCACTGCCGCAGTTGTCCAGTTGAATTGAATTATTCAAAGAAAAATGGTTGAAACAATTATTATTATTATTATAGTCATCGAAATTATTATATTTTTATTCCGGATGTCTTGACAGCCAGTTATTGATTACGACAAAAAAATTGGTTGTAATAAATAGAAGACAAGTATGTTTTTCTAAGATTAAATAAAAAAATATTGCATTTCCACCCTAAATCGTTAACTAATTCTGGGGTGATGGTAATATTAATTTCTTATTACGGAAGGATATTTTATCTGTTTTTTAGATTTTAGAATCAACGTCATTCTCTGTTTTGTGCAGTTAGAAATGAACAGCATATATAGCACTTGTTTGATCTGTCAATAACCAGCTATTTTACCCGTAGTTTGCAGGAATAATTGTGCGATGTAGTTACACACTTTAAATTCTGTCCATGAAATTTTATGATTTTTTCATTCCTTTAAATCTCATTCCTCGACCTCCCTTTCAAACAAAACGAAAAAAAATGAGTATTAATAGTTTTACCAAAGTCTTCTTGAAAGAAAGCTAAATTAAAAGTTTCCTTTCTTTTATGGTAGAGAACACATTTTTCTTCTTTTTTTTTTCTCATAGAGAAGAACATTTACATCACATGATTGTCACGTCACCATTACCGAAAAAAAAACGACACACGTCATCGATCACAAATTCACAATAGGCCGAAGATTTTATTTTCGGGTTGAAAACTTCTACTGTCACGATGTCTGACTAAGTATACAATTAGATATAACTCTCAATCGAATTAGTTTGAACTCAAAATCTTGTTTTAGCGTAGATACTCAATCGAATTCGTTGCGAATTGTAATTTGACATTGCTTTAAAATACGTAGCATATAAATTAGAACATATCATTTAATTTAAATTTAATAAGAAAAAATCATAAGTAAAAAAAAATGTCAAACTTTTTAGTAAAAAGGTTAATAAGCTTGAGTCTGAATCTTGATAAAAAAAATAATTTGTCGAACTTTTTAGAAGTTAAGATTTATATATAGGAAAAAATAGAAATATAGAAGCATCGCACAACCAACATAAACAGGCCGAAACGCAAATAACGGGCTGCATAGCCATTAATTTCCAAGCTTAGCGGCCGCGAGTTGTACCCACAACGACAACCACAAAATATAAAAAATAGGCCCATGGATAGCGTGGATGTCGAGAAAAAAAGGATTGTGAGAACTTATATATATATATATATATATATATATATATATATATATATATATATATATACACACAAAGGGAAATGTTTTCCTAAAATTGTATAAGATCATTGATGAACCAAATAAAACTTTTTGTTGATCGACATTTTATTTCACTACAAACATGGAAACAAGAAAACTATATGTTCCATTTTTTTTTCAAACAAACATACTGTAAATTAATGTTCTGTCTTATGGTGCCATATTATATTAAACGATAGTTGTCCCATAAAATTATAAAAAACCACCATATTGTCAATTAAAAAAATATTATAGATATTCCCAGTATAAAAGTCTGTGTTAATTTGTTGTTGAGATTAGGATAGATAATTTATTAAGTGTAACCATGATTATTCTAAAGATAAAGTGTATGAACCAAATAACACCCAAAGAAATAAGCACAAAATGTTCTTTATTTTCCGATTAAAATAAAAAAAATAAAAAAGATGTTTACACTCGTACTCTTTATTTATTTATTCTTTATATATAGTTTTGATCTTACACTCGTGATATACTTAAGTCTTAAAAACATACATATGAAGTCTGAAAAAAGAATAAAGGGCACATAAAAGAATTTAACCCCTGAAAATTGAACCTTAAATCATTTAGTAATAAAGTATTTGATGTCTGTTTACACCATTGTCATTCTTCTATGAAATTTTAATATAATACCCACTTAATACTTCAAAATATTATTCAGCCTTCGACCCGACCACTTTTGTATTTTGTAACACTCTTTAAATTAACCTATTAAAATATTGTTCACCTTAGACTTTCCATCCCTACGAAATTAAAACACATTTGGAAAAAAAATAAAGAGAAATGTCATTCCATGGGAAACAATTACACTTTATATTTTTCAATTTTGAGTCCTTAAGTTGTTAAATATTGATGTATATGCTCCATCAATATTGTTTTCTTTATTTATGGTATATATGGTTATTGGAGAAACAAGATGTCACCGACATTTGGAGCCGGAGTTGTATGGTTCAATGGCTCTTTGAGCCTAAAATGGTTCATTTCTCAACGGGAAAAACAATTCACTCTTCAGAGTTCTTGGCATTAATATTCAACAAAAGTGATCCGTCATCACATAGGAACTAAGTTATTCATGTCATTAGCATTAAAATATTCAACAAAAGTAATCCGTCATCACATAGGAACTAAGTTATTCATGTCATTAGCATTAAAAACAAGAATATTCTTTATTTTTCAATAATATAGAAGGTCGATCGATTGGCATGAGAAATTAAAATAAAATAATACATCCATTTCACAGTGAAAATCAAATTTAGAACCTCATTAATTTCTTATCGTAAGTTAGTAGAATTAGTACACATATATATGACATCTTTGTAGATGCCACATGAGTGGCTAGCATTTTTCCAGTTTTCTTCCTTGGCGTCGCCAATGCATCTTGCAAGCATATATGCAACCCTATCAGGTGTCAACAACATGAATCAATAATACAGGGCGAAAATTATATCAAACTTGGCCTGGCTTTTTCATCAATATATATCCTGTAAACTTATGATCGACCGGACATATTTTTTAAGGCCAATAATCTTTCCGTGGATCAGTATCCAGTATCTTGAATTTCTTTTGAGTACGTAGCATGGAAATGAAGGCATCAGATTCCTTTGACATCAACAACTTAATTAATTATACGCATGATGCAACGTCCCCTGGATCCAGAAACTTACTAGTTGCCTGAACAAAGGATATATGCTATGCTATACGGCCCCATGCAAAAGTTTGCTGCACGATTTAAGGTCAATTATACACTTGCAATGAACACAACAAAAAAGCTCAGGGAATTGTGTTGTTCCTTAATTCTCTGCTTCCCCATAGTTGTTTCCCTCTCATCCATCACAAAGAAATGGAATGTCAATTTTCTATGCCCATGAATCCAAGTTGCTGTCACCAAAGAATTCGGATCCCTAACTACAATATTATGCATATATTCCCTTACACATATATAGCATCCGGGTGGTGCTATCATCGCCAGATTATGAGATCATCCCAAATACACATTTCCCTATCAAGTGTTCCCTGCAGTGCCCTTGGTGCGAATAATGCATCACCACCTTTAACGCAAGAATTTGCCGCCTTGTGCCCACTAGGATGCCTAATTAATCAGAATAAAATTGCAATATATTTCACTACCCTTGTGGAACAAAGTATATAGTTTACTATGCTCTCAAGTAGATGTGGATCTACATGATAGCTAGATCGATTGACATGCCATTTTGGAATATTGCAAGTCTGCAATTGCACAAGGGTACGTATCCAGATTGACCAAGTGTCATATTTACGCTTAATTGGTGAACACAGTTAGCATATGAGAGGAAAATTGACAAAAGTAGATAAGATGATATCTTCATGATGGATATATATTAAGTTTGGGTTATCCAGATCCAAATATAGAATTATATGAAGCCCCAAATCTTGTAAAAGCTATGGTACTTGAAGCACGCACGTTACTGTATTTCATCCTAAAATTTAACTTAAAAATCTTTCTAACCACTCACAATAAACTAAGGCCACCTTGGGACCTTTTTATATTTACTCCAGATCATTTAGCCCTTCTTTTCTTTTTTGCAAAAAAAATATTCATTAATCATCTTTCGAGTTTTAAGTACATAAAATATTTTCACGACCTCACTCGTTGTAATCACAACGAAGGTTACATGGAATACCATGATGACACGAGGAAATCAAATAACTAAAAAAAGGAATGTACTAATTAACATAAAGAAAGACGCGTCAGGTTTATGTCACTTGCTTTAAGGAGGCATGTAAACTAAACCCACTCGATTGATTGATCAAAGGGGGGATTAGATACGATGTCATGATTCCCGTGAGGATTACACGTTGGAGTCATCTTAGAATCCTCATTACTTTGCTTGCCTTGGGGATCAAAGGCATGCATGGTCATTGGAATATAAACTGCACCATCATATAGTTGATCAAAAGTTGGCGCAATTGGTGTTACAAAAGGATTCCTTTCCGTCATTGCAACTTTTGCTTCTTTCTTTGCCATTGCTAGCACATAATTAATCATATTATTGAGGCAAATGCGAAAAAAACCCTAACTAATTCGATCCTTGCATCATTTTGTTAATATTATAAATGTAATGATATTGCTAAGAAAATTAGAAATATGATATCAAAATTTTCGAATGGTATAAAGTTAGAAGTATTGAGGTCAAAGTTTATAATAATATTGTTTTTTTTTTCTATCGCATGAAAGGTCCCTTGTCCCACCGGCAAGAAAAAAGCAGTTCTTGGTGCGTTCCCAATCCCATGCAACTTAGATTTGGTTGCTACATGTGCATGTCATTCTTACGCACTCCTCGGTGGACTACGTATGCTCAATCATATGTTGCCGGGGAAGATATGCTCATCCCATTTGGAGTCCGAACATTAAAGAAATGGAGCGTCAGCACAAAAGGTGCAGAGATAAATTTACAACCAAATTGCTCTTCTAGTTATAAGAACTCTGAACTAAAAAAGAAAAAATCGAGTTCTATTTGCATAAGCAAAGCTACATGTCCATGTTCTCTTGTTCTTACTTTTATGTATTAAGTCACCCAAGTAATGATCCTTTTCTGATTGAGGGGAAAAGAATATATACGTCATGAAGTGAGGAGAAACAGAGAATGCAAAGTAGATATCTGCAAGCGTGCTTATGCAACAGTACATAAAGATTACATGAAAAATAAAAAGCTTGAATGAGCACTAATTGTGAGAGCAGCGCAGGTCAGTCCCCAATGTTGTCTGTGTAGTGATGGGCATGAGTGGGTTCTCCACAACGTTGTGCCGATTGCGCTGTCGTTGTTCCATACATCCCCTTCATGCCTACCTTCTTCACCTCCCGAACACCTAGGAAATGGACCCGTGTGTGTTCGTCATCCCACTATCTTGCTTTGACACCTGACCTGGATTCTATAAATATGCATAGCCAATTGCTGTATTGGATCAACTTGCCCAAATGACCTACTGAGAGATGATCATGATGGCCTGTTTGGTCGATTTCTCTTTCTCCGTGACTTAATGCAACGTGGTGACGTGATTCCATTTCTACTTCTTCATCTCTGCTCTTGAAAACTTTCCTGGTTCCCGGTTGGGATCATAGTTTGTAGTTTCACATCGACTGAAACACTTGGAAACATGACGGTTTAACCCTGTACATGATGTACTGTTTCAGTTCGGCCCCATGCTTTGCACCTAATTAATTCATAGTTAATACTTGAAAAAGTAACGTGGAGTGTTAGATTTTCCACTAGGACGTCATTGGGCTGATTCGATCAACTGCGCCAGTGGCCAATGTGGAATCCATCTCCCATCACAGAGATTCCCTTGTTTAGTAAGCTTACCAACATTTCTGTATCTTCTCATCATTCCAATGACATGATTCCTGTCCTGGACGAGAATATTCATCACGCATCTGTGGGGCCCTCTCCCAACTTCCGCCGGGAATCAGATACGACTTGTGTCATATGGAAGGAAATCGAAGGCTCCGGAAATGATCCCTAGCAATGAGATGCACATAAAAAAGGATAAAAAAAATATGCTGCGTCATTTTATTATGTAATTTACAAGTAAGTTGATTGAGTTATTGTAAAGATAAATTTTTTATATCTGATATAGCGCGACTACTAACTGATGGCAGCCAGCTTGCGATGTAGTACAGAAATTTAAGTTATAATTTTGAGAATGTCAAAGTTAAACAAGCCTTTCACGTCAAGCAATGTTGTTATATTCTTGTTGAAGATTCCGTGGAGGTCCAAAGCTAAAATATATGTAATAAAATGTGAATAATATATTTTTGAAAAAAAATAAGATTATTATATAAAATTTATTTCTAGAATGAAACAATAACTCATTCAATAAAAGAAAAGATTTGTGAACAAATTAGCTAGGGCATTATTGATTATTGAACAGAAAAAAAAACATATCAAATGTGAAAATAGCTGGCAGATTGAAACAATATTATATTATTTAAAATTAATTACAATTTAGTGCATAATAAATTAAAGATATAAAAAATAATATTAATTCTAAAATAAAATAACATACAAATTTAGCGACCAGCTTACTCATTTTTTTTAAAAATCAACGCAATTAAAATTAAATAAATAATGTACTACTAATTCTTACAAACTAGAGTCTAGAGCCCTCAAATCAGTAATGAATATTTCATTCTGTTCTTTTTTTTTTAGATTCTTAGGGATCTTGGTGAGAGAAGCATCAAATGTTGGAATCCACTTGATGTTTCCCTTCCTTCTTAGGGATCAGGCAAGAGGTGCATGGCTCTTTCTAAACAAGCCGAAACTTGGAAGATGGCGTGGCAGGAGGAAGGATCCCCTCCTCTTTGATTTCTTTGTACGATCGATATGATAAAGGGGTTGTAGCCCTCTTTCAGTATTTTTATTTTTTATCTATGCATTTATGATGTTAAATTTTCTTTTTTACGATAGCTTGACATTTCTTCTAGATCGTTGTTTGAATCAAGCTCATGAATATTATATTCTTAACAATATCACTTTAGCTGATGACATTTCATGAGATCTTTGCATTTTCGTTTAGCCGAGGTTAAGTGCGGAAGTAGTCTTTCTTATATTTCTTTTGCCAAATATATGGACTCCACATTAATAATACAAAAAAAAAACAGTGTGTTCCTGCTCCTCCCACGAATAAGATGGCCCTTATTGGATTAACTGATATGGAACATTGATGGAGCAAGCATTCCTAATCCAAGGATTAAAAAAGGAGCCAAACTGGAGACAATGGCATGGAAGGGTTTACCCTCCAACCAAGCTACGAAGATAGAATAGATGTGTCATGTGGATCTTGAGATGGAAAGCTAGAAGTCGGTTACTTCAAATATAAAAGTAGAATTTTTGTCTTTTAATTTTCAATATTTATTTTTTTACCAAGTTCATGGACCATCCCTTTTAATTGAAATTTTTTTTTTGAATACTATCAAGAAGTGAGATTTATTTCCAAGACAAAAGAAATTAAAAAAACCTCAATTGCTTTAATAAATTAGAATGGTAAAAAAAGAAGAAAAGAAAACATATGTATTCGGGTTTTTCTCCTTTTTTTTATGAATCCCAATTTCACTCCAGTGTAATTGCTCGGAATTTGATCCACTTCAGCAAATTGACCAGCAAATTTAGTTAGGTTTCTTCACCAATAGATCAAACTAACTTTAAATGGGCGAAGCCTAAGTTGAAACATTGAGCTTTCAAATGGACCTAATTGCCTTGGGGTCACTTTTGTTCAAATGGAGACGTTGAAAACAATGCTTGAAAAGGTTCCCAATTGTATGTGACTGGTCGCTTTTCTGATGGTTTGCTCATTTTTCGCGTCTAATACACAGTTCAATGTGGTTCAATTAATCTGTGTATCAGAACGAATGCATCAAATTTTTCATGTCCAAATTGAGGCCATTGACTTCCTAATGTATGTAAATAAGACTTTTGCTCCATGACAAGATATCTCCACAGTTTCGTATCATGTGTTAATAATGAAAAACATGTGGTGATGTCCTAGAATAGGATAACCACATACCCATAATTATTTTTTGGGGATTAAAATTACAAATATTTAAATGATAAATTAATGACCATACATGCAGCGAAATTAAAAAAAGAATTGTTTCACAAACATAGGGAGCATGAACATCTCTCAATTATTAAAATAAACTAAGATGACAATTCTTGTGTGATGATTGTAAGGTTCTCACAAGCACAAAAGAAAATTTAGAATTTTTTGTATTTACATTATTATCGTCGACTTTTTCAGTTGCCCGAACCTTTGAGATGGGTCATGTTCATTGCGTGTATTATGATTCGTGTCTCTTACCTCCTAGCTTCGTCACATAGTTGCAAGTTGCAACTGTTAAAAAAATAGCAATTCTGATTCACGTGATCAATGTGCAATGAAAAAATAACAATAGGAATTAGAACGAAGGGGGTAAGCAACTCTCCTCGTTGGAGTTGATTTTTTTTTATATCAAATATTTTTATTAAATATTTCATATGTCATTACGCAACACGAAATGATATAATCAGATTAATTAAACTTAATAATAATCCGTACAAATTAAATCGTCAATATTGCTTTCTAGACATTGACTGTCAACTCAAGAAAATGTGACAATGAAAATTTTCAGATTCGGGATTAGCGAGTTACGAAAACAGAATCTATTCAAATTCAAAATTCATGGAAAAAAAATCATTTTCAAATTCAAATTCATAAAGAGTTTTCCATTTGATGCATTAACAGGAGTAAGCAAAATCGGATGTAAAACTCAGTCACATCCAATTTGAGTTGGATCTTAAAACAGAGTTCGTATTAATCAGGCTTAGAAATTCCGCATTAATTGATAATTGAATCGGCATGATAGTACCAGTTTTTATTTTCATTGTATTATATTATAAATAAATAATAATACTTATTGTAACGCCCCCGAGTCGTACCTTACCACGTGGCAGAATACTCTTCGAGGACGCTATAAGTCATCCTTACGTGTACATCATATTGACAAAAAAGAAGATTTTGACCGGTCAACAAAAATCATGTAAAGCGAAAGACTAATCATCATTTATTTAATACTAAAAGAGTGAACATCGTAAAATGCGCAAGACTGATAAATGACTTGATACGAGTTCAAAGGAAAGCTAATATGGAACAACATGAGACTCATGTGACTATCACGTGCTCAGAGTCGACCCAAAAGCGCTACATAATTCTATATGAAATAATTTTTACGAAAATATAAACTATAAAATACGAAATTAATAATAACAATATGTAAAAATCCATAAAATCAAGGAGCTGGACATGTCCATGAATTCACCATAAAAAATATGCAAAAAATAAAAGCTAAACTAATAATCTAGTAGGACTTACTCTTACACCATGTGCAACAACTTTGTCACTAAGCCTGACCACCTGCATCATCATTTTCTATCATCTCACCTGCATGAATTTAGATAAATCAATCCAAATGTAAGAAAAAATTCATGAGTATAAAAATACTCAATACGTAGGATTTAACCATAACAATAAATAATAATCGATAGTGCTAGATAAATCAGCAACAAAATAGAACAATAGACAATATAGCACTAGATGAAACAATAAGATGAGAGCTCAATGGTCAATGAATTAATATAACCATAAGTCAAAGTAGAAAATTAGGGAAGAAGTTAAAAGATCAATCAATATCAATTAACAATTAACAATAATCAATTTAAGCCTCATTATTATGGCACTATCCAATTTAACAATGTTTTATTCAGTTACCAATACCAGTAGTCATCGATCAATACTAATTTCTATTTAATTCGATAAGCGGAGGCAAAGTCAATCAATGCCAAACTCCGAATGATCAACATTCAATTCAATTTCAATTTCAATTTCAATTCAATCTTTGGAGTTATTCAATTCAATAGAAAGCGCTTAGTCAATTAAGAGAAACTCCATGTCTCTTTCGTGAAGGCTAATGAAAGATCAAACCACGATAAGTCACCCTCCAATAGTAGCGCTAACAATAACTTCATGATGGCGGGGACCATAGCCATCACATGACAACTATAGCTTCCGTAAAAGATGACGTCTCAAACATCTAGGTACATTATCTGCCTCAAACAATACGATAATAGTGATTGTCTAGGAGGCTTAGAGACAATCGGAGAACATAAAAATCCAGCAGTTTCCATACATTATCTTGTTTATCTTAAAGAGCAATTTTTAACAATTTATTTTAGGTTAGACAATGACCAAATCAAAGAAAAACTACTGGATCAATATTATGATGGATAACATGATTTGATAGAATAACAATAATGATGATATCAAATCAAATCTGATAAAATTTGATGAGGTCAGATCTGCTAACAATATGCTCATGAACAATTAACTATAGTAACTATTTAATTATCTATATTAAAATATCATAATTTATGTTTTCTATCCTCAGAATCCGACTCACGTCGGGTGAAACCCGGGCCGTGCTCGGAAACGCTCAATATTACCTTGGCCAGGGAAAACTCGGACCGAGTGTACAGTGAATCCGGGCTGGGTCAGTCGGTTCATGTTCAATCGAAATCGCATCGCAACCCAAGTTGAGCCGAAGTCAGAACCCGGGCCGGGTTGGACAATCCGATTCGGTTCCGAATCCAACTCGATCCGAATTCAATGGAATCCGGGCCGAGTACGGCAGAACCCGAGTCGAGTTTTGTCGTCGACAGAAAAGTGCATTCCGACGCAACTTTCCGACCACCATAACCATGTCATATGATATTCAAACAGTGCATGCAATATATCAATAGATTCTCTGTACAAAGGAGAAGAGAATATGGTTCCATATCATGAAAAATTGACGACATAGGGATTCCTCATACGTACCTAAAGTTGGCTTAAAAACCATCTAGATTCTCTTCTCTGAAAATCTGCACGAATGTCTAACTTTGACCGACGATTGCTCTATGTCCACATTTCGAAACTCGCGTCCATCACCCGGATGCTCTTCTCCTATATGCCGGCTTCGAAACCAGTCACCACGCGCTCTCGAGGGTGCCTCGGTTCACATGCAAACGAGAGGAAAAGGGGAATTCGTGAGTAGAATTCTATTTTGCAGAAAAGGAGTTTCTAGCCACTCTTTAATGTCTATTTATAGATGCAGATTTGAAATTTCAATTTTATTAGGCCTTGGACTTCTTTAGAATCAATCTTGATCATCTATCAATGACTAATCACTTCTTAATTATTCAGATTTATTTAAATTCGAATTTACTTAACAATCCAATATTTATCTTTATATAAATTCTATCTCTTTTCGAATTCCTTCTTATCTCTCCAACTTATCCTATAATTTTCATCAATTTCGGAATTATTTAATTCCAAAATACTAACATTAAAATTTTTAGATCCATTTAATTAAAATAAATATCCTTTATTTATTTTTTAAAAATCTGGGTCGTTACATAATACATCAAACTACTATGCGGAAAAGGAAAGCTATTCCATCATCTAAAGGACTCGATACCCATGTTCAGCCACCCACGAGCTCGATTTGTCACCATTGGTCACCTTCGTCATTCTGACTTTGGCCTGCATTTAAGAACATGCAGGGGAGAACCTCCCTATAAATTTTGCAATTCAGTATGAAAGTAAGATAAATATCATTATAAGATCATGATACTAGACATAAATCATAAAGATAATGTCATCATATTAGAGAAGAGTGAATCATGATCATAGTAGAGATAATATAAGCATGTAAATGGACATATGAATAAGAGATCAAAAGATTATATTTAAATCATCGTAAAATAGTGGCAAAAGTTGATCATCATGAGTGATTCTAAATTCATATGTGTTCATCTTCTTCATCATTTTACTATTCATCTTTGACTTATTTTGAGTATATTTCAATCCACGGGACGGCCTATCTCAACTCGTCCATCATCATCAACATAATTGACCGTAGTCAGCCCTTAACTGGTTGAAGTCAGCCCATAACTTGGTCATCACTAGTCCATCATAAAATAAGAACTCTAACGATTTTCATCTTTTATCTTGCATCTTTTAATTAATCTTTATAAGGACTTTAAATTAAGATAACAAAATAGGATCATGAGAAGTAAATCATAAACATGAAGGGCATAATCATCAACATACTTAGATTTGGATTAATCACATGAATCAGGAGTCAAAGAATCATAAAAATCAACTAATCGATATCAGAACTCGAGCGGAATTGGGTGAAACTCGTGCCGAGTTCGTAAGGTCATTAGTACGGAGAAATCAGGACATGCCCGGGCTAGGTTTGGATCACACTCGGACCGAGTTCGTACTTAATCGATCGATCGACCGCTCGATAAAAGCCACGGCCAAAACGACTTCATCGTGGAACTATCTGGGCCGAGTCATCATCAACTCGGACTGGGTTCTTCTTCGTTGCAGAGCTTTGGGCTCGTGACATGGCTGTTCCCGCTCGTGCTCAGAACAAATATATAATCAATAATAATTAACTACAGTTTTCATACACGTGTTATTGGTCCTTTATAATTAGAAATGCAAAAGAACTTAGAAGTTGAAAAAATAAACTCTGATTATAAGGCTACTCAATTATTGAGTTTTTTTTAGAGGATTGCTGGAAATTCGGACATTCACCCGGGGGTGCAAGAAAAAAACTACCGAATTGAAAAACTTATTCGACCCGAAAAATGACTCGAAAAAAATGAAAAGTAAAGATTGATTACGATTTAGGTCGATTTTTAACTAGAGCAAAACCGATCCGTTTAAACTAAAATTCCACCTGAAAAAATCGTAGAGGCTGTGGAACCCACTTTTATTTATTAATTTTTATTTATATAATTAATTTAAATATAATCAATTATTTTATTATTGGTGTAATATTTTTTTATATATCTTAATATATTCTTATCATATTATAAAACTCTAATTTAATACTTCTAACAATATATCCTATATTTACTTATAAAATTTAATAAGTTAATATTAATATTAATTTATTATATTTTTTTAATAGAGGTCCAAAAAAATCATCAGAAAAATTGATCCAAGGGTGATTTTTCTTTTTCTTAAACTATTTTAGGATGATTTTTATGATTTAAAAAATTAACCCGAAAAATAATGAATATTTTTTTTATTGAAAAATTGATCCGACTCGAACCACTCTCACCCCCCGCATTCACCGGTGAAAATTCGATATATTGACGTAATGAATAAAATAAAATATCATCGTTGTTCTGATCTCCTTATAAGTTATAATACAAAATAGTGTAATTCTAAATGCATTAACATGCTACTTGTTCCATTTTAGAGACTTCATATCCCTTTAAAAGGCTAAAAAATATACATATATTGTTTTATATGAAATTTAATGAAATTATCATGCAAAAAAAAAGGAAGAGTCCGCAACAAAATCTTATTAATAAATAAGATGAACGGATGCAGACAAAAAATTATTATTTGGGTCCACTGGATGTGTAAAAATTACTTGTCTACATGGTGCCCATGCCCAACACCTCGGGGGAAAAATAGAGTTAAGTGACACTTGTTGCTGATCTGTCGCGTCCCCATTGGATGCATGCAGCAGGGTGGGGTTAAAAACGGAGTCCATGCTACAGGGCCAAGGGAAGGTATCGTCACCGGAGTTACGCCGCCAAATGTCCCGACGCACACGTCAGTGCAACCGTCCATCTCCAATCCGACGTCCGGCAGCGCCTACTCATTAAATTGAGCTCCATCCGCGGTTGAGCAAAAGGTCAATGGACGGCGACGGGCAGTTCCGAAGTGGTTCCCAGCTCCTCCTCGGCTCTTAGCGCGAGAGCCAATGGGGGATCGACGCGTTTCGCCAACTACCCTCTTTGGCCTCGCGCTACTTCTCGTCGAACGCTGCAACGTATCCCGCCATGTGGCCTTCGCATGCCTCAACCGCCCCAAAAAAGGCAACGGAAGCAGGGGAACGAAGAGCCCAAGGATTGGGAACAAGAACAACGCACAGGTGCAATTCCTCGAGATTCCCGGGATACATCATCGTGTGATTTAAGTATTCTTTCCGAATCTTCGCACGATTTATTGCTTTAACTGGTCGTGCGAGATGTTAATGCGGATTTGGCAAATTTCCTCCGATATTGTTTTTGGTAAGAAATCGATTCTTGCAATTATTTTGGTTTACCTAATTTTACTGGTGATGAAAGATGTCATATTCGTAGGATGCATATAATTACAATTACATATTTTTTTTAATGTGAAAGTAATTATTTATGGCTATAAAGGTTTAACTGAAGTAATACATTGATGTGAATTAAATAAAAATGAATAAATTATATTTAACACATTTGAATTTTTTTATTCATGTTGCAAAATGATCATATCTAAAATCCGACAAAGTTCACTTTACACGTTCAAAGAATAAGATCCGACATGCTAGTCGACAAACTTATGTTTAACGCGTTGAAAAAATGGGATCATGTTTATATATATATATATATATATATATATATATATATATATATATATATTAAAAAATCATTATATACTTATTTCATTAAGTTTGGTATTCTGAAGAATAAATATCAATGAGGAAAATAAGAAAAAGGGGAAACATTGATCTAGTATTGTTATTTATTTGGCAATATTGAATTGCAAATGACATTATTGATGAATATAAGTTATGCAAACTGTGCAGAGCATGGTAGTGTGGTTTAAAAGACAATACAATGACCTTTCACATATCTTTATTTATCACTTATTTAAGACATACAGATTATTCATAGATTAACCCTTAATTAGAACTGATAACATTTGAGTCAGAAAAAAAAAAGAGGGCCACATATATTATAAAGTGAATTCAAGCCTTCAACTTCTCAATTTATGAAAGATGACATTTCTCGTTAGACTAACCTTAATTATTTGATACTTTGAGGGAGACCGACATATATATAAAATAACTTTATAAGGGGAGCAAGGCCTTCCAACCATACGTAGTTTCGTCCTTGATCTGATATACTGTAACGCCTCGAGACCCACGTGACTTTCACGTGCTCAGAGTCGTCCCAGAGGCGCTACTCAATTTTCTATAAAATATTTTTGCGGAATAAAATCTATAAAGTGCGGAATATAAAACATAAATGCGGAAGACTTTTAAAAAATAATAACTAATAATCCATAATAATTCGAAATGCTAAAATATCCATGAGTTTACAATTCTAATAAGTGCGGAAGTAATAAAATTAAATAACTAGATCTAATGTCATGTGCAACATCTGTCTGTCACTGAGCGTAGCCACTTGCAGGACCATCATCTGCATCTCTGTACTCTCACCTGCACGGATCCAAGTACAGAGAAATATCCATGAGTATAAAAATACTCAGTACGTAGGGTCTACTAAACAATCAATATGCTCAATCGAAAATAAGATATAATCAATGATGAGTCAATTGAGCAATCAATACAATAATCAATTTACAATATAACGATTTATCAACATGAGCAACTATATCAAGTTATGGTCAAAAGACCAATCAATAGAGATAGCAATTAATAATTGCCTAATCAATTGGATCGATGATTCAATATAACAATAGGACAATAAAGTCATAAATCAATAGGAATGATCATAAAAAGATCAGATGATCGATCAATATTGATTTAACAATTAAATATCTGATCACTATGACACTATTCAATTTAACAATTTTCAATTCAATATCAATGGTCATTGGTCAATTACAATTCAATTCGATTCAATGGGCGGAGGCAATGCCAATCAACGCCGGTATTCCAAATGACCATGATCTATTCAATTCAATTTAGTTTCAATCCAATTCAATTTAATTCGATTCTATTTCAATTCAATTTATAATGTTCGGAGTTATCCAATTCAATGAGGAGCACTCAGTCAATTAAGGGACACCATGCCACTTTCATGCAGGCCAATGGGGGATCAGTGCCACGGCAAGCCCGATACGATTCAATGGATTCGTGTATGGTGGGGGACGAGTGGCCATACATAGGACAGCCATAGTTTTTACACTATCTGCCCCATTCAATTCAATTCAATTCAATTGGTCCTGCCTTAGTGGCAATCAGTGAACATGGGCCCAGCAGCTTTCGGCTTTTATCTTGTTTACCTAAAATGTCTATCTTTAAATAAATTATCAATTTGATTAGATAAATTCTGAACTCAAAACTAAGTAGGTCAACAAGACAATTAAAATCAAAGTTCATCATAGTATAAACAAATCAATCACCAACAATATCATTAATACATCAAATTAATTAATAACAACAATAATAATCAGTAATTAAAATTTATTCAAAAATAAATAATAACTCTCGGTGGTACTCTCTGTTCATTACGGCAGTAACATCATTTTTTTCTCTCTCAATCTTCTCTGATTTTTACGGCCGTAAATTCTCTCTCCAAATTTTTATCCCCTATTTCATTACTGCCATAAACTTTTACCCCCTTTCCGTTACGGTCATCAACTTTTACCCCCTTTCTGTTACGGCCATCAACTTTTACCCCATTTCCGTTACGGTCATCAAATTTTACACCCTATTCTATTACGACCATCAACTTTTACCCCTTTTCTGTTACGACCATCAAATTTTACACCCTATTCTATTACGGCCATCAACTTTTACCCCCTTTCTGTTACGGCCATCAAATTTTACACCCTATTCTATTATGGCCATCAACTTTTACCCCCTATCCGTTACGGCCGTAAACTCCATACTTCTTTTTTTTCCCCTTTCTCTCTCCACATCTCTATTTCGTTACGGCCGAAAACCGTAACTCTTCGGCTGTAAACACTTTTTTTTTCATTTTTTTTCTCTCTCTATTCCATTACGGCCAATCCATCTCCGCTTTCTCTCTACCTTTTCTATTTCATTACGGCCGACAACCTAACTCTTCGACCGTAACATTATTTTTTTTTCTTTTATGGGCGTAAACGCTCTTTCTCTATTTACCCGTAAAACTCTTCCCTCGTTTCAGCCAAGAACATCACGTGTCGATAAATAATTACGACCAGAAAATTACGGCCGTAACAAATCCAATTTAAAACTAAATTGCGTCGTAAAACATCACGACACAATAACAATCAAGCAGAATCCCCCCTACATACCTCGTAGCCGTTCGACGTTGAATCATGCCTTGCCATGCCTCTGCCGTCGGACACCAAGAACCAAAGAAAATGAAATTACTTTGACGGCTAACCTTCAAGGTTTATTTATAGGCTCTTAAATCTTTATCTCCAATTCATCTATAACTTACGATCCTAATCAAATTTAATCTTTTAATTAATCTCTTTTAATAATTTTGATTTGTTTTAATAATTAAATAATTCCGAATTTAAATAAATATCCCATAATACATTTTTATCCTTAATTAAACTCCTCCCATATTTTCCTTTATTTTCGGAATTATTTATTATAATAATATTAATGGTCATTTTTGTCAAAATAAATAATAAAATATTATTTTTCTAACTCTCAAAAATTGGGGTCGTTACATCATAACCTCCTTAAAAATAAATTCGTCCTCGAATTTGCGTAAACGAAACTACATCATCTACCTAACAAATTTGAAAAAAAATATTTTCTGACTTCAACTTTTCGTTTTAAAATGTCATCTTCATCTTCATGATGTGTCCTACGTATGTTAGATCTCCATTTTGATTCAATTCTTGTAATCTCACTATGTCAACCTACTATTTTTGTCTCATGTGAACTACCTTCAACATTTCTTGATGAAGCAAATTTTGTCAACATCCTTTTGAATGTGCGTCAGTTATTCTCATGACGAGAATTGTCATCAACGAACTGTCCATCAACCTCGCTCCAGCTGATAGGTGAGCAATAATGCATTCCATACATGACTATGAAGTGGCATGCCTATGTCAAAGTGGCGACTGTTGCCACATACTAACTTCGCTAGTGGGAGCTGATTGTTCTAACTATCACTCCGGTCTAATGCACAATTTCAGAACATATTTTCTAAGGCCTGAATTGTCCATTCAAACTACTCATCCATATGTGGATGGAAGGTGATCTAGAAGTTCAACCACATCCCAATTGCTCTATAGATGCTCCATCAGAATTGGTCTATGCATTGTAGATTCTTATCCGACGCGATGGATATCAACACTCCATGTAGTCGGATAACCTCCTTAAAAAAATGACCATGAGGCTTTCGATGGGCTGACCTTTCTCTAAGGGGTATGACATTGGCTATTTTAATATATCGATCCTCTATTACTCATATCACATTGTGTCCATGTCAAGCCCTCTAATAACATCCATCGTTATCTCTTTTTTTTTAATGCTATTGAGGATTTTCAAGCTCTTGTAGTACACCATGTGACCTCTGATGCTCCACTTTCATTTTTTTGACCTTTCATAGTAATTTCGCTGGTTACTAGACTGACTTGGATGACACAACTGCTCAATGCTCATATTCTGTCGGCTCACCGCCAAATGAGCAAGTGACCTTTCTGTTTAAAATATGCTCAATTGAGTTTGCTTTGACAAACTCGTAATCTTTCAATAATTTGATCCCTTTTTTTTCGACAAATGTTCGGAAGTTATCTCAACTTTGGTGATTTGTGGAGAATTCAAACTCTTCACCCTACACATTGTGTCATCGATTCTTGGGGTGAAGACCACAATTGTTAATTCGATATCTAATCGTCTTAATGTATTGGCAACTATCTTCTTCCTATATTGCATCACGACTCATGCCATGCGGGGGTTGTATGCATAGTTGTGGGCGACATAACCTCCTTGGCTTGAAGGTCTTTTTTTTTTTAAAAAAAAAATGGGCATCGTTGTCAATTCCTTCTCCAATTTTTAAAACCTATTTTTAGCCTTTCTTGAGCCATTCAATTTTTTATATCCTTTTTTTTTTGTGAGGTTTGTCCATGGTGATACTGTCGCATAGTAATCTGGTGCGACTTTTCGAAAATATCTTGCATGTTTAAGGAAGTTCCTTTTTTTTTCTTTAACACACCTTTTGGTTGAACCCATTTGATTATAGCATCCATCTTTTGATATTTCATCTATGCGATATTCCTGAGGAACATTATCTCATTTTGCCAAAATTTGTATTTCGAGACTTTGACATACTTATTTCTCTTAATGTTGGAGTGCAATCTGCAATATGTTTCGCATGTTCCTCTAGGCTCGACAAATATAATAGAATGTTATCGATCTTGGGTTAACCAATGTAGTAACAACTATACTATAATTTTTCAACATACTTGGATGCTGTCCTTCTTCCATACCATTATGTGTGCACTTCATCACTTTTTCTATTGAGTTCGAGTGCTAGACTTTTTACGATAAATTATGAGCACCAACTAATCGATAACCTCCTTAGAAATATTATCATATGAGTGCTTCCATTAAACACTCTACTTTTCAATGGTCAATTTTTTTTTTTATGAAAAGTAAACTATAAACTATATTCATTCCATATAACATATGCTATTTGGATATACAAAATATCTAAGGACTAGTTGGAGTGGAGATTATAATTTCGACTTGATTAAGCTTCAAGTCATATGTCATAACATATCAATCTATTTGAGTGATTTCAGCACCATTCTTGGAGGCCTATTGTTGTCATAGAGGTTCGACCCATTTTGATTCATCGCAATCTCTTGCGAAGTGACTCATCTTGCCACAATTTAGGCATGCCCCCATCGCCCAATAACATTCACCGAGATGCATTTTGTGGCAGTAGTTACATGATTCTCTATGTGGTGGAGGATCATTCCGTGTTGGATATGACCTTCCTCGGTTGTAGTTTTCTTGATGTCGCTTCTCTCTTCTTTGATGTCTTCTATCTTTACTCCAAATATGATTCTGATCATTATCTATATCCTCTTGATTCGGTTGAGTTGTGTTTGTTATATCATCATTTTCAAGCATGGTAGCAAACTCTTTCGCAACTTGAAGGGTCTGATAGTTACAATATTTTATCCGTCCTCGGAGGTTTGACTTGAGACCTTCCACCCATTGTTTAACGCGATTTCTCTCTGATTGACGTCGAGTACCATACTTCTCCAACTTTAAGAATTCTATCGTGTAGTCCTCGACTGTCATGGTATCCTATTGTAGATCTCGATATTCCTTCCATTTTCTCGCTCTTCGGAAACAGGTAAATAGCGATCCTTGAATATCTTTTTAAACTTTCTCCAAGAAATCAGGTCCTTTCCGAAGAATGTGCTAGCCTCTGTTGCTTTCCACCAGTGCCTAGCGTCACATATCAAACGCCTCGTAGCACATATAGTCTTGCAGTCTATTTTCAACAAAGTCTGATCAATTTCTTCCAGCCACCTATAGGCTTTCTCGAAGTCGCCCTTCCCGTCAAATTGGGGAGGCTGTAATCTGAGAAAACTTTTAACCATCTCTTTTCAATCATCGTGAGGAGAAACGTCATCACCATAGGTATTGCTATATTCTCTATATGTTGAAAGAGATTCATATGTTCCTCCTGATGTGTATCGGCCCATTCATTATTTACTCGTGGGCCTTGGATCGTTTGACCATCATCCTATGCATTTTGGGAATTGGTTCGTCGATATCTATTTCCCGGTCCACGATAAAGTTGATGAGAGGTCATCAACTAGAAAGGCATCTGTGCTCATCCAACAATAAACAATACGATACAATTCAATAAGTAAGAATTCAATATCGATATCGCAATGAAAAACTTACTTGACCCTACTGGATGGCTGTAGTGGTTGCTCGTGACAGTTGCACATGGACTCAATTCTATCTATTAGAGACAGCTAAGAAGTGTCTCTCCTTAGGCTCTGATACCTTCTGTAACGCCCCGAGACCCACGTGACTTTCACGTGCTCAGAGTCGTCCCAGAGGCGCTACTCAATTTTCTATAAAATATTTTTGCGGAATAAAATCTATAAAGTGCGGAATATAAAACATAAATGCGGAAGACTTTTCAAAAATAATAACTAATAATTCATAATAATTCGAAATGCTAAAATATCCATGAGTTTACAATTCTAATAAGTGCGGAAGTAATAAAATTAAATAACTAGATCTAATGTCATGTGCAACATCTGTCTGTCACTGAGCGTAGCCACTTGCAGGACCATCACCTACATCTCTGTACTCTCACCTGCACGGATCCAGGTACAGAGAAATATCCATGAGTATAAAAATACTCAGTACGTAGGGTCTACTAAACAATCAATATGCTCAATCGAAAATAAGATATAATCAATGATGAGTCAATTGAGCAATCAATACAATAATCAATTTACAATATAACGATTTATCAACATGAGCAACTATATCAAGTTATGGTCAAAAGACCAATCAATAGAGATAGCAATTAATAATTGCCTAATCAATTGGATCGATGATTCAATATAACAATAGGACAATAAAGTCATAAATCAATAGGAAGGATCATAAAAAGATCAGATGATCGATCAATATTGATTTAGCAATTAAATGTCCGATCACTATGACACTATTCAATTTAACAATTTTCAATTCAATATCAATGGTCATTGGTCAATTACAATTCAATTCGATTCAATGGGCGGAGGCAATGCCAATCAACGTCGGTATTCCAAATGACCATGATCTATTCAATTCAATTTAGTTTCAATCCAATTCAATTTAATTCTATTCTATTTCAATTCAATTTATAATGTTCGGAGTTATCCAATTCAATGAGGAGCGCTCAGTTAATTAAGGGACACCATGCCACTTTCATGCAGGCCAGTGGGGGATCAGTGCCACGGCAAGCCTGATACGATTCAATGGATTCGTGTATGGTGGGGGACGAGTGGCCATACATAGGACAGCCATAGTTTTTACACTATCTGCCCCATTCAATTCAATTGGTCCCGGCTTAGTGGCAATCAGTGAACATGGGCCCAGCAGCTTTCGGCTTTTATCTTGTTTACCTAAAATGTCTATCTTTAAATAAATTATCAATTTGATTAGATAAATTCTGAACTCAAAACTAAGTAGGTCAACAAGACAATCAAAATCAAAGTTCATCATAGTATAAACAAATCAATCACCAACAATATCATTAATACATCAAATTAATTAATAACAACAATAATAATCAGTAATTAAAATTTACTCAAAAATAAATAATAACTCTCGGTGGTACTCTCTGTTCATTACGGCCGTAACATTATTTTTTTCTCTCTCCATCTTCTCTGATTTTTACGGTCGTAAATTCTCTCTCCAAATTTTTACCCCCTATTTCATTACTGCCATAAACTTTTACTCCCTTTCCGTTACGGCCATCAACTTTTACCCCCTTTCTGTTACGGCTATCAACTTTTACCCCATTTCCGTTACGGCCATCAAATTTTACACCCTATTCTATTACGGCCATCAACTTTTACCCCCTTTCTGTTACGGCCATCAAATTTTACACCCTATTCTATTACGGCCATCAAATTTTACACCCTATTCTATTACGGCCATCAACTTTTACCCCCTTTCTGTTACGGCCATCAAATTTTACACCCTATTCTATTACGGCCATCAACTTTTACCCCCTTTCTGTTACGGCCATCAAATTTTACACCATATTCTATTACGGCCATTAACTTTTACCCCCTATCCGTTACGGCCGTAAACTCCATATTTCTTTTTTTTCCCCTTTCTCTCTCCACATCTCTATTTCGTTACGGCCGAAAATCGTAACTCTTCGGTCGTAAACACTTTTTTTTTTTCATTTTTTTCTCTCTCTATTCCATTACGGCCAATCCATCTCCCCTTTCTCTCTACCTTTTCTATTTCATTACGGCCGACAACCTAACTCTTCGGCCGTAACATTATTTTTTTTCTTTTACGGGCGTAAACGCTCTTTCTCTATTTACCTGTAAAACTCTTCTTTCGTTTCAGCCAAGAACATCACGTGTCGACAAATAATTACGACCAGAAAATTACGGCCGTAATAAATCCAATTTAAAACTAAATTGCGTCGTAAAACATCACGACACAATAACAATCAAGCAGAATCCCCCTACATACCTCGTAGCCGTTCGACGTTGAATCATGCCTTGCCATGCCTCTGCCGTCGGACACCAAGAACCAAAGAAAATGAAATTACTTTGACGGCTAACCTTCAAGGTTTATTTATAGGCTCTTAAATCTTTATCTTCAATTCATCTATAACCTACGATCTTAATCAAATTTAATCTTTTAATTAATCTCTTTTAACAATTTTGATTTGTTTTAATAATTAAATAATTCCGAATTTAAATAAATATCCCATAATACATTTTTATCCTTAATTAAACTCCTCCCCTATTTTCCTTTATTTTCGGAATTATTTATTATAATAATATTAATGATTATTTTTCTCAAAATAAATAATAAAATATTATTTTTCTAATTCTAAAAAATTGGGGTCGTTACATATACAAATTGATTTTTGTACACGGTGAATTAGTACTCTGAATCTTCTGTGTCTCTTTTTGGCAAGTATGGCATTTGATATAATCCTGAATAATGACAAATTTTTGTGTACTCTTCCCTTTTTCTTCTATCTAAGTCCTCTTTGGAAGAATAAGATTCGCATGAGTATGTACTAATTTCATTTATATTATCAGGTAAAAAATGTTGACTTTGCAAAAGTAATATTTTTCTTTTTTTCAAAATACTCCGAGGACAGATTAATGACGGTGATTGATTTTTTTTTCACTTAGGGATCATTTGGTTCAAAGTTCAAAGAAAATAAAGAAAAATAAAAGTGAATCATTATCTATATTTGTTTAATATAATAAAAAAAGAAAGAGAACGAATATTTAATATTAATTTTATTTAAATAATCTTATCATATATATTTAATTTATATGATTAAAAATAAAATATGTCTTACATTTATCTTAAAAAGGGGATAAAAATGAGGTGTTAAAAATGAATGGAGGAGAACAAAATTTCTTCTCCGTTTCTTTTTAACTTAAATTTAACCAAATATGAAGAATGAATTTTCTTTTTTTTTCTCCTTTTATCATTTCTTTTACATTCACTCCTAACTAAACATACTTACAATAGGTGATTGATTTATTTCTCGGAACCGGAAATAACTCGATTGTTTTTTTTTTACTCAATTGTTGGAACAGGGAATAACTCGCACGCCTTAAACTCATTGTTCCGATATCTACTGAGATATATCGGCTGAGGCAGCAATTTGTCTCTTCTAAGTCTTCTTCTAGTTGGCTTTTAGTACTTTCGGAGCGCTATATAAACCTCGCAGCTTCCCATCCCGTTTCGGGCCTGGGGAGGCAAAGCATCAGACATCTGTGCCGTCTCTGTGGCCCACAGCGCCGTCTCCTCTCCTCCTCCGGTCAGCAATGTCCATAACCAAAACCTTAACCCAGCGCTTCTTCGGCATGTCCAAGATCGCTTCTTCCTCTGCGCATCCCCTTCCTCCCGCCCGCCCCGCCCCCTCGTCCCTCCTCCACAAGCTCCTAGACGCTTCCTCCCATGACCGCGGCCTCGTCCGCCGCTTCCTCCACCGCCGTCCAGCCCCTCAGCCCGCCCTGACGCCGACGCAGCGGCTCGCGCTTCCGGTCGGTGAAAAGCTGATCGACCGCATCCGCTCCGCGAGCCCGGGCCGGATCCGGCTCGACGGGCTTGTTCCTCCGCCCGCGCCGGCGGCTCCGCAGGGCATCACTGTGGCTGACGCGAGGAAGGCGGTGAGAGCGGTGCAGATGGAGGCGACAAAAGCGAGGCTCCGGGCGAGCGGCAGGACCTGCGTGTCGTACTCGGAGTTCTCCAGCGTTTGCCGCGAGGTCTCCGGCGCCGAGCAAGGAATGACGCTCGCGAGCGCGCTGGACGAGTCCGGCGCCGTCGTCGTCCTCGGCGACGTCGTCTTTCTCCGTCCCGAAATGGTAAAAGAAACGTTATTTACGTGTCTTTTCTTCCCGAGGATTTTTATAAATATCACCACCGTCCACGCCGTTGTTCTGACGCGCGCACATCCGACCGTAGGTGGCGAAAGCGCTCGAGAGCCTGATACCAGAAGCCTTGACCCCGGCGAGCGATTCGCAAAAGGAGGAGTTGCAGGAAATGGAACAGAAGAAGGCAGAGATAGACTTGAGGGCGGACGCGTTGGTGAGGCGCGAGCTCTGGGCGGGTCTCGGCTTCCTGATGATCCAGACGGTGGGCTTCATGCGGCTTACCTTCTGGGAGCTGTCGTGGGACGTCATGGAACCCATCTGCTTCTACGTGACCTCGGTGTACTTCATGGCCGGCTACGCCTTCTTCCTCAGGACCTCGAAGGACCCCTCGTTCGAGGGGTTCTACGACAGCCGCTTCGCCACCAAGCAGAGGAGGCTCATGAAGGCCCGCGACTTCGACGTCGACCGGTTCAATGAGCTCCGCAGAGCACTCAATCGATCCGGTCGTCTTCCTTCTTCGCCTAACGCTAACACTGCGTCTTGTACGTCGTCGTCCGCCCCCTTTGTGCACCACTGCGGTTGCAGCAGAAATAACACCACCTCGCTGCCCTCTGACGGGCACTGAGCAGAGCAGAAGTAGGAGGCGTCGTCGGGGGGATGTAAAAGGGAAAAGGGTGAAGTCTCTGTATAAAGTAACCGCAGCTTAGTAGTTAATAGACGAGATGTTAATGGTGGAATCCTCATGCTCTTTCCCCCACACCAAAACTGCAGGCCAACCGTCGTATATAAAATTGAGTATAGGGAACTTAAACACATACTGACAAATTGATTACCGGTAAGACTTCAGTTCCCAGATAATGATTGTAACAATGCCATCAGATGAGAAAAATCTGAAATGGACTAATTGAAACAAATAAAATAAAGTTTTGTTCTCTCGCTCGAGAATTATAATGTATCAATAATTATGTACGTAAATTGAACATTCATATTGAATTTTAACATGAACAGACAATCCAACTAAAATAATAATATATAATATTGCTGCCTTAAGACTAAAATAGGGGTGAGCACGGTTCGCCTGGTGGGAGAGTCTCGAATTTGAATTGCCACACCGATCCGATCAGAATTTTTCGATTCCATGGATAATCCGGTTAGAACTGTATCTCATTCTTTGTTATTCGGATTTTTTTCCTGGGATCAGGTTCGTTTTCTGAAAAACCAGAGCAAATCAATCAAGATCGGGATGGTGGAGATCGATCCTAAATTCAGATTTGTTCATCCTGAGGGTAGTATATATTTAGGGCTAGAATTGTTTCGGACTACTTATATATTTTTTCTTTATTGAAAATAAAGAAGTTTGGTATAGCAAAAGAAATGTCTTTGTGGGGCTAAAAAAATATTTGTATAGAAACATATAGCATGTGTAGCACGTTAGCACGTACGCTATAGTCTATACATAGATGTAAACCTAATTCAAAAAATTATTATAACTGAATATATATATGCAGATGATCATATTGAATAATTTTTAGGGTGTGTGTGGCAAGTGGAGTTAGAAGAATCAATTCTGATTTTGCAATGCACCTATGCGGTCTGATTTTTAAGATGAAATTAGGCCACAATAAATGCGGCGGAACCATAGCCACAATAAACGCAGCGGAATCATAGCCACGTGTTGTTTTTTCTTTTGCAAACGACGTGATCTTTTTTATTTTGCAAACTCTTTTTTTATTTTTATTTTTCTTCTTTTTATCTATCTTATATATAATAATTTATTTATTATATGTAAAATATGAATAATAGATAATAAATACTTATTATTTCATTACAAAATTTTGATATTTTATTAAATATAAATTTAAAAAAAAATTGATTTTTTATATTTAAATAATATATTTTTTAACAAATTTTTTTTAATAAAAAATTTATACTTTATATTTTTATTTATTAACAATATTATATTTTATATTTATAATACCAAATTTAATTTAAAACTTACTAAAAATTAATTCATCATATTTACCTTTTCTTATCACATCAATTCGATTCCTCGTAATTACGTTTCCCTCCCCTCCATTAAACGCATGTCAAACTAATATATCAAATCGAACTATTTATTAAAACTCATGAAATTTTTGTTCTACTTATCAAACTAAATGCATACTATGGATGTTAGACACGCGTTTTCATATTTAAAAAAAAATGCGTCATGTTTTTTTTCCTTCTTGGGAAGTCCTGTTGTCGTAGCACTTTAGTAGGTTGAACTGAAGTATACGTCAGTTCATGCATCCAAGTCTTAATGCAAGGGGGTCTGTTTTTAGCACATTGGAAGGAATCTGTTTTTAGCACACTTGCAACTTTTATTTTATCATATTTGGGTGGAACCACACTTAACAATTTAATAAGCAATCCTTGCAATCATATCCTGATATTATAAGCTTCTCAAGTTTTATGATCTACGATGATTTTTTTATATGAAAATGTCAAAGACGATTTTTTTTTTCCATGGAGCTTGAATAATAAGCTTGGGGCACGACTTTGGCCAATGTTATCAGCCGGTTTAATTGTGAGTTGATGCTTGATCTTGTTTGATGCAATGCCAAAATGGGAAGCACACAACATAACTGGTTGAATAGGAGACAGGCAAACTAGCTAACCGGGTGAAAATTCGATTCAACAACAACAACAAAGCCTTATCCCACTACGTGGGGTCGGCTACATTCGTTGATCCATGTTCATGAGATTCGACAGAGTTTTACGCTGGCCGTCGAGGTTTAACACAACAGAAAATTAAAGGAAATAAAAATAATTGGAAGGTGAAAATCCGGTTCAAATAAAAAAATAAAAAACAATAAAAAAGAAAAAAATGACATAAAAATGATAAAAGTAAGGTAAATTAATACATTTGAACCAGCATTCAAAATTAAAGGAAAAAATAATTGGAACACTAGAAAGGAAATTCATCAAGAGAATTACGTTGAGAGAGGAAGAAATGAAAAAAAGAAAGTAAAAACAAAAAAAGAGTGATTTAAGTAAATGAACATAGGATTTAAGTAAATCACCAGCATACGCATGTGTTACAACCATCGGATCTAATCTGACAATTAATAATGCTTATGCCGTCATTTTGTTCCCGATTAATGACGCCTTCAAATCCTTCATTTCCTCCAACGACGCTTCCACCCTCAGTGCCGGCCTGTAGAGCCGCATGAGCGGTTCTGCCGGTGCGTCCACCAGCGGCCAGGCGGTCTTCTCGTCGTCTGAGCCACGTACCACGATGCCTATCTCCCAATACCTCTTCTCCCCACTCCACTAACAAAGCTTAGAAATGGACGCTCTCGTTCGTGTACATCTCTTTATCGTGATTTCTTTCATTTGCTTGTTCTGTTCGTGAGGATTCAAAGGTTATCTTATCACGAACAGTGCGAGAAGCTCTTGTCCAGATTGGCGAAGACCCGCAAGAGGCACTGCCGAGCGCTGTTGGCAGCACACATTGGTGGAGCGGCTGAAGCAGAAGGAGGTGGAGCTGGAGGTGGCCAATCGTCGAAAAGCCTAGCTGGAAAAGAAGCTCCAACGGGTGGCCACCGAGGTCCAATCTTGGTCCATGGTCGCCGAGAACACAATGCTACGATGGTCTCCACCCTCTGTTCGAGACTGGAGCAGGCCCTCCAAAATGTCGTCGAGAACTCCAACGCGACAGCCGGCTCCCTTGAGAGGGAAAGAATCGGGGAGTTTGACGGTGCCCATTTCTGCACCGACGACGCCTAGTCGTGCTGCTTTGCGGGTCATGGCTGGGGTCCCCTTGTGGCGTTGTGAAGCAGAAGGAGAGCGGCGAAACGAAAAAAGAAGAAGAAGTCAGTTCACGCGTTGAAAATCTGATCGTCAAATTAGACGATTGTGACGCACGCATATGACACATTAAATCCATGAATATATTCCGGAGTGGTTATTTGTTTAAGTCATCTTGAACAGGGACTAGTCCTTATGTATGTCCTCCTTTCAGCCCACATTTTTTATTTAAAAAATAAAATAAAAATCCATTAAATTGGTCGTATAATAAATAAAAGAGTTACTAATAAATATTTTAATTTTGACGTGAAAAGAGAAATATGAATTGTTTATTTAAATAATATATACGTATGTAGGAAAAGATCATTGTCCGAACTCATTCCATATAATCGGTCTTAATTCTTTCCATATAACTAATTGTTCTCTCCTGTCTTTATTTATAATATTTTCACGTATTAATTTCTTATTTCGTCCTATTTTTTAGATATCTCTAGCTTGATCGTAGAACATTTTTTATTATAACATTTTCCACAATATATTTTTATTCTAATATTTTTCATATGCTACTTTTTTCTGTCTACTCCCTCCCTCATATATTTATTTTCAATTTTTTTCTGAGTTAAATCTTGTCATTGATTTTTTAAAAAAAATATCACACATGTAATAACCGACATCAGGGAAAGGATAAAAAAAGAAAAAGAAAAAGAAAAAAAAGGAGATAAACGTTATGGGCTGAGAGAAAGGAATTCATATCCCACTCAAAGTTAAGAAAGGAAGGGAATTAATCAAATATAATTAGATTAGATTAGGAGAGGAGATTATATAAGATGAAATAGAATTCTATTAAATCCTTTTTCTCCCAAAAATCTCACGAGACCGCTGGAGCACCTCGTGATCATCTCAGATGTGACAGGTTGTTGGGCAGCAACCATCGATCCCTTTCTCCTCTCGTTAGTGTCCTTCTTTGTATCATCATCTGTATAGCGGTGCTAAATCTTCCTGACCGAATTTCAGGTGAAGGCCGAGAGGAAGAACAGGGGGCGCTGTTGATCAATTTTTCGACGAACCGAGGAACGGATTAATCGCGAATAGAGGAGGGTGAACTGAAATCACTTTGCATGACCCCTAAATAAACATGCCCTAATCGTACATGTAAAGAAGAAGAGATGAAAAGGGTTCAACTTTCTTATTTTGCCTTGTTTGATTTCTTGAATTCTTTGATTGGTTGATTAATTCCATACATAATTCTAGGGCTTAGCACGGTCCGGTTCAACCCGGACCACACCGACCCAAAAAATAGAGGAAATAACCTGACCCAGATCAAATTCGGGTCGGAACCGAGTCCAAATGATAGAAAACCCGATGGGTTTTAGGTCAGGACCGAGTTTACCATACCAATACCCGACCCGGATTACTTGTGCCGTATATAAGCCCCATTCCACAGATTTTTCTCATTTTACCCTCTCACTTTATCTCTCCTATCTCTCGCCCTCTCCCTCCCATCTCTCTTCGTCTCTTGCCTTTTCTTTCTCACGACGACGACAATAGCAACGACGACGACTCCGACCGACCTCCCTCTCTCTCTTTACTCGGTCATCAGGAGCACCGCGATCCGGCAACTGGCGGCCGAATTTGGTGCCTGGTGACTGGTTCCGACTGCCAGGCGCCGGATCTGGCACCTGACGGCCGGATCTGGCGGGCGGTCGATCTGAACGCCTAGCGATCGATCTGGGCGCCTGGCAGTCGGATCTGGCCACTGGCAGCCGCCGCCTGGCGATCGAATTGGTCGCCAGTGGCCAAATTCGGCCCGGGCGTCCGCCTTTCATATTTTTCGATGATTCTCGGCCGCAAACTCGATGACATTCTTGGATTGTCGGGTCTGACTCGGAACTAGATCCGGCCGGGTTCAGATCCAGTACCGGGTTAAAAATTTTTTTACCCGATATAATTCGGGTCGGGATCGATCTGCTTAGACTCGGACCCGGTTCCGTGTTTACTCAACCCTACATAATTCATTTTCTGTTGTTCTATTGTTGTATGATTGATTTGCTATGAATTAGGAACTATTTTATGTTGAGAATGCACTAAATATTTGATGAAATTCGAAAGTTTTGTGACTTTCTGTACGCTGACCGGTCGACCAGTCTGCATGCATTAACAGCAAACGATCGACCGATATCATGACCTACAGCTGATGCCTTTACATATCGATCGGTCGACCGATTCCTACCCATTGGTCGACCGTTCAATTGAACGGATCGATCGATCGTATTAGTCCAAAATTAACTCACCAGTCGACCGATCTTAACAGACCGATCGACTGACCCGAAGTCAATCGGCCGATCATTCCTCAGAACTAGTCGACCAATTTTTAGGAACCCTTTTTTTTAGATTTATTAATTATTTTCCTTTTTAATTCGAATATTACCTATATATAATTAATCCTATTTTTCTAACACCACAGAGATCCATCCCTAATTTTCAAGATATGTTCTTTTATTGATTCATTTCTTATTGATCTTATCGTATCCATTGAACAAAGAACAAAGAGCTACAAGTTATTAAAGTGATTAATAAGTTCAGATGAAAGATTTTTGACAATCCAAGCCAAATGCATCAAGATAAGGGTAGCTCCCTTGGCCATGGTTTGATCACCTATTAATCTGCACAAGGTCGTATCGTTTGTTCGGCATACCCCAAAAATCAAAAACACCTAAAGTGACTCTGATTCTAATAATAAACCAAGATCAAGAAGCATGATTAAGTCAAGTCAAGTTACTGTCATGATTTCAAGTTACCAAGCATCATTGATTTCCATGATTTATGATATCATCTGATTTTTATCTTGTTATGATTTATGATGCTGCCATGTTATTTTTTTCACATTCAAGTTAAGCATGATTATTTATCGCTGATTATTTTATTCATGTCATGTATTGTATATCATGTGGTTTTCCACTAGGCTGTAAAGCTTACGAGAGGACCTCATCCCCTGTGTTTGATTTCCACATGACCAAGTCAGTGGCGAGATGGAATATGTGTGTGGTGACGAAGCTCTGGCAGCAAGACAACACATGAACCACATGGCTTATTAAATTGTTTATTAATTTTTCTTTACTTTTCGTATTTAGATTCATGATGTAAAACTTTATTTTATTTTTTAAAAAATGATATAGCCACTTTTAGATTTTCGCAATTAAAGTTATCATATTTTTATTTCTTTATTGTTCTTTCTTCCGCTGACGTATCTCGGTTTTTGACTGAGATATGGTCAGCATTATGATCAAAGTCTTAGCATATCATAGCGTTTTCATGTTGGTCTTCGCTGCATGACGAGGGTCGATTTGGGGGCGTTGCAACACTATTCTCCTGTCATTCATCTCATAACTTCTAATAGATTATTTATTTAAGAACATTTAAGAACATATCCAAAAATCGTACAATTAAAGAACATATCTAATCCATAATATCTAAAATAGACTAATATAATTCTTTGATTATTTCTTTATAATCTTCTAATATACTTCTAATAGATTTAATGGGAAGTGAGTAGCATGATTCTTTCTACATTCATGACCTTCGAATGTAGGATTTACGCCACATGAACAAAAGATGTAGTTCACCGTAGTAGAGTCATAGTTCCAGGCTGGTTTAGCCTGCATTGTCTGCCCTAACCTTTCATGGCATTGTTGCCGCTAAAAATCGCTGTTGAAGTTGCCACGCACTCGCCACCACCTCGCTGACCTTGAACCATCTCGTCTTTCATCGAACCACCATGAAAAATGTGAAGTCGCCTCGCATTGCCTTGCCTCGCCGCTATCATCTTGCTGCGCACTCGCCTTGCTGTCACGCCCCGCACTCGCCCTCGTCGCCTCATTGCGTGTTAGCTTTGCCGCTACGCTGCACACCTGCTTCGCCGAATGACATCAGCCAAAGTCACCACCACACCACAGGTGCTCCATCGCGTTCTGAATCGGCCTCGAACCATGACTATGCTACAGTGAACCACGCGACTTGCTATAGTGAACCACACCTTTTCTAATTTGTCATATATTCTACATCTTACGGCCGTGGATATTAGATTGGATAGCATGCTCTTTAAATCTTTTTCAAATGCCAAACATCGTTTAGTGTTTAGACATATTTACATGAGACATATTGCCACCGAATCACCAACCTTGTCTGGGAAAGATCCTTGACAATATTTTGAGAGGATTTGGCAACTCAGGATGCCCTCCAACTTATATAATATGACAATTCCCGTTGCTTAACTATTAGAAATGAATAAGTACTTTGCCTTTAGAAAATAAAGAAAAAAAATATAACGACTTGAGATCTAAGGATCAAGATGATTTGATGAATAGTTTTATATGAACAAAATACGAAGGTGATTGTGGGTTTATATATAGTTACCCCCTTTACCTATCAAGACGCATTTTAAATTCGTGCAGGCCGAGAGCCCAAAGCGAATAATATCTTGATTAGTTTGGAGATATTACAGAATAATATCAGAACCACCCTCGCATGCTCACTTGAGCCATGTAAAAAATATGAGCCACGAGCTAACACGGATGCTCAACGAGAACGTAGCCCTTTACGGGGAGAAGATTGTAACGACGTGAGATCTAAAGATTAAGATAATTTGATGAATAATTCTACGTGGACAAAATATAAAGGTGGTCATAAACTTATATGTACCTATCCCTTCACCTATCAAGACGCATGCATTGTAATTAAGATAAAAAACTAGTAATGATAAATTATTTGTTTGGAGTGAAATCTCTTTTCTTTTACGTTGGAGGTTCTAAGAATTTGATTCCATTTTTTTGTGAACCAAGTTTGTTCTTTCTTTATTTTTTCTTTTTTTTATCATTTTTTTCTTTACCTTTCATATATAAAATAATTTACTTATTATAAATAAAATATTTATTATAAAGGATTAATATAATATTATTTTTAAATTATTATTTAATTAAAATATTAATATTTCATTAAAGATAAATTATTTTTATATTTGAATAATATTTTTTAACAATTTTTTTCAATAAAAAAATTTAATTTATATACATTTATTTTTTAAACAAATTTATAATCTACATCTATGATAAATATTTTTAATTCAAACACTCAATAAAATTAACTCATCACATTTATTTTTTTTCTTTTACATCAACTACTTCATCATTAAATTTCACTCCATCCAAACAAATTATCAATTCAACCCCATAGTGTCTTTTTATTTTTATGCCATTAGGAAGCATTGAACCGAGGAATCTTTTTCAGCGTTGTGCATGATAAGGAAAAGAAGTAACAAAGAAAAAAAAAAACAAAACAAGAAAGTCACTATTTCCTGCTTCGTCGAAGTGTCTAAAATCTATGTGAAAACAGTGACATTTTTTAAAGCTGGAAAACCCAATGGAGAACGATCGCCCGGAAAGAGTAAATGAAACAAAACGAAGTTAATTAGTTCAAGTTTGCATTTGCAACCAAAGGAATTGGCATCAGGAATCAATACCCGGTTGGATAGATGAGCATTTCTTTTCTCCGAGTATTTCTGCTCTGTTACTCTGTAATCATTGTTCCCTGGGAGGCAATCAGATGTGACGAGGCAATCTGTTCTTATGGGATAATGCAGCTTGACAGCGATTTGATTGCAGGAAAGATGGACAAGATGGAGGGTTCATTCAAGGCATATCTGTGTGTTCTGAGATTGCAGCTTCGGCATCTATGTGATAAGATGATTCCTATTTCCATGGTACAAGAGGCCTCTCAGTCAAGTCCAGGATCCTGCTAATGCAATCCATGTAACATCGAATGCCAATTCAATGGTCGTCTGGCTTCAAGGAACTTGTTCTCGTACTATACATACAATGGTTCTGCTTGGTTTTGTTTTCTGAACTTTTAACAAGATCTAAACATGTCATGAGTTGTACCTCGCCTTGCAGAATAAGATTCGAAATCAAGAACTTGGGAATCTGGGAAATATGAAGCAATGAATATTCGTGTCGGGAATGAAACATGGTTAACGTACATAACATAAAATCTTCTTTCAACACAAAATGTATGTCGAGTAAGGTTGCCTGTACTAATTACTTGTGGAAAGTGGAAACCAACCTTGTTCGGTAGGATTAGTTTGTCCAATTTGTTTCTAAATTCATTTACAACCATGTCTGGGTGGTGTAGTCGGTTATCACGCTAGTCTCACACACTAGAAGTCCCCGGTTCGAACCCGGGCTCAGACAGTTTTTTTCCCCTAATTTCATTAATTGTGAGACATATATATACATGGTTTTTGCTACCTTTTACATATATAAAAAAGGTGTTTCTGGTTCTTCTCTTTCACCTAGTAAAAAAAATTCAAGTCTGGACAAATTTGCTTGATTTGTCATAACTGTACAATGCACAACAATATCCAATTCATGAAAGTAATCAGAAAGAACATTTGAGGCAGGGGTTGTACGGTTTGGTTCATCCTCAACAATTGATGCTAAACAAGGCAACTCTTTTATATCCCCAACCTTGCAAAATATGAAGGGAAAAAATACTTTATGAAAGTCTAACATATGAATGTAGACATTTATCGAACACAGCTCTTTTGTATCCAACCTCTTGAAGTTGAATATGAAGAACAATGGACCATCTGACTTCATATTATTTTTAATATCAGATGAACTCTTGTTCTTCAGATCGCAGAGTTGGGATATAAAAGGGTTGCGTTGGAGCATCAGTTCTTAGTGAGTGTAAGTTCAATCATTCACCTTGATAGCCCTGCAAGCGAAGAAAATAACTGATGTACTCAACAGCCTCCTAAGAACGATGCTCTCTGGTGGAGGTTATTTACCTAGTTGGTCCAAAGGCCCTTGGTCAATCAGAATTGGATAAACCTTCGGAATGAGGCAATTCATCATGTAGCTCCTAGATCATGACCCCTTTGGCACCTAGCTAGCTGCGTTAAATCTCCAGCATAGAAGTTTGAGATGGAAACCAACCCATATTTAACAACCCAGATGTTAGCATTAATGCTCAAAATACCCAGAAAGGCCCAGCAAGGATGTTACTGATATGCATTGTGATTCTAATGCATAAAGGGTGATATTTATGATCCAACAAAAGAATCTCGTGCATGATGCTGTTTTGCGTTACAATTACTTTTGTCAACATCTTCATGTACTGGTCCGCATGCTTATAAAATTTTTCGTTACCTATCATAAGTCAAGTTCATACTTGTTACACTTTGCTTTTGCACTATGCATTACCTATAGTTTGCATATTAGATCTGGCAAACGCTTGAGTTTATGTCTGCATTTATTGGTTCCACATGCTGTTTTTATCCTTCAGATCCACACTTTTTTTTTATCTTTGATACTTGCATTTGGTTTGTTCGTATATCAGAACACAGAGATACTCGGATATGAATAATGTTGGCATCAGAACTAGAGATGCTTGGATATGAGTAATAATGGGATCAGTCTGTGTTTGCAAGTGCATGAGGTTGACAAAGAATCCTTGAAGAAGGATTTATGGGTGCTTGTGAATTGTGGTTAGCCAGGTTTGGCCCAATAACGAACATAAAATGTCATAGGAACCAATACTTGGGTACATTATTTATCAGGGAAAGAAACAATGAAATTTTTATTTTTCTATCACAGATTCACGGGTTTGGCCATTGCTGCTAAAAACTCTTAAATCTGCACAACTCGGATAGCTGCCTTTTTCATGTATCTTTTGAATAATATTGACCTACAAGAAGAGGCTTCAGATAACGCGAATGTTGCACAATACCTGTGGTTAATCTTCAGGTGACATATGAATATATATATGATGACAGTTATAGTGCATTAAATACAACAACTAGACTCACTTTATCTTTTAGTTACTTCTTAATTACAAGCACGTCAGCAGCCTTGCCTTTGTCCCCGGCAGTGGAAGCTTTAGCTCCCGTCAGCGGCCGAGGGGCAGAACGTGATGAGGTAGTCGTTGGCTCCGGCAGCGCACGTGAACGTGCTCGTCGCGTCGTCGTAGGCGTAGCTGTAAGCTGTGGGGCACGCAGACTTGAACAGCTGCGAGTACCGCGTGGGCCCGCAGGTGGCCGGCGAGCTGTGCGCCCCTGTGCAGCAGTATTCTGGCGACCCAAACGTCGCGCACGCGCTCCGGCAGGCCACCGTCTCCCCCGAAACCCCAGGCACCCGCAGCTCCGCTGGGCACCGGCCGTTCACGTCGGCAACGCAACCCGCATACCTGCAATTGCTGCTGCCCTGCTTTCCGCTGACAGCTGACGGGCGGATCCCCATCCCGACATTGTACCCGTCCACGAGGCTGACATCATAGAAGTCCTTGCCTCCGGCATTGGCGGCGAGGGTGAACTCGGCCAGCGTTGCGGGCGGGTTGCCGCCGATGGTGCACCGGAGCCCACCACCGCAATCGCCAGTAGCGCAGGCGCCGGAGCTGCCATTGCGGAAGTGGCATCCGGTGCGGGCCCAGAAGCGCCCTGACCAGCCCGGCGGCGCCGAGAAGGAGGCGTTAGTGTTGGGGGGCAGTTCGAAGCCGCCGCCTCCGAGGACCGCAACACCGTTGCCGGAGAGTGTGCCAGGCCAGACTGTGAACTCGCAGTTGTTGTGCAGGGTGAATGTAGTGTCACTGAAGACCCCCGACGTTGTTCCTGCACCATTTTTTTTCTCTGAATCGATTAGCACTTAAAAGAGACGAGATACATTGTTCTAAGGTGACATCATCTTGGAGGTCCAAGAAGAGTTCGTACCTACGAGGAGGACGAGGAGGAGAGAACGCAGCGGCCGGAGGGAGTACTCCATGGAGCTGTGACCTCAGTGTTCTGCTTTGGAAGACCGTGGAAGTTGAAGTGATGCTGCAGTTGTATCTGATAGCGTTTCGGGAGGTTAATTTTATAACTTTTGAAGAGTTACGTAAAGGTTTTGGACAACAAACAATTCCTTTTTATGTGGCTGAAAGAATGGAAGTAGTTCGGAGATGTGTTCTTAGTTTTGATGTGAGCAAAAGTTGCATGGCTCATGCATGGCTCATGCAAAATATCTTTTAAGTTTGGAAGGGACTACTTTTATTAATAGTATTGTGTGACAGAGGCGACCAAAATGAATGATTTCCAGTTCAATGGAGTCATAAATGATTTGGACGAATTATTCTTGTGCTAAACCAATCTTATATTAAAAGGTGTACCTTCCTAAAAAAGGAATGAGATTATAAGCAAGATGCAGTACTTGACAATTTTTGTCCTGGACGGCGAAAACTTATTCCTCGCCTTCTTGCACATTGGAATGCACGGAGACATCTTACATAATGTGACGTTTGGAATTTTCAATCTTGATACTCGATAGAGGTCTATTTTCATCATGATTAACGCATGAGGTTTCTTACGTGCTTGGAGTCTACTTCATTTAGTTCTAGTGATCTGGGGCCTCTGTCACGTACTTCTCAATATAGATGGGGCTGGTGCAACTGATGACTACTAGTTCTTTCATTACTTACCAACCAAATCCGAACATTTTTATCTCCCTTAATTTTTCACCAGAGTTACAAAAGTTGAAAGAATTTGGTAAAGTAGATGATGACAAATGAGAACATGTTGGTGCGTCCATAATTCTATTTATCCGTATATTTAGATATCAGCTGAGTTGTTCAATTCATAGATTAAATTATAGGAACGAGATCTATGTATATATTTTTTATTTTCACTTTTGTATCCCTATATTTGGAATCACCTCGCATTTCGATTTTAACTACCGCAATAGAGATTTCGAGATCTGCCCAAAACTTTTGTCATACATGTGAATGAACCCATGACAGATAAAATCGTTTATTCACGGACCACACGGTAGGAAAAGGAGAAGGAATTTAACAACGTAGGAATCATGTGTTAAGGTCACCAACATTCTTACTTTTCTTTCTAACAAAAAAACATCCGCACCTTTCCCTTATAGACGATAAATAAAAGTTTCATGAAATCTGTCGAATAATTTATACCGATTCAAATTAAAGTTAGCGTTTCCAGTTCAATTATTAGAATATTCAGTTTGGTTAAAATCTTTTTATTTATAAACGTTCGAAGCCCCAGCAGCTCGGATAGATAAAAAAAAAATATCATTTTGGCCGACATATTGAGGACAAGAATTGGTCACTTGTGAGGACATTATTTTCATGAGATCCATCCAAAAAGATGTTGGAACGTGACACAGGAAGCAGCGCACACCAGCAGGCCTACGGCCATTCTCTTGTGCCCCAACGTCCTCATGTCTCCTTGTGATTCCGTTACATTGAAGTATTTGTATGCTACTTTTTTTTTTTCGTCTATAGAACGAGACGACTTAGCACCAACGAACAATAGCACAAAAAACCTTTTAAAGAAATACTACAGAAATGTACCTGATGAAATCAAATCTAAAAATCATAATTCATGAACCACGGTGTGTTACCCTTGCACAGTCTTATGATCTTTTTTTCTCTCTCTTCTCGTCTTTTTCATATATTCATACTAGTGAAATTTTTTGAATTATGGAAATACAAGGTACGAAAATAACAACACGCCTTGGTCCTATTTCCCTTTGGTTTTTGGCGACCAAATTTTGCCAAGCATTTTGACAAAACCATTTATAATGTCATAAGTACTTTTTACAAAAAGGCGACCCAAACACAGAAAAAAGTAATAATAATTAAATACAACAAGATTGGTATGGATGTTAGTCTTCTTTGCCATGTTTGATCGTTTTGTCTAACTAGTTACGTGTATGAAATGGAAGGGGATGCAAGTCTGTTGGATGAGCTTAAAATGTGGGCTGCATGACCCTGCCGTGAGTGCGAGGTTGTTGAATTAAGACATGAATGGATTTGCCGCGTGCATGGCATGGGGTCTCCTGTCAGTCCTCATCTGCCATTCTCACGTCTGAAAACTCTCCACCTCTGCCTGCTGCCGTCCTGGTCCTCAACTGATACCCATTGGGGGCCAAAAATAGTCTTTTCTCCTGTAAAAAAAAACAAATGTTTTGATCCAAGTGATAAGAGACAAGTGATGCGATTAAAGTTTAAAGAATACATTTTGTTGGAACAAAACCTCAGTATTCTGATATTCGAACTGAACTAACACACGATTATCAGACTTTAGATATCAAGTTCATAAAGAAACCACCAGTCTTTATTACGAGGGATGTGTATATATCTTAACATCCAGTCTTTTAAAACTTAAATTGCTCAAGGTAACTCAAGAGTATAATCATTAGTTACACCTAAAACTGACCACTTTGGCATCGAAATAACTTTGATTATGTAGAGTATGACGCTTTCTAGTATCCCAAATCCTCTTAATACCTCAAAAAGAGATGTAGCGACGTGGTTCAACAACATTGAAAAGAAAAAGGATCTTGGATCAGACATTAACCATCCATCTTGCCTGAAAAGAGTTTCTTAGCGTAGACTGGTTCCTTCCCCCACATCTTAGCACTCTCCAAAAAGTACTGCATGAACAGAAATCCAGCCAATGGCACTCCAATCTCTGCCAAACTTGTTTCGACACTGTGGCCAGGGTGCGCCCTTGGGCGGCAGTGGGCATTTTCGACATGGCAGAGTCACTGAGGCACCGTCAGGGGCACACTATCAAGGGACAGCTAGGGGCGTGCGGCCTGGCGGCGTGGCCTTGGCATGCCGCCAAATAGTAAGAGATCTTTGAAATTGAATGTATGCATATCATGTTATATACATTTATTGTTGTTTTGCATGACATGACATCAACAGGAAGTAGTTGTGAAAAATTGCAAACACCTAATGGAAAATCTCAAACACAATTTGCAACTGACAGCACTATAGTAGCTCCTCTAAGCTCTCAATCAGTAAGATTAAAAACGGATCTTGCATGGGAGCATTGACAGATTTATTTTGATGCACAAGGATCTCGTTTAAAAGGTGGACTACAAAATGAAATTGCATCTTGTAGGAAAAAAAGGAGAACCATTATCTTGTCCTAAAGTCAATTATGAAGTTAAAAATAAACTTGGAGAGCATTTGAAATATGTAGCTTCATCGAAAAAAGAGCACACGAAGAAAGTGAGACGAACATTTCAATGGAGCCATTTGAAATAAATGCACAAGAACAAGCTGCCAAAAAAAATTTCACGTGACATCAAGGGGAAAGGAAAAGAAATAAGTATCCAAATACACGCTTTTTTGCTCCAAGTACTCCAAGTGCACAACGTTCAATTAGAAATGCATGCCTTGATAGGTAAAGAAGCTGCTCACCAAGTTGATTCAGCCGTTGCTAGATTGTTGCATTTCATTTAATTGCGCAAACTCAATTTGTTATCAACTTATAATAGATGCTATTGCAGCTATTGGTCCAGGATATAAATGTCATAATTATCATATAATTAGAACTAAATTATTATATGATATTAAGAAAGAAGTTGGGTTGCTAGTTGATATATTTAGAAATGCTTGATCAAAAATTGATTGTAACTCTTATGAATTTCCCCCTAAATTTATCAATTGGATCATGACATGTGTTCAATCTCCTCTTCTCATCTGTAACATAAATGGGTCTCTTTCCCCATACTTTAAAAGTCATAAAGGGTCTTATATAAGAGGATCCAGTTTCTCCTTACCTTTTTATCCTAAACTCCCAGGTCTTCTCCTCCCTAATTAATAAGCACATGGAAACAGGGAGTATTAAACCGTTTAAAATTGGATCTCTAGTTGTTAGCCATCACTCATCTGCGAATGATCTTTTGGTTTGTCTTGTTGCCACCTTTTTTAACTGCAAAGTACTACAGAAAACCTTTGAGCAGTACAAAAAGTTGACAAAACAAAAAAAATAATCTCAACAAATCAGCTTTCTATCTCCCCCCTAAGTTTAGCTAAAGAGGAAAATTGATAATAAAGAACATCATGAACATCACTGCTGGATCCTTTCATTTTACCTATCTTGATGCACCTATATCATATAAAACTCTTACCAAGAAATCTCTCCAGCACATCACAACCACAAGAACACAAGATAAGTTGGCTGGCTGGAAAATGAAATCTCTAACTCAGGCCGGCAAGATAACCCTGGTCAAAGCTACCCTATCTGCTACTTCCAATTACTCATTAAGCTCAGTTCATATGTCCTCTGGACTTATAGCATCTCTTGAAAAATTATCAAGATCCTTGAACTCGATGACCAACCCGACCCAAACCCGGTTTGGGTCGGGTTAAAATCCAACCCGTACTCGACCCGACCCGACCCAAATTTTTTATTTAAGTGTAAGCTTATATTTGATTTTAAAAAAAATTAAAAATTTTAAATAACATATTTTAAGTACAGAAATAATATGAAATAATTAGATAACTTATTTTATGCTTTAAAATAAATATTAAATATCTTTTTTAGATTAAATAAATATAAAAAGTAAGAAAAAAATTTAAAAAAATTGGGTGGACGGGTCCAACCCAAACCGGGTCGTATTTGGCCCCCAAAACTCCCTTGACCCGACCCAACCCAAGAAAATTTGGTCGGGTCGGGTTAGTTCACGGATTGGGTTGGACCCGACCCGTGAACACCCCTAGAATGACCCATTACTCAAGTACACCACCAAGAAAGCTTTAATTATTAAGAAACGGAATTTGAATCAAGAACCAAAATATATATTCAGCAAGAGAAGGATATTACATTGTTGATGTATACAAAAAACTTGAGACAAAACATGACCATCTGAATTCTTTCTAAATGATCATACATAGGATATGTTTCTTCTGGGATTGGTGTTCACATAGTCTACGAATCTTAAGTAGTAGCATGAGTAGTGCAAAACCTAGTGGTGTCTCCAAAAATGTTTTCAGCGCCAAAAGGAAGATTATCCTAACTGCCATGCTTCTTCAGAATTAGTGTCAAACACCTTGATTAACACATCCTCCGCTAGCAATTTAGGGCACACAAACATGTTACTGATGCAGTTGTGAGAATCCCACACTTGATTTCTAAATTTGGATGCTTGTGAACATTTGTACATTTATGTTCAAAAAATTGTTGAATCTTGCAACTAAGCAACTATCTTGTACATGTTTTTTTTTTTGGGAGGAGAATATCTTGTACATGTTATAAGGACAAGAAAACAACAGAAGCAATTAAATGTCTATAATCAACTGCAGATCTGAAAAATATTAGAAAAACTGGGCACAACTTTTAAAAAAAATAATTCTTTCGAAGACTAGGAAACTTAGCACCTGAACTTTGATGTTATAATAACATCTAACAAAATGTAAATGAATCTAAGACTTCATTGGATAATAATTTAAAAAACAATAGCACATTGACGATTCAACAACCGTAGCTATATCACATGAAAGGTCTAACCACTGACCATTGGCAGGTGATCCGTATGGTTTACGGAGATGTTCAGTCCTATTCGTGATTTTCCAGTACTTCTATCCAAATTTAAACAAAACAGTTTTAGACAAAACATATGGTGCCACCACTAAGCAGGGAAGAGCTTCTTAAAATTACCTTGTCCAAATTGGAGGCATCTGAGGTGATTCCATTGTAATGGGGCCTCTGGGGAAAGTTTTCTGACATGACAAGCTCTCTCCATGCTGCAAACCAGAAAACCATTGGCAAAATGCACAAAGCTAAGGCATGAGTGTTGTTGAAAAAATATTACAAGTGATATGAACACCACTTACATTCAACTTAAAACTCATTTTATTTCTTGGTCCATTTACTTGTTCACTGTCAATCCAATGAAGCAATTCCCTTAAGCTCATCAATATAAGTATTATTGGAGTTCCATCCACTAGCTACCAGCAGGACGTCAGCTTTCCCCTTCACTAGCTTGTACGAAAACATTTTGCCTTTCCTGAGATAGTTCAATCAAGTTTGTCATAAATCAGATAAAGGATGTGGAAGTCCATATCTATAGTCTCACAGAGGTGAATGCATAATGTGCAACAAAGTACAAAGTTCTAAGAAAATAATTGACAGCATAAATTTCCTTGAAATGTGCATTATCAAATAAGATATGCATACCTAACCAAATGTAAAAAAGAACAAGATTCTTTAATTTACAATTTCACTGAAGTGTAATGATAGTACAATATGAATTTTATTTTCTGATGGACATGAATTTTATGATTGCCACTTACGTAAAAAAACAAAGCAACAAAAATAAGCATGCTAAAACAATGGAAAAGTTACCGACTCTATCTATACCTGGGTGGCATCACAAGTTGTATAAAGCTCTATAAGTGCTCATTGAAGTTCCGTACATTATACAACTCACAGAAGAAACCTTGGATATAGGAAAAGTAATAAAGCATATGTTGCATCGTCACTTTGTCCTTTTAACATCATAATTCGATTTGGAATGCCTACTTTCACTAAATAAACATCTGGATCAAAACTTTTTTATGCCAAATGTTAAGATATAATTATAATTACAGAAATATATTTTCTTTTTTTTTGTGTTGAGAGAAAATACTAACACTTGGAGAAACTCCTCTTGTGCTAAACTGAACCAATCAATTTGCCCATCAAGAATACAGTCGCGTACATATTTTGCCTGCTTCAACACAATAAAAAAATAATTTCAATTTGTAAACCAACTACCAGAACTTGAGGTAAATATTTTCCATGGACACGGCGTCGAGGTTACTTTTTCGTGGTCTTTCTATAATGGTAACAGGAGTCATGATAAAGAGCACTTTGTATCTACTTCAAAAAAAAATTGAGGAAAAAGGCATGGATATCAAGATAGAATCCTTGTCCATTGCAATAAGGCACAATTCATAGAAAGCAACAATCTGATGTGTGGAAACTGATCATTGATTTGTATATCTACTTCCATTCTTTCACAACTACAGCACCTTGGCATTCCATCCATCTCGTATGGACAGTATTTTTGCAGCTAGATGTGCTCTGTATTCAATGAGTCCACTCATATTGGTTGGTATCTGCAATTAATTATGAAAACAGGGCTTCAACATGAGCCAAAAAATTCCATGATACCTCAAGCAGAATAGATGAGGATGGAAGTAAAGAGTATGGAATAGGTGAATAATTAATTATAAAAGCCTGAATTAGTAAAATTTACGAAGCATGCATGTTCTCATGTTAAGTTCTGAATGTCATGAAAAAGTAGAGGTTTGTTATACTTCTAATGCCAAGGAAACTGTTAATATCATTACAAAGTAAATGCTTCAGCTAACTCAGAAACCAATTCGCTTGCATCACAACTTTATGCCAAGAACTTTCTAAGACAAATATAGTTAAACACTTACATAAGCAAGTTAAAAAAGATGGATATTAATCTAGAAACATGAATGCTCTTTGTAGCAAGATTTATGGTATGGATAATTGCCAGACATTGAGAACTCACCAAAGATGATTAGCTTTGCACAACCAAAGAAAGATAACCACTCACACAAAATGATTTACTACCTCATAATCAGAAATTGGTTGGTTACAGGCATGGCAACGGAAACAGTCTGGGTACCAAATAGCTCCCATTCAACTAAGATAATGCCCATGGCCAATCTCAGAATTACAGTCAGCACATATTCTGCAGCAAAATGGAATATATGATTAGTAATCAGAAAGAAAAGAAAACATTGAGTATAAATGAAAAGGTATAGGAAATATTTCTCCTTGTAGGCTACAAATAGACATAAGTTCAATTAGGTTAGATACTGCCCCCCACTATGAGTTCATTATAGAATCTTACACTAAGCACATGTAGTTAGCCAATGGATTTTGTTTGCCTTACAAGTCTCCTTGATACCTTAATTAAATGGTACTACATCATGATTATGATTAGTAGATAAGGCACCAGTAGACAAAAACCATGATATTATACCATTTGCTCAGAAAACATAGTGGTATTAATTAATAAATTCATTCAGATACATGGAAACAAAGACCTAATTCAGGTTACAGTCTGGAAACTAACATCTGATACAAATATGGAAAAGAATTCTCAACTTAAGCATTACAAATTTTACCTTCTAAGGTATAACAGGTATCTATTAGCAAATACTTAGTAGAATAAATACAAAGAGTTTTACCTGAATCCTGATGGATAGAGATAAGGCATTGGTTGATAAGCATGACCATGTTCTCGAGAAGTAAGGTCATTTTCTTGCGACAGTGTATTTATTGAAGACAGGTGCTTTCTCGAGGCGATGGCCTAATTTCTTGAGGACGAGTACTTTCTCGAGGAGGAGAGTCAGAATTCAGACTTTCTTGTAAAGCCCTAGCAAGTTGTTCATCTTCATCCAAGTTGGCTGCATTTCATTAAGTAGAGCAACAGTTAGGAAAATAAAAGAGGAACATAGCATTTGGATTAATTTTCTAATCAATGTTTCAACTAAGCTTATCTTGGTAAAAGAATCTTCTGATTAGTAATGGCTGCTCCAGGTTAGATGGAAATGAACATTGAACAAATATTGAAATGAAAGTTAGAAAATAAGCCACATTAAAGGCCCCAAGAAAACAATTAAACAAAATTCTGGAGATTGGCGAACATAAACAAAATTCTGGAGAACATGAATACATCCACGTTATTATGAAGCTAAATTCCTTTTCTATTTCGCAAACGAAGATAAGAGAACAAAATTGCGAACTCAACAACGAATGTCATGGGAAAAATGCCTATATTGATTACTTGACCCAAAAAGTATCATTGTTCTTTGTCACTTTATATTCTTCCTCTGATAACAAAAGAGAAATTGCATGACAGTGAATCCTGCAGACAAAATAAAGAATCTTAAGTAAATTCTGAGCAACCAGAGAACATTTATGTGATAAGCGAGATATCAATGGTATTTCCTCAAACCATGTTTTCAATAGTTAATTTAGAACGCTTTCATTAAAATTTTACAAATAAACATTTCAGCTTCCTGAAATACTATGATGTGGATTCAAGAGTCCAGTGATCATCCCCCATCAAGATTTCAATTAACTTCATTTGTCATGTGATATTCCATCTCTGTGAATAACAGTAGTGAGGCCATAGTTATTCTAAATTTAAGCCAAAAAGAAACAGGAAAAATTAAAGAAGCTTCTTATTAAAACATTAAAAACTAAGCTCAAGATGGACTTTCTTCTAGTTAAGAGTATTCATCTCCATCACAATAATCCTAAAGCAGGCGGTATCACAACATTGCCTTCGTCAACAACATCATATTGATTTTTCCAGTCATTGAGAGGAATATTCTGCGCCTCCATTTCTTCCAACCTAAGCATCATCAGGACACAATGCATCTAAATCATCAAATTCACTACACAATTCCTTTTAACATGTAGATCACTTGATACTTATGAACCACGGAACTTTCAAAAATAGATATAATGCAATAATCATTTCCCATTTTCTACCTCCATCAATCTTCCATTTTGGTATATCCAAGCAACAAGTTGAATCAGAAAGTAACATTGTCAAGCAGCATATATTGTGCATTACGATGAGGGCAACAACATAAATATAAGCTGCAACTAAGCTACTACAATTTTTTGTTTACAAGAAGTTAGGCTAGCATAATTTACCTTGAACATTCATATATCATCTGCAAAAATATATGACTAGTTATTCCGAATCTCCCTAAAAAATAAATATATAAATGCCTAAGGTAAAAATAATGACCAAATAAATAAATAATGACTAGCTATTCAGGAAATTCAATACTTGCCTCTTGCTGAACAATATGTAAAAGGATGGAAATGTAGGAATTCCCATGGAGATGAATAATCATTTGGCTCAACTTCAGTTTATGGAAATAATCAAGGTGATCATAAACAAGAACGTGAGGAACTCTTTAGCACAGACACCGTCCATTGGTCAAGAACTCCTTCCTTAACATCTCAATATGCATCAATGCATTTTAATAACTCAACACAGCCTAGTTGGGGTTCTTTCAAAACAAGAGGTTTGGTCAGGCTTGCTTGGAATGCTGCAATTGGAAAAATCCCACGGGCGTGCATCTCTTCATAAAGCTTTGAAATATGTTGCACGTCTCCTGATCTAATATAACCTTGGACTAAAGTAGTATAAGTAACATAATTAGGGTCAACACCACTCTCAACCATTTGATCCATGAGCTTGGTGGATGCTTCTATTTCCCCTTGAACACATAAACCATGGATCAATATAGAATAAGTAACAACAGTGGGAGCAATTCCTTCCTCTGTCATTTTTTGTTTCCATTTGAAGGCTTCAGTTAACTTGCCAACTTTGCAATATCCATCAATCAGTGTGTTGAATGTTATTGCATTCGGAAGTATGCCTTTAAGATGAAGTTTATTGAAAAGATTGACGGCTCTCTCCAAGTTTCCCAACTTGCACAAACCATTTATCAAGGAATTGTATATCACAATGTCAGGAATAATGCCCTTTTTCAGCATTTCATCTCGCAGTTGAAAGGCCTCATTTACATTGCCTGTTGTTGCATGCCCATGGATAAGAGTAGAATATGTGAAATTGTCAGGATTGAATCTCTTTTGCAATAAATCTGAGAAGAGTTTATTTGCATCTAAAATCCTTCCGGATTTGCACAGCCCATAGATAACAACATTATAAATGATATTGTTTTGCTGAAATTCTTCCACTGTATCTTCTTCAAAACTGCTTAGAAGTTTATCCATAAACTGATTACTAGCACTAGGACTACTGAATTTGCAATAAGGTTCACAAACTGGAACTTTGTTGACATCTACCATTTTCCGCAATAGCATATTTGCATCATCAATCTTACCCAATCTATAAAGACAAGTAATAAGAACTGTTCTTATGATTAAATTTGGATTAAAGCCCTTTGTGATCATTTCATCATAAACATCAAAAGCTTTATCCAGCATTCCTCCTTTACACCAACCAGAAATTAGAGTTCCATAAGTTATGATGTTTGCAGAAAATCCCTTCTCGTGCATAACAACTAAAAGATCATTTAACTGGTCATATGCCTTACATTTGAACAGACCAGATATAAACGAATTAAACATTTCAACAGAAGCAGGGAATCCTAGAGCTTCCATGTCATTCCTGACTTGGTAGGCCTTCTCCATATCACCAACTTTACAGTAGCCATCAATCAGCACTCTGTAAGATATGCTATCTGGAGAACAACCCGAATCTCTCATTTTAGAGAGAATCTCATGGGCATCTTCCATTCTTCTAGTCTTGCAAAGACCATTTAGAACTATATTGTAAATAGTTTGGTTCCTCGCGAAACCCCTAAGTAGGATTTCCTTCCAAAATTTTAAAGCTTGCTCGGGATTACCTGCTTTGAAAAATGCATCCAAAATGGTACCACAGCTTATCTCATCAGGTGTAATACCCCTTTTCAGCATTAGAAACCATAGATGTAAAGCATCATCCAGCGAACGAGTCAAGCAAAAGCCCTTGAAAAGTATGTTGTATGTTAGGACCTTAACTTCAAAACCTTTCTGAACCATTAAGTTACAAATATCAAATGCCCTTCCCATAAGACCCTCCTTGCAGAAACCATCCAAGAGTGTATTATAGCTATACGCATCCGGTTTGTGGTCGCTAGATTCCATTTCACATATTAAATTTTCTGCTTCTTCAATTCTACCTAACTTGCAATACCCATTGATCATAGCATTTGAGATGAACAAGTTGGTCTTCATCCCCAAGCTTACCATCTCACATTGGACCCTGATAGCATCATCGACTTTACCCATTTGGCAATACCCATTTACCAGTGCGCCATAAGCAACTTCATCAACAACTAACGATGGCATTTTTTTCATGTCCTCGAGCACTTCTTCTGCCTGTTGAACCTTACCCTCTTTGCAGTACCCCTTGATCAACAATGTATATGTAACAACAGTAGCTGAAATCCCTCTTTCAGACATTTTCTTCAATATCTTCAGTGCATCTTCTGTCTGCCCTGAGCAGCAATACCCGTCGATTAATGCATGATATGCCACAAGATTCACGTCAAATCCTTTTCTTTCCATCCCTGCTAGAAACTCCGAAGCTCTATGCACAGACCCACTCTTGCAGTAAGCATTAACTATTATGGACACCGTGAATACATCTGGTTGAATTCCAGTCGTTACCATCTGTTTATACACATGGATCGCCGTGTGGGTTTCCCCACTTTTTACTAGTCTGCTCAATAGACTGTTGCACGACCTCAAAGTAGGCATGCGACCGTTCTTGCCCATATTATCAAACACAAAAAGAGCATCTTTTAACATCCCATGCTCCACGTAGACCTTCAGCAGCATATCGAAAACCGTCGGCGAGAAGGAGAACTCCCTGTAAACCCTGGTAAGTTCATCGAAAACAGAAGAAAGCGACGTCTCGTGAGACCTAGCAACCGTCACCAGCTCGTTCAAGTATGCCCGAGCATCGTCGAACATACGGCCGTTGGACAAGATGTGGACGATCTTGCAGTAGGATTGGGCGTTCGGGCGAAAGAACTGCTGCTTCAGCGCTATCCGGAAGAGGCCAAGACAGGCTTCGGGGTTGTCGCGGAGGCGCACGAGCACGGCGTCGAGCAGGTCGCTGGAGAAGTCGAAGGGAATCTTGTGGATTGCATGGAAGCGTTCCAGTACCAGGATTCTACAGATACGATCGACGAGCTCTGCCTGCGGAACGTCGGAGCGAGGTCGGGGAGGACGAAGGCGGTGGAGCAGGGGAGGGACGGCGTGGATTGGTCGACGGCGTGCTGCGGCCGCGGCGAGGGTTCGTACCGGAAGGGACATGGGAGGAGGCGAGTGCCGACGCATGGCAACGCAGGCACATGGAGATGATGGGAGACTTATAGGTGGCCGGAAAAGATTGCTTCTTTAAGTTTCGGGATCTTGCCGCCGCCGCCGCCGCCATCGAAGCTGCCCATCTCCGCTTTGGTAGGCGAAAACTGGAAATCGAACCCCCTCACGCCCGCGCTTTGCTTCCGATCGACACGTTTGAATCGGAACCGTGGAATCGAATTTCCACACTGATGTCCGGACCCGATTCCGTCACGAACAAAATATTTGCACAAGATTAAATTTTAAAACAGTTCAACCGGCAAATCAAAATTTACAAAAGGGTGCACAACACATAGATAACCATGGCACATTTTGATGGTGTTGAATAAAATCTAAATTAATTAAGTGATAATATCATATTGAGGTTGAGAAATTAGTAAGGCCGTTTGGTTCGAGAACATAATGAAAGGAATAAGTGATGATATTCTTAAGAATATGATATTTCTTGATGGTTAAAAGGATATTCATAATTTTTTTATTTTTGATGGTTTGATTTATAAAAGAAATAAAAATAAATACTATAAAATGATTAATGTGCCTTTTATATTAGTGTTCAAAATAATGAAAAATTTGCTTATATCATAAATTTATTTTATACAATTATAACATCTCATTATTTCTTCCTTTTATACACATTCTTTAATTTAATTTGTCATGTGATGACACGTTTAATAGGCTTTAGGTACTAATATGTAATCAAATTAAATATTTTATAGCAAAGGTAATGTGAGAAATTACTGTCACTAACCTTCGACTGTGAGATGGAATATATTATATTCCATTCTATCGGCCATTCTATCAGTGGAATATAGAATTTTCGAAGACAATCTGCCGACCAAAAAAAACACCGTTTGAAATCTGTGCTATTAAATTAATAAGTTTAATTTTATTCTGCTCCTGTTTAGCTCGTTTTAGAAGAATAATAAATTATTCAGCTACTTAATCTAACACCAAACAACCCCTAAATGAACCAATAATAAAATAATACTATTATGACAGCTAAATATATGAGAGGCAGTTTGAGAAAATAGCTAGGACCAATACTCGAAGCCGCATCACAAGGACCATGGATCTTACATTCATTAATATTCTAATTAATAAAGTTCAATAATTTTTAATAATAACATAATTTATACATATGAAATATGTTAAGGAAATATTAATTTATTGGAACTGAGTTGACAGGCAGGTCATTCGAATATGTTTCGACTGACCATGGCTGAATTATGACAACAAATCTCATAATTACTCTTTTGAGAAAAGGAATTAAAACAAGCTCGCTTTAGAAAACATATGTTCTACAATCGCATGAAGACCTCTGCTTCTTACTTTGCTCTTCCTTATTTCTAAAGATTAATTACGCTTAATAATCTCACGCTCTCAGAGTGTACAAATTTGACGCTAATTAAACATAGATTACAACTGGATTCAGCAAGTACTACTTAAGCATGACACAAGACACAATACATTTTTATGAATAAATATTACAACACAATATATATAGTGGGGCAAAATGTTCATATAAGCGGCTTTTGCGCGTCAGCGTAACCATCATCGCGGTCCTCGTCTGTCACATTCCTGTGCATGCACTTGTAGTAGGCGTATTGTACGATGATCTGTTTCCAGAGAAAAAAAAATGCTGATCAGACGCCAAATTGACATGAAGATTTCATGGAACATTGATTGATGAACTTAGAAGATAGAATTTAATAGGGGATAAGAATTTATTACAAATAAATCTAGAAGCACACAAACTATGGCATCAAGCAACCAAGGAGCATTAGGCTTGATTCGTTCCCATTCCACGCTTCTGACGAGTATGCTGCACCATGAATGTGGATTATTATGAACTGTTTAAAAAAGTGGAGGGAGGGAGGGAGAGAGAGGATGAGGGAGAAAGAGAAAGAGGGAGAACCTTCCCACGTAAGTTGCATTTGCGATGAGTGCAAACGTAAACATCAGAGGGTTTAATCCCTGCACAGAGTGTGTCGTGCGTCTCGGTTATATATACTTTATACAAACAAAGTATATATAATTTAATTATTAACTGATAAGTGAAGGCTTAATCGTATTTAATTACCTCGACGCTCCCACGCTTTATCTGTTTTCATTGAAAAGTAAGCAAAAATTGGTCAAGCAAGGAATTTATGATGTCAATAAGAAGTTATCAAGTACAACATTCACTCGAGCACGTAATAAAATAAAAAAAATGGCACTTACGTTCAAATATATTTGCGGCAAGCGGCCGCCCATGTATATGGCAGCCATAATCCACCCCAACATAAGGCCGAAAGTGTTACTTTCCAATGTTTTCACTCCTGTTTCCTGTAAAATTTTCAAGAGAAGCATTACTATCATAAGTTACCTAAAAAAAGCTGAATTAAAAATATATAACGTCAACGCAGGAAAAAAAAGTACCTGTAAAAGTCTTCTTCCAGATAGACCATTGTGCAAAATTTCTCTCAAAGCGTTGGTTTGAGATGGCAGGGTGATTGAGGTGGCGATAAAAGTTCCATATCCAACCTGCCACATTTCATTACGAGTTGGTGTCGCACACATAAAAAGTGAGTTCAAATAGTCACTATAAAGTATGAAAAAAATAGTATTCTTCCATCTTAATATTGAGAACGTTATTAGGCTTCACAGTGTTATTAATGGCGAGTTCAATTCGAGGCGAAATGTGTACAAATCTCTCTCTAAATTGATCCAAACCAACGGTTATAGTTTACATTTATGGTTACTTGGGCCTTCTTAATGGTACTCGCATTGCATATGGACTCAAACCAGGAGGCCCGAAGCCTTCGAAGATAAGAACTGACCCACGTCGTTCGAACACTCCAGAACTCAACAGCTAAAAGACAAACAAATCTGGAACTAAAACTATGCAAGATTCGTTCGTGTCGAAAAGGACCAAGTGGGTTCCAGATCCATCGAACCTTAAGCTACAATAAGCAACTCGCTTGCATTAATAGTACAAATTAAACAGATTACATGCTCACAATTTGCTTGACACCTCGTCAAAAAATGACATGAGATCACGGCGCCACGTAACGGATCAACCGATACGTCAAAACTCTACCTAGCTATCCATCCCCCACTCCATGAGGGAAAGCAAACAAACAAATGCACACTAAGCATAAGACGATGTGCGGTGTCATGAGGGAGGCGAACATGAATGAGCAACAGAACGCATCCTTATCCTCCCAACTTTATACATAAAAATTGTTTTTTAACAAAAAAATAAATAAAACTTTATACTAAAGGTGGAATGGTCATATGTTTTCTTCTTTCTATTAATTGTTTATCCATCGAAAGCCAAGTATACAATAGAAGACATGAGAGCTACAGAAGAAATGAACAATTTATTCATTAAAAAAAAAGATATAGGGCTCACCGAACGTGATAATACTGTTCTTTTTTGGGGATTGGATCGTCTTTGCTGCTTGCTGCGTTGAGTTGGAGAGCCCTTATCCTTGTCGTCCTGGTCCTGCTCCTCGTCATCGGAGGATGACTCTTGGATCAACGTCGAGCAGGACGGACCACTTCGGACCGGCCGGAGATAAGACGATGAGTAGTAGGAGGGTGGCGACATGCTGCTCGCCAGTGACCTCGCAGACCTGTAACATTGCATATTATATATGTCGGGACACAGACCTCAGTTAAGTAGATATAAAGTATGAACTTGTACTTAATTAAGGAGGAAAAGGATATGAGAGTAGGGCACGCACGTGTAGTATACATCCAAATCCGGAGATGTTTGTTCACTTGATATTGGGGTTGGTACAGATTGGCTATGGATTTCCAGCCTTGTGATCAAATTCTTTCTATGATCATCTTCTAAAGCGTCCTAAACACAGTAATATATAGTAACCAGCTAAAATACATATACAGATTTTTTTTTCTTGCTCCAATATGAAATTAATATAGCGAAGTTAAAGGAGGATACCTCTGATCTGCCCCCAAGACCTCTGGTCTTCCACCATCTGACCCAGTAATCGTAGTAAAGAATCTGCAGCACCAACAGCACTGTAGTGGCCGTGTACAGCTGCAAATCGTCGCAGAGGGATAAATGAATACTGCGAGTGACAGTAACTTAACTTCTGTGTTGACACCATTTTGAAATGGTAAAAAAAACTTACCACTGCTGTATAAAACTGGGTTGGCAACTGCAAATTGAACACTAACATTTTAGTTCATGCACATCACAAGACATATATGCACTTTGATTAAAATATAGATAGAAGAAAAAAAATCTCACCGTGGCTGGCTCAAGAAGGCAACCGACTAAGTTGAAGATATCACTGTATCGAAGTTATGAATGTATAAATCCTTGTTCATTAATCAATAACAGAGAAGGAAAACAAGAAAATAGCGAGCTGGAATAATTAATTACTCGGTGCAATTACAGTATCCGGCAGCATTAACCATGCGTTGCATAAGCTATAAGCGCATTTCTTAATGGCTTGATGAGAGGAAAAAAAGTTTAACCATTATATATAACAGGAGGAAAATTATCACATCAACCAAGTACTGAGAGGAAGAGCTCACCCGATGACCCAAGTCAGAAGGAAGGCGAGGGAGATGCCATGACCGGACTTGGCCTGGAAAGTGGTGACGATCTGGGGGATTTCAGCGATGCCCCAGAATAAGAGGCTGATGATGCCGAGGCCGAACGATATTTCACCACTCAGGCTGCACACGCAGTCCTTGAAGTACCTGTCAATCCATCCCACACAAGCCTTCTTCTCCCTGGAACAGGAAGCCCATGCAAGAGACTCGCCCATCTCTCTCTCTCTCTTTCTCTCTGCGGTGTGCCTAAATGTGAATGTGCTTGGAGGCGGAAGGCTACTATAAATAAAGCTTAGTAGGAGAAGGAAGAAGAAGACAAGTGAGGTAGTGTTACTGAAAAATGTCAGGACTCAGAGCACAGACTTAAGCATGCAATGGGAGTGTAGCGAATATACTAGGGACTTCAACGGGCACCTCATGTGACTATGTGAGAGGCCTGACGCATATTCTTATTTCTCCTCTAATTAATGAGGTTTACAAATGTTTTGGAACGATCCCTTTCCATTGATTTGGTGGTATCAACCATATGTTTAGGTCACTTGTACATACTTTATTTTGGTATTACACATTCTCTTTTCCACTGTTCTAATATGTTTTTTTCCTACAGATATCAGAAAACAAATGAAATCATTTGGTTTGATTTAACTAATTAATGAGTTGTAACTTTGAATTGGAAAATGAAGAAATAAATAATATTTTAGGAAAATAGAACAGACACATTCTATACAAAGATGATATTCATTCTAAATGTTTAAAGTTTTTATATTTATAGCTTATCTAATTTAACTTTCATTCCACAAGAAAATTATATATGATATTTTTCATCAGTTCTTAAACGGAATTACTGCAATTTGGTACAGATACTTCTTATAAAACTATGTTTCAATGCATACTTCTTTTTGGTTGCCATGGAGAGCCTGCCTCCTACGTCTAAACTTATTACTATTTGAACTAATTCGAAACTAAAATGATATTTTCTTGATCAACGTAATAATTTTAGAAATGATATATCGAACCTAGGACGTAATCTCAATATCCTGTTGCGTCAACCTTCTTCGTTCAATGTAACAAGTACTTTTTAATGGTCAGTAATGTAGCTAGAATTTGTTTAGACTCGTACTTTGTTTTCTTTTGATACATACCCGAGTCGAACGCTAAATATACTTTTCTCATCAAAATGAATTTTAATAATAGATCTTAAGATTATTAGTGTAATAATATATAAAATCATTATGTTACTCTTTTTAATTATTTAAACTTTTAATAAGATTAATTAACACATTAAAAATATTCAAATCTCGCTCAATTTTTATTAAGAAAATGTTTTCTTTTGTTAATTGTTGTTGTGACGTAGTGAACATGCTGACATATCCATTTCAGTAATTAGCATTGATCGATGTGGCACCCACAATAACTAGCCTTGGTTTAGGCTTGCACGTGTTGTATCCACAAGGTGAAGCATTGATCCATGTTTTGGAGTTGTAGTCTTGTAGATAGACTTCGGTGGCCGGTGAAGACGGACAACGACGAGGCCTTAGGCTGCACAGCCATCCGTGGGAAGACTATGCATGGAATCAGCGGTCGGCAGCACAAAATACGTGAAGTTAATTCCTAAATCGTTTGTTTTTTTTTCCCTTGCGTTTGTGCAATTTAACTCTCTTTCCAGGTATTTTGTTTTATCAGTTCTCGGTATCTAAAAAATAGTGTCAATGATTTAATTCACACAATATTAAATAGTGTTATTCACGTATTGAATGTCAGTTTATCTGTCCAGCTCAAATTAATTTAGTTAGATCATCTCACGTAAGTATCTAATAGTGATAAGTGAGATTTTTAATAAAATATTTTTATATTTATAGATATTCGAATTCAAAATCTTACTTAAATAATGAAAAGTCGCTTATCATTTTACCGACCAACTCTTATTAGTGCTCTTTAGAGGTATTTGGCTATATTTGATATTATTAACAATTTGATAAACGGATAATAGTTCAACTAGCAAATACCTAATTAACTAACGGATAACGAATATTGAATGATGATTAACGATTAGAGGTTGTAACAAATAAGCGTTTGGAATTAACTAATGAATACAAAATGACATAATTAAACATGTGACAAATTATTTAATTTAAATACTATATAAATTCTATTATAATACAATAAATTAAATATTTATATCTTAATTAAATGAAATAAAATTTTACAATTAATTTTTTATTAAAATATATAGAAATTTATATTGATAATAAATTTTATATAATGCACCCATGATATAAAAATATTAGTTGTGAAATTATTTTTTATTCAATGTTAACATATAAATAATTTATAATTAATTAAGAATGAATATAAAAAGAAATATAGTTAAATGATTATAAAATAAAAATGAAAAAAATAATAAAATAAGTTAGAAAAAAAATATATTTGAATAAGGGTAAAATTGAAAAAAAATATAAAATGCTAACCTCTAAAATTTGTAGAAATAACTTTTCAATATTTTATATTTTTATATGAAATGCTAAATATTTTTTTATCATTTATTATGAATCGTTGAATCCTATTTGAAATGTTAATTTTGTCAATATTTTTTTAATGTTTCTACCTAACGCCCCCATGCTTTAACATGACATTTTCGCGGGAAGAAAATTCAACTAAATTGAGTGGGAAAAATTAGGACAACTAATCATTTCGAATGAGTCAAAAGAATATTAATATAATTTTTAATCCTAAAATATTAAATAACTTAAGCAGTAATAGTTAAAGAAATTACTGTTGAAGAAATGTATATCGATGTTTTTAAAAAAAACGTGCTAAAATATAAGAAAAATATATAAAATGATTTCAATATTTAAGCTTAAGTCGATATCATTTACGTAATTTTAAGATGCGGCTAAATATGACCATTTTTCCTTTACATCTTTGTCACAATTTAATTAAAAAAATTAAACTAATTATTTTTCTCAATCTTATATTTTAAAGTTAGACATTATTTCTTTTATCTTTTAAAGTCCAGCTTATCGAAATTTAGTCACGCGGCAATTAGTCACTGACCACTTTTATGTACGCGTACCACCCGGTAACCTTTCTCACGTACCGATGTGCATCATCAACAACACCTAGGCCTTAAAAAAAATGAAGAAAACACCTAGGCCACCACACGAGTCACGAGGTGATCATGCGAGAAGACACGATGAGGTTGACGTGTACCCACGTGCAAAAAGTCGTCAAGGGTGGCGGTGTCGATGCGCTGCGGTAGAGCAGATCCAGAAGACGAAGGAATAATTAATTGATATTAAATTGGCAGGTCGTTGTAGTATAGTGGTGAGTATTCCCGCCTGTCACGCGGGTGACCCGGGTTCGATCCCCGGCAACGGCGTCGTAAATTTTTTTGGGTCACATTTTTGGGTTGGAAAGGTAAAGATTTTACTAACTAGAAGAGAGTAGAGATAGGGATGCATTGTTAATAAAACATGCATTGGCATACATAAAATTTATTGCTATGATATCTAGGAGATCGAGGAAAAAAAACGTTGTCAAGTCCAGAATTCTGATTCGAAATACATCATGAAAAGATTGGATGAAGGATGAGTCACAGATCATTATCAGAAACAGTGGCTACTAGAAATATCATTAGCAACTTGATGCAGAAGCTAATAGAAATATCATTAGCAAATACATCACCCAATTAACGCCATAATGAGCCTACATAAAGTACCGTCACCAGATCACCTTAGGATAATGGGAAGTTGAACGCTGCAAGCTTACGTTAGATTCAATGCTTCTTCACGTTTAATGTCAAACACCTTCACCAATACATCCTCCAGTACCTATTTTAGGGCACAAGAACATGTTACTGATGAATAAACTGTTTATTCGAGCAGATGAGCTGATAACTTGTACAAGTTATAAACCCGGGAAACAACTGGATGCAATTATGTGTAAAAGTAAAGAGTCAGTTGTTAATAACTTAGTGTGCTATTGTTTCTAAACGCCCATCAGACTTAATTGAAATCACTTCCATTTTAAAAAAAATAAATAAAAGTAAATGCCCATAAGATGAGGACAGATTCACCAACATTTTGTTCGAAGATCTTACAAAACGTCAAAAGTTCAGGTGTTAAGTCTCCAAATCTTCAGAAGAACACAAGTTATCAGTATGGCGTGGGGAGATGTTCAGTTGTATTCGTGATTTTCCAGTGATTTATCCAAATTCAAATATGCAGAATATAACATTCAAGTTTCAACAAAGCATACGAAACCACAACTAATTAGGGGAAATTACCTTCTGAGGGGTGGAGGCACCTGCGGTTATCCCTATTGTAATGGGACCTGTTGGGAGAAAATTTTCTTTCACGACAAGCTCTCCATGCTGCAAATCAGAAAAAAAGAATTCAGTGAAGCACAAAACAAATTTTCGCAAGGCACAAGGATTTATTTAAGGATATTAGCAAAATGATGTGATTAGCGCTTACAAACAGCTTCGAACTTATGGTATTTCCTGGTCCAACTCTCTGTTCACTGTCAATCCAATAAGAGGGAATGCCCTTAAGCTCTGCAATCTCTTGGAGATGAGAAATATTATCGGAGTTCCATCCACCCACTACCAGAATGAGGTCAACTTTCTCTCCCACTAGCTTGTGCATTGCATCTTGCCTTTCCTGAGATAGTTTGGTCGTGTTTATACATCAATCAGAACAATAAAATATGAGAAACTCTATAGGCCAGTCTCAGAGTGAGTGCACTATATTCAGCAGAATGCAAAAGTTTCATGAGACTAAATTGATATAAAGTTTCCATGAAATTACAGGGAAATCACCATTATCAAATAAGATGTGTTGACCTAACCAAAATGTTTCACACATGGGAAAAGAACAAGATCCTTTAAGTTACAATGAACATATGATGATGACAGGATAGAACTACATGATAATTGCTTGTCAAAAAGGAAAAGGGAAAACAGAGCAGGGAAAATAAGCATGCTACATCGGGTGATAGTGACTGAAGGCTGAAGCTATCTATACCTGGGTGGCATCACAAATTGTATTGAAGCTAAGGAAGTGTTCATTGATGTTCTCTCCACCATATTTGCGCATCATGGTTGTTTCAACCAGTTTGCCTATATGAAGCTCATTAGAACAAAGCTTGGATATGGACAAAGTAATCAAACCATATGCTGCATGAAAACCCACCAATTTTCTCAGTGTCTCCTTTGAGCATCGTAGTTTGGTTTGCAATGCCTACTCTCACTAAATCAACATCTGGATCAAAGCCAGAAGAGACGGCAAATTTGAACTTCTGCAAATGTTAATGCTAAAAATTGTTATGCAGCATATCTTCTTCCCAACATTTTCGTGTTGAACTAGAGAAAATAGTCGACACCTGGAGAAACTCCTCTTTCGTTGAACTAGACCCTTCAAATTGACCATCAAGAATATAGTCACATACATACCTTGCCTGTTCCAACAAAATAAAAGAATAATGTTCAATTTGTAAACCAACTACCAGGATTTGAGGCAATTAGTTGAGTTGACGATCAGCGCAGTACCTCATCCATATTCTTCACTATGATGTATTTTCCTGCAAACGAGGCTGTTGCAATGGTTTCTTCATGAGCATACAGTCCATGGATGATTGAAGTAAACCCTTTCTTCTTGTGTTTTCTCAACAGTATTCCAGACCTTCGTCACCCACGGACATGTCGTATCAACAATTTGCACGTTCTTCTGGCTCAGGGTGTACATCTCCTCGACAGGAGCTCCGAATGCAGGCAGAATCACAACGTCGCCTTCATCGATGACATCAAATTGCTTCTTCCCATCATCGACAGGAACTCTCTGCACCTCCAATTCTCCCAACCTCTGCGTTATCAAGAACAACGCGCATCCAAATCATTCTAGTCATCAGTTCATACTTCATATACAGTGGGGGTTCGAACATAAACAGTTTAAAAAATGGGATTTGTGGATCTGCATCTCTTTTCGCAAACCTTGTTGACTCTGGGATTGTGGATGATTTCGTTCGTGATCCAAATTTTGTCGTGGGGGAAATGCTGCCTCGTCTCGTAGGCCATCCCAACTGCGCGCTCCACCCACCAGCAGAATCCGAACGCCTCCGCCAGCTTCACCGTCACGCTCCCCCATGTATACTCGTTGTTGTTCTCCTTTAGCGTCTTGATCACATCACCTGCAGAAATCCACACAAAACTCAAGCTTAGGCCTTTCTGGGTACTCTGATGAGAAAAATTCACGGCAAAATTATTTTCCCCTTCTTGCGATAATGCAAGGAAGAGGGTGAACCATGTTACACAGCAATCCGTTTCAAGAATGCAACGACGGAATCCTTGGAACCCGAAGCAGGATTGAGGCCTACCGTCGCTCTATGGAGTTCGGCAACAATTTGATAGGAATCATTGAGTCTTGTAATGAAGCCAGGAAGCCAATGGCCAGACTTGTCACGTTAAAGCCCTCCGGCACCCGCCGACGGATGAGCTCTTTGTTGGACAGCACCGTCTCACATTTAATTTTACCGACTTCTTTCGACGGTTAAACCTCTAAACTAAGAACTTTTTTTTACCTTTAAGTTATCATAATTTTTTCAGTTTAATTCTTTCTATTATTCGTTACTTTTACTTTTTTTTCATTTATAAAAAAAATTAAATTATCTCTTCTTTCATAAAAATATGAAATAAAAATATAAAAAATAAAAAAATCACTAGAAGGATTAAAGTGATAAACAAAAAATTTATCATTTATGAAAAAATTAAATTACTTTCCCCGATTTTAATTTAATCTTTTCGTAAATAGAAAAAATAATAAATAATAAAAAACGTAATAAAAATAGATGAAAAAATTAAAGTGAAAAAATCGTAATAATTTAGGGATAAAAAAATAAATTTATAATTTAAAGTTAGATACGAAAAATTGTGATAGTTTAGGAGAAGATTATGAAAATAATCTTTTCTTAAAAAAAAAGTGTCGCACCCTCTAAATATAAATCTAAAGTTCATTCCTTCTTTTCTTATTAGGAGCCTCACATATCATTGCTAGGCACAGACACAGAACAATCTTAACGAATTTATTGAATTCAATAATGGGCCGACCTCCAACTTGTGAATAATGCATATAATCATTAATGCTGCACGGGTTGAATCGTCGGTACCGCTTCTCGGATACCGATGATTAGCAATAAAAAAACTCCTTCCTTCTTTCTTTCTTTTTTAAATCTAAAGTTCTTTCTAATTCTCTCTCTCTCTATATATATATATATATTATTTAAGTGTATATATATTTTCCATTACGTAGTAGGACTTGGCGATTATGCTTGATCAGTTACTAGTTTTGGATTGGTCATGCGATTTAATCATTTTGAATTCGATGTATAGAATCTCCATTGATTTAGAGTAATATTTTGGTGGTCTTTGCTTCGGACTCTAAATTAATCAAATGTTATTAAAACAAAATATCGGTAGGAAAGAAAAATATGAACATTTAACTAGAGGGTTAGTATTCTGACTAAAGTCAAAATATTGATTTTATTATTTGGTAAACAAGTTTAAAGACTAACGATCAGCATTGTAGACAAGATAATTAAGACGTTGCTTCTAGCAACGTATGACGTTTTTTCATGAAAGCGTTTTAATTTGTTTTCATCTTTTTTTTTCTTCTTCATTCGTGGTGAACTTTATTTTTTCTTTCATTTTTTTCATAAAGAAATAGTGTATATTAATTTTAAATTGTGTTCGTTGCTCAGATTTAACTACAAAATAATACATATTAAAATAATAAAATGACAAATCATATTTTTATAACTTATTATATTTATCAAATGATTTTTATTAAATTCAATAATCAACCGTTATTCACCTCTAAACTTCATATATGACATACATCTTCTGTCCATTTATGTCATATTATAATAATCAATTAGTTTAGAAACTATATTTATGAAATATGTTATCTCTATCATTATTAAATTACTAAATCAACTAGTTAGTAGAGTTGTATCTCAAATAGTATGATGGGCGTTAGTATCTCCGAAATCCATACCTGAAATCACCACTTTAGCTATTCGAATTAATAAAGTGCTAATATCCCTAAACAATGAGGACTGAGTGTGTATTAAAAAGATATTAAACTTTGGAAAGAGAGAGTAAGAAATAGGGATAAAAATGGTTCGGATATGAACGATTTTTCTATCCAAATTTTTTTTTGTCAATTTATTAAATTGTAAAAATCATGTTAAAATTATTTAGAAAAATCAAAATCATCCTCTAATAGATTGATTTTTTGAAGCACTGTTTTAGTACAAATAATCTTTTAAAAAAACGTGGAATAAATTAAAATTAATATAAAATATTTAATTTAATAATTAAATATAGGATATAGTACTAAAATTATCAAATAAGAATTTCATAATATAGTTCCATATTAAAATATATTCAAAACTATTATACTAATAATAAAAATTAAATTATTTATGAATTAATTATATAAATAAAAATTAATAAATAAAAACAAGCTCCATGGATCCCAACGAATTTTTTTGGTGAACCCTAATTTGAATGAGTCGATTAAAAAATTGTCCTCAATTATATTCTGTACTCTAATTTTTTATTTTTTTTTATTTAATTTTTTCCTTACATGTAAGTTCTTATGGTCAGTCATTTTTTGGCAAAAACGACATCCTCAAAATTCCATCCATTAGATAGACGCGTTTTTCTAAAAGAAATAATTTGAGACATTGCATGGATTACAATTTGATGACAATTACAATGCAACCATGATTGTACACTCTTATGATATTAAAAAAATATTATATTTTTCATTACTGTTAATTACATGACGAACAAATTTTTTTCGTATTGAGATAAATTTGAGTATCTTTGTACAATGTATTGAGATAAATTTGAGTTGTCTAGGCCCGTTCAAAATGTGTGCCAAAATAGTAAAATATTTTTTTTCGTAAATAGAAAACACAAGATTGAGTTAATTCATTGATTTTACACCAAACATATTTCACAATACTTAGGATCACATTTCTTTGGTGATATAAATTTTCAAATTAGACATTATTCAGTTATTTAATATACTTTTTTATAGTTACCCAGTATTCGATCGTGGAAGAGCAAGAAAACTCGAATATTTTTGTTTATTTTCTACATAATACTTAGGATCACATTTCTTCGGTGCATATTAAGTTTTAAAATTAGACATTATTCAATTATTTGATTTTTTTATACTTACCTAGTATTAGATCGTGGAGGAGCAAGAAAACTCGAATAGTCCAAACATTTTAGTTTAGGAATTTGATTAAATTTCATCATGGTTTTTTACTAAAACAAAAAGTAAACTCTTGCTCAAGCTAGGATCTGACTATATTTTCTCAATAAGCTTTTACTTTTGTTACTAACACAGAAGTTCATTGTCGGAATAATAATTTTGTTTTCACAGGTTAGCTCATATTTGAAGACAACTTTATGTTTTATTAGAATATTGAATGTGTTTAATATTAACTTATTTCTGTTATATTTAATTTTAAAATATTAGTATAATGAAGTAAGGGTCTGAAAATATTATCCATAAGATTGATCCCTTTGAAGCTCCATGAAACGATTTTAAGGTTGTTAGTTTGAAAAAAAAATCGAAAAGAACTAGCCGAAAAAATCACAGCTAAACAATTTTTATCCTTAAAATTGCAAACCCACTCAATTCACTTTCTGCCACTAGTTTTCTACTCTTCAATTAAGATTAAAACTTTTGGGACTTTTGATGGTTCAAGGCATGCATATGATTTAGCGAAATAATTGCACAATTATTTTTTCTACAATTTGAAATGCAAAAAAAATGAGAGGTTATATTAGCACCAGAATATGTACACGATGGTACGTATGATTTAATTTTTCACAAAAACTAATCAAGAAAAAATACCATGAACACAACTGTTAAGACATTTGTAGAACCAAGCAAATTAAATGAAAAAAAAGATAATGAAGTTTAACACATCACTTAAGACAAAAGTTGGAAAAACACAACCAAATTCAAAGATATCTGTTAGATAATTAAATAATAAAATCAAGTAGCAAAATATTATTCACAAAAAATGAAATGCAAGATTTGCAAATTTATGAATTACTTTATATAGTTAAGAACATAGAATAATAAATAGCATGTACTATTTGTTCCTAAAGCAACGAAGGATATTGCAACTTATTTAAAGTTCATTGTGCGTCTTAAAATGTTGTTCAGAGAGAAATAGCGATTCTCATGGCAATACATGTTTTCAATAAGAATTTACGACGCACTAAAACGTCCTTGTTGATTATCCTTTACTCGGATATTGCAACTTATATAAAAGTTCCCCATTTATCTTATATAAATTGTTGCCTTATTTTTTTATGAGAAAAAATGAGTAATATCGTATAAAAGATCGAGTAGGTCTTTATTATATAAATATAATTTTGATAAACAATAATACATACAATAGATCAATCTATAACAGGTCACGTAGATATGGTGCGTTTCTTCAATATTTTTCCATTTAATGTTTACTCCAAACAATAATCATATAACTAAGAGTAAATTAATATCCAAGAGTATAATTTTATTTGGACTATTTAGTTGTTATATATATTATTATTTGAGTTATTTCTTTAATTTTTTAAAATTATCGTAATTTTTTTACATTTAATTCAAAGTATCATGAATTTATCTTACAATATTTTTAAATTTTATCTCACTTTTCATTTTAATCATTTCGCCTGAGTCTATTAATTTTTTTATTATTTATATTTTTTCATTTATAAAAAATAAAATATCTTTCCACGAGTTCTTCTCATTTTTAATGTTAAAAATAATATACAAAACGAAAAATTCCTTAATCGGCCTTTTAGTTTTCCGTTTTTACATCTTAGCCCAGCTTCACGTACGTTGCGCCGTCTCGCATACCATGCGCAATTATGCATAATTAAAACTTTGTAGTAAACGCAGCGTAAAACTCCGCCGGAGCAACTAATTAAACAGAGACGACGTCCGACAAGTGAGCACAGGGAATCCGACGACAGACAGACAGACATCAAATTAGATGTGAGGGAATTCTTTAGTTACCGGAGAACTCTTGGCTCATGAGCTCGTGCGCCTCCTTGCGGCCGAAGCCTTGGCGGTTATAGTTGTCCTTGCGGACGAAGCTGCGCCGAAACGCCTTCTTGTCAAGCTCCGGCAGGGAGGCGCCGGAGCTCTCGCCGCTGCTACAGCACTGGACAATGACCTTCTGCCGGGATAGAAATCGGCTTCCGGCGATTGCAAGGTAGCAGGGATTAAGGAAGCATCCCGTCTGTACGGAGAACGCCATGGGAGGAGTCGGAGCACCGGAGCAAGCGCAGCTGAGAGAGTCGGGGGTTGTTGAGTCCGATTGCTGGGTATTTATAAACAGGGATGGCGTAGACTTAACCCATGTTGGATGCGTATCCGGATCCCGTAGTCAACAGTCGAATACAGTAGTCATTGGTACTCTGGAATACTTATATATTTAAAACTTTTTTTGTATAAAAAAAGCATTAAAATTGTGCAAAAATTGAAGAAATATGTTTACTCTTTTTTTATTATTTTATATTGTGTAGCTTCTAATTTACTACGCATGTACACTCTGCTTGATCAGATTTTTACTGATTCTACTTGTGTGACTATTTGTAACATTTATATCCTGCATATTGCGTGTGATGACGCATGGGTTTGGACGATTAAGGATCATGAGATTCCCAATGTAAGTGCAGCTTACAAATTCGTTTATCGGCATGCTTTGCCGACCATCTTGGCTGGACGGCAATTTTGGTCTACGATTTGGAAGATCCAGACTCCCCCAAAAATATACTTTTTCCTCTGAAAAATTTGAAGTTCGTGGGCAAAATACAAGTAAAGATGGTGAGAGACAATCAATAAGGTTCTGAATGTCAAAGATTATGTTGTGAATCTGCCATGGAAAATTATGAGTATTCCTAATGATGTGAACGAGGCTCTCCGAATCGGTGCAGATCTTGACGTGGGTGATCCGGCAAGAGACACGTGCGAATAGCAAGAAGAAGCGCCCATGCCTCGGCATGAAGGGCGGAGATGCAGAAACATCACCTGCACCTGCAAAAATAAAATTACCCTTGTAAGTTCGGAGCAGAAAACCCTAGCCCCCACACGAGCAGGCTCCGTAGAAGGAGCCATTCGAATTGAAGAGAACCCAATTCGAATGGGGGACCTCCCACTGAATCCGCAGAGGATCTGGGGATAGAGGGAGAGGGGATGATGTGCCTCACGAGCATGGGAGATGGAGGTGATAAATTTGTAAGAACTGGCAACGGCTCTTTCCCAGATCATATTGACGATTGCATGCCTTGATCAGAAGTGGATATCGTTCCGTTCTAGATTCCCCATAGACAGTAAGAAAAAATTGAGAGAAAAAGTTATCTAGCAAGCAAATCCAAAGTGGCTCCCAATAGGAGAAGAACTAAAAGGTGAATTGTGGTTTATGCTGAAAAGTGGACCATAATTGAAGCGCGGTGGGACAGGAGAATAATAAGTGGGATGCAGTTTCAATGGCCAAGTCACAGATGGAGCAAAGTGGGTTAGTCATAGGAGTAAACTGTTGAACGTAAGATTTGGTGGAGAGGCGATTATGAAAGAGCTTGACTTCCTAGCTCATTTTGGCCGTCAAAATGATGAGCATTTTTGGGTCGACATACTTCCTCATAGCCTCGACAGTATTAGGAGTGACACCCGACCCTGTTCGGGGCAGTCGACTGGCCCCCGCCCCAACCCCGTCGACTAGCCCCCACCCCGACCCGATCCCCACGCGGGTTCGAGGCCTCGCGGGGATCCCAAACCCCGCGGCTTGACCCTAGTTTGGACCAGATTAAATCGAATCGAACCGATAAAAAATCAATCAAAATCGGATTGAATCACGTTTTTTGGTTTAGTCAAAATTTTTTATTAATTTTTTTACTAAGAGATAATTTGATAAAAAAATATTATTATAAATTTAGAAAATATTCAAAGATGAACTTTCTCCATATACATTCAATATTGACTCATCAATTTCCTCCCTCATTTATACTTGTCTATTTACTCTCACTTTGCTATTACTATCAATGTTGGACTATTTTTATACTCACTTATTCTTTGAAGTGTAGGGATTCGGGGCTCACGGGATGAGGACGATCCTTGAAAGAGGATTCGGGGACAATTATTCCCCATCCCCGACTCCGGAGGGGAAAAGTTCTCCGAGTTCGAAGCCTCGATCAGAAATTTCCCGCGGGGCCCCGCAGGGGCGGAGAATATTACCATCCCTAGACAGTATTTTGTACCATCAGTCTTTTCATTACGAAAGGAGAATTTTTCTTTCAAAAAAAATGTATAGGTTCGATAATTAGTATTTTTATAATCCTACATTTTTGTTTATGTGGCGAGGGATCAAATTGTTAAACTCTAGAGTAATCTACATCTTACGATTTCAAAAGTTAGTAAGCAATTAAACCAAGTTAAATTGATATAATAAAAAGTATCAAATAATTATATCTGGTTTAATGAATTTAGTGGTGGTTAGTAGTGAAAATTCGAATGAGTTCAAATATATCAAAATTGTTTTTTTATCTTTTATTATTTTCTTACTAAATACTTCCCAAAGATTTTTAATTATGTTTAAAAAAAACGTTTGGATACAATTTTGACAACGAGGTGTTTATTCTTCATTTATTTCCCTACTAAACACGCATTTTCATTGTTCCGATTCTAGTCACACCTAAGAAACAGCAAGTTTCAAGTCTTTTAGGGGAACAAAAAATAGCATTTTGCGCTAAAGAGGAACAACCATAGATTTCTCTATGGTTTAGAAGAGATAGCCATATGAAAACAAAGTTTTTTTTATTTTAAATATCATATGACTCCTCGAAAATGACAGACTGCTTATTCATGGTGGACGTTTAATTAAGCACTATTTGAATTTTGACAGGAAGCAATTTGCTCACAAATGCTCATCCAACAAGTAGAGAACGCCCTAGTATGACGTACCATAGTTGTTAAGAATATAAAACATAAATGATATTTTTTAACAACTTAATTTTTGTATAAAAATTAATCACATCAATTTTACCATGATATTAAAATCAAATTTCGTTAAATTTTTATTAAAAAAATATTTTTCTCTCTTTATAATTCACGCGATGAGTTGAGTTAAATTAAAATTGTTTTGAAAATTGATTAGCACGGACTCGTCTCGGGCAGCTCGGAGATCGGAGGTGTGACGACGAACAATTTAATTAATATAGGAGCGAAAGGTGGTCACGATGTGATCGCCGGTGACCTCGCAACCTCTCTGCACTGTTAATAGGACAATTCCATACCAATTGTCATGCCATGACAAACGATTTCCAATGGAATTTTTAAGATATCTACTTGCATTTCTTTTTCCACGGAGACCAAATGTTTGTATTGATCATGTTAATAATATCTTAAATTTGAACTCAGTTATTTCTCTTTTTTAGTCCAGTGTTTTAATAAATTTTCTCAACGAGGATCTGACTTTTAGGGATATTCTGTATGTGATTCAGAATTGATTTATTTCTTTATCACGAGATAGGTGTACTATTTTGAAAAATTAATTCAGAATTCCAATTAATTTATAATTTTTATCGTCTATCAAAAAGAGTACCTATATAAACATTCTAAGGTCCAGATAGAGACCCATTCTGATAATCATTATTATTTCATAACAAAGAGAAACGCCGCTTTTCGATGACATAACTCGATTTAGGATGAACATCGTAAGTTTCTGTGTTCTTCTGTGTGCGTGCGATCTCTCTTTTTTTTCATAATAGATCTAATCTATATTATATTAAAGAGAGAGTACTTTGAGTGAGAACATGACATTTGACATTACAATACATTGACAAGTGTTCTTAAATTTCTAATTATAACTAAAAATCATTGATCAGTTATGTTTTAATAGCATTTTAATTTAATTATATATATTCTTTAATTATTAACAAGGAGTGTCAGTTACGAGATTCATTAATTATAATGGTTGAACATTAATTAATTATTAAAGATAATTTGCGGAAACAATGAATCACTTATCCATAACATTTGAACATGGTGAAATTTGATTCATTTCCCCTTATTTTAGAAATTTGATTTTATATAGTAAATAATAATGATCATGAAAAAAAATATTTATGCTTCATAATATAAGAAGATAATGCTTATTAATTAGAGTGTGAGGATAATTTTATATTACAAAAAACACATATGGCATAATTTTATCATTAATTTTTTTAAAAAAATCTACCATTAACGTGATAATGCATAATGTATTTAAAAAGAAACCTAGCATAATTAGATGCTGACATGTGTCTATGATATAGTCCAATCATGCTATGAAATATTTATTAACATCAAAGGAATCTATATATATATATATATATATATATATATATATATATATATATATCATGTAGTGTAATTGTCTTATGGATTATTTATTAGTATATAATGGATTAATATTTTTCAATAGACACGTGTGTGATGAGAAATTAGGTAGTTATTGTTATAGTCATTAGTAAAATGAATGGATGATTAATTAATTTGTAAATGTAAAATAATATATTATTAGGGGGTTACTTATACGGTTACGAAAGATTATTTATTTATATTAACCATAGAACTCACTATAAATAAGACACCAAAGATACTTCCACAATTAACTATTTCATCCGAAAGAGTGAATCCTCCACATATAACTTTATCTCAAGATCGTTTATCTCTTTGTTACAAATATTACTCTCTTTTGTTATTTGTTTATTTAATTTATTATTATTTTCTTATTTCTCTTGAGAATTATTTTTTCTTTTTATGTCTCATTCTTTTCATTTCTATTAAATCAATTTTTTTCTTTATTATGTTAGTTTTAAGTGAGATTTTTCTTACTTGCATTTTTTATTCAACGAATTATATTCTTTTATGTCTTCAATTTTTTAAAAAAATTATTGTTTAGAGCTATTTCAATTATTTAAATGTTGCTGTTGCTAGAGCATTATGTATTCTCAGTACAAAGCTGTTATTTAAAATTTTAATGATAAAGCAAGAATATTAAAGTTACCTATTTAAATGGATGTTGATTTTTTTAAATATATTCTTTTTATATTACTAAAAGAGTATGTACCAATTATGGCTACTTTATTTCTAAACTTATTCAAAATTTATAAGGTAATTACTATTTCCTAAAAGTTAGCAATCTTATTATGTAGAAAATATATTGTGCAAACATAGCTACGGGAATGAATACTGTCATTAAAATATGAATGCACAAGTTAATTTTTTACCATATATTTTTTATGAATCATTTTTTGTTTAATTTATGTGAAATTTATAACTTGAAAGGTTCTGGTGACTGTTTGCATGGACTTCCAAATGTAGTCAATTAATCTTATGTAAATAATATATTTGTATGCATAAATTTTGATTTTTTTGGTAATGTACATGAGTTTCTCTTTTAGAGTTTTTATTTTTTAGATTCATAAGTAATTACTAGAAAACAATCTCTTGCCATTTTTTTTTGCATTTGGTTTTGGCACTTATTAGACATGTAGTCATCTTTTATAATTTTTAAAGTTAATTTTATTAAATTAATAAGTAATTAGTTATATTCAAAACATTGAGTCTTAGTTGTGTAATCTAATCATGAATGAATGAGAGGGTGGTATTCGTGGGAGATCACATGTTGCGAACATAGTAAAAAGAGGAGGCTAAGTTCCTGATACGAATGCATAAGATTAAGTCCTAAAACTATACAATAGATTAATGTTAAAATTATACAAAATTATTTGTACTATGTACAAATTTAAATTTTAAAATTATTTTGATACTTACAAAATAAATGTTCTTTATACTTTTATTTTCTGAATATCTCTAGAAATACATAAACGAAGTCTATAATGTCATACAAATATATAAATTATTTTTATTCTCACAAAAGAAATATCCTTTATACTTTTATTTTTTTGAATATTTCTAGAAATACAAAAACATATACTATATTTTTGTCATGAAAATTTTGATTAGATCACTTTTCTATGTCTAACATATATCAAACATGGCTTACGTTTATAGTTTACATTTATTTTTTCCAAATTTAGGTGCATCATTGTGATATCTTTTTTAAACTAATAAATGCGCATGTTAAAATTAACTTAATAAAATTTATTTGTACGTTTATTTATTTTGAAAATTAATGTTATGCAATTGGTTATGTGAGTGTTTATTGTTCCCTTTTTTTTATTGACATCGTCAATCTAAATTCACATAATAATCACAATGAGCTCTTAAAAATAAATATTCTAAGAGGAGATTTGAGCTCAAAATGGAATCATGGATAGAGATTATCATTTTTTAAGTTTTTGCCTTCTTCTATTTTTGTATTTGGTCATTTAGAGACCATTGACTTACTGATACAAAATAATTGATAAGTTGAAAGGCTAACAAATAATTTAATAGTTGAAGTTAATTTTAAAAAATAAACAGTTGCATGTTTGATAATAAAAAAATATTATAAATTATTCTTTTAATAAATAGACTAAAAAATTCTTAATATTCTAATAGATAAAATATTTAAAGAAAAGTTATATATATTTTAAGGGTAAAATAGTACACTTATTAATTAGATTGGTCAATAGTTTTTCTTCCACAAAATAAGTTAGGATCTCTCAGTTTATTTTTTATTTATAAATAGGTAAAATAAGTATTTATTAACTCTCTTTTTAAATTATCAAATAGAAAAAAATATTTATAAGTCATTCTGATTGACTTACAAATTTAACCAAACATCCCTTAATTGTTTCATTATTGAAGACTTTATTTGATGTGCTATTTTTTGAACGAAATAGCTAAGTATGACCACAAAGTGAGATAATTAATGTTAAAATTAAGAAATATACAAATATTTAATTATTTCTAAACTTATAAATAATATTAGACCATCTGCACATCGTGCGGCTCCACACTATTGATAATGTCATCTTTATTTCATGTATAATGCCATCTAATCTGTCTATTTTATTTTTATTAGCGACCGTGTCCATCTTATCAACCATTTTCACTTATTGGAATTAAAAATCTCCATGTAACGTACAATGAAAAATAAATGGAAAAAAATAATATATATATAGCGGTTAACATATAAGAACAGTTACCAAATATGTAGCAACTATTTTCATTGTATGTATCAAGTGTTGTCCTATAAATATCTACATCGAGAAAATGTATTTCAATTGTAATGCTTTCTATATGTTCGTAATTATTGCATTTTACTATTTGGCTCACAATTAACTCTTAAACAAGTTTTCTTTTCTCTGAATGAAATGATTACATTGCTTTATTTTTACCTTACTAACAAATATCGGGTGAAGAGTTACTTGGGATCAAATGACATATTCAAATGTTATCGTAATTTAAGTGGTAATCTATTCTTTACTTACTTTTATTTAAGATTTATTTTTTATTTAATTTTCTCCATGATAAATGCATTGTTAAATACTTTAGGCAATATGTTTCTCTCATTGAATAACTATGTGAATAACATTTTTTTGTCATTTCCCTTTCTATATTTTTTCAGTTTTGTGAAACACATTATTACTTCAATGATGAATGCTATTAGTGATGTCAATAAATCTAGAATTATTCATTAATTAAGATATGTGTGTGAGACATCTGTCACATTGTTATGATGACATAAGTCCTATGGAATTTATAACTAATTAAAATATTACATGATTTATTATAAATTTTTGAGAGCTTGTGTTGAGTTAGAAATTTAATCAGTTAACTACTAATCACTCTATTTCTTAGTTATGACTAATTAAAATCTTTTGTCATATATTATATTTTTAATTCAAAGTTAATGTGTAATGTGAATGGTGCACGGCTAATTAGTAACCGTTTCCTTTCTTATTTATTTCACTTTATAAATAGCAGGAAGAAGTCAAGCCCCTTCGTATCATATCTTCTCTATTTTGCATGTCTTTTTATGTTTTTTTTAAGAGAGTTAGTTATATTGTAGGGTTGGTTTTATTTTTTTAAAAAATTTCATAACACCAATTTGAAATTAAATTAAATTATTTAGATGGAGTAATATGTTATATTATTATTTGAATTTAAATTTATTTGATTATGTTGTTGGTTATATTATTGCACATTGGATTGCGCCTTCTCATATTCTTCCTCCAATTATGTTATGGTTGGATAAGAGGATGCAATTTAAATTAGTTAATAAATAAACATTAAAAAATAATATTATATTTGTAGACTCTGTATTATTGTAAAATTAATCTTCATTATAGATTTGATTGAAAATGAAAATTTAAGATTCTATAATGTCCATTTCGTCTAAAATGTATTTAATGGAAATAGCATTATTTTTTTAAAAATAAAATATTCCTATTTTGTTTTACATTATTTAAAATAACATTAATATTATTTAAATAACTAATAAGTGATATCAGTAGTTATAGAATTATATATATTTTTTATTAATAAAAATATCAATCACAATAAATTATATAATCATATATTTCACTCAAGAAGATGTTACCATATGTTTAAATTAATTAACTCCATAAATGAAATAGTTTAATTGGAATTTATCATGCTTCTAAATATATAATTATAACTAATTAATTAAGTAAAATATTAATATATTGTAACTCTTTAGTGGATGATTAGTAACTCATAAATTATCTGATGGTGGTTATTTTTTTAGTGACTACCTATTTTTAAATATATTATCACCTTATAAATATCACTTTAGAAACACCCATCCTCTCCGCTCCCAATTTTCTCTACCGAGACACCCACTCACTTCTCTCTTTCACACACATAATGACATATGAAATAATGTTGTAGGCACAATGGTAAATTTCAGCATGTTAGAACAATTGTGTAAAATAAGTTCTTTTTGAAATGACTTTCATTATTATATGCATACATGCAATTTCACTAATGCATACATATATGACACACTAATTTTTTATATGGATACATAAGGCACTATCTAATATGCATTTAAGGAAAAAAATAGTTTATGCCATAATAATAATAATAATAATAATAATAATAATAATAATAATAATAATAATAATAATAATAATAATAATAATAATATAAATGAGTTTTGAAAGGTGTATATATATAGTAGCATGCAATCAACTTTTTACAACCAATATTATCATTCGCATATTATTTTATATATAGAGAGGTTAAGTTTTAACCTTTTGGTTGCATATTATTTTATATATATTACAAATATTTAATTATTTTTTAAAACATAATTATTTAAAATTTAATTATAAAATTAGAATGAAATAAGATCTTTTAATACTATATTCATTTCATCATTCTCATATATTTATTTCATCATTCTCATACCACCAAGTGTCATTAAATTTAATTTAATAAATAAAATAAGTATCACATAAAATAATAATTTATATAATTTCTTAATGATATAAAAATAAAATTTATGTCTAATAAATTATTTAAATTAATTTAATCATTAAAAAATAAATCAAACTATATATTTATTATTCATATAAGTATATAAAAGAAGAGTGAATAAGATAATACAATCGATTAATCACTCAACTAATCATTAGATTTTCATGAAATTTCTAATAATGTAGCAAGAAAGGTAACGACAAAATCTGCTACCTAAACTATTCTACGAATAAATCTTTGTTATTTATGACATAAAACCTCACATCTAACAAATCATATTGTCAAATTTAAAATAGGAATATATAACAACTATAGAAAAAAGAGAAAGATGAAAAAGAATGAATAACATTTGCTTAACCTTTTAAAAATAACCATTATTTTTAATTTTCTAAATTCAAGCCTTTTTTTATTCTAAATCTTATCTACCTATTAACATATTAGGAAATTTTGAATGAATTGTTAATCAATGGTATGACATCATGCTCGATTAATGAATGTAAACAAATAATATCACAATCTTATATAGAATACTTAAATAAAAAAGAAAAAAAATATTTAAATAATTGATCCCAATTACTAACAATTTTATCTCATTGATTTTTTGAATTATTTATATTTTAATTTCATGTTTTACATAATATAGACATAAGTGGGGTATAATATTTGGCTAATAAAATGTAATGCTAAAATGATACAAAATTATATTTATTACACATAAGTTTAAAATTATAAGATTTTTTAAATTCTCACTAAATAAGCATTCTTTATACTTTTATTTTCATAATATTATTATTACTAATTCTAAAAGATAAAAGTGCATTCCATATTTATTCATATAAAAGTAAATAAAAAATATTTTGATCAATTTACTTTTCTATATCTAACGTGCATCGCACAAAGCACATGCTTGAAATTTAGTTTCTATTAAAGGTCCTAGAATCATGTTACATATTGATTTGTTCAAATTTTGAACATGTCATTTTTTTAATTATTTTGTTAAACTAATAAATGTGCATGTTCAAATTAATCTAATAAACATTATTCATATATTCGATTTATTTTGAAGTTTGTATGTCTTTGTGTTAAAATTGTTCTCATTTTGTTTTACATCACCTATGTGAATTAGCTTAATAATAATAATGAACCCTTAAAGATAAATATTCAAAGGGAAGGTGTTTGATTGGAAAAAAATGGTACCAGGAGATGAAGATTATCATTTTATAATATGTATTTGTTATTTTGTAGATATAAAGTGACTTCGTTATCATTTTGTATTTTATTATTTATTGTATATTGAAAACCTTATTTCATGTGATACCTTTGAATGAAATTATCACAAATGACTAAAATTAAAAAATATCTAAATTTAATAATTTTTTAAGATGAGGTACATTATTTTTTATACCACCCGCAGATCGTGCGGGCTCTACACTAGTTATATATGATATAGAAGCAGAATTCGATAATTAATTTTACAAGTTTTTTTTTTTTTACAGAAAGAGTGTTTCTAGCTATTCGAGTTCACTAATGACTGGCTCGTGCAAGCGAGACACTCGATAATGCATTAATTAAATTGGCGGTGGAGAATAGGTAGTGCGATGACAAAAGGAAACCATATTAGTCAAGGATGGTTTGCCGGATAACAGGATTATGTCTTAAAATCATTAGGTGATAGTAGTTACAAATTTAGTTCTTATAATTATCACTTTGATCAAAGTTTATTCATATCTCTTTCGTCTAAATACATAATTAGTTGGATGTTAATAATTCTGTGCATCGATGAGTCTCGATCGAAAAAAGAAAGGGAAATCATGTTTTATTTTTTTAATTAGTCGATTAAATTAATGCCACAAAAATAAACCATATATATTATATAATTGATTTGATTGAGATGCAATATCGGCACCACAGTAGTATGTGCCATGTATAACTGCAAACAAAACTAATATAACTTATATATATGGTATATTATTATTAAAATAAAGATTTAATGGGTGCTCCCCCTGTAGAGGGACCCCCGCCCTCCATTCGCGTCCATTGGATGAAGATTCGACGGACACATTTTTTTCGATTCAAGCGGGCCGATATGTTTTTGAGATGAAAAAGGGGTGGGTCGGCGTGGAAAGAAATCGAAGAGCCCCCCGTTGCCCTGCCGCACTATGTTTGTCGCCGCGAGATCGCCGACTAGTCGTCATGAGATCAACTGGTGCTCTAGTGTCGCCCGTGCCCCATTGCCGTCGCGAGTTCGGACGCCCTAAACTCTTTCTTCTTCGACGCGAGCCCGCTGCTGCCGCAAGGTCGGACGCCGCCACCACAAGTCTTCATTCTCAGTGTTGCTGGACGACGATGATTCAGCTCGGACAACGACAAGGTTGGATCCGTGACGGGGACAACAACATGGTCGGTGGTTTCTTGGTGGGGACGAACTAGGGTACAAGTTTTTGCAGCAGGGACGACAAGCGCGACGGGGCCGAGTGTCATTGTCCCTACTCTATGTGTCTGTCGTCATTGTCCTTGTCGTGCCTAGTGTCAGGTCACTTCGCCGTCGCCACGAGATTGTTGCCGCCGGGAGGTTGTTGCCGCCACGTCGAGATCACCGCCGCCACGAGATCACCGTCGTCGCCAAGGTCTCTTCGACTCTCCGAGGTCGTCGCCGCACGATCTTCACGCCCCAGTTCATTTCACGCCCCAAGGTCACCATCGCTGTCGTGAGATCGCCATCACCCGTGAGATCGCTATCGCCATCGTCGTTAGATCATTGTCGCGATTCCCACCATCCGTAGTCGTGATCGCCATCTCCCCCTCTCTCTTCAGTTTTTCACAACTAAAGTGTGCATAAATTTCACTCCGAACCAGCTCAGAACATCTGAACCACACACTCCTTAAGAGTGAATCGCGTGCATCATTAGCAGCTGTCAGATGTAGATCCAACGGCCGCAGATGAGGGGGAGAACCATCCTGACCCCTTATAGTGGGATTAGCCCGTTAAATCCTTAAAATAACAAAGTGATCAAATCCAAAAAAAATCAATCAATTCTTGCCAATATCCATGCCAGGAAATTAAGATTTTATGTGACTGCATTAATTAATAATTTTCACATTAAAATGAGGAGCAGTATTGTGTGTTAGTTAATTAGAACTTTTAGTGTCATTAAAAAAAATACTCTTCTAAGTAAAGAGTTAACGGGAAAAAACTTATTATTAGTCAGATGTAAAGTAATTTACTAGTTAATACATGAGAATCATATAATAAACCTCTCACTTTTTTCGCTTTTTAAAAAGGAAAACATTAACAAAGCTGATCAATTGATTCAAATTAAACATGACGAATCGATCGGCGAAATTCATTGTCCATGAAAATATGCATGAAAGAAACCTCGTTATCTATTCTCTAAAAAATGTTATAATAGAGCAAATAATAATAATAATAATAATAATAATAATAATAATAATAATAATAATAATAATAATAATAATAATAATATGGGAAGTTAAAAAAAATGATCTGACTGTGAAATTTTTTAATCCTAACTGTTATAATTCAAAATGTGGTTCAATAGTTAGGATCACATAGATTGAGATAACTAGGTGAATAGATTCAGATGAGAATGTAAAATCAAGTTCAATGCCTTCCCCTAGTTGATCTCCCCTCTTTCATGCCGATCTCCCCTTTCACAGGCATCTCCCTTCTTTTCTACCAATATAATGACCTCCATCCTTCCAAGTCCCTTTTCTTGTCATTGTCACATCCTCCGAGAACGCCAAGTCCTGTACCCACATCATCGTCGCGCCAACTACGCGGCATTGCTATTTTTTTAAGTAAAGATTAGCTATTCATTAAAGCGGATAATCCTGATACAAAGGTGTTGGAGGCTCAGCGGTGGGTGATCCTCCCAAAAACATACAGAGCCATTCTGACGACTCATGCGTGAAAGGAAGTCAGCTGCACGATTACACTGTCGCCTAATATGTTTACATGTGAATTCCTGCAGTAAGGAACTAAAGTGCCAAATGTTCCTTAAGATATTAAGAATGCGCCAGGGGCAAGATAAGGTGCGTGCAACGATCTTGACGAACAGCTCCGAGTCAGTACCGCACGTCACACGCTGGTACCCGTGATGAAGACAGCAACGAATCCTCTCGATGAGAGCCCAAGCCTCAGCTTCAAGCGCCGAATCGGCCCCACAAGTGAAAGCGCCTGCACATAGAAAAATGCCATTAGAAGAATGGATAAGGTAGCCGGCACCCACAGGAAGTGCGGATCCAGAGTAGGATCCATCGGAGTTGAGATAGACCCAACCCTGCGCAGGGGCCTCCCACTGGACTCGGAATTGACCGCGGGGGGAGGGATTTTTGCGTGCCTCAGACAAGTTAAGTCTAACATATTCACTGTGCCCCGCCAGGGCCCTCTCCCACACCACCGGTATGGTAGCATACTTGGACTAAAATTAAGCATTATTCCGCGAAAGTCAAATATTCCAAAAAATAAAACCAAAGAGAGATCTCAGAAATGATCTAGAGGGCGGCTCTAGATCGACACCTTCCTCGATCCATTTGCCAGTATCCCATTCGTCACAAAAGGAAAATCGATAATCAGTAGTGTTTGCGCATAAATCCCATAACACATTAGCAAAAGAACATTGGAAGAACAGATGAGTAGTGGTCTCAGCCGCATTATCACAAAGAACACAAACAAGATTGATATTAGCATTAAAACGACTAATGAGATCCAAAGTAGGCAAACGACAATGCATCAGCTTCCAAAGAAAAACCCTTATTTTTTGCGGAATAATAAGCTTCCAAATTAAAGTCCAGGTATGCTCCCCAGATATCGGCGGTGGAGTTGCCCTGCCGCACAGGAACTTATAGATACTCTTGGTGGATGGCGCCCCCAGGGGATCCGGGCTCCAGATCCACCGGTCATCATCGGCGGAGGTAGGCAAGCACAACCCAGAGATGCGCGATATCAAAGAAGGGCCGAAAAATTGAGATAATAAGTTATAATTCCAAGAAGATTGCAAGATAAGATCAGAAACATTTAAGTGATAGGCAGGCATATGAACATTCACATAAGTAGGCATGTAATGTAAAGGCACAGAAAACAACCATGGATCATTCATGACATTAGTGCTGAGCCCATTTCCGATGTGCTTAATGATAGCGCCCTTGATATTAGTAAAACAGTTAACAATAGAAGACCAAGAGCGAGTAGAGGAACCATAAGAAGTCTGATAATTCCAGGGATGCAATGTACCATATTTGTTAGAAACTAAGTTCTCCCACAGAGAGTTTGAATTGTTTAAAACTTCAAAAACTCATTTTGCCATTAAAGAGGTTTTAACGGTATGTAAATTACGAATACCAAGCCTACCATCAGCCCACGGGAGCTGAACCGTATGCCACCCGATGAGGTGCATACCCTTACCATTCTGCGAGGATGACTAGAGAAACTTCTTGTTGAGCTTTTCAATCATATCAACAGTGGAGCCAGAGATGAAAGTAGAACTGAAAGCATGAGAAGGCAGGGAAGAGATGACAGAATTAATAAGAGTTAACCTGGCCAGAGATGACAGAATTAATAAGAGTTAACTTGCATTTAGCATTTTACCTTTCCATCCCGTTAGCCTGGACGAAAGTCTCTGGACCAAGAACTGTTGTTTATATGTAATCTACTTATAGGATATGGGAATTCCCAAGTATACAAATGGAAAGTTGCCTTCAGAAATACCAATAGCATTTTTCAGAGCAAGCTTGCGACGGAGGCACAGCTTGGGAGGTAAGTAAATCTGGGACTTTTCTGGATTGATGATCTGATTTGTGAGCGAGTAGTACTCCTTGAGAGTTTTAATGATGTTTTTGCAGTTTTTCACTGTGGCGGCAGCACAGATAATCAAATCGTCCGCATAAAGTAAATGACTGGAAATGAAGTTGTTAATTTTAAAAAGTTTGATTTTGCCAAGGTGACATTGATGATTTAACAGAGAAGAGAGCACTAGCGTGACCAGAATGAATAAATACGACGAGAGGGGGTCGCCCTGCCGAATGCCTCTATGACTTCTGGAAGGGATTGAGGGGGTACCATTAATAATACAGTGGAAAATGGGAGAGGTAACACAAGTCAAATCCAAGTAATAAAGGTCGTGGGGAAATTCATGATAGTGAGCGCATTAGAAATAGCTGTCCATAAAATGCGGTCAAAAGCCCTGGACATGTCAGCCTTGATAATCATTGATTTTTGTCTACCAGATTTCATAGAATGAGCAATTTCCTGAAGAGTAAGGATGTTATCGTGTATGGTTCTGCCAGAAATGAAAGCAGACTGCGAGACATCGACGAGGTGAGGAAGGGTGGGCTTCAGGCGAGAGGCAAGGATGCAGGCAATCACACGGTAGAGACCATTGCATAATGCGATCGGGCGAAAATAAGTGACTTTGTGGGCAGGTGTAGTTTTGGGGATAAAAATAAGATTTGTAGTGCACCACTCCGTGGGGAGGAGCCCAATATTGAAGAATAGTAAGATCTCATCAATAATTGAGGTTCCGATAATGTCCCAATAGTTCTTGTAAAAATTCAAAGTGTATCCGTCCGGTCCAGGGGCCTTGCTAGTTGGCATGCCCCAGATGGTCGCCTTAATCTCCTGGGGGTGATAGGGGACAGAAGAGAGTGATGCCAAAAATTGGATATCCGGGGGAGGGAAGGCCAATTCGTGAGAGGGATTTTAGGCAGGGAGGAGGGTTTCCAGAGGTCAGTGTAGTGTTTTACAAAGGACTGTTGAATTTGAGCTTCATCTGTTATAAGGATGTTCGGGTTATTAGGATTGAGGACCGTTGTAATGGTGTTTGACCAATGTCTGATGATAGTAGTCATATGAAAAAATTTCGAGTTTTTATCGCCATGTTCCAACCATGTATTATTTGTCTAAGGAGGGCCGCATGGAGCTGATAAAGGGAGCAAAGGTGGGGTATGAGGTTGTCATCAAGGTCTTGCCTATCATCCCTAATTTCAAGCAAGTCGATCTCATGTTGGACGACTGACAAGCGGGTCTCAAGGTTTCCAAGCGTATTCCGGTTCCATTTTAATATGTCTTTTTTAATTTGTTTGAGTGCGGCGGCAGTGCCATTGGTATGAGCATGGGATTTCCAGATCCTATCAATAATCTTGCGTGGTTCATCGTGTTCAAATCAGAAGTGTTTAAACTTAAAGGTTTTGTGTTTCTTTCTAGTTTGATTCGTTGTAAAGACGAGAGGAGAGTGATCGGAACAACAATGAGTGAGATAGTCTAAAGAGATGTTAGGAAAAGTAAAGAACCAATGGGGGCTGACGAGGATGCAGTCAAGGCGACACAGGATGCGAGCACCCCCCCGGTTGTTGCACCATGTGAAATGCTTCTCAGAACCTTCAATATCAAGTAGTCCCTGCGCCGAAATGAAGTTGTTTAAGTATCTGACGAACTTGGTGAAAACAAAAGGCTTATCCCCCTGTTTGTCGCGGGGTGAGGAGAGACAATTGAAGTCTCCAGTAAGGAGCCAGGGGATGCTACTCATGTCAATTTGGGATAACCTGCGCCAAAGCTCAATACGCAAAGGAGGCAGAACGCTAGCATAGATACAAGTCAAAAGGAAAGAAAAATTCTGGAAGGTAACAATAGCGTGTAAGAATTGTGAATCATGGTTGATGACGGAGACTTTGGTGTCAGGATCACGCCAGGCGAGCAAGATACCACCGCATGTGCCTGGCTCAAAAACATCCTGCCAGTTTGATCCGAGCCTTTTAATAACCTGTAACGAATGATTAGAAACAGTATGTGTTTCAAGCAAAACTAAGAAGTCCATTTGGTCCTTTTTGATGATGTCCGAGAGGCGATCACGGACCTTACTGCGGAAGGCCCCTCGGCAATTCCAAGTAATGATCTTCATATGTTCAGATCCAGCACGGTGTCGTCCACCGTAGAAGATCTTGCGCGATTTACCTGCAATGAGCTATGATCAGAAGGTTTGTTATGAGACAATGTCTTTTTACCTTTTGTCGATGGTCGTTTCTCCTTTTGCTTGAGGACCGGAGCTGAGGGAGGAGCAAGCGCACGGTGGGCGCAAGATCGCTTCAGGATGGAGCGCGTAGGGGGGGTTCCAACACAAGCTCCTCGTCCACAGGTTCATCTTCGGAGTCAGAAGACGCCGCCACCACTGTGTCCTGCAAAACGTTCCAAAACAATAGAGACAAGCCCCTCATGGCGCATCAGCGATGTCACAGGGCCGAGGAGGGGAGCCGATGGGGGGGAACGAGGACCAAGGGGCCAGGGAGACGAAGGCGCGAGGTTCTAGGTGATGAGGTAGGAGGCATTGGGGCGGTGCACGGTGATTTTCTCGGCGAACAAGAGTGGCCGAGAACGAGGGGGGTATGGGCGGGGGTTTGTGATTTAGGGGGATTAGTGGCAGGGACATGTGGTGAGAATCCGTGGGATGTTGGGTGATGCACAAAATCTGGATCACCCACAAATGACCCAATTTTGTCACCGTTCGATGGCGGATGAGGACAGGTGGCAGATGTCTGGCATGTCGCGGGAATGGGGATGCTCGATAGCTGGATGACATGTGTAACAACGGAAACATTTTCGACCATTTGATTTGCTAGGGGGTAGGTGGCAATTGCGAAAATCAGAGTGTGCGACGGCCGTGGACCCGCGATGATCGTTGGATCGCCTGACTCAGCAAAGGAGGGGCAGGCGGCTCATCCGACTAAACCCGGTCCACCGCAGATGATTTCAACGGCGCAGGCAGCGGAGGCCATGAGGCCGCCGGCGAAGCATGAGACTTATGGGTCGCAGGACGCGAGCGACGTCAGACCGACGGCGCCAACATCCACGGCCCATAGAGCAGAACCCCAGCGTCCGACGGCGCCGCCACCGCGCTGGAACAGCCGTCAAGCCGATGCCCCACGATCCCACACTTGAAACAGAACAGCGGTATGTTTTCGTAGAGGGCCCGCTGAAAATAGCAGGTGCCATCCGGCAAACTTACCCATACTCCCTGTTTGATCGGCAAGCGAATGTTCATGTCCACACAAAAACGTGCAATGAAGCTCGATCCGCCGAGGGGGTCTTCCGATGATGCTTCCACATGAAGGGGGTACCAAAATATTTAGCAATATGTCTGGTAGTAGTCGGGGTACAGAGTTTGAACGTCAGCCCCGGGAGCTGGACCCAGATCGGAATGGAGTCAGGATGATCCTCCAATGGCCGGAAGAATGGCTTGTAGTGGCTGACCGAGAGGAGGTGGCCCTGGTAGACTTCTGGCGGTCGAGTGAGTACCTGCAGACGATCATCCATGTTAGAAAAGATATACGGCAAATATGCATTACCCAACTCACGGATGGCAATCTGTCCCTCTATCTCCCAGATCTGTGGCAGGGCAGCGCGTAGGGCAGCAAGCTCAACACCGGTGCCCAAGAAACATCCCATAAGGCTCCGTTCAAGCACATCCAGCTGAGGTTCCACATCAGCCATAGGAATGCTGATCTCATCGGTGATTGACGACTGAAGACATCGCCATTGTCGTGGGGAAGGCACCGACAACGTCGGTCGTCGCTCGCGCACAATATCAGACCAAGATCCACGAGTGGGGGCAGGGGGGGCTGATTTGGGGATTTGAGGGACCTGAGGGGAGGCATGGGACTGCTGTGCGATGTTGGTGGATGTCTGAGGGCGGTGGATTTGGTGGACGCTGGTGACGGAGGTTGTGGGGTGGCAAGAGAGAGAGAAGAGAGGGAGGGGAGGGGGGTCTGGGGGCTTGGTCATGGTGGGCTTCCGTCACGCGGCATTGCTATAGACGGTGGGACTGGGAGAGAAGGGGGCGCCCCCCCTTGTCGGCGTCCATCATGGGGAGGGCACAACCCCTATTTATTTATTTATTATATATTATTTTAAACTTTTAATAGTAAAATAGAGTAGAAAAGGGTAATTTATTCTTTTAATAAATAAAAAAATTAATAGAATTAGATGGATAGACTAAATTAGAAATTGTGATATAATTTAAGGACATTCTACGATGAGTTCATATATTAGAATTAGATGCGAAAAATAGTCATAATTTAGAAAATGTATAAGAAAAAAAAAATGTATACAAATAGTGGAATGCGAGAGCTCCAAACTTAATTATAAAAATGTCATGATGCATAACTTTATATTATATATAGATATATATGTGTGAGTAAAAGAATGTAGTTCCAATAAATGGAGTCCTCATATATACAACCTAAAAAGCATCAATGCTTTTTTAGTATCTGGGATGACAACTCGCAAGATACATGAAAAGCATTTGCATAAGAATCTTTTTTTTACTCCCGTATTTTGTATTTGAATTAAATGGGTATGAAAAATTATGAACCTTATTATTCCCACCAACTTGTGAGTAATGAGTTATTAGTGAGTTGTGACAGTAGCTACATGAAGCTACACTCAGATTTATCACCCAACTACCTCCATAATGAGTTAGCTTACAAAACAATCAGCAGATCACCTTAGAATTCTAATTAAATAACACATCGCTTGAAGTGTTGAAGGTGCAAATGGAGATTTGAACACTGCAAGATTGAGTTGAATTCGGTGCTTCTTCACGTCTAGGGCCCCTTTGAAAACTTTGGAAAATCAATCTCGTATTTTGCCAAAACGTTGGTTTATTTTTCTTCGTTGGAAATCCTTTCTAACAAACATTTGGTAATGAAAAATAAGGGTTAATTCCTTTAACACCCATTGAACTATAATTTTTTTCCGCATCTAATCATAAATTATAAATTTACAAATTTTAGTTCTCAAACTTTTCTAAATCTAACACTTAAGTAATTCAATTAAATCTAAACTAAATTTCATTAAATTTGATTATGAAATATCATTTTTACCCTTAGTTTCATATTATGATAAAAATATTTTTTAAATATAAAATAATTAATATAGATAAAAATTGTTAATTGATAATAATGATTCTATGCAATTCTATGCTTGAGTCAATATTTTCATTTTTTTATATTACTTTCATATTACAAAGTAAGGGGCAAAAATGTCATTCCATAGTTATTAGAAAAAAAAACTTAACAAAATTTAGATTAAAATTAACTAAGGACTTAAGTGTCAAATTTAAAGAAGTTTGAGGGCTAAAGTCTATAAACTAATAGTTTAAGATTAGACGTAAAAAAAAGTTATAATTGAAAGGGTGTTAAAGGACCGACCTACAAACTTGCATTATTACATGGCACAAAATTAATTGGTTTTAACACGGGCGAACCCAGGATCCTAGATCTTGGGTGCAAATTATAATCTTTTTATTTATAAGAATAAATAAAATAGGGTAATAAAAAAAGCTGTGTACTACGCATCTTATTATTGCCGAATTAATTTCATATCATGAATTTCATGTGTATATCCATTTCTCAATTAAATGAATGAGAGTAAAAATATGGCTAGTAAAATATGTTGATAATAAATAGACTATAATATGTGTACTAAAACTTCTTCTTGCATAAGGAAATAAAGAATTGGATCAGCATAAAAAATTATAATAAACAAGAATAGTCCAAGAACATACAGATAACATAGCATATAAATTCAGGGGAAAAAGATAAAAAATACAACATAGTAGAATTCAAGAAAATGACGACAACACTAAAAAATTAATCAAGAATTAATACGTAATATTTGAAAAATAAAGAAATGTTGTATCATTTTGTTTGCGAGCTCGCTACTTTAAATTCTACTTACAAAAGTGGATAGCAAGTTGCACCTTATATCTGGAGTCGTCGGATCATAAATCAATGGTTAACGATGATTCGCGTGGTTGAGCGCGTGTTAGGCCGGTTCACGCGAGTGTTTGAATGAGCTATCCGTCGAAGGTCCTTGCAACCTCTCCATCGAACGCCCTTGCGAGCTCGCTACCGAACGACCTTTGCCGCCAAACACTCTTGGCGAACGACCACTTTGCCGCCGAACCACCCTTGCTGCAGAAGCACCTTGTTGCATTCTTCGCCACCTCACCACACTTGCCTCGCCACCTCGCTAGCCCTGGAACGGCGAGGTGGTGAGGCGAGATCGGATGAAAGCGGCAACACGAGGTGCTAATTCAGCGAGGTGAGCTCGAGCGGCAACGACACGAGGTGCTTCAGCAGCGACAACGTGAGATGCCTCAGTGAGGTGACGAGGCGAGCTCGAGCTCGAGCGACACGAGGTGCTTCAGTGGTGAGGCGAACTCGAGTGGTGACACGAGGAGAAGAGAGGCGGCAACACAAGAAGACGTAGAGGGTGACATGGTGGCGAGGCGAGCTCGGGCTGCTGGAGTTTCATCAGCAGCAATGCGAAGGGAGGATGTCCGACAAAAGGAGAAGACGAAGAGGGTGGTGAGCATTAGGATGAACTGAACACCTTATTGAACCGGTCGTGAACCGCACCGTGCACAACCACGCATTTTTTAACCACCATTGATTTGTGATCGGATAGCTCCGGATCTAGAGAGGTAGCAGGTCCATTAAATTCATCTATAACATATTACTATCATTAAAATTAGTCACAATTTCAATTGACCTAGTTAATCTCTATTGTTACGAAATGGGGAGAAAGGGATCGCACGAACATAAAAGAACACGAAGATTTATGAGGTTCGCCCTAAATCGGGTTACGTCCTCGGAAAACGATGACTCTCTTTGTTATGAAATAATAATGATTACAAGGATGAGTCTCTGTATGGACTCCTAGAAAATTTATATAGGCACTCCCTTTGACAGATGATAAAAAATTACATACGGACTGAGACTATAAATTAAATTCCTGAAAATAGGACACATATCTCATGATAAAAAAATAAATCAAATCTAAATCACATACAGAATATCTCTAAAAATTTTCGCTCAGTGAGCTCCGCACCTTTACAACCCCCACAGGGGATCCCCTTACCCCTCACAGGCTCATTGACCGGGCACCTCGACTCCCCACAGGCTCGCTGACCAGACATCGAGACCCCCGTAAAAAATTTTTACTGAAACACCTGATTATATAAGGGATCAACTGAGTTTAGATTCAAACCATTATTAACATCTCTCCGCCTATGAGCATGAACAGCGTTTTTTTTGTCGTTCGCGCGTTGCTCACTCTCTATCATTTTTTCACGTCATGCTTGTACATTATTGTGACATATATTTGTTACTTTCCTTTGCCCCAACGTTACCAAAGAAATGTCATGCAGGTTCGGCTTTCTTTGTCTCAATCAAGACACGTCATGCCATATACTTCATTAATTTGTTAGATAGTTCGTTGAGTTTCTGACTTTTTTAAAAAAATAAAATATATGGTGGACTTTAGTTATTTTTAAGTAATCTATGCAGTCGTGTAATTAATCCATGCTCACGCTTCTTTACATTTAAATATTTGGAGATGACGAATGGTAAGACTTGCATGCTAGGCAATGACCACAACTTAAAAAATGGGATAGAATGATTACGTGAGGACAATAGTACTTAGTTTACTTATGCTCTTTATTTAATATTTGCTATTCCATTTTTGAAGTTTTAAGCATAGTTTTTTTTATTCCTTTGTATTGATATTTGTTTTGTATGGTATGAGTGTATGACCCAAAATTTGATTTGGGTATGGAATAAACGATGGGAATAAAATCATTGTAGCTATTGGATGAGATAATATAGACCTCATCCATCATACTTTTGACTTGGGCATGTGTTAATTGATGCTTTAGGTAAGAAAATATTTTACTCGAGTTTGAGACTCATATATTGAATCTCAAACAGTGTTTTGGGAGGCGTCCCACTTTTCATTATTTATATGATGAAAAATATCAGTAATGTTTATACTCATTATATATAAAATGATCATGATATATATATGAATGAGTGTATTGCGTCCTATTTTTTTAAAAAAAAATTAAAGAGTTAGAATATTTTTGAGAGAATGAGTTCTTGTTCGAATTGAATTAGAATTTGAATACGGGTCTCACAAATTTTCTTTCTTGTTGTGTCTGTCACGATAAATTGGGTGTTATTCAATCATAAAGTTCTATCAATACTTACCGATTCCAATTTTATCTACAACTATTCTTGTAACGCCCTCATGTATGATCCCGAAGATGATACACTGTCTGCTATACTCTTGACCATACTAAAACATTGATCATTCAACAATGTAATACGTGACAATAAATATAATAATAAAACAACCTAGAACTTTATAATAAATGTGGAAGCGTTGGAATACCAAAGGACACCAAGCACTTAAGGCAAACCATAAGAAAGTGGGAAATGATAATAATATCCAATAGATCTCGACAATGACCACATATTTGATTACAGCGAAAAAAGATCATAAGATCCATATGATTGAGCGATGATTTATTTAACCAATGCAAATAAAAAGAAAAGATGTTATTGAGCTTAATGAGTCATGTGCAACAACCCTTGAGCACTGCCTCCTCCATCACTCTTATTTAGGCAGGATTCTTATCTGCAAAATCTTAAATACAAGGACATCGAATACTCGTGAGCGAAAATGTCCAGTACAATAGATTCATAGGTTATAAATTAATAATCAAACATGCTTGAATTAATAACGGATAAGTAATAACATACCTTGCTATGAACAAATAATCTCTTATTTTCTAATTATAATCAATGCTTTGGTTGCTCAAGGCAATGAATCATCATGTCAATATTTTATTCTCTACCATGTCCATACTCTATTCTCTTTTGTAACTTTGCTTTGTCTTTACTATGTCATACTCTGTACTTTGTCATACATTACTTTATCATGTTTTATTATACTTTGCAATACAATACTTTGTTATACTTTGCAATACAATACTTTGCTATACTTTTTTTTATCATGATTTACTGTACTATAGTTTACCATGCTTTACAATGCTATGCTTTACTTTACCATATTTTACTGTACTATACTTTACTTTACCATGCTTTACAGTACTATGCTTTACTTTATCATGTTTTACTGTATTTTACTTTACCATGAATTATACTACATCTTTTATATTATTATGCAGTCCTTGAAGTTCGTTGCCCTATGCGAACTCGACTTTATTAGGTTGGGATGTCAGAGGTGTCTCTATACATCTGTAAAGTTAGGATGCTCATTTTGGGAAAGGTGTAATGCCAATGCATACCCTTTTCGAAATACAGGTGGGAGATGACTTGTACCTCGAGAATAGTGGTCATTAAAGACTTGTAGGTTCACTGTCTCCTCAACTAATCTACTTATCCCTCTGACGCTATAATCTGTAATCAATATAATGCCCTCTTTGGGAAAAGGGATGTGTCAATATATTACTCTTTTTTTGGAACACAAGTGGAAGATGACCTATTTCATAAGAGCAGTGGTCATTAAAGACTTATAGATTCATTGTCTCCTCAGCTTAGCTACCTGCTTCTTCTCTATTTGATACCATCATAGTGGAGTTATTAATACCCACATCATAACGTTGACCGTGGTGGAGCTATTAATACGCACCTCATGACGTTGGTCGTGGTGGGGCTATTAATATCCATCTTATGACGTTGACTGTGATGGGGCTATTAATATCCACCTGTTGGCCTCTGTACTCTATACTTTGGAGCGGGACATAGCAATCCCGTGGTTTCTTTTTTTTACTTAGCTTGTTTACCCTATGTGAAAATTAGAAATCATAGATAAGAGAAAGGTTAAAGTCAAGTTCCTTATTTCTGAGGTAATAGCATTATGTCCTATGACTTGTTCTTTATTTCGAGTCCTGACTAGTCCTTCTTGATGGAAAGATTTTCTTAAAGTCTTTACAGCATTGGACATGACCTCAAGTGGGTCTGTCAAAAATGAGACCCAATTATGAAGTTTGGAACCAAAAAAGGTATTTATATCTTTTGCAACAAGGCCTGGACCGGGTAAGAAAAACTCGAGTTGGGTCATCTTGTTAGGATTCCTGTATGTACCTTGGGCCGAGTCGGAGTTTGACTTGGGCCGGATCAGTATTTGTATGTTAAAAATCGATCCGTAAACTTTCTATCCTTGGACCGGTTGATTGTTTTCATTCGACCGGTCGACCGTTCCTAACGGTCACACATGTGCCTTGTCAGGAGACCGGTCGATCGCACTTAGCGGCATGCTTGCGCCTTACCATCGGTCGACCGTCCTCGTTGGACCGGTTGACCGCTCCAGACAAGGACACGCCTGTCTTACCGAATATGTTGACTTTTATTATTATACCGATCGATCTCTCCTGCGATCGGTCGATCGGTCTTGCAGCAAAAAATAGAGTCGTTGGTCGATTTCTTCTTTTCCGGTCGACTTTCGGCCATCGGATCGTGATGGTTACAATACGAAAAAATGTATTTTATGATCTCTAGATCCTTATGGAATTATCACATGCATTATATGATCAATAATTTATCGCCTATGAGGATTAAACATCTAAGATACCTTTTTCGGTCGTTTGAGTTCGTCGGAGCCGCTGTCGTCGCCCTCTCCGATCCTGGTCATCCTTGGTCGGCGAGGGAGGTGCAACTGTCCTTCGTGGTGCATCGAGGGAGGGCTGCCGAGGCCATGCGCTCACCATCGTCCTCCTATTGTTTGTGAGCACGAATCTCCGGAGACGAAGAAAATAAACGGAGAAGTGGCAGAGGTTGTTGGTGGTGGCCGGTCGAGAGGAGATCCAAGAGGGGTGCAAGGGGTCTCTTCTCGCCCTTTTATAGCCACAGTCTGGCCGAGATCAAGAAGGAGTCGGGGGAGAAATCAGGAGAGCAATCTCTCCCTAATTTCTGTTCTTTATTTCCTCCTTTTTTTATTTCAAATTTCTTTCCTTTCTTGCTCCAAATCTCTTTCCTTTCTTGCTCCTCCTCTGAATTTGATTTTTCATTTGAATTTTTTTTATGTTTGTGTTGATCCGTGTCAGACGTTACATGATTTGTATTCGAATTCAAATCCTTTTCTCTTTTGTATTCTTTCACGTTTTGATTCTGAATTAAATTTGAATTCTTTCCTCTTTTTAACATTTCCATGTTTGATGATTTTTTTTATTCCAATTTGGTTTCCATGTTTGAAATTTCCGGCTGTTACAATTCTAGTGAATATTAAAATAAATATTAAATATATTTATTTTAAAGCATAAAATTGAGTGTCATTCAATCATAAAGTATTATTTGAAAATAATTGTCGGACCGGACCCTATCTGACCCCACAATAATCCGAACAATGGTCGGATCGGGTACGAGTTTTTCCACCGGAGTCGACCTAAAGATCCGATATTTTATTATGTTTTATTTAAAATAGAAATAAAATATTTTCAAGTATAGCAATAATATATAAATATTTAGAAATTGTATTTTGTGATTTAAATAAATATTAAAAAGTAAGAAAAAAATTAAAAAAAAATAGTGATCGAATGACTGACCATCCAATTCAACTCAATTCAATCTGTAGGTTGAGTCAAGTTTGTTCAAGAGTTTGGTCCACCTGACCCGTGAACACTACTTACGAAGATACAATATTTAATTTTATAGATTAATGCAATAAATCATGAAAACTGCAATATTTAATTTCAATTTTAGAATCCAAACATCATAAGATGTATATATGTTAACATCCATATATTTATGTAAACGAATCTATTTAAAGCGGTTCTAATTACGTGTAAAAACTAAAAAAGGTTTCTTAATTGCCATTCAACTATCAAAATAACAGTTTACAAGTCTTCCTATAGCTCCAAGAGTTAAGTTTCCAAGTTTTTGTTTGCATGATTTCATGCTAGAAACAAGAATCACAAAGGATCATTGGATAATAATTTCATATTAATTTTCTAGGTACGTCATAGTATTCAATTATTGACATGAAAATTTCACATTGTTCTTAAAACAAGAAGTTGAAATTTCCAATATTTAATTCCTTTTGTCCACTTTAAACAATAAATAGAAACAAAATAATGTAGAATTATAATTAAATATCAATATTATTTTATGTCATGCAAAAGATAAATAAAAGAAAATGATTTTTTTTTCTTTTCTAAAGCCTTCCTATCCAAGGCTGTTTCTTTTTTTTTCAGCTTTTAGTTATGGCATTGATAATTGATAATATTACATATTTAATTTAATTTAAGAAATTATTGTATTTTTTAATTTCATTTGCGTAGGAAAATCAGCATTAATAGTTAATATTATTTTTTCTATGCATATTTTCCTATACAAATGAAGTTAAGAAATAACATTATTTTTAAAATAAATAAAATATTGCCAACGCTGCAAGAATCAAAACTGAAAAAAAAAAGAAACTTTGAATGTAAAGCTTATTTCATTTATCTTTTGCATGGTATAAAGTAAAAGAAATATAAAGATCAATAACAATTGAAAGAAAGAGCCACCTTAAGGACACCCAACAAAATTTGCATCATACTACTTAGGACATATAGATGTGTATGAACTAAGAGTTCGCCGTTATATAAAAACCCTCAGCGCTTTATACTAAGTGGACCCAATTAAGAATTGCATTACCTTAACACAATTTTATTAATTGTTTTTTTCTTTTTTATTCTGAGATATCACAGAAAAAATATTATACAGCATCTATATAGACATTACCCCTTTTTATTAAAAGCACTTTTTATTAAAAGCATAAGTAGTTCAAATTCCAAAATTATGTGTCCTTTTAGTTTTAGTTTATTTTTTGTGTGTTTGATCTTTCAATCATCGAACATTTCTCATATCGATTGTAAATTATCAAAAAGCCATGACAACAAAACTCATGAGCATGCGATTAATAACGAGGAGAAGGAAAAACAAAGTTTGAAAAGTCCACGTATGAAAGACACAAGGAGTATAATTTTGGGAACCATACCTTCATCCATGCTTGACTGTTCCTTTCTCACATCTTTGTATTATCGTTCAACAACCCTTACATTCATTCGTAACCATGGTTTCTTTTTTTTTTTATGCGGATCCGAGTTTCCAGACTATCTCCGATATTAAGAACTACTAGTATTTCACTAATTGAAAAAACAAAACGATAACAATCTATTGGGGATTAAAAGATTGAACCTGTGGCTATTAGCACCCTCAACCGTTTCAGACTCGAGTCTGATAACCAACCATAATTTTTAAATAATTATATCAGGAAAATCTTTATGACCATAAGGGTAACTTTTTCTAACAAGATAGATGGATGCCGAACACCACGAAATGAGTGGAGAAATGATGAGTCACAGGTCATTATCATTAAAAAGCACTTCGAGATGGAGATAAATTTAACAAAGTAGATCACGATAGGGCATGAGAGTGCACATTCTAATTGGAGTTTTGAACACCGCAAGATTGTGCTGAATTCAAAGCTTCTTCACGTTTAATGTCAAACACCTTCTTTAGTACATCTTCCGCTACCTGTTCAGGACACACAGACATGTTACAGGTGCAGTTATGAGGAACCCAAACTGCATTTATTGTAAATAAACTGTCTGTAACTAGCAAATGAGCTAATAAATTTTACGTGTTATCATAAGCCCAAGAAACAGATAGTTGTGATTAAAGGCCAAAAAAAAAAAAAACACAGTGCAGTTCTGATCAAAGCCCGAATAGACAGCAAATTTGAACTTCTGAAAATGTCATGCCAAAAGATATTTATGCAAATATTTTCCTTCCAATAATGTTATGTTGATCTAGAGAAACTAGTTTCACCTGTACAAAGTCCTCTTTCCTTGAGCTGGTCCCATCAAATTGCCCACCAAGAATATAGTCACATATATATTTGGCCTGTTCCAACAGGATTCAAACTTTATTTCTTTTTGCAAACGACTAGTAGGATTCCAGGTAAACTCAGATGGTAATCGCAATGGTACTACCTCATCTATATCCTTCACAATGATGTATTTTCCTGCAAATGAGGCCGTCACTACGGTTTCTTCATGAGCATATGTTCCATGGATGATTGAAGTGAATCCGCCCTTTTTGTGCTTCTCAACAGTAGTCCAGACCCTAGTCACCCATGGACAAGTTGTATCAACGATCTGCACTTTCTTCTGATTCAGTGTGTACATCTCCTCAACAGCAACTCCGAATGCGGGCAGTATCACAACATCGTCTTCATCAACAACATCAAACTGATTCTTCCCATCATTGACAGGAAGGTTATGCACATTCAATTCTCCCAATCTCTGCGTTTATCGGAACAAAATGTATCTTAAATCGTGAAAATTCACTAGGAAACAATTTGCTTTTAACAAGTAGGTCACTTGATACATATGAACTGCAGAAGTTTCCAATGAAACCGCAGTGATGTGCTATGTGATCTACAGTACTAGGAATATCTCAATCTCTAATTCTTTGGAATCAAGAATTCCATACCTTGTTAACTCTGGGATTGTGGATAATTTCATTAGTGAGCCAAATTCTATCCTCGGGAAATTGTTGCCTAGCCTCGTAGGCCATTCGCACTGCTTTCTCGGACCACCAGCAGAATCCAAATGCCTCCTTTAGCTTCACCGTCACGCTCCCCCAAGTATACTCATTGTTGTTCTACTTCAACGTCTTGATAACATTGCCTACAAAAACCAAAATTGATCAGGAGCAAAGCTATGAATTGGACCTTTGGTTGCAAGATAATATTGAGGAGAATAAAACATAAGAATATGTATTCTGAAAAAAAAAATCTTATTCTATTTATTGTTTGATTTAAAGAGAATAAATTTTAAAAATATAATATTTTATATTTAAAATATTTTATTATACATAAATGGTGTTCAAATATCATAATAATAATAATAAAACTTTATATAATAATATATTATTAAAGTTTTAAAACAGCTGAAAAGTGTGAAAAAGTTGAGAATAAAAATACTCTTCAATTTTAGAAGAATGTGCTTACTCTTCTTGACGAGTTAAAAATAGCGATTTCACTATTTTTAATGTGATTTCACATTTTTTTTTTAGTTTAACTGACATATTCTTATTATAGGGGGTGTTTAACTATATTTTCATAATAATGACATATTCTAATGTTTATTCTAGCTACAACCAAATGGCCCATGATAAAATTTACTTATGCTTACATCTGTTTGATGGGAAATGAAAGGATAAGAAAGATACGGAGAAAAAGAAAAGAGAGAAATGAATTTCTCTTATTTCATTTAAGTTAGTGGATAATAAAAGAAAAGTTTTCCAACATCCATTTTTTTCAACTCCAAATGAAGATGAAAAAGAAGAGACAGATATATTTAAATGTTTGCATCTTTACTCATATAAATTAGATGTATAAATATGCATATAAAATATAATATCATCTAAATAAAATTATCATTTAATATTTATTCTCTTTTTTTAATTATGTCAATTAAATAAGAATATTTATTCATCTTCATTCTTCTCCTCTCCTTTTTTTATCTTCCATTTCTTTTAATAAACTATGAACCAAATAGACCAGTGGTTCATATCAAATTATCTTGTGGATATCTGACTGGAGACTAGTTAAGATGGAAAAGGGCAAATGAAGTTGAGAGGAGTTAAGAGAGAAGCTAAAAGGCACATGAAGGGAATGGAGTTAATCGTTGTTTGGTAGAACCGATTTTTCTACTTGATTAAATTTAAGTTGGAGAATGGAGAAAAAAGTTTATTAAAAGATATTAGTGAAATAATTAGTGAAATTTAAATTTAATTAAATTTGAATATTAATTAATGATGGATGGCTATGATTCATGAAGAAATAGCTCAAGATCTAATAGGAGTAAAAAATCTTAATTAAGAACTACAAATATGACCTAAAGAGTGACTAGAAAATGTCATTAACCTTCACATAATTTTTGCGAGCCCTCTCTTTCTCCACTGTTTTATCATAAATCGAGACACCTAAGAGCGCATATCATTTCGAAGTCTCGACATAGAAAAAAAAATCCAAGTGATAGGCGTGAGTTTTAGAATCTCATCACGGAGAAATCATCAACCAAAGTATCAACGTTCGTGCATCCAGTAAATAAGAGGATTCATAATTGATTTTTTAACAAACTTAAAGTACGTAGGGGATCCCTCATGGATATAGACCATCAGGACCCTTGCCCTAAGTATTGACTATTATATGGATGAATTGTGAATTGAATTGCATCGTTAATCTCATAAAAAATAGGGCCGAAAGTTGTGATGAAAAGATGACTTCCCGATGATGGTAGAACCCGGTCCGAGTTCTGCACTACCTAGCCCGGGTTCCTTAAGGCCCAGATGGCAATCAGAATAGTCTGGACCGTATTCATAGAACTCGGACTGATTTTCAAAGTACGTGGCTTGGGTTCTAGAGACCCTAGCACACGTGATAATATGTGATGAATTCGGCCTAGGTTCTGAATAGCTCGGCCCGGGTTCCGTTGATATTAATGGAAGAATTGAAATTGAACTCGATCTGAAACGGATTTTGGATTAACCCGACCCAAGTTCCATTTATGAAATCAAAATTGAATTGAATCGAACCAACTCGGCTCGAGTTTCGTTGAACTCGGGTTCTACCGAGGTATAGGATTGAAAGAAAAAGATAAACAAATCAGCTCGGATTTCGTTCCACTCGACCCGAGTTACATTGATCGAATTGGAACAAGAGTTGACATCCATCAAATAGGCCCTAGTTTCACTGTACCCGGGCTAGGTTCTATAAGAAAGATAGGTCCGATTGATCATAGGAATAGATCCGGGTTTCATCCCACCCAGCCTGGGTTTTGAAGATAGAAAAGTGGATTTAAAGTTATTAAAGTATATGTAATTGTGATGTTTATGCTATTGATTGTATCTGATCATATTATTATGACATTGACTTCATTGTGATCCTATGACTGATGTATTGATTGATGCCTTACGCATTTAAGATTGAAAAGAAAATTTAAATGAAAGCAAAGATAGACGTCATATGTTAATCAAAATAAAAGGTGTAAGGTATCTAAAATTGGGAGAATTCTCAAAGCAGTCTATATGATTGAACCAGCCCTTGTGGTTGAAGGATAACTCCAAAGATAAAAACAAGCAATAAGCAGGTTGAAGCAACCTATATGGTTGAAGGAAATTGTTAAAAGTCAAAGAATAAGTAAAAACAACCCACCCTTGTGATTGTAGCAAGAATAATGCAACATTTATGATTGAAGTATAATGCAGTTCTTGTGGTTGAGGCAGTCTTTATTGTTGAAGTTAAAAATAAAAGAATAATGCAGTCGGTTGAGGTATAATAAATATTAAGTAATAAGATAATTGAATCGTCGCCTTTGTGGTTGAAGTTAAAGATAAAAAGATAATTGTAGCCTTTATGGTTGAAGAATAAGAATGGATAATCAGTTGAGATTGAATTACAACCTTTATGATTGATGTTAATACTAACTGAATTGAAATTGTAGCTTTTATGATTGAAGTATAGAGAGATAATTGATTGAAAAGAATAATTGAATTACAACCTTCGTGATTGAAGTATGTTAAAAAATTATTAAATTGCAACCTATGGTTGAAGTAAAGTAAAGTAAAGATTGATTGATTGTTAAGATAATTGATTACAACGTATATGGTTGATGATATTGTTATTGTCAGTCTTCATGATTGATAATAAAGGATGATATGTTGATTCTAGCCAATTGATCCTTATGGCTGATGGATAATGCATATTAATTATTGAGATTGCATTGATATGATAATATTAATATTGTTTATCATTATGCATATGATTATTGTTATTGACATGGTTCATATTGTTTATTGTTATGAGTGACCCTACGTCTTAAGTTTATATCACTAGCATTTGCCCCTGTACATGGATCTGTACAGATGATCATGATGATGTTGATAAGACTATTAGTGGCTCTTCGGACAGGTGATATGCACATTGAATACGAACATTGATAGGATCTCCTATTAGATAGGTGTAGACTCATAATTCACATATCACTAGATATTGTATAAATAGTTTTCACATATCATAAGAATTATTATATTTAAGTCTTCTGCTTGTGTAAGTTAATGTGTTGACTGGTGAAAGTAAAGAAAATAGTTAAGTCATAAAATTAAGTGACGTCGTCGAAATAGTTTGAGCAGGAAAAAAATTTTGGGACGTTACACTTCATGCAAGACAAAACTAAATGGTAATGTATGTATATCTTGAACCTTCCTATATAAAAAATAACTACTCAGATTTTAGAAAAAAAATGTGAAATTATGATTAATTTCATAGGGTGTAAGAAAAATTCGACCAACTTGAAAAATTTGCCCGACCCAAAAAAACTGAACTGAAAAAAATTAGGAATCCAAATATGATTTAGGATGATTTTTTATAAATTAAAAATCACCCGCTAAATTAAGGCCCCATTCGAAAAAATCGTAAGGGCTCGTGGAGCCCGTTTTTATTTATGTAATTAATTCATGAATTGTTCATTTTTTTTATTACAGATATAATGCTTTTTGTATGAAATCTCATATTTTTCTATCACATTATGGAACTTTAATTTGGTAAATTTAAAATATTAGTAGTATATTTGATATTTAATATAAAATTAGATATTTTTATGTTAATTTTAAGCTAATATATATTTTTAAAATATAATTATGTAAAAGTGGGGGGTTAAAAAATCATTCGAAAAAATCAACCTACTAAAAGGTGGTTTTATTTTTTAAATAATTTTAGAGTAATTTTTTAATTTACAAAATTGATCCGAAAAATAGCGAAGAATTTTTTTGAACCGAAAATCGACCGTACTTTCACTCCTAAATTTCAGCATATCTTTTTAATCTATTTGATAAATCCGACAAAGAATCTAAAATAGTAGAAGCAACCAATCTCCAATTAGTATTTTCAGGATTCAAATTCAAAACTATTTTCAAACTCCGTCCATTAATCAACTGGACCAGCTTGATATATAACTTTCTATTTTGTTCGACCATTTTCACGGTTTTCTTCCATTTCATTATTTTATGGCGATGTCTTCGCAGATTTTATTGAGATGTCGACATCACCACTTTCCTCCGAGTACCAGCAAAACTATAAAACTTGCATGTATATACTTGAACCTTCCTGTATTTAAAATAAACAAAAATAAGTGTATTAGAACAGTATATACATTCCAACCCTTTGTTAGCAAAAATTTATTGGTATTTTTTAATTCAAATTATAGCATCAGTTTCTTTAAATCTTATAGTCCAAAAAACATAGTATATGGTATATACATAGTTGCAAAAGTAGAACCCTAGAAGACTTAACATTTGTTGAAAGTTATGGCCATTGGATCTTGCAACGAGACCCTTTTGTGCTATTCTTTTGATGACAGATGAAAAAAAAAACAATTGCCAGGACAAATACAGAATAGAAAAGCAATTGATTAATTACACAATGTGGAATGAATGGCCACTTATTGTTATTGAACAGCATCCAATATTAATTACATAAATCCAACTTGTCCGACATATAAAATTCTCTGCAGATAATCTATAGAAAAAATTTCTTTACGAGAAGAATCCACTTCCTTTATATAAGCTTCAGCCCATGATACCTTAATATGAGGGCCAGGAGATCAATCGTATATTCTGTTCAAGAAAATTATCAGTATGGGAAGGATCCCGTCATCTTGATATGGTCCAGGGTCCGCCTGAGTCCATACTGGGAGACTGCCCGGTACCCGGCTCTGAAACCATCCCCATAGGCTGACGAGGTGTCATGCTCAATCTGGTGCCTAAAGAAGTCGCCAAGCTTTCTCTCACACAAAGACCTTGAAGCCTTCTTCGATGATGATGTAGAGGATGAAGAGGATGAAGAGCTCGATGCGACATTACTACCAGATCCTGCTGCAATCTCTGATTCCAACCACAGATGTGCAAGAACTTGACAGATGCCTTCCTCCACTTGTTGATTAAGGGTTCGATAACCTTCACATGAGCAGGAAAACAAATATCAGAATAAAAGGTCGCTAACCTTTTATTTGGGTACTCCACTTGAGACCAGGCAAACGGTACATAAGCATATCGGTGACTTGTATATTGACAGAATAAAACTTTAGCGATACAAATACGAAAACCAAAGTGGAGCAATATAAATGCGAATTTTAAATAACTGACTCAGAATATAAATCCCAAAGTAGCATGAAATACCCCAACAATATGTTACGCAAGGGAAATGGAAATAACATGAAATACCTTGTGCTGACAAACACATTATATCTTTTCTGCTAATTTTAGGGGAATTATCTAAATATGATCTTTATTAAAAGTCTTAATTCAAGCTGGATACCTTTAAGACGGAGCCATGCATGCATCATTTCATGAGCTAAAATTGACCCTGTTAGTAATCTGCATGAGAAAGAACTCGAGTAAGAAAACGATGATGTGATTTAAAACAAAAAAAAACCGTCATATTTTATAGCGTTGACAACATAAATTACAATGTTTTTTACTGAATACAATTAACCTTCAGTGTACTATCAAATGGACACAAGAATACATAAACAAGTTAACTTTCAGTGTATTATCATCAAATGGACACAAGAACATATAAAAAAATTTAAGAATTTGCCATACAAATTTAAGAAACAAATTGGAAATAGGTATGCCATACCTGGGGAGACCATACAAAATAAGAATTGCTGTCACTTCACATCGGCGAGTTAGTCTATATGGTTCCTTTATCATATCCATTACTCTGTTTCCAGCTCCAATCCTAGGCCTTCTCAGTATCTGGTCAGGAAAATAACTCTTCTTGAGCACTAGATCCAAGGTACCAAAATCAATTGCAAAGTTACAGCAAAGAGAATATTCCTAACCGTGCTGATAGTCTGCTCTTCAGATAGGCAAAGTCCTCTTGTTTCTGGGAGGTTGTGATGTCCCTGTCCTCCGGAAAAAGAACAAAAACACAAATGAATTTGTAATGACAAGGAAAAAGTTTAACCACTAGTAATTGAAGTTCCCTGCAACTGACTTACATGCTTCTCTCCTTCCATGGCCTCATTTAGAGCTTGTCTCTCAACAAGAAGCAATGGAACCTGCTGTTCTATTTTCATGTTTAAACCTTCATAAAATTCTTGTATCTCAAGGTAGAGAGGTTGGCATTCAGTCGTATCCATTATCGCAGAATCCAGACATTCCAGACAGAGCTTACGACCATCGTCCAATGAAACATATTGTGTATCTCTTGGCTAGCATTTCATAGGTTAGGAAAGGAAATATCATCAGAGTTTAGATGTTAAGTGCATTTAGATGAGAAAAAGCACTACATATTTTCTTCAATACAAAAATTGAGGAAAGGCATGGATATCAAGATACAATACTTGTCCATTGCAATCAAGGTACAATTCATATAAAGCACGATCTGATGTGTGGAAACTGATCTTTGGTTTTTATATCTACCTCCATTCTTTCACAACTACAGCACCTTGGCGTACCATCCATCTCGTGCGAAGGACAGTATTTTTGCAGCCAGAAAGGATGTGCTCTGTATTCAATGAGTCCATTCATATTGGTTGGTATCTGCAATTATTTATGAAAACAGGGCTTCAACATGAGCCAGAAGATTCCACGGTACCTCAAGCAGAATAGATGAGGGAAGATAAAGGTCAAGAATATGGAGTAGGTGAATAATCAATTAAAAGCCCGAACTGGTAAGATTTATGAAGAATGCATACTCTCATATTAAGTTTCAAAATGTCATAAAAAGTAGAGGTTTTGTTATACTTTTAATGCCCAAGGAAACTGTTGATATCATGACAAAGTAAATGCTTCAGCTAACTCAGACCAATTCCCTTGCATCACAACTTTCTAAGACAAATATAGTTAAATGTATACGTAAGCAAGTTAAAAAAGATGGATATTAATCTAGAATCATGAATACTTACAAACTGCTTGCAAACATCACATTTTGGATGATAATGCTCTTTGTAGCAAGATTTATGGTATGGATAATTGCCAGACATTGAGAACTGCACCAAAGATGATTAGCTTTGCACAACCAAAGAAAGGTAACAACTCACTCAAAATGATTTCATACCTCATAATCAGAAATTGGTTGGTTACAGGCATGGCAACGGAAACAGTCTGGGTGCCAAATAGCTCCCATGCAACTAAGATAACGCCCATGACCAATCTCAGAATTACAGCCAGCACATATTCTGCAGCAAAATGGAATATGATTAGTAATAAGAAAGAAAAGAAAACATCAAGTATAAATGGAAAAGGTAGAGGAAATATTTCTCCTTGTAGGTTATAAATAGACATAAATTCAATTAGGTTAAATACTGCCCCTCCACTATCCGTTCATTATGGAATCTTACACTAAACACATTTAATTAGCCAATGGATTTTGATTGCCTTACAAGTCTCTTTGATGCCCTTATTAAATGGTACCACATCATGATTACTAGATAAGGCACCAGCAAAGAAAAAGGCGTGACACTATGACAATTGCTCAGAAAACATAATGGCATCAATTAATGAATTCATTCAGATACATAGAAACAAGGAACTAATTCAGGTTACAGTCTGGAAAGTAACATCTGATACAAATATGGAGAAGTATTCTTAACTTGAGCATGACATTCTATTTTCTAAGGTATAATAGGTATCTGTTACCAAATACTGGGTAGAATAAATACAAAGAGTTTTACCTGAACCCTGATGGATAGAGATAAGGCATTGGTTGATAAGCATGACCATGTTCTCGAGAAGTAAAGCCATTTTCTTGTGGCAGTGAGTTAATTTCTTGAGGAGGACGGGTACTTTCTCGAGGTGGTGGCCTAATTTCTCGAGGCCGAGTATTTTCTCGAGGAGGAGAGTCAGCATTCAGACTTTCTTGTAAAGCCCTAGCAAGTTGTTCATCTTCATCCAAGTTAGCTGCATTTCATTAAGTAGATCAACAGTTAAGAAACTGAATGAGGAACATAGCATGGATTAATTTTCTAATCAGTGTTTCAACTAAGCTTATCGTGGCAAGAGAATCTTCGAACAAGTAATGACTTTCTCCACATAAGATGGAAATAAACATTGAGCAAATATTGAAATGAAAGCTAGCATATAAACTACATTAAAGGCCCAGGAAAACAATTAAACAATATTCAGGAGAACATGACAAATCAATATTGCATACTGCGAGAATCGAGAAAATGAATATATCAACATTCTTATGAAGCAAAATTCCTTTCTAGTTTGCCAGCAAAGATAAGAGAAGAAAATTGTAAATTCAACAACCAATGTCATGGGAAAAATGTCTATATTGATTACTTGACAAAAATATTACCATTGTTCTTTGTCACTTTATATTCTTCCTCTGATAACGAAAGAGCAATAGCATGGTCTATATCTTCATTGTACTCTGACAGTGAATCCTGCAGACAAAATAGAGAATCCTAAGTAAATTTTGTGCAACCAGAGAACATTTACATGATAAGCAAGATAACCTGAATTGGCAGATGTTATCCGCAAACTACTAAATATTCACTGTAGTGAAAAATAACATTACAGGTGGAAAATTGACAATCATTCCCATGAAATTGAATAGATATTAAATAAATATTTTTCATAAACATGTTAAATATAAGTTAAATAACATATATTCATTCAGATGCAAGACAAGTGTGACTGCTATCTGACTCAAGAAGTATCACCAAAGAAGGTTAGAAATCTTGAAAGTATAATGAACCAAAATTATGAACCATGATATTGTATTGGATCATTGTAGCAGAAGATAGACTACCGACTTTGTTTTCCAGTTTTTTTGTTATCAGTGTACTACAAAGAGCTGCCAGCTGTGTCATGCCGGCCAACCATCAGAACAAGATGTATGAACACTTAAATCCTGTGTTCTTTTAGAATTCACAAGCATCATGGGTACACTAATTGGTTATGTTCCCCAAGAAAAGGCTAATTGGTTAGGTTTCCAAATAACCATTGAGATAGGTATACAAAAAATGGTTTGCTGATCATACAAGAGATATAACACATTTATGTCAGAAATACATGCTTGGACGATGTACAACGAACCACATAGAATGGAGATGACAATTCCAAACATCAATGGTACTTCCTCAAACCATGTGTTCAATAGTTAATTTAGAATGGCTTTCAGTATCATGCACCAGAAGTTAAAATTTTACAAACAGACATTTCAACCCATCCTGAAATACTAAGATGTGAATTCAAGAGTAGTGATCATTCCCATCAAGATTTAAATTAACTTCATCTGTCATGTGATATTTATACCGAAAGGTTTTTATTAAGATACCGAAAGGTTTTTATTAATATACCGAAAGGTTTGATTACTAATAGAACGGAATGACGTCGTATGATCCATGTAGCCGACCCCACCTAGTGAGATAAGGTTTTGTTGTAGTTATTGTTGTCATGTGATATTTCATCTCTGCGAATAAACTTTAGTGTGGGTATAGTTATTCTAAATTTAACCCAAAAAGAAACAGGAAAAACTAAAGAAGTTTCCTATTAACAAATGAAATAAGCACAATAAAGTTATGAGCACTAAAGTTACAAAGGAACTCGCAGCTTGGTTCCGAATCCTGTCATCATCGAACTTTCCAAGATATCGTCCTTCTGTAATCTTATGGCTGGAACTTCTAAATATTTTGTTCAGCCAACCCATGGTGCAAAAATACTATCTAACCATCAAACCTGAAACTCTGTGCTGCACGATATACATCTAATTAGCATATAAAACACAATTAAGAAAATTCAAAATAGTATCATTATATCAATACACTGCTACACAAAAGTGTATATTTTTTTCATTACGGTTGATGCTAATCTGACCTTAGATGATCTGGATTCTAGGGCCCTGTTTGGTTGAGGGTTAAAATAGGGTGGGGTTAAGGTATATATATCCCATCGGATTCAGTTTTTGAAGTTTGCAGCCGATTAAGTGTATTTTACCTTTTATAAAGAATACAATAACTCACAAATTTTCACTATTTAAAAGCTTAACTTGTTTAAAAATGGCAAGATTGCCCTTTGTACTTTTTGCAGAATAAAACACACGTTTGGCTTTAATCCGAAGAATATCCATATATTCCTCTATTTAACCCCCAATCAAACGCCACCTAAGAAGCTGAGTCAGATGCATTGTAAAAATGTCAATTCCGGTTCATAACCGATATACATTGGATTGGATGATTTGTGTCATTTCTACTATTACTTTTTTTTAGGAGATTTCTACTATTACTTCTATTACAATTGTTCAGAAATCAATGCTCTCAACTATTTTACCGACTTTAAACTCTTATGCAGACTGTATAACATACATTGGCTTCTTCAAAACAAGAATCCTTATCATTAACGTTTCTTAACTCTGTGTGGATACAAGAAAAAGAAGAAAAACTCAAAAAAAAAAAAAACAGAATGCAGAGGACGTAGAGAAATGACAACTTTAACAAAAACTGTTAATAAATACCTCGGAGAGAAAGTATTTAAAACACATTGGACGACCTCAAAATAGCTAATTCTTAAGACATTTGTAAATCCTGGCATTACGTGGCAAATATATCTGAAAAAAGCGCCAAGTAGAAAAACATGCTCTGCAACTTCACAAGTATGGCGACTACTGCGAACTCTAGCATAAAACTATAAAAGCATAACAATAAAGAGCCAATACGTGAGCAAGGATTCCTTCTAAAATCGAGAACGTCGCAAAATCGTGTTTGATACCATATTTAGACACAATGCGAAATTTCCACCAGACACCTAATACGAAACAGCCCTCCAAATCATTCGCCCGCCAACACAAACATATATTAGCTCTTTTATTAAAAAAATTCAAATCCAGGAACCCCGTGCAACTCCATCCAACTCGAACATAACACATGAACCAGAGCGCGAAATCCAATAATACGCGCACGAAGTTACAGATTGATCTTCTTAGAGATCCTAACCAGTATCCCCCAACATAAACAACGCAAGCAGTCGACAACGCATACCTCGGGAAGAGATCCAAGAGCTGCAACAATCCAAGCAGCCCCCCGGATCGTAAGAGAGAGGACGAAAAGAAGACCGCAGGCCACGGCAGATCGCCGCGGAATCCAATTGCGCCGACTCGCGGCCTCGTCTCAACCTGGAAAGCCGACGCCACAAAAGGAAGGGAAAAAGGAAAAGTGGAAGGAAGGACGAAAGGAAACGGAACGAGATGAAGAGGAAGGAAAGAAAAGGAAAGGAAAGGAATCGACGGCAATAAATAAACAAATATGCAAACCCACACACACCAAAGCAAAAAAAAGGCCTTGCTTCCTTCAACTGCGTTCCAATCCAAGTCAGAAGTATTTAACTCTTCTAACTGGGACCCCGTCTTCTACACAAACAATACACCCGCGTGTTTGTCAGAGAGACGAAAGAATTTTTTTTTTTAATTCAGGAGTGCGGGGACCCAGTTCGCGAAATACTTGATTTATCATTTGTGCAAAGAACATGCCAACAGGCGAGTATAAATAAAAAAGGTGGAAGCGAGGTACGCTGTTGATATAATTAATTATGATAATAAATAAATCACATATGATATTTTAACTTTTTTTTCTCGTCGTAATGATTATACTTTTTCTATTTATCGGAGAAGATCATTGGTTTAGTAAAAAGAATAAAAATAAATTTGTTTATTTTCATTGGACGAGCTACGCAAAAAATATATATATTTTTACACAAAATATAATTGGTATGATGATTGTTGTCTTTCCATTTTGGTCACTTCTCTATAATATAGTTTTAATTAATCTTTCTAACCAAACAGTTTTCTTTTCAACTCCCCAGCACACGGATCAGAAGTTGGAAGAACGAAAAAAAAATTAGAAAATTAAGTTTCCAAATCTCTCCTGAGTTGGCATTTGAGCAGCGAATTAGACTTTCAACTTTCAAGCCCTATGATTTGTTTCCCGATTGCATACCGAGGTTTGTCGTGGAAAAGTCGTGATCTTTTCGTTTTCGCAAAGTCGTTTTTTTTTCTGAATTTTTTATGCCTCGATTTGCAAAAAAGTGAGGCACACTTGAGCGCGGCCCAGGTCAACTTGCGCCCAGGCAGCGCAATGCACAAGCGAGCTGGGCAAGTTGCACGGCCCCTTTTTTGGAAATTTTAATTTTGTTACCCTTTTTTTCTATTTTTTCCAAAGAGAAAGAAAAGTCTTTAAAATTGATAAAAGGTGCAAAAACTAGATAAAATATGAAATCTTGTATTCAATCTTATCTCAACTTTTAGAGCATATATGCAATTTAATTGCATTTTACTGCTTAGTGCTATTTTTATGCAATTAATCCATTAAGGGTGTGTTTAGTTCAAATATTATTAAGAGGAAGGAAAAATAATATAGTGAAACCAGAAAGAGTAAATGGGGTTGAAAATATTTGTGAATAAAATTAAAATAATAATTTTGTTTGAAAAATTATTATTTTTAACAAAATATGATCCAAAGAGAAAATATATAATAAAAGAAAAAATGATTTATTTTCATGTGAAGCACGTGTGAAGTGATTTTAAATATAATTTTAATTTTTTATATCTTTCTTAATTAACAGTTTAGATGATCATTAAAAATTTTACGAGCTTATGCACATTATTATCCTACATACTAAATATAATCAGTTTTTTTATAACTTTTGACGTTATAAAACTATTTTTATTATTATCAATTATCCTCTAAACTATTGATGAAGAAAGAATCGAAATTTTTTTTTAAAAAAAAATATGTGTAAAGTCATTTTACACGCGCTTCACACGGAAAGCACTTCACACATACACTAAACTCAAGAAGAAATAAGATATTGAACATGAATAAAGAGGAAAGAGTATGTTTTTTTTTTGTTTTCTTCTAACTTAAATTCAATCAAAGAATAAAATGAATTTCCCTCTGTTCCCTTTTCTCTCTTGTGAAATTGTGTGTACGTATGCGTGTAGTATATATATATATATATATATATATATATATATATATATATATATATATATATATATATATATAGTGTACAACCAAAAATTATACTTGCCATTGTGCTCCTAGAAGGTGCATTTGAATATCATAATATTGTCGAGATACACAATCCGGAACATATCAAGGGATGAATGCAATATCTTATTCACTCTTTTGCAAAATTTCATTGGTAGCCCAAATAGATGTCTAACTTATCAAACCATTTTGCATCATCAAGTCTTTCAAAATAAGTGTGCCACGAGAGGAATGGAGTATTTTTCTTCGCCCTAATTTTGTTGAGCATCTAATAATCAATACACATACGAATTGATATGTCATACCTATTTTTAAAGAGAGATAGAGAGCCACATAGAAATTTTCATGGTCGAGCATATCCCAAATTTAATAGTTCAATTAATTGCCTATGAAATTCAGCAAGCTACGGAGGGATTAATTGATAGAGGACTCTATATGGTGATTTCAATCATGAGATTAAAATGATAATATGATCTACTTCATTCGTTAGAGGCATTTCTAGGACGAAATCTACGAGGGACTTGAGAACTCTAGGAGAAGTTGGAGTGAAGATTTTCGACTATTTCAATATGACAGTTGTCACTGCTTGTGCAACCCCTCGTCACTCACATGACATAGATGATCTTATATTTTAGATCACCATATGATCTCACAGAAATGTTGTAAAAATTATTGAGGTCGAAAATGGCTAGTGAATTGATGAGTGAGAATATTAAAAGTGCAAGTGTTGTAGGAAGAAAATATCTACCACTACTTCATAGTCATCCACATGTGCCACCATGGCATCATAGCTTAATTTTCGACTATTTATTGATGTGGACCTTCATTTTAGGAAAGATTCATGTGGTCAAGTAAGCTTTGTGTCGAACGTCTTAAACATGATCGAAGTCTTCTTTAATGTAAGCTTCAAGTTTTTTTACAATGCTCCCATGTTGATAGGTACATTATGACTCGTCCGTTGAACTTGGTGTTCTCAAAAAGTTGAAGAATTGATGATGTTGGAAATGTGTATTGAGTTAAGATATGCCTCCTTCTATATCTCGTCGAGGCACTACATGTTATTGACCATTCATATAAAAATATTGAATTATGCTAAAAGCATCACATTTTGCTTAATAGTGTCATATACTTACATTGTAAGTAATACTTAAGTAACTAAAGATTATTAAAATTTTGTGATAAGAAAACTTTTTTGCATCTTAATTATGCCCCATATAATGTCCAAATTTGAACCTCATTAACATATGGAATTGCCAAAAAAATCATATGAAAAAGTGTACAAATTTAGTATTAATAATTTAATTCATTTAATTAATACTATTTTTCAAAACGTAATAATGAATCCTTTAAAACACAAATTTTTTTGTAGTGACCTTATAATTGTACTTAATTATAATTGTACTTAATTCCTTACAATTTTTTTGCCGACCCCACCTAGTGGGATAAGGCTTTGTTGTTGTTGTTGACCTTATAATTGTACTTAATTCCTCGTAGTCATTCATTAAAAGTGGCATATTGACAATTTCTTAATGGACCATAATCGAATTATAAACATATATAATTATATATCCCTCATTTCTAGTTTTATTATTTTATGGATAAAATATTATGAATTTTTTATTTTTTTAATGTAAATTATATTTATTTTTGTAAAAAATATTACAAATGCCAAAATTGGTGTAAAATTACGTCACATGGAAGATAAGATGTTCAAGACGACAATAATATTAAGCATTTTGAAATTGCAACCCTTGAAAATTTTGAATCAATTATTTATAATATAGTATTCACATAAAAATATTTTTCCCATTTGCAATGCAATCGTATCAAAATTCCACATGCAATGCAGTCATATGAAATTTTGTATGTTTGTGAATTTATATTCATATAAAAACTTTGACTATAGCTTTTCATGGAATCTCCTTGAAAATTTGAAACTTATGTTTGTGAATTTATAATCATACAAGAACTTTGTGTGTAATGCAGCCATGTTAATTCATATACTTTGAGGCACACTCTTAAAAATAATAAAATTAGTATAAAATAATAATTCATAAAAATATTAAAAAAGATGAGGTCTTGTCATTCTCTCCTCCGGCGGCCTTGCCAACGGTGATGGGAGAGGAGTTGGGAGGCGGCGCCTACCTCTTTTGCCGATGGCCAAAGGGCTGTGGAGAGGGGGAGGGCATCACTCCCCATTGTGCGCGACACTTTGAGATCATCTACAAGCCCCCACCTACTCTTCTTCCCATGGCGGCAGCTAAAGAAGTGTCACGAATGTGCTTCAAAAACATCATTTTTATATAATCATACATCTAATTAGCATATTAAATTAATTTAGATACTTATATAGTTAAGTTTATGTGTAGTAATTAATATTTGGATTAAAATATAATGATAATTAAATTATTGATAACCATTATAAAGAAACTATATAAGATTATTAGGAATAAATTTTAATATTTGTAAATATTATAATGCACATGCTTAACTATGATCAATTAAGATTAATTAAAGGTTAAATACTGATTTTAACCAAAAACAATAATTGGACCTTAATATTAACCAATAAAATAACAAGCACTTGAAGTAGGCACCTCATCAGCTACTTACTAATGCATTTTGCTGAATTGACATATGACGTGATAAAATTTTGAAAAAAATATATATAAATGATCTATTCTTATCTTAGGCCCGAAAAATCTCCAGGAAGAAATCCCCACAGGAATGTCTGAAAGAAATTTGACAAGGTTGTTGGTTTAAGGTGAATATGTAGATTCGAAACTGACCTTCTAGTTCATGAGATCATATCTTCATATATCATTCTCCATAAATTCTTAAATTTTACATGCTCCATCCTTTCGAAGTTAGCTTTTCATGGACTCTAGAATCATCACAAAAGGTCTTTTATATAGGACACTATGAACCTAGATTCATAAGTCTCTCATTCTGTCTCGAGTCAGAAAGATATCCGTCTTGTAAATTAGGACATGATTAGGATAAATTGAATTAGAATTTGAAATTTATATATGCTCAATTAGACTTTACAATAGTTTGATGAGAAGTGGAATCATCCAATTTGAACTTGTATATATAGTTAAATGAATTTTTCGTTTTGTTTGACTTCTTCTATCTCGTTTCAGAACATGGCCAGAACTCAAGTCGAATTACCTATTTTTGTTACAAGAGTACAAGGAATTAAATTTTACATTTTTTATGCCTAAACTCTACTAAAGTCTAATTTCTAAAAAAATTAGGATCTAGTCAAATGGACAAGTATTATTAAATATATAAATTATTCTTTCAGTAAGACACTGTCTGCCAGAATACAAATCCTAGGTCAAATTGTCTAGGCTTTTATAAATTATCAACAGAAAATTAAATGATGATATATATAGGTTGAACACTTTAATAAGTCTAGTTTCCAATTCATCTAGAATCATAAGATTTGAGCTTGTGGCTAAGAAGTTATGAATTAATTATTAATGGACTCTCAGTTTGAAAATTTGAAGTAACACCTAGTCAAACTTTAGGAGAATAGATATTAATTAATTATTAATGGACTCTAAGTTTCCTAGTCAAGATTTAGGAGATTATATAGTATTAAGTATTTTGAAATGTATAATAGCAAATGGACATAGATACCTGAGATTGAACACTAATATTTAGAAGAAACTACATGCATTCTAAGGTGCATAAACATTTATGCATCATGATCATGCAATGTATATTATTATTAATAATAATTTGAGAAAGTGAAATAGCATTATTTGCTTGTAGGAAATCATTAAGCTACAAGTGAAAGGAGGAGAATCTAGTAAACCTCTTTTAAAAGATAAAATATAAGGTGAGTGAGTAAATTTACAACATAACAAAATGGTATATGATATTTCTTTCATGTATGGTAGTATTTCAGACAAAAATTATGATTATTATTATAATTGAAAACATATCACGATCTATGAAAACTATGGTTTAAGAACTTCATGTGAGATGAAATAACCTCTTATATGAAAATATTTTCAGGGATCAATGCTTGTGATGTGAAAATAAGTTTTATTGGAGATTGATATGTGATCATGACATGTATATTTTGATATTATTAAACTTCATACGTTTATTGGTCATACTAATTGAAAAAGATTTTTGGGACCACATTCGATATATATGATGCCTTTGAGGTTGCTCTACATGCACGTATGAACTCATGTTATGGGCTACGTATTCAAAAATCATAATTATGAATCTCTACTTAATTGTAATACACATAATTATGGAGGGATACTATATGGACCCATGTTATATGGGGTGTATCCGAGAGTCGTGATCATAATCTTCTGCTCAACTGTATAACACATGATCATGGAGGGATACATATTGACCCATGTTATGCTCTGCGTATCCGAGTATCGTGATTATAATTATCTACTTAATTGTATAACACATGATCATGGAGGGATGGATACGTATCGATCCATGTTGAGTATGTGCAGTGACACATGTGTGGAGCTCAACTGTGAATATGATGATATCTTGGATTACTTTTATTTATGTAAAAGTTCATATGATTTGGAAACTTATGTTATATGAGTTATGCTTTAAATATTTTCTCATACGGAGAATCTGATTATTTAAATGTTATATGCACTCATATTATTCTCCTATATTGCACTTTTAATCCATTCGTTGAGCAAATGATTGTTGCTCACATTACCCTTGTTGAATTTTTCAAATAATTATATGTTCTCGAGTTGAATTAACTCGAATCTTGTCTTTGATGCATATAGCAAAGATCGAGCCTTTGAAGCACTTTGATTTCTCCTTCACTTTTGTTTTTGAAAACATGCATATATTATATAAGCATAGGTGATGAAATAGATGATAATGAAAATAACTTGTGAGGTGATATGATACTTAATATTTGAAGTGCTATATGTTGGGCAACGTATGAAATAAAAATGACAATATCATGTGAATGGTATGTTTTATATATTTTCATTAAAATTTATTGAATACAATTGTATTTGTTATTTATATTAATAAGTAACATCATTAAATAAGAGATGAGTTTTTGATAAATTTATTCTAAAATAATTAAATAAGATTAAGAGTTATAATAATTAGGATTAAAATTTAATCACAAAGTTGGGTGTGACAAGAAGACCCCAAACTATTAAAATATCATGTGCTATGTTTGGACTCAATTATTATGTAAAAAGAGATGAAAAAGTGGGTTATTTTGTTGTTTTATTTTGCATACTTTGGTTTTGTAGAAGGTGTCCATACACTGGGATGTGTGCAAGAGGAAGGTGAAGGTACTTTGAGGCATGGAAGGTCAACCGCTTTCTTTCCTCCTTGGCCATGATTCTATGCTTTTTCTCCCATTGCTTCTGTTCTTTCTGGAATGTTGAAGGGGTTTACAAGTTCTCCATGAACTCGCGATGGCACAAGGTCATCTTCATCGACGACGTGGAGGCTGAGGTGCTTGTCAAGAAACTCTTAAAAAGTATTGAAGCCTTGGAGAACACCTTGAAAGAGGCCTCCCCATCATCGCTGGCGAAAGATGGGGGAGCCGCCCCCTCCCTCTGTCCCTCCGGTTGCCATCGCCAAAAGTTTACCCTTTTGTTTGTACTTGGCATACTAAATTTATCATGTATCTTAATGCTTCATCATATCATATTGGAGCTACCAGATAATAAACATTGAAGGGTTGGAAGTGAAAAAAAGATCACGTTCAATTAGCTCGTGATGTTAACAATTAGTTTTCCCTTTTTTCATTTTACTATTTATTTGTTTTATATTGTATACTAGAAAACTTTCAACTAAATTTAAAATTAGTTGAGGTTAGCATTCTCTATGTATTTTATTTCCTCCTTAAACTACCAAACTATTCACTTAAGTATTTTTTATTATTTTTTTAAAAAATTATACAAGTAGTAATAATGATTAATGGAAAATAGATAAATACTACATTGATCGATTAGTGACACACACATTTAGCCTCTAATGCGTCACTAATTAGGCACTAAACAAAGTAGCAACGGTAATACGACTTAGCGCCACAGCCAAGGAGACGCAAATGTTCTGACACTATTAGCATCGTCATCATGCCCATGTGATGTCGACACTATTACCATCGAACGACGATGCTATGGTGACACTATTTGGACTCTCGAGGAATGACTTGTGTCGTCGCTACGTCGACGCTAAAGAGGCAATGGTACTGGCGATGCTACCAAGATGCCAAGTTGACTCTAAAGTGGATGCTATTTTGACGTTAATATAGCGTTGAAACAATGCCTAAGTTTATCCTCATCGTCGTCGGTGGCACTATTTACATGCCAACACCACGCTAAATGGAGACGCTCTGTGGATGCCAACGTGACGCTAAATTGGTGATGCCAACGAGACCCTAGCTACGATATGTTCATCCAACAAAATAGCATTCCTTTGCACAAGTTCAATTTACACATTCTTTACAATGATACTCGATCATGTAGACGTTCTAATCAAGTTCCTCAAATTCATCAAATTACATATTACTCATTATACATCAAACTAGTGAAGACCCTCGCGCGTTGCACGATTAAAAATAAGTTTAATATTTTTATAATTAAATTTGAAAAAAGTTATAATACTTAAATATATATTTAACAGATGTAATTATTAAAGAAATATTTCATAATAACATGAACTTAAAATTATGCTCATAATTTATTTTAAAAGATAAGAATAATTTTTAAGTTATATGTTTTGATTAGGAATAATATTATGATAAATTATCCATTTTTATATAATTATGTACATGTACGCTAGAATAATTTTGTTGTAATTGCTTTTTTCAAAGTCTCTTAATTTATTTTTGGGTAATACATATGTTTAATTTTAAATCAATTGAGAATGATGTAGAATTATTTAATTATAATTGTATAAATTTGTATGCAAGAAAATGATTATATAAAAGAATTATTAGTATGCACATAAGATTTTTTTTTTCTTCTTAAGCTTTTGGTTATTTTGTGTTGCATACGTTAAAATGAACCTATTGATATGAAAGTTAGAAAAAAGAGAACATAGACAAATTTAAAAAATTATTTGGTTGAATATCATCCTTATTATCAGAAAGTAAGTCATTGCAAGATAGATGAAATAGAAAGTCCAAATTAAAAATTATATGTCATTGACAAAGTCAAAAGTATGATAAATTTGAATAATTAAATGTACGCATTAAAAAGTTCTCTCCTCCCAAAATTAGAAATTGTGTAGTCACCTGAAAAAGAAATATTGCCATGAATATAGTGGATATATGAGTGAATTAGAGATCATAACATGCAACTAAAATAAATTACATAAAATAAGATAATTTAACAATTACAACAAAAGATAAAAGAGATGGAGAAATACCAAAATCTTAGTTAACTATAATTGTGGTATAGAAACTATTTAACATATTATAGTAGTAATGATTATTTTGCACACACAAATAAATATATAGAATCAATTTCTAATGTCATTATAAAGGAATTCTTAACAATTAATATTTTACTATAATTTTATATGGATTTCTTAGGTGATAACTCTCATAGATAAAAAATTGAAAATGAATAATTTGAAAATGAGATATTAGATTAAGTATAAATGACATATATTCTTAGGTAATATTTAATTGTATAATGTAAATAATAGTATTTCATATGATATTTAAATTAAAAAATGGTGTAAAAAAATTCATACATTTTACAAGAAATCAATAAAGATACAACATACATATACGTTAAAATTTATTTTGATGTATAAATAGATGGAATTGCATGTCATTAAAAATAAAAAAGATAAAGAAAACTATAACTTACCAAACAAAGACATAAGGAGATGACTTCAAATAATAGGCTACTTGAAATTGGCAATTTGCTGGACAGAAATTAAAAAAAAAATATTAGTTAATAATGCAAAAGATAGTATAATATTCATAATACAAAAGTCAATAAATTAGACTTTATATTTACCTTGCTATGTATGTGTTGAATTTAACACATTATGAAATACCTCTTTGTAAACAATATTCTTTATTAGATGTGGATTTGTTGCTTCCTCGTCTACATTTAAAATGCTCAATCCTTCTTTTCTTGTAACACGAGATATAGCGACATACAATTGACCATGTGTGAAAATCTGCTTTGGGAGAAATATTCCGACATGCTTAAAAGATTGTCTTTGACTTTTATTGATTGTCATGGAAATACATGATATTAGTGGAAGTGTCGTCTCTTTATCTTGAATGGTCACTTTGATTCATTTGGTGACATGATAATTCTTGGAATTGTAACTCTTGTTCCAACATGTGTACCTGAAATGATATATGCATTTACTGACCATTTACCCAAGCGAGTAATTATTAATCTTGTACCATTGCATAAACCTTCCGATTGATTGAGATTTCTAAAAAGCGTCACTGGAGCACTCTCTTTTAATCGTATGTCATGATTTAGAACACCAAAAAATTTCAAACTATTGAGAAATTCTGATGGATATAGAATTTCATCATTTGTATTAATACTTGCTTTGCAAACACTGTTTGAACTGAAATGCACTTTGCACTCTCCTTGCATTAAATTCATCATTGTTTCATTTAACTCATGAACCATGTCACTTTTTGGTGTTAGAATTGTCCTTTCTTTTAAATATGCAGGATCTTTGTAGTTTCTTAACAGTGATGGATAAACTGCTTCAATAATACTTTTCATCGGATCTCCAGCTGGTTGGATAGAAATATTTGAAGGAAGACGAATGAGTTCGTTAAGTGGATCTTTAAAAAGAGTACCTTCACTTAATTGAAGGATCCATTTATCAAAAGATATTATTTCATCAGCATCTAAATTTGTAACTTGTCCATGTAGAAGCCTCATATTCTTTCGAAGTTCATAAATAATAAAGTGCAGTCAAAGGTACGAAGAATTAAGAGAAGCATTAATAATATCTGCTCGCCCACCTTTCGGTATGACAGGTAGTATTTGATGAAAATCTCCTCCACAAATAATTGAAGACCTCCAAATGGTAGATTTTTGCTATTATGATATCTACTTTTAAGAATATCTCTTAAACTCTTATCCAAAGCTTCAAAATAATATTTATTTGCAATTGGAGTTTCATCCCAAATAATTAATGAAGTTTTGCAAAGAAGTTCAGCCAATTGTGTTCCATGTCCAATTTCACAAGTGGATTCTGATGTGACATCCAAGGGAATATTAAATCGAGAATGTGTTGTTCTACCATTTGGAAATGGTAGTAACAATGCAGCTATACCAGAAGTCGCAACTGCAAAACTATTTTTTATTCTGATCTAAGCTTGCATATTATTGTCTTCCATAGAAAAGTCTTACTAGTGCTTCCATGGCCATTGATAAAAAATAATTTACCTTCGTCATTGTCAATAGACTGGAGTATTGCATCATATGCTTTCCTTTGATCACTATTCAAAGATGTGAATAATTCTTGATGCATAAAATGCAAATTAGAATGATCATACTGAAGTTCTTCATTGATTAAACGATTTTCCAAATTCCTTAACAAAGATGCATCGGGCAAAGGCATTCATGATATTTCTTTCAAACTTCTACCCATTTTTTAAACAATGCTCTCAATTTCAAACAATGTATATGTTTCAATTTGCTCATTTGTTAATTCTAAATTCTCATAATTGAACTTCTTTCTTTGCAAAGAGCAAATATCCTCATATAAGATATGGAAATTTGATTTCCAAACCTCATATGCATCACTAACTACACAATCTATAAGCTTTGTTACAAATAAATGTCTATGTTCATTACCTGTAGCCCACATAGATGCTTCGATAAGACAATCATTCCATTCTTTGTCATCATCTAGTAAGCCCACAACATAACATACATCTTTGAACGTAGGATGCCTAACTCCATCAATTGTTCTAATTTTTTCATAGGATGTGCTTCCCTTTACAACGTTAAGCAACATTCTCAAATAAAATCTTTCTCCACTTTGAAGGATGTGCAAAATAAACTCCCAATGCATTTGCAATTTTTTCTTTTAGTTCAAAATTTATCTTTTGCATTCCATATCCAATACATAGGGAAATCAGAATATGTCAATTCTCGTGCATCAGCATACAATTTATTTGCTTCAAACCATTCTGTGAATTTTGTCTTCTCCATACCTGGACGATTTAACACATTTTCTATTGACATATCTTTTGAAAAAATAACTATATTTTGTCCAGGCAAGTGAAAATGTAATCTTTCAACAGAAGGTTCTCTGTGATTGATATCGAATTGAAAGATTCTCCAACATGCTTCTGTGGTTGATATATATCTACAATCCAAATATGTTTTGATTTCATCCACTTCTATCATGGTGTCAATGGATTCGACTATAGCTATTGTTCTATCGAATCCTTTATGTACATATTTGACTGATCTTGAATAATTGCAAAGCTCAACATTTATATGGGCATCAAATTTCACCAACAAATTTCTATTGTAAGGAACAATAAACTGATTATCTAATAATACACCCTTCTTTTCAACTTCAATGCATGTCTTCCTCCTTCTATAAATTGGAAAATCATCTGCATCAATTGTTGTTCGATCAACATATCATTTTGGAAAATATTTTGTACATCTGGTCTGCACCATGCACGATGATTTCATATTTGACAATCCACATGATCCATGCATCATGAACTTATTAACAACATTATAACCATCAAAGTCAACATTTGGATCTGAAATCTCTGCACTTATTATTTTATCAATTTGTTCCGAAGAAGGATATTTCATTGATATAAGAATAAAATTATATGAGCATGTGGCAAGTCTCTTTTTTGGAATTCAATTGTCACTACAAGAAAATTGACAATTAACGACTCAAAGTCGGAGATGCTAGGGAGGCGCTATTACGTCTCAGTTGTCAATAGCGTCTCCTTCGCGTCTAACTAACACTGCAAAATTGAGACGCTGAAACTCGGTGGCTAGTGGCGTCGCACTAGAGTCAAAGATGTTGAGACGCAACTAGCGCCACATATTGACGCTATATCGACGGTATTAAGACGCGATGTTTGGGGTTGCGCGAAGCAGGACCGCGTCGCTAAGTCGACGCGCGGCGGTAGACCTGAGACGCCCTTCCGACGCCCACGTGCGGCTAAGTTAGGCGCTAGTAAGGCGCTAGATTGACGCAAATATGATCATGCATTTGTCGCCAATGAAACGCTAAGATGGCGCGAAGTGCGATATATTTAAATTAGCGTCGACATGCGTTTAGACGCTATGGTGTCGCTACATGTACATTTTTTTTACCCGCCTCAGCCTCATTTTTTTCCTTCCCACGCCATACAATTTATAATGCATCTCAAAATGCATTGATATTCATCACAGGCAATATAAAAGCATCACAGGCAATATAAAATCATCACAGGCAATATAAAACTATCACAAACAATATAAAATCATCACAGGCATAATATATAACATAAGAATACGAAAACTACTAAACCGAACTAACAAACTATATGTATGTTTAAGTCTATAAGTAACAAATGCATAGTTTGTTTTCTATCCTAGGTTTGTGAGTTATTGTTATCATTCTGGATGTTCGACCCAGACGTGCTCGGTCCATGACCTCATGGGGATGGATTCTGCATCGGGATCAATCCCTGAATCGCCTGCAATAGAGGACCCAACTGCTGCGACACCTACTGTGACAACTGCTGCGACACCTGCTGCGATATCTGCTCCGATAATTGCTGTGATAGCTGTGTCAGATCAGGTGCAACGGATGAGCTCGGAGCAGATGCACCTCCTGCATATCCTCCGATCCTCCTAGGTATTTGAGCGGCTGTGTCGAGGCCACGCAAGTATCCCCATCGTGTCGTGCCGGCCACCTCTTCCCAAACAGTAGGGTCCTCTATGAAATAGAAAAATTATAAAATCATATAATATATAAATTATATATCAAGAATCATGTAAATTAAAAACATGACTAAACCAACGAAGAAACATTACCTGGTGGCTAAGTACTCGGATCATCTCCATACTTTTTAGCCATTTTTGCATTATATTCATCCTAAAAAATTTAAATGTTGTGTATTTCAAAAATATTGCACTAACGACAATAACCAAATGACCATATCATGAGTCTTACCAGAAGCCTACGAGCAGTGGGCGTGACTAAGTCGTTTGTCTTCCGGCTCTTATTTGTGGCCTCATAGACCACACAAAAGTCTACGGGACCGCCTTCTTTCTCCTCCTACAATAAAGTTTCAAATTTGATAACATAAGTATAAGTCAAAAGTTTTATTAATTGAATTTATATGTAAATTACCATGCGCCATCGATGCTCGTCAAATCGCATCGATCCCCCTGTGTGGATGTGGGCCTCGGACTTCGAAAGTCGGTTAACTGTTGCCTTTTCCGACTTCCTTTGCCATCGTTCATCCGTCCTTTGTGAACATCAAATACTTACACTTTCAAAAAACTATAATTTTCATAAAATTAATGTAAAAGTATACGTACTTACCACTTCCTACAGAAGGACTCCCAAACCGAGCGCCTAATAAGTCTTGGTCATCTTTGTATGCCCTGCTCCAAAGTGAGGTCGGCGGACGTAACGACCTTGCGAAACTTGTATAATCGATTTCGGAGGCGTTTCGCAGCGACCTCCTCAAAAACTCTCCGGATCGTCCCTAAATTAAGATCCGGATGAAACTAATTTGCCTCCTACAAATAGAACGTTAAAACTTAGTAATTTTAAAATAAATATAAATCAAATTATGTAATCCAAATAGAAGATTGTACCGTAAAGGCTCGAAAGATGTCATCTCGCACTTGAATTGGGATATCTTTCCAAGATCCTGCCCCTTCCGGCAAGTGGGAAAGAACGAGAGCACTGACATCCCGCACGGTACTAGTGGGTAAGAAAGTGGTCCTGCCAATTACAAAGAAGAATTAATTTTCAATGATAACCAAAACTATAACAAAATTTGTACAACTTATTTAACTTACGGTCGAACAATATTATTCACAATGACTATCCCATTATCGTGTAACCCCTCTTCATCACTCGAAGAGGAATCATCATCCGGTATAGCTGGGGTAGGCTATGAAGGTCTGACATCAGCTACGGGCCCTAATACATAATAAATCATTAGTGTCATACCAAATTAAAATTGTGATAATTGATAGATATACAATAATGTTCTCACCTCGATTGATGTGTACCGCATGATCAGTAGCAGTCCGCTTGTCTGAATTAATTGAGTCATTAGATTGTGCTATCGGCGGCGTAGCAATTAACATTATTAAAAAATAATTAATATAATTAATTGAGAAATGTCAATAATAATAAATATATCACCTGCCATAAGATGTCGCTCACTAACGTAGATTGTGGTGAAGCGTTTGGTATTCTCGACGGTGGCGGTGGGATAGCAACTGCCATCACAAGAAAATACATAAAATTTGGCTCCTACATAAAATTAAGTAATATATAAAAAATAACCTGGTGTGACATGATGATTGTGGTCGTGCGATCGAGATGTACCGACTATGTTTTTCGTCGACGGTGGAGCAACTGTCATAAAAGAAAAATATTTAAAAAACTCTATCTCCTACTGTCTATTGTCCAAAATGTGTCACGTGCCTGGAGTGATACGCTGAGCAGACCCACCAATGGATCGCCTACTATGTGACGATCCGGCTACGTGCCCCGTCGACGGCGGAGGAACTGATATTATGAAAAAAAGAATTTAACTATTATAATCAACTATAAATAAGTAGCTCACAATAAATATATTACCTGGTGGTTGTGATGGCTGACTCATCTGGAGTGAACGCCTGGAAGAGCGAGATGACCCAGATGCTCGACCCCTAATAACATGAATAAGTAATATTTAACTTAACATGAATAATTAACTTAATTTAACTTCATGCATTAATAATTATCTTAATTTACATGGTGGCGGCCTAGTACCTTCGGCGAAGGGCGGAGGGCGGTCGAGACGGCAGTAGAGGCGGTGGGCAGTGGCGACGGAGGAGGACGTCGGCGCTGGTGGAGGACGTCGGCGCCGGTGAAGGGCGGACGAGGCGGCGGTGGACGCGACGGGCGGCGGTGGAGGCGGAGGGCGGCGGAGGACACGACGGACGACGGTGGAGGCGGAGGGCGGCGGAGGACACGACGGACGACGGTGGAGGAGGCAGCGAACTGTCAGGGAGGGCGGACCGTCGGGGAGGGCGGAGGAGGAGGACGTCGGCGGCGGTGGAGGACGTCGGCGGCGGTGGAGGGAGGACGCGACGAAGGGCAGACGAGGCGGCGGTGGACGCGACGGGCAGCGGTGGAGGCGGAGGGCGGACGACGCGACGGACGGCGGTGGAGGAGGAGGCAGCGAACCGTCGGGGAGGGCGGACAGCGGCAGAGGCGAACCGTCGGGGAGGGTGGAGGAGGAGGCGGCGAAGGGCGGCGGCGAATGCAGAGGGCGGCGGTGGAAGGCGGTTGAATGCAGAGGGCGGCGGAGGCGAAGGGCGGGTGGAGGGTGGTCGTGGGGCATCGGACGTCGGGCGAAGGCCAGAGGCGGCAGTGGAGGGCGTCGGAGGTCGGGCGTCAGAGGTCGGGCGTCGGAGGTTGGGCGTCGGGGCGCGTCGGAGGTCGGGCGTCGGACTGCATCGAACGTTGGACCGCGTCGGGCGTTGGACCGCGTCGGACGTCGGGGCATCGGGGGTAAATGTTAAACAGTAAAAAGTGAAAACGAAGAAGGGGGGTTAGGGATTTAAGTAATCTTTAGCGTCGCACAATAACAAGACGCTACGTAGATGCCATGTAGGCATCGAAACTGTCATAATTCGACTAGCGCGGCGCTATAGAGAAGCTAAAGTGTCGCTAAGACAACGTAGTGACACCATCGCGTCGTCGGGGCGTCGCAATATTGTAGCGTCTCAAAATCGCGACGCCCCATTGAGACGCTCAATAAAAGTTTTTTCAAATTTTTTTAGTATGTATGTAATTTTATTTATCAATGTAACGTCTCATCGCATTATGCTCCGTTCCAATTATTTTATTTTCTTTCGATAATCTATCATGTATGTATACAAAATTATAAATATGTATGTATATGTGTATAATATAACACAATTGTGTGTATATATATACATATGTCATATATGCGTACGTATATATATGTCTATGTGTGAGAGATTAAGTTACAACAATGTGTTTCGTCTATATGCATTATAAATATATATGTGTATGTATATGTCTACACATATATATAGATAACATGTATATGTATACGTATTCGAAGTGAATATATATATATATATATGTGTGTGTGTGTGTGTATTTGTTTATATGTGTCAGAGTAGGTTATAATAATATGTATATATGCACTTATTATATATAGGTATCATCATATACGCGTATTTATATGTCTATATGTGTCCGATTGAGTGACGGGTAAAAAGTTGGCTTAGGAGGCGCAATACAGACGCCATTGAGTCGCTATATTCATTTAGCGACTCCGTAGCGCCGAACTAGCGTCTAAAATAATATGGCGCCTCGAACGTGCGACGCTAGAGAGACGCACATAGTGTCACCATAGCGTCGACAATAGCTACGACGCCCGTTAAACGCTAGGTGGACGCTATTGTGTGTCTACTGTGACGCTAACATATCACTCACTTAATTAACCATCGTAATCCCATGATTAAGTATATAATAATATATGCATAGTTAATTAAGATATTATATGTATTATATGTATACGTAACATAAATAATATAGGTACAAAATTATATATTTAGGAACACTCTTATAATGTAAAAATACATATATATATATAATCGTGTAATTAATACATATATATGTTGATATTATGCTATTGATAATATGTTTATAATCATGTACTTAATACTAATATAATATTTAATGAATTTATTGATTGGCATATAGTATATATAATATAGTGTTTAAATATATATACAGTAGCGTCTCATTAGCATCTCCTTTGTTTGAGACGCCATATAGCGTCGCTTCACAGTCTTCAGACATGAGACGCTAGTGACGCGTCTAAAGTTGTCGACGACAAAACGGCACTAGGTGCTGCCGCGCATTAAGAATAGTGGCGCGAAATAATAGCGTCTCGATTACAGCACTAGAGAGTTAACATCAACCCGGTCGCAGAATAGCTAAGAAGACGTATAATTAAGATATATGCATAATAAAGATATTATATATATTATATGTATAGATAACATAGATAATATAGGAAAAAATTTATATATTTAGGAACACTCTTATCATGTAAAAATACACACATATATATATATATATATAATCATGTAATTAATACATCTATATGTTGATATTATGCTATTGATAATATATTGATAAACGTGTAATTAATACTAATATAATATTTAATGAATTTATTGATTGACATATAGTATATATAATATAGAGTTTAAATATATAATGTCGCGTCTCATTAGCGTCTCTTTCTATTGAGACGCCGTGTAGCTTCACTTTAGAGTCTTCATACATGCGACGCTAGTTTCGCGTCTAACGTTGTCGACGCCATAACGGCGCTAGGTACTGCCGCGCGTTTGCGATTCCTGGAGGGAAAAATAACGTCTACGTTCGATTGCGCTACTTTTAACGTCAACTCTCTGAGTAGCTAGGAAGACGCTAATGAGACGCTATTGAGAGGCAAGTGACGTCTTACTCTGGTGACGCTAAAGAAGCACAATGGAGACGCTAGTGGCGTCTGTATAGCGTCACACACTTTTGAGGCGCTACATGGCGTCGCTAATCGCCAATTTTTTTGTAGTGTGTATACAAACCTATAGTATAGAAAAAAATCAATGTAACTAATAATAAAAAGTTTTGGATTCCATAATGAAAATAAAAAAAATCATATGATAAGCTAGATTAAATATAGAAGAAAATTACTTGCATGCAATAATTTTTTCGAAAGGTTGATCTTTCTTTAAGTCTTGCATCAATTGTAGCAATTTTATTTGAAATACCCTGCATATGATATCAACTCGTCTATCATCATCCTTTTGATCTATCAAATAAAGCATGTAACTTATTTCGGGCCACTTGGGGTTACAAGTAAAAATAATGAATATATCAGGATATCCAGCCCATCTACAAATGGCCATGGCATCTTGATAATTTTGCACTTTGTATTTTGGTCCTCTGGTGTGAGATGATGGTAGTATTATTGTCTTTCCGGTCTTTGAAGCATCAATATCACCATGATGAATAAATCCATTAGTCCAGAAAAAAGATCAGCTATAAGTTTTGGTTGATTACATCGAATCCATCTGAATCTTTCTTCTTCAATTGCCATGTAAGAGTCAAGTATATATTGCTCAAAAAGTCTACCAGATTGAAGTAAAGTCATGTCTTCATGTAATCTTTGTTGAATTCTGAAATAATAATATTGTCTCATAGTTAATTTTTCCCTTTTGTAAGATTTACCAGATTTTGGACATAAAGGTATGTCCAACCTATATCCATCTTCACCATAAGGATGTATCAAGGGATATGTCATAGGCATGAAAGTTGGATGCAAATCTGAGATTCGCTGGAGACCTTTTGTCTTATGTTCAACTATGACATCTCTTTCAAAATTTTCACCATCTTTGTCACCAACTACTAAGGCCGCAATTTCAGAGACTGTGGGCAAATTATATTGTCGATCATCTTGTGTTCTATTGGCACAAAGCCGTAGACGAAAAATTAATTCAGAATTTTCTTTATATTGATCTCTCGCCATTCTAAAAGATTTTACCAAAATGTTATTGTCATCTAACATTTTAGATAAGTCTTCAACAATTTGTGGATTTATATCATTGTGCACAATTTTTTTTTGCACAGATGCAATCCTATTTGTAACCTCATGATCAGTGTCATATGTTGAGTCAAAGTTTCAAAGACATATGAAATTATATTTTGATGAAACAAATCTCAAAAGATTAAAATGCTAAAAAAGTCCAAGAAAAAGAGATAACTTTATGCACAAATTTTGATTACATAATTTACTATGAAATGATTAGATTTTGGATGAATATTTGTAGTGAATTTGTAGAGAATTCTGTTAACTTTCCATGGACTCCAAAATCATCTAATTTGGATAACTGTGCAGAAAGTTATGATCAAAAGAGTGCAGGTCGGTCAACCTGCTGGTTGACACAAAGAAGGTCGGTCGATAGTCCTGTCGATCAAATGAAGATGCCGGTCGACCGATCCAGAACCGGTTGACGTCGAAACTATACCGGTCGACAGTCCGGTCTAAGCACCAGTCGACCGATCACCTCAATGGCTATAAATCAAAACTACGAGACTGTACCGGTCGAGACATCGATCGATAGTCCGGTCAACCGACCAGCTGCGGTAACTGGAGAAATGGTGCAATGGTCACATAGACCGATCGACCGGTCCAGAATTTCGGTCGACCGGCCTCCGAGTCAAATGAACACTAACGGTCAAATTTGAAGGAGGAATTTGTGGAATGATTTCTGGACGAATTTTCCACACATTGAAGACTATAAAAGGAGTGCCAAAGCTAGAGGCAGAGTCACCCATTCACTCATTGAAGAAAAACTTCAAGTTATCAAAGAGAGATCATTTCTTGAAGTTTTCATTTTATAGCTTTTTCATTCCTTCTCTCTTCTTCTCCTGTGAGCTTAGAATTGTAAAAGAGAGAAACATTATTGTTCAGAAAATTAGAGAGAGCTCCTGTGTAAAAGAGGTTCAAAATCTTACCTCTTGAGTGAGAGAAATAGATTAGCTTCCTAGGATGAGAGGTTGCCTTGCCTCTCGAAACGGAGAAAGAGGCGATGGTGTAAAGGGTTTTCTTCCTTGTCCCATTTGGAATAAAGGAAGTGTTAGTGGAATCTCCGGTGGTCTTGAAGTCGAGAAGTCAGAGCGGGGATGTAGGCCAAGGTGTGGCCGAACCTCGTCAACAAACCACCGTATCCATTTGAGTTTGATTTTCTCTCTCTCTCTCCCCCCATTCATATTGAATTTATGATCTGAATTATAAAGGATTTACGAATCGGTTTTGTGCTTCCGCGACGGTTTTTATGAAATTGACATTTTCAATAGAACACCAATTCACCTCCCCCCTTCTTGGTGCCCTTTGGGATCTTACATCATAGATATAAAGCTGTGCAAAATTTGGCTTTTTTCCAACCACCGGTAATAAAGAACCAATGTGATGATAATTTTGTCCAATCATTCTAAATACAGAAGGTCCTGTCCTTTGATTTTGAGGAATATCAATTTTTCACTCATTGATGTCAAAGCAAACATAGAGTTGTATATTCGTATATTTTTTCGAAATTTCATCCCATTAATTCCAGAATCTTGACTAAGGAGATGTTTTGAAATGGATGAGGTTCTTTAATTAAAGGTATTTGCACACAACCTTCTAAACAACATAATGAGAACTTTGGATTTGATACATTTCTGTTTTTACATGTTCTTTCTTCATACCACAATAGAGCACCACAATATTGGCATGTGTATGTAGGAGGTCCAAAATTTCAAACCATTTTAAGAGTATCTGTACAAACATAAATATTTATATTTAATAAATGTGTCCTACTTAATATATATAATAAATGCTTTAAACTTATACTTGTGAAGAAAAAAATTATAAAATAACATTTTGAGAATAGTATGCCACCTGACACTTTGACTTATTTGGTTTTCTTCCTGAACATTATGCATCATGTTTGAGGAAGATTGTGCTTTGCCATGTCCTTAATTGGAAAAAAATACTTATGTCATGAATCATACAACCTTTACATATAACATAATTTTAAGCAATATATAATGATTGTTAAAGGAGGGAATAAGTCGTATATTATGTTACGAAAGATACCTACATTATTCACTTTTTTGTTTCTTTTTCTAAAAGTCTCATTATTTCTTAAAGTTTTCCCATTGTTTGTCAGATTTACCCATTCTCTTTCTTGCTGAAAAATATATTCACCTAAACAACAAATAAATACAATTAATAATTAAGAATTTATATGAGATGGTAAATAAATGAGGAATTGAGTTCCTACATGTGAGTTAAAAATAACAAAGATAATGTGGGCAATATAAATATAGTTAATTTTCATTTGGAATATGCTAAATAGTAATGAATAATAAAATATGTATTAAAAATAATAGAATACATATTAGTGATATCATTATGTATTTGAAAGTAATTATTTTTATGATAAATAAAAATATAATACACCCTATTTTATATAAAATGTCCTTATGTCATGAAATATACTATATATATATAGTATAATTAATGAAAGGAATGACTCATATTGTATTAAGACAAATATGTATATATGTGGATTTAATATCATAAAAAAATAAGAGAAATTAAATTATATATAGCTACACAAAATTCATATCAATTTATTTTAATACTTGCATTTAAGGAATAAAAAAAATAAAAAATGACATCAAAATTAAATTATAAAACTAAGAAAGAAATGTAGATTAATTGAAATTTTTGTGTAAAGCAAAATACAGATTTCAAGTGAAAAAAGTAAGAGGTGGCTTACCATGCGGGGGCATTGAATTATTTATTATGCACTTGTCATTAAAATTTAGTGATTGTCTTGATCTTTTTATGCATTGTTGTATAAGCAAATGCATTTTATTTGTACCATCTCTATATTTCTTTTGTATTCTTGCAATCCTTCGCTTTAATCTAGCAAAAGCGCATATTTCTGCCTTCAAAAGTACACCTTCATGAGAATTTAGACCTTGTTGTTGAATAAGATAATATCTATGTAGCTTCCTCTTAATATATCTTCTTTGTTGATAGAGAGCTGCAATTTCTTTATTAAAGCTTGAATATTCAGGATGAATATATGCATATCCCACTAGATTTTTCATTAAATCATATATGACACTCATTGTGTTGTTCAAGCTGTGCCCAAATAATATAACAGTGAAGAGTATCGATTTCCTGCAATAAATTGAAATCATTAAAATTTGATAATAAATAAAAGTAACAATGATAAAATGACTCAAATAATGACCTTCAAAATTAATAAGCTATGCAATTATTATTATATAAATATATTTATTTTCCAACATATAATAAGTTTATATTAGTTAGATGACTTTTTCTTACTTCATGTGATGTCCTATTTTGGAAGGAGAAAAAGAAGCATAATATTATTTTTTCAAATTTGTTAAAAATATTTATATTTCCAGTTAAATAAATAAAATGAAAAAAATACTGAAGATAAATAAATATTATTTCCTCTTGTATTATACAAGAAAAATAAAAAATGTTAAATATTATTATATCTATATATTTATTTTCCAACATATTAGAAGTTTACGGTAGTTATTTGACTTTTTTATTAATTCATGTAATGTCATATTTTGCAGGGAGAAAATGAAGCATAATATAATGTTACAAAATTTGATAACATATATTTATCTTGGAAGGTAATTAACTAAAATAAAATATGTTAATATTAGAAGTTTACATTATTTATTTGACTTATTATTAATTCATTTAATGGCCTATTTTGGAGGGAGAAAAAAAAGCATAATATAATATTATAAAATATGATAATAAATATTTATCTTGGCAGGTAATGAAATAAAATGAAAATGTTAATATTAGAAGTTACATTAGTTATTTGAGCTTATATTAATTGACGTAATGCTCTATTTTGGAAGGAGAAAAAGAAGCATAATATAATGTTATAAAATTTCATAATAAATATATTTGTTGGCCGATAATTGAATAAAATGAAAATTGTTAAAAATAAAGAAATGTTACTACCTCTCATATTATACAAGAACAGTAAAAAATGGTGAATAAAAGGCTAAATGTACTAGTTTAGAAATAACTAATGACAAATAAATATTTCTAAAAAATTATAATATCATAAGAAGGAAAAAATAAAATACATGATTTTGTTTGCTGACAAGAGGTTTCGAAATAAGCAGTGGGAAAGAAAGAAAAGAGAAAGAGGAGGCACGTTTTAAGTGCATGCATGACAAATTGGTTTACTTAATTTACATGGTTACATAATGTAAATTTACTAAATCAAACAATTATCATGAATGGTACTTTCTAAAATAAAGAAAATGCGATGAACCTTATGTATGATATATTGTTATTTTTTATGTCATTTTTTAATGATTAATTTAATTAATAATGTATTTTGCAAGCGCACATAAAAAATTGTTAAAATATAAATTGTAAAAATTATTTTACTCATATATTAAAAATTACTAATTATATGATTCTTATATTTCCATGAGTGAATTAATGATATAAAAATGACTACATAAATTATGAAATGATCTTTTTACTCCATAGCATTTTTATCCAACGGATTAGTTTCAATTAGGAAATAATAATCGGTCCATATTCAATTAGAAAAAATAATTCTTGTTAGGAATGTGAGGTTGTCCTCTAAACAAAATAAAGTTTTACAAAAATGATGCAATATAAGAAATATAAATGATACACATACATACCAGTGTTGTTCAACCAAACTCAATGTTTAAGAAATCCAAGATGTGAGCAACAATGTTAAAACCAATATAATATTAGGCTTGAGGACTTTTATGATAGCTTGTGCATTTTTAAGCCTTGCACCATGAACTTATGACAAAAAAATAGCGTATCAGTACAAATTTTTTAGAGAATGAAAAAAAGAAATGTTAACAATAAAGCAGTCTAAATGTATTTATTACCTATGAATCACCATCTCATACACAATATATTTTGGTCTCTAAAAATCAACAAATTCTTCTATAAATTTCCATAAATTAGACTCAATGAGACGACAAGAGATTGATAAAGGAATCTTAGAGATTCGTCCACATACAATGACGCCTTGGCATGAAGTATGTAATGAAGTGATGGCGTGAGGGTGGAGGGCAGCAAGAGAAAACCAAATATAATACATGAGCATATATTATTATAACATCCTCATTTAATATGTGTAGTTATAAAATAGAAAATTTTATTGTTATTTCATTTTATGGTTAGTTTGGATTGAAGTCTAGTAAAACGAATCTGGATAATGTTGTTATTCATAATCAAATAAGTTAGACCTATTTTAAATATTAAAATAAAGTATAACTGAATTTGCACTAATCAATAGGAATAGGTGGCAAGAGTAAGAAAAGAATAATTTGAATTTAAATCCAATCAACAATAGTAAAAGCAATCTTCTGTGATGATTTTATTTAACATAACGTAATTATAATACTATTAGTTAGGCAGTTATAGGGGAGTTAGCGTCAGGTTATGGAGGGAGTTAAAAGGGAATAAGTGATAAGTGAAGAGAGAGAAGAAGCTAATGAATGGGGGCTAGTTATGCAAGATAATGGTGATGTGTAGGTTTCATTTTTATAATAACACGATTTTAAATTTTAGTTATGGGGGAGTTAGCATTAGGTTGTGGAGGGAGTTAAAAGAGAATAAGTGATAAGGGAAGAGAGAATAAAATAATGAGTGGGGAGTTAATGATAAGATTTGTTATAATAAAGTGGGATAGTTAAAAGAAAATAAAATGGTGAGGAAAGACATAAGATTAGTTGTAATATACATAAATGATATTCATATGGATTTACTATTTTTATAATAAGAATAATAATAAATAATAATATTAGTTATAAAATATAATAAAATTAGTGGATGTAAGTTATAAATATAATACAAGTAGTGGATTAGTTGTTATAGACATTAGAGTACCAGATGGATTTACGGGTGTTATCCTAACATATGGATTAGTTGTTAGGCAGTTATAATACTATAGTAAAAGCAATCTTTTGTGATGAATTTATTTAACAAAACGTAATTATAAATTTTATCTTAGTCAAGGTAAGTTAATATTAATTTATGATAAAAATATAAATTTTATTTAATTTAAAATTGCGCTGCATAATGGATTTGCGTACTTAAGTTTAAGGTACATACTTTAAATGTCATTATTTACAAATATGGTGGTTATGGTATCATTTGTTCATGTTAATTCATAAGCAAAATAATTTCAATTATAAGTATATAATAGACAATGTTATAAAAATATCATTTTAAATATTAGTATATATATAATTACTAATTAATGCAAAATTAATGATATAATAATTTTGGAAAAAAATTTTGTGTGATTAAGTAATTTCGTAATAAAATGATTTACACTTATATTTAAATATGTTATAAGACTCATTAAGCAATAAATTGCTTTATGAAAGAAAAAAATAATAATAATGAAATAAAAGAAACATATGAGATAATCATTTCAATATATATTTATGATATGCATTTATAAATAAGTTAATGATAAGATAAATTTAAACAATAACACCAACATAGAAAAAAATAGTCAAAAGAACATATAAGATGATATACATCTACAAATAAGTTCAACAGAAGATAAATTCAAACATTAACATTCGAGTTAACAAAAGTTTCGTCACAATTCTTTAGTTTTTTGACAGCTCATTCGAGTGGATCTTTATTCATCTCATCTTTCAATAACTTGCTATGTCCATCATCATCGTCCTGAATTGGGTAATATGAGAGAAACACATAGTAAGAAAAAATAAATTCGAAATAATTTTACTTTTTCTGTCGTCTCATTGTTGTCATGAATAATATAATGCTGATCATTATTCACAAACTTTCCCTGCAAAAAAATGATATAACAAACATTAATGAAGAAAAAATAATGAGTAAATTAATTAACCCATGAATAAGTAATCACCTTTTCTTTTGTTTTCAATACAAGTTCTGTTTCCAAATTTTCCTTGACCTCAAAATCTTGACAATTGTAAAATTCTCAAATGCCTTTTTCAAATTGTAATCATTAAATTTTAATTTGAAAATATATTCTTTTCCTTGAAGGGACTCAAGTTATGGAGGAATTGTAGCATCATTTGCAAATATAAAATAACTTATGAGCAGATGTATCTAGTAAATTTTCTGCTTCAGTATTAAACATGACAAATGTTGTTTTTCCTGTATCATCCCTCACATTAAGATGTATCTTGTAACTATGATAAAAAAAAAAGAGAGACAAAGTTAGGTAATAATAATGTAGTACAAAGCTTCTATTCATTTACAAAGCTGTCAAATTCTTACCGTACAATATGAAATTTGCATTCTTAGTTGCATGAATTGCAAATATGATATCCATCAAAGGGAATAACCTTTTTATTACATAAGTAACATGAAATGTAATACCATCCGAAATAGTCATCAATACTAATTATGCTGACCTTTGCGGTAATTAGATATTCCTACAAAGATGTTAAATTTTTTTAAAGAGAATAAGAATTAAACATATGTTCAATTATGTTAATAAAACATATAAGATATAATATTAATAATAAACATACCGTAATATCATTAGGCCATGTAGTTTTCAATAGTTCCTTAACAGTCATTCTATTTAAAAATATTTCTTCCTCAAAGGACATGTTACTAAAATTTGCTGATTTGATAATTACAATACCAATAGACTTTTGAGAAATTTTTTCAAGCAAAGAAATTATATAATAAGTTTTTATGTTGGCATAAACTTTAAAAGTTGTTGTAGAAGAAAACGTTACAGCGCCTGCTTTATGGAAAAAAATATAATAGTTGTAAAAATTTGATTAATAAGAGTATAATAGAAAAATATTCTAATAAATAATAAAATTTAATTACCTCAAAATGTTTTCACCAATACTAAAGTGACTACCACAATAAAAGGTCCATTTTTATTCTTATACAAGCTTGGATCAAAAGTGTCAATCAAGTCTCCACACAAAGTAATTTTTGTTGGAACATAACTGTACAATGAATTAGAAATATATAATTGTTAAGTTGCAATAAGAATGAATAAAATATCCAAAAGTAACACATATGATGTTATAAATGATATACTCACTAATATGTGATAATTTGAATGTCTCTTTTTTTACGTCCAGCTCCGAAGACTTCAATTTCTGCAAATCTTGAGAGGCATCCAATAACATCTACAAAGAACAAAAGGGAAATAAATTGGATTAGACAATCATAAAAGGAAAAAAATACAATTATGTTAAATCAAACCTGATAGTATTTTATTATTGTTAATGCGCGCTTCAGCCAATTCCTTTGTTATAAAATTGAATGCATTGATAGGAATATGTAAATGGTCATCTAGTTTCTTCACTATGGTTTTTGACAGAAAAATAATTCTTTTATCATTTTCTACTAGTTGAAACTCTATCAATGTAGGGGCAACTTGAAATGTTGTAATAAAAAATATATTTCCTTCAATCAATAAGTGCCTAAATCACCCAACTTGATTCTTACGGATTGAAGCATGCATCATATTTTTTTGTAATAAGATTGAAAAAGAAGATATGTTAATAATGAGAGTAAGAAATTGCCTTCTCATCAACTAAAATCATATCTAAGCTTATTAGCTCTCCATCTTATTTCAAAATTTTTGCTTCCCAAATTCTACAAATCCTAACTATAACTGACCAATATCTCTATCATTGCTAATATCACTAAGTAGTGAGTAATTCATTTTGATATGAGAAGGTCAGAGAATAAATTTGAAGAGAGGATGATCTTAAATAGAAAGAATGTATTATGTGAAATTAGTTAAATGTCTATAAATGAAATGTTTTTATAAAAGAAAATTTTTATTACCATTAGGTAGTGGGGTAGTGGGTTAGTTAACATGAATCTGTGTGGAATTTACCAAATGTATCATTTATTATGAAAAATATAATAGAAGATAATGGGGGAGTTAATATAAGGTGGTGGAGGGAGTAAAAAGAGAATAAGGTGGTGAGGGGAAATAGAGTGAAGAAGATAATTAGTGGGAAGTTAGTTAGGTAAGATAATGGGATGTGAGTATCATGATGTATATGTATGGTTTATAGATATAATAACACAAATGTAATTTAAATTTCAGTTATAGAGAATTTAGTATTAGTGGAGGGAAGAGAGAGAAGAAGATAATGAGTGGGGAGTTAGTTATGCAAGGTAATGGGAGGTGATTTTAATAACGGGTAGGTATGATTTATAGATATAATAACACGATTTTAAATTTTAGTTATGGGGGAGTTAGCATGAGCTTGTGGAGGGAGTTAAAATAGAATAAGTATGGAAAATATAATAGAAGATAATGGCATAGTTAATATAAGGTTGTTGAGGGAATAAAAATAGAATAAGGTGGTGAGGGGAAATAGAGTGAAGAAGATAATTAGTGGGGAGTTAGTTACGTAAGATAATGAGATGTGAGTATCATGATGTGTACGTGGGTTAGTTAGTGTTCTAATATTTATATTGCTAGTAAATAAATAAATGAAAAAGAAATATTAAGGATAAAAAATGTTATTTCCTCTCGTATTATACAAGAAAAATAAAAAATGGTATTAAAAGAGAACAAGTGATGAGGAAACAGAGAGAAGAAAATAATTAGTGGGAAGTTAGTTATATAAGATAATGGGATGTGAGTATCATGATGTATACGTATGGTTTATAGATATAATAACACAAATGTAATTTAAATTTTAGTTATAGGGAATTTAGTATTAGTGGAGGGAAGAGAGAGAAGAAAATAATGAGTGGGGAGTGAGTTATGCAAGGTAATGGGAGGTGATTTTAATAATAGGTAGGTATGAGTTATAGATATAATAACACGATTTAAATTTTAGTTATGGGGGAGTCAGCATGAGCTTGTGGAGGGAGTTAAAAGAGAATAAGTGTGAGGAGTTAGTTACGTAAGATAATGAAATGTCAGTATGATGATGTGTGCGTGGGTTAGTTAGTGTTCTAATATTTATATTGCCAGATAAATAAATAAATGAAAAAAAATATTAAGGATAAAAAAATGTTATTTCCTCTCGTATTATACAAGAAAAATAAAAAATGGTATTAAAAGAGAATAAGTGATGAAGGAAGAGAGATAATAAGTTAATGAGTGGGTAGTTAGTGATAAGAATATGATAAGATTTGTTATAATACTTAGTTAGTGTTCTAATATTTATATTGTCAGTTAAATAAATAAATGAAAAAATATTAAAGATAAATAAATGTTATTTCCCCTCGTATTATACAAGAAAAATAAAAATTGTTAAATATTATTTTCCAACATATTAGAAGTTTACAGTAGTTATTTGACTTTTTTTTTATTCACGTAATGTCATATTTTGGATGGAGAAAAAGAAGCATAATATAATGTTATAAAATGTGATATTAAATATTTATATTGGCAGATACTTAAATAAAATGAAAAATGTAATTATTAGAAGTTGCATTAGTTATTTGACTTTATATTAATTAAAGTAATGCTCAATTTTGGAGGGAGAAAAAGAAGCATAATAAATATATAATAAATAAAATGAAATGTTACAGTAATAAAATGAAGATCATCAATGTAGACTCAGTTGTAATACACATTGCTCAACATTATTATAGTGAAATAGACAAATAGATGAAGACATTTGATTTACTGCCTCCTTTAGAATAACGAAACATAAATACATTACCGACGGCCATGAAAAATGTTTTGGCGATGGCAGAGACCGATGCCGACCATGAAGTATGCCGATTGTAGTGATGTGCGATGTGAAGTTGATGCTACCGGTGGAGTAGGCCGACCATGAAGTATGCCGATAGCAGTGATGTGTCGAAAAAGTTTCTGGTGATGGCAGAGACCAATGCCGACCATGAAGTATGCCAATGGTAGTGATGTGCCAGTGATGCTGATGCCGACATGAAGTTGATGCTGCTGGTGGAGTAGGCCGTCCATAAAGTATGATGCTGATGCCGACACAAAGTTGGTGTTGTTGGTGGAGTAGGCCGTCCATAAAGTATGCCGATGATGTGCCGGTGATGATGATGATGATGCTGAGTAGGCGATAATAATGGGATAATAAATAAAGAGGGACCAAGGATGAAGTGATAATAGATGGTGATAGAGAGGAGGGTTGAGAGAAAAAGAAGTATGAAGTGATGATAGATGGTGATAGAGAGGAGGGTTGAGAGAATAGATAGGAAAGATATAGGTGGTTAGAATAAATAATAATTAAATAAAAAAACAAAAAAAAGATAAATAGCAAAGGAGGAAGGAGAAGACGTATGAAGCCTCAGGATTATATATATATATATATATACATTTCAAATTACATATTCTAATCACATTACACATTATACATTCTAATCAAATTTACATATACATTCTAATCACAATCTAATTACCCTGTGTCGACGAGATGGACGTTGGCGCGAGAGCTGGTGGAGGAGAGGAGGGGCATGAGGCGCTGGAGCAACTCTACAGGGAGCTAGAAGAAGCAATGCAGCAAGAGAGGAGGAGGCACTCGGCATGCTCAAGTCACTGTTGGCCAGGGTCATCACAACTCAGCCTCGACGATGGTGGTGAGCGTGGTGGCATTGGACAATCGTGGGAGGTGTGCTGCGAGTGTTCCCATGCCGCCCCCCACATCAAGGTCGATGAGGATCGGGACGACGCCGGTGGATTGGACAAGGTTGAGCAACTGCGGGAGGGGTAGGTTGAGGGCGGACTTGATAGAGAGGAAACAGGTTGGACTTGACCTTCTGGTCAAAGCCAAGGTCGGCAGGGAGGAGGGAGGCGACGACAACGGTAGCAAATGCATTGACTAGAGGGGAGGAGAAGGGGTTGGAGGGAATGGGGGAGGGAGGGATCTTGGGTGGGGTGAGGTCGAAGCAGCGGCGGCTGAGTCATCGGGGCAGAGGGCGAAGGGGATGGGGCGGTGGTGGTGGTGGCTGTAGCGCCCCGAGATATTTTCTCTGTCCGGAAGGCTATCTCGGCGACGCCACTCAATTCTATACCTTGAATTGACCAGTCAACAAACTGATTTACATAAATGAAAGATTAATTTACAATATTCTATTATAATATGCGAAAACTATTTATACCATATTCAATAACCTGTGGGTTAGGGCACACATCTATACAACAATGGACCCTATATCCATGTACATGTACCCGTTAGAGGAGCCACTAATCATCTCACTATCGCCATCATCATCTGTATGAATCCAAATACAGAGGCAAAACCCAATGAGATAACTCAGTACATAGGGTCACCCATAATATCTATATGAATTATGAGCAATATCAATATCAATACTACCAATAAACAATTATCCATAACAATTTATAATTGGTCAGAATCGATAACATTTAACGATAATCAATAAATAATAAATAATTTGACCAATCATAGTCATTATCCATATCATCAATTATTGATGACCAATATCCAATTCAAGTCGATTCAATTATATTAAATCAATTACCAATTGGCCATAGGCCAGTGAAGGCCACAATAACAATTATCAATTCTATTCTATTAACAATTTATCAATTTATCTATCAGACACAAAAGCCGTAATTTATTATCCATCAACTATAAAGGCGCGATTCAATTATCCATCAGTCACAAAGGCGAAATCAATAATTTATCAACCTCTAGGACAAAATCAATTGTCCATCAACCACTCGGGTGCAGTTCAATTAACAATTTTACTTTCAATTCAATTCAATTATCAATTTAATCTTTGGAGTTACGTTCAACCCTTTTGGACGCAATACGATAGCTTTTTATTATTAGGGAACACCATGCCACTTCAATCAATAAGTTTGGGCATGATGAGGGATGAAGGACCACACCCAAGACAGTTATAGTTTTCACGCTTTCTGCTCAATTCAATCCAATTATCCATCAGTCTGAAGACGTAATTAGTCCAAAGGCCCTATGAACCCGAAGGTACAATTAGCCCGAAGGTCCTATCAACCCGAAGGTGAAATTAGCCCGAAGGCCCTATCAAACCGAAGGTGCAATATTAACCTGAAGACCCAATCAGCTCTACGACGCAATATTAGACCGAAGACCCTATCAACTTGAAGGCGCAGTTAGCCCAAAGGCCCAATCAATCCCATTGGCAATTAGTAGATATGTGCCCAATAATTTTTAATTTTTATCTCAATTACCTAAGTTCTTTAACAATTATCTTAGGCTAAATATGACCCAATCAGAAAATCACTATATCAATATGTTAATCAATGATATGATCAAATATGATGACGATCAATCAGATACGATAACAATTTGATCAGAATCAATCAATAATAAAGTAAATAGATCAATTCCGTATATCAATATCATGATTGAATGTAATGATAATGATAATCAATATGATGGCAGTATGATAAGGTATGATCGTACTAAAATCAGAGATGTTAATCAAATGATCTATAATGATTAACAATCTTAACTATCCAATAAACTATAAATCAATTCATAAAAATATATTTTTTATTCCAGAACCTGATCTCGTCGATCATTACCCAGATTGTGTTAAATGAAACACGGGCCGTGTCAGACAAAACTTGAGCCGGATTTTGTCACCGTCAAGAATTGTGTTTCCAACACAATTTTTGATAGTCCTATCTATGTCATTCAATATTCAATCGATGCAAACAATATATAATCTATGTATAACGGAGAAGAGTCATGAAGTCCATGTCATATGGGAATCGATAACATGGGAATCCCCCTACGTACCTCAAGCTGGTTGAAAAATTAACTTTATTTCTCGTCATCGTACAAACGTCAAATTTTGACCAACAATTACTTCTCGTCCTTTTTCTCTCTATATTTTTTCCCCTAGTTGACAAATTCAATAAATATATTATCTTATCGAAAAATATGATAAACAAACATAAATTATTTTTTCTTTCTTTTTAACGGGCTCAAAATGTCTTATCATTTTTTTCCCTCACGTGTTACTTTTCTGTTGATGCCAAATTCATGCAATGCTTCTCTCTCTCTTCATGCCTTCCTCTCTCTCCACGTTAACCCCTTTTCTCTTCCATCACTTGCACGTTTTTTTTTCTTTTTCTTCTTTCTTTTTTCGTTTTTTTCCAATTCCTCTTGCGCCCGAGAGACCTTTTCCTTTTACTCGTTTCTCTCACCTTCTTTCAGTGTCCCCAAAAAACTCATTACATTTTTTTGTCATATCATTTTTTCTCTCTCCATGACGTCGGCAGAAACCTTGCGCTCCAGATTATTTATTTCTTCGTTAGCGTCCGTCTTTGGTTTTTTTTTGCATTGGCGCAAACGAGCAATTCGATTGTCCAATATAATAATGACTACAAGTAATAAACTCATGGATTCCTCAAAACGTACCTTGTAGTGTGCCAGTCAATATCTTGTCAACCCCTCACTTGGCGTCGCCGGAGAAGAACGTCCGTCGTCATGCCGGTTGCACGCAAGAAAAGAAGAAAAATAATTTTCATGCCAATATAATATGGCTGACCCTAATATCTTTATTTATAGATGCCACAATCCTAATTAAACTCTATCTTTTATAATCCAACTCCAATTTAATCCCTTAATTAATCTCTTTAACTAATTCATATTTATTCTAATAATTGAATAAATAAGTTCTGAAATTAATTAAATAATCTCATCCCTAATCTCAATTTAATTATTGATTTCTACTCTCAATAGAATTTAATTTTCTTTTAATCCATCAAACCCTTGATAAAATCGTGGGGTGTTATGGTGGCGGTCGCGAAAGAGGAGGGGTAGAAAGAGAGGATGTAGGTGGCGGCCATGGCATGCAACAGTAGAAGGATTAGAAGAGGGAAAGAGATCGGTGGGCGGTGAACGTGCGCTACAAAGCGTTGGATTAAAAGAAAGGAGAGTTATGATTCGTTATCCAATGAGCACACAGATCACCAATTAGCTGCTCAAACATTTGTGCCGTGATAATTTAATTGTGAGATATAATTAATTATAAAGTATACCGAATAGCGTCACATGTTAGCAACTTCAAGGTTGTGACATTAAGATAGAAATAGCGTCGCATATTCCAGATGCTAAATTAGCATCACAAAGATGAGATGCCATTATGATGCTATTTTACACGGTGCAAGAGTGGTGTCACAATTTATCAACACAATTATGAGGTGACGGTGATGCTAGGAAGGATGCATCACTATTGTGACACTGAGATGGCGCCAAAGTAATTGATTGAATGTATATGTATACGCATACATGTAGAATATATATATATATATATATATATATGTGTGTGTGTGTGTGTGTATACGTAGATATGTATGTATAAATGTATATAAGTATTAATGTGAATGTGTATGTATATATGTATGTATGTCGATATATAGTTTATATATATGTATATATGTATTTGAGGGTTGGACCAATCGGGTCGGATTACTTGACCACCATTTTTTTTATTTTTTCTTGCTTTTTTATTATTTAACATAAAAATATTATGTATAATTATTTAAAAAGCATAAAATATTTTTTAAGCATTTACATATTATTTTACACATTTAAAACATTTATTTTAACATATTTTTTACTTTTTTATATAAAATATAAGATAAAAACTAAAAAAATAAAAAAAATTGGGTTTACGGGATAGGTCGGGTCGAGCGTACCCGACTTGACCCAAGGTCGGGTCGAGGTCGGATCGGATCAAGCTGACCCAAATTGGGGTCATCGAGTTCGCGAGTCGACCCAACCCGTTGAACACCCCTAATTCAACTCGATGGTCCTAGTGGCACTCATAATGGCATCAAGATGAGTGATGCATGCAAAATATAATATATTTTATTTTACTATTTTAATTAATTTTTTTGTAATTTGATCGTTGCCTGCATCATTCTAAATATATTTTAGTCATAATACCGAATTTATTGATTCTATGTATGAATTCTCGAAGTGTTATAATTATGGGCAAATTAACTTCATTATTTTCACTAATTGGCAGGAAAAAGGATAATTGTCGTCCCAAATGAAAATGCAAAAGAATTATACCACTTCAAGCTTCCATTGTAAGGAAACAAACTCATCTGCTCATTAGATTGGAGTGAAGCCGAGATTATATTGGAGTGAAATTTACGAGAACAAATTCATCAAGGATAAGGGGACACATTCCTCAAGGAGTGAAATCTAAGGAGTGAAATTTAAGAGGCCAAACTCCTAAGGGACCAAATCCATCAAGAAAATTCATATTGGGCACAAAACACTTGTTGAGCCATAATTACTTTGATTATTGGGAGCCAAACTCGTATGATTTTCATCGTATTAGGGGCAAAACATATTCCCTTGACCAAATACCGTGCCAAAAGATTTTAATTCCATGGGTGCTAACAGTTAATCTTGGGGGTAAAAACTTATCTTGGGAGTAAAAAGTTAATCTTAGGGGTAAAAACTTATCTTGGAGGTAAAAACTTATCTTGAGAGTAAATGCAATTGGTTTTATCATCGATGACACTCTTGTCACCACAAGGTACCGACCGAGAACTCCAACAAGAGGGCGCCAAGTAGGGGTGTCCGAACCCAATCCGATGAGGGTTCGGGTCGGGTACGGGTTGGGAAATCCCAACCCAAGTCAACCCGACCCGACCCGATGACCCGACTTTTATTATTATTTTTTAATTTTTTACTTATTTTTAATCTTATAGTTGATTTAAAATGGGAAAAATATTAAAATAAAATATTTTAATTATGAAAATAATGCTCAAATATTCAAAAAAGCATATTTTATATTTTATAATAATTATTATATTTTTATGTTAAAATAAATATAAAAAGTAAGACAAAAAATTTTAAAAAAATGGTGCCAACCCGACCCGAACGGGTCGGATTTTCTGCCCCCAAGGGGCTTGCCCCAACCCGACCTGACCAAATTTGGTCGGGTCGCGTCAGATTTGTTCACGGGTCGGGTCAACCCGACCTGTGAACACCCCTAGCGCCAAGTAGATGACTAACAATATTTTATCACCTAAGAATTTTTATTGGCCAATAAGTTTCGAATTTAAAGTTGACCGTACTAATGCTCGTGATCAGATTTGAAAGACGTCTGCACCTATAAATATATGGAGAGACCACTATCTCAATTGGTGCTTTGAACTTTGGTTTTCTTCTATGGTGTGTCGAGAATATGCAAGCTCCGACCGAGAACAAGACAGAGTTGGACGACCGATCCAGATGCTCCAACGACATTGGAGTGATTTATTCTTAGTGTAAATCTTTCAATTACTATTATTTTGTTATTATCTCTCTGCAATTCTAGGATGAACTCCATATTTTTAGTTATTTTATTTTAAGAGATTATTATCGAAGGAAAATTATGTGAACCCTTATATTATTATTGAATTTCTTTTGATCACTTTTTAATTGTGTTTTGATGTTTTTGTAGTTATTTGAATTTTTGAGTTAAGTAATTACAAGTTTATGCACTACTTGATTTCAAATTTTATTTAGTTAAATTAAATGATTTATTGTGAATTTAAAAATTGACATAGGTCTAATAACTAGTATGTGGAGAATTAGATCAGTGTGGTCTGATAATCTATATCAGTTTTTGGAGTGATTAATAGTTTATAATTTTCATATTAATGCATCTTAATTTTAATCTCATCTGCATGAATACTAGTTTGTGGGACTTCAGTTTTGATTAAATTTAAGATAGTTTGATTTGCTTGATTAAATAATAGAATTACCAGTTTGTGGAATCTGTGATTTTAATCTTGAAAATTAATAATTTAGGAAAATTCCTAATGCATCTTAAGAACTTTAATTTATCTTTTCTAGTTCACATATTTATTCTTAATTTATTATCATCCTAAGACCTAACTTCAATATCATTATCTTATCTTATTATTATCTTATTTTTAATATCTATTTTATATTTAGAAAACTTATCTTCGAAACATATGTTTTTTCTCTCTTATTAATTTATAAAATCAAACATTAAATTAATAATATTCCTCGTGGGCGACACTCTTTACTCCTATTTACTATATTACTTGAGCGACTAGTGCACTTGCTAGCGATTTTATTTTGCTACATCATTTTACGCATCAATGAGACATGCCTTGTTCATTATCTCATCAAGGCACTACCTAGGCATGACCGTTCATATAAAAAGTAAAAGGAAATTCTCATCGCTAAAGAGTTATAAATTCCTTTAAGTGTTGAATGCATAATATAATAGTTAACTCATATCTAGCAGCACATACAGAAATGTGGGATTCTCCATTGGTTACAACTGCAATTGCTAATATGGTCATATCTAGCATATTTGCTCTTGTTGGTTCGTCGCGAGAAACCATCGAATAAGACTAAAGTTCATCGTCGGACAGAACTACTCCTATCAATTTGCCGTGGGATCGAAGCCATCAGACATATCGCCTTTGTCAAAAGTCACCGGGCATATCTGATCTTGCTGGTTCATTGTGAGAAGCCGTCGAACAAAGTTGAAGCTCATCGTCGGACAGATTTGCTCCTACCAGTTTGTCGTGGGAAGCCGCTGGACGGATGTAACGCCCCAAAAGTTCGACCCGTCATGTGACGCGATCTCCTCTCGTGCGCTACCCTATTCTTGTCTTCACTTTGACTCTTTTGTTGACCCAAATGGTCAAGAAAAGTGACACGTAAGCGGAAGACTTATCAATAAAATAATACAATAATGAAGGGAGAATGCGGAAGCAAAAAGGGATAAAATACGACAAACTGTCTCGATATAAAGCATAGTGCGGAAGCAAAAACATACGTCTCATAGTTTCATGTCTGAAGTAGTAAAAGTAAAAGTATGAGTACTAAATATAAAAACGACGACGGTCAAACATGACCTGATAAGACCCATCCAGATAGATATACCATCTAACATAACGGATGAACATATGACTCATACTAGACATGACCATAACCATACGCACATGCCACCTAGAGTGAAGTCTCCGCGCACACACCATCACGTCACGAGTAACCATCATGTACCTATGGGGATCACACAGGAGAGCAAGCTCAACCGTTAGCATAAAGTTAAGTGTGAGTTCATATAGGTCATACGATAATTCCATCAAAATAAGCATGGAGTAAAATGTATAAATCGTATACGATGAAAAATGGATCAATGTAAAAAATCAATAAAGCATTATGTGCACTTGCTCATTATTCATGTTCTTTCATTCATTTGGGACCATTCGTTCATTCATACTTTCATTCTTTGGTTCATTCAATCTTTCATTCATTCATCCTTTCATTCTTTCTTTCTTTAGTTCTTTCTTTCATTCTTTCATTTATTCTTTCATTCATTCATTCTTTCATTCTTTCTTTCTTTCATTCTTTTGAAAGAGCTCTTCATTCTTTTAGGGAATACCATTGTCTGCATTCATAGTACTGGCCAGCCCTGTCGTGCCGGGATGACCTTGTACCAAGAGGAAGCATCTGTAAGAGAAATTCTCATCTATATAGGACAAATGGTAGCCCGTGAGGAAGTGTCTTGCTAAGGGCTCGCTTAACTCCCTTCATCATAGTGGACATTTCTTTCAATCCAAAGATCGATCAAGGTCGTATAGAGCATAGCTCCGAATCATGTGAACTTATCTTCCATCCCGTAGATTGGTCAAGACCGTATGAAGTAAAGCTTTGAATCTTTAAGTTCATTTCATTCTTCTTTAAGTTCATTTCATTCTTTAACAAATTCATTGGACAGAAGCTTTATAAATCAGAGGAGTTCGATTTGAGTCATGTTCTCTTCTGTCCACATAATAGTCGACAATTAGTAAAACGGTCATCCGTTATAAGTCACATAATGGTCGACCATTAGTAAAACGATCGCCCGTTGTAAGTCACAATCAGCGGTCGTCAGATAGGAGGAAACGGACTTCCGTTTATCAATATTTCGATCGACCGAAAGGGTAACGGTCAACCGTTTGATGTTCATTCCTTGTTCATTTCATAATCATACTTTCGGTCGACCTTGAGGGGATTCGGTCGTCCGTTATGAACAGTGTCATCTTCTCCGTCGACGATCGATCGAATTTTTCCATCGACGGTCGAAAGTTATTCTGGTGAGGAGACCCAGAACGGTCAACCATTTATGATATCGGTCGCCCGATTGGTCATGTCGTCATTGTCAAGTCTCGACATTTTCTAGTTCGGTCGTCCGAAAGGATTTTGGGCTTCCATTTTGATCTATAACAGTCGCCCGTTATAGCTGTGATAGCACTTGCCGAACTGAATTGGAAGCCCAAAATGGTATCGGTCGACCATTTTCGTTCGACAGAATGCAAAATCCCTAAGTTATCAATCAAATTTTCACTACAACAATCCTAAACATCAAATCCGATTTAAGCCGCCGCACCATGAACTAGAGCCCAAAGCTATGATCAAAACCCATGCCATACATGTTATTCTTGATCGGGTCTCATAGATTGGCACAAACTCTTCCAAGCCTTTGAGCAGATCCTTGGCAGTCCATTCCACTGTTTTACCATGTTTTGATCTGCCCTTTTGACAAGTAAAAAGAATTAAGAAAGAACGCCATGAATACCTATGGTTCCGAAAACATGCAAAATCAGAGTCGAAAATATTATCTTTGAAGTCATAATCGGAAATATTCTTAAGCAAAATCCTACCATATACAACCATATACAACCATATACAACTACATTCTACAATTCAATTTCGATGTAGAGCTCACTTAAGAAAATGTACCCAAATTGCACAAATCTGAAGCACATAACACACACATTTAGATCTCCTTAACATTTATCACGCCTCAGAAGACATATTCAGATCATAAATCTCATACTTAACATTTCATTTACATCATTTCTCTTCACAAGAAAAACATGTCGACTACTTATCTTTAAACATGCAATGGTTTTCAAAATCATTCTAAGTCTTAATCAACATCACTATCATCTACTAGGCATGTAACAGATCATCTATCAACTATTTCTATTGTTCTAACACATTAATCATTCATCGTATGGTTCGATCATGGAATTATGTAAAAATCATTCGACTATAGCCATGAATCAAATGAAAACTGATGAAGATCATCACAATAGTTCTAAAGCATGTTCTCTACCTAATCTAGCATGCAGTTCTAACTCTAATCTATCCTTAAACATGCAAATCCCTCTGGAAATCAATCCATGACCTAGATCCTGGACAACACACCTCTATGCCTAAGCTTTTCCGATTTGTCGTGCAAAGGTTCGTCCTCAGGTTGCCTACCACTGTCCGCCGTTGTCTCCTGCGTCATTCGTGCCAGAAAACATTGCGGAGTGCCTCCCTCTGTCGCTGCCTGTGCGTGTCGTTGGAGGGAGAACAAAGACCGAGTGAGTGAGGGATAAGAGGGAAAACGTGAGAAGGAGAGAAAGCATGGGGTTTTATGGTGATGCATCTACCCCTTGCTCTCCCAATGCCGTGGCTGGACAGAGTAATGAAGAGGGGAGAGGAAGAGGGAGAGTGAAATGAAGAAGAGGGAGAGGAAAGGGGCTCAGCCGTTTCCTCTTCAACTTCTTTTTTTTGTAACAGTGGGCGTTACAACAAATCACCTCCGTCGGAAGTCATCGAGCAGATCTGCTCTTGCTGGTCCATCGCGGACAGTCGCCGAACAAAATTAAAGCTTGTCGTTGGATAGATTTGCTCCTATCGGTTCGATGTGCAGATCTCCTCCGTCGGAAGTCGCCGGACAGAACTGCTCTTGTTGGTTCATCGCGGGAAGTTGGCGAACAAATTTGAAACTCATTGTCGGACAGATCTGATCCTTCCGAATCATCGTGGGAAATCATCGAACAAAACCAAAGAGTTGGGCTGTCGCCAGAAAGATCGATCTACTCATTTTGGAGGAATGGACTCAGATGTGCTTTGAGCCCTAGCTGTTGGTGGCAAAGACATGGAGAGAAAAGAATTTGGGTTTTGTTGTGGAGAGGGGATGAGTGGTAAAATATCAGCCTCACGTTTTAATCTGACGGACAACCCAAAAATTGCCATTGTGATATTAGCAGTTTGGGGTGCAATGAAGATCCATCCACAAATAAAAAAATATACGATCCATATTTAGTGGCCCTTTAGTGAGGCCAAAAGTACTGGCCTCAGTAAACCTTTTCCTTTATTTAATGTTTTTTATTAATGCATCAAGAAAAGAATATAAGTAATTGTAGAAAGATAAATATATATTATATTATAAATATTATTAATAAAATATTAAATTTAATTACAGATAGGCCTAACATTTGGAATTATCGATGGATTTACATCCATATGTAATTTCGAAGGCTAAACTCGTCGATAAATTTAAGAATAAAATATTAAATATATACTTATATTATATTCCATGTATATTATTATAAATATAATTACCGGCGGATCTAGCCTTCGGAATTACCGAGAATTTGAATCTCTCGATAATTTCGAAGACTAGACCCATCGATAAATTTAATAATAAAATAATTAATATATACTTATATTATATTACATATATATTATTATAAATATAATTATCGAGTCTGGCCTTCGAAATTATTGACGAATTTAAATTTCTCAGTAATTCCGAATGCTCGACGGTTATTTGTCGTCCATAGTAGTAGAGGACTATTTGGGCCACGGTATTTCGGAAGGGTTTTCCTATTCATCGCAAATGCCATCGAAAAATACGAAGGATTCGTGCCGTCGAAAAATGTCCGTAGCAAATTGATAATTTTCTTGTAGCATATTTCGTTAAAGTGATACAAGCAATAATAATGAATAGTGAAAAAATAAATAACTTTATTTATTATCTTAATCATTTAAATATCTCAGTTATTATTTAAATAGGTTCAAGGTTGTAAAACCTTTCCCGATTACTCAATTGAATTTCTAATAGGTTCTTTTTTTAAGGAAAAAAAGTATGGACATAGTAACCTTTGATCTTGTCCTCTGTCTCTGATAGCTTAAAAGTAGTTTACCTCTATGAGATTACTGTTTGGAATGCATAATAGTTCTTTTTTTTCTTAGCAATGATTTCTCTAATTGTGACAGTCTACATAAAAATTTGATGGTGAATATTTTGTAGAATTTTTTGAGAAAGTCATTCGTAACTTTCAAGCCCTTTGTTGGACAATCAGTTATCTTTTATTATTTTTTATTTTAAATTTATTAATATGTAAGCTAAATAAAATTATCTTCTTATTATTTTATATTAATTAGTTGATAGTTCCATGACCATACACTCTTCAAATTGTCAAGTCTCCGCTTTCAGCATGCCTCGATTCCTTCTCCAAGGTCTTATTTGATATTTGAGTTCAATATAAATTTTATTATTTTATGTTAATTTATTGCATCTGATTCCATCATCCGGGTTAACCTTATTTTCTGGTCCAGAATTTTACAGTATTAATTAGACTCCAAAACATGGAATCAGGCCAAGGATCTTGAACCATACCAGCGCCCACTATGGTCGTGGAGAGGTTGAACACAGGCGCCGGAGAGAGAAGAAAGAGGGAGACATTGAATAATGGAAAAAAAAAGTGAGGATGGAGGAGACGTTGCAGAATAAAAAAATGGAGAAGATATTTGCAAACTCCAACAGATTGGAAAGAAAAATGAAAGAAAGGTAGACTTGTGTGTGCGTGAGAGAGAAAGAGGAGGAGAAGGTGTGGCAGATGGGTGACAGCAGATGAAATGCTAGCGCAATAGAAATAAAAACCGAGATGAGAGCTAAGTTTCTTTTCCACTGAATTTAGTCATTTTCCTCTGAATAATAAACAGAATTTGTTTTACCCAAACGTTAATTTTGACAAACTTTCATGGCAGGAACATAACCAATCGAAAGGACGTTTTACGACGGATTGAGGTGCAAGTGTACGTCCTATTGCAATCATATGAATTCAATAATTAGAAGTGTACTGCCAAGACTGTACTACAATTTGTCTTTGTACTGCACTTTCTTTCCTCTGTTCTTTATTTTTTGTACATATATATAAGACATTTGAAGTATCGATTTTAACTAACTCTAAAAATTAGAATTGAGAAGAGTGTAGACTCTCTTTCTCTTCTCCACCTCTCGTCTTTCATGTTGATGTGAACCTGTGATATCTTTTTCCTTTTTTTCCCAATTGTTCATCAAATTTTGACATGGTATCAGAGTACACAAAGTTCTGCTGAACAAAGATTTAGATGCTGATTACTGAAGAGCTCAATTCATATGGTTAGTCTTCTGTTTCTTTTTCTAAATCGATCGGATGGCTTCTGCTTCGAGTTCTTCTTTGAGTGCATATGTGATTACGATCAACATCAATCCACTTTATCTAAGTTCTACTGAATCTACTAGTCAATCCTTAACTCCATATCCATTAGTTGATTCCAGTAACTATTCAGATTGGAGTAATTTCTTTTATAATGCATTACTGGCAAAAAATAAACACGGATCATTGATGGATCTTGTTCAATTGAGTCGATTGATCAATCACTTCATTTCCAATGGAAACATTATAATGCTTTGGTAGTTTCTTGGATGATTAGTTCAATTTTCAAAGGTCTTATCAGTAATGCTGCCTATAATCAAGATGCAAGAACTGTGTGGCTTGATCTTAAGGAAAGATTCCAAAGAAGAAATGTCACGAAAATCTATATGTTACAGGGTCAAATTGACACCATCAATCAAGGTTCTTTAACCGTTGGGGAATATTTTAACAAACTGAAATTCTTATGGGAAGAATTGTCCTTAATGGTTCCAAGCATACCAGTTTTGGATTCACTGAAGGAATATTCAGAATATTTGAATCAGCAAAAGATATATAAATTTCTGCTTGGACTCAATGATTCATTCACTCATCCACGATCCCAAATACTTCTGATGCATCCAATTCCTTCTCTTAATCAAGTTTTTTCCATGGTGTCTGAGGAACAACACAGAACCAGGATTTCTGTTCCTGCACAGCAACAAAATTTAGCTTTTTTTGAAAATGTTAAACAGGGAAAGATCAAGAAAGACTATTCCATCATATGTGAACATTGTCACAAAGCTGGACATAAAAAATTACAGTGCTATAGATTGATAGGTTTTCCACCAAACTTCAAGTTCAACAAAGGCAAAAATCAGATTCAGAATTCTGTTGTTAATCATGTTGCTGTAGATTCTGATCATTCTGAAATTCAGCTTGAATCCAAAGAGAAGTTTGAAGGAATTGATAAAGCATCCACTTCTGATAAGATGCATATGCTTTCAGATGATCAATATAAGCATTTTCTGAAGTTGATGGAGACAAATATGCCTGCACCTGATATTTCTAGTTTAATGGCAGGTATGAATCTTCAAAATTGTAATAGTCATATCTGGATTGTTGACACTGGAGCCTCACAGCATATGACTGCTAATATTCATGTTGTTACCCATAAGGGTTCCTTTATGATCAGTTCAGACATAATCCTATCTGATGTTCTATATATTCCAGAATTCAGATATAACTTGATATCAGTTTCTCAACTGACTAAAGACTCTCATTACTCTATTGTCTTTTATCCAAAGAGGTGTGTGATACAGGAACAACAAAGTGAGAAGATGATCCTAACTGGTAAGGAGACTCGAGGGCTGTACTTTTTGGAGAAAGTTGCTGCAATTTCTGATAATGAAGAGGTTGGAGTTGATAGACATAGAGCACTGAAGGCTTCAATCTCTAATAATCCTGAAATTGAGCTGTGGCACAGAAGGCTAGGCCATCTACCATACCATAGGCTGCCATTTATCCTGATTTTCATTTTTCTGTTCCTAAAGATGTACATTGTAAAATTTGTCCATTGGCTAGACATGTCAGATTGCCTTTTCAGTGTACAGAAATAGAAAAATGTAAAAATAGATTGGATTTACTACATATTGATATATGGGGTCCATACAGTGTTGTATCACATGCTGGATTCAGATACTTCTTTACAATTGTTGATGATTTCAGCAGAATGACTTGGATTTACTTGTTAAAACAAAAATCAGAAGCCTTTGCTCATTTACAACATTTTATATTGAAAATGGAAACTCAGCTTAATGCATCTGTAAAAGCAATTAGGTTTGATAATGGGGCAGAATTTTTTTCTATGAAGTGCACACAGTTTTTAAATTCTAAAGGGATAATTCATCAAAGCAGTTGCCCCTATACTCCCCAACAGAATAGCATTGCAGAAAGGAAGCATAGGAATATACTTGAAGTTGCTCGAGCCCTTTATTTTCAATCTTCCTTACCAATTAAATCTTGGGATGAGTGTATAAAAACTTCTGTTCATATTTTGAATCATGTTCCTCTTCAAGTGTTGGACAATATCTCTGCATTTGAGAAATTCTTGCAGACTAAGCCTGATCTCTCACATTTAAAAGCATTTGGTTGCCTTTGTTATGTGACAAACTTACATATCAGTAATAAGTTTGATAGGAGAGCCATATCAGCAGTGTTTCTTGGATATACTCAGAAAGGATATAGGTACATGGAGCTTAAATCTAAGAAAATTTCCATTAGCAGAAGTGTGGTTTTTTATGAATCCATATTTCCTTTTGCTTCAGAATTCTCTTATATATCTAGCAGCTCTAATATTTCTGATATCAGCAGCTCTCAAGTTCAGAAGATTGATACTGTTTCTACTAATGTTATTCCCCCATTTATCACTATTTTGACAGACTCCAATGATAATACTTCAATTCCTACAGATCATTCTCACCATGATAATGTTCCTCAAGAAATTATTCAGAATTCTCCAAACTCCAGTGATCATCATCAAGAAAATATAACTCAGGAAGTTCAGAATTCTCCTAGTTCATCTCTACCCACTCTTGATCTACATATCTCACTTCCAAATTTAAATACTTCTGAGTCATCAATTTCTCAATTCACTGCACCACCTAATGAGGTCACCAGCTTTCCTCAAGATGTCAGGTCTAAAAGAATTGGCAAAAAACTAGTGTGGATGAAGGACTATGTTGTGAATTCACCTATACTTTATTCTATGAGTAATTATGTTACTCTTGATAAAGTTTCACAATCATATTTGTCCTTTCTTTCTGATTCAGGGTCTCTTTGTGAACCTGCCACTATGCACAGACTATTCAAGATCCTAATTGGGTGACAGCTATGAATCAAGAACTTGAGGCTCTTAAAGCTAATGGCACATGGGAACTGGTTGATAAACCTTCTCATAAGAAGGAAATTGGTTGTAAATGGGTTTTTAAAATCAAATTGAATGCTGATGGTTCAGTGGAAAGATATAAGCCCAGGTTAGTGGCTAAAGGTTTTAATCAGCAAGAGGGCATTGATTATAAGGATACTTTCTCTCCAGTGGCAAAGATAGTTACCATCAGGGATTTTCTCATTTCTGCAGTTCAAAACAATTTGCCCATTTATCACTTAGATGTCAATAATGCCTTTTTAAATGGAGAACTTTTTGAAGAAGTTTATATGCAGCCACCACAAGGTCTTCAAGTTGGGACTAAAGTTTGTAGATTTCTTAAATCCCTCTATGGTTTAAAACAAGCTTCAAGGCAATGGTATTTCAAGTTTTCAGAAATCCTGCTCAAAGATGGTTTCATCCAAAGCAACAATGACTATACTCTTTTCACTAAAGGAGTAGGAGATCAGTTTGTCATGATTTTAGTCTATGTGGATGACATTTTTTTAATAGGGAATTCCAAGGAGCTTATTCTTCCTGTTCAGATTCATCTTCATCAGCACCTAAAGCTTAAAGATTTAGGTGCTTTGAAATATTTTTTGGGCTTAGAGATATTGAGATCAGATAAAGGAATTATTGTTTCTCAAAGGAAGTATATATTAAAACTCATTGATGATTGTGGTTTAAGTGTTTCCAAGCCAATTCTGACTCCAATGGAAGAGAATTTAAAACTTACTTTTGCTGAGTTTGACAAATTTTTTCCAATAATTTTTTATTCCTCAAATACTCCTCTTCAGGATGTTTGTTCTTTCCTAACTCAAACAAGACCTGACATTCATTTTTCTGTCAGGCATCTCAGCCAGTTCATGCATTCTCTAAAAAAATCTCACATGACTGCAGCCCTGCGAGTTGTTCATTATCTGAAATCTGCACCAGGCAAAGGGTTGTTTTTCCCAGTTGAACAGAATAGTGTCTCAGAGTTTACACTGATGCAGATTGGGCATCCTGTTTAATGACTCGACGATCCATTTCAGCTTTTTGTGTCAAGCTAGGATCATCTCTGGTTTCTTGGAAATCCAAAAAATAGGATGTCGTGGCTAGGTCCTCAGCTGAAGCAGAATATCGTAGCATCGCTCTTGGGGTTGCTGAATTGATCTGGTTGCAATGACTATTTCAAGAACTTCGATTACCTGTTTCTCTACCAGTTCATGTCTTCACTGATAGTAGGCCAGCTTTGCAAATAGCAGAGAATCCAGTTTTTCACGAGCGGACAAAACACATTGATGTTGACTATTTTTTTGTTCGAGAATGTGTTTTACAGAAGTTAATCAAGCTAACACATATCTCAACTTTTGAACAACCTGACCAAGGCCCTAACTAGACATCAACACGATTATCTTCTCAGCAAGTTGGGCCTGTATGATTTGTTCCAGCCACCAACTTGACCAGGGTATTACAATCATATGATTTCAGTAATTAGAAGTGTACTGCCAAGACTGTACTATAATTTGTCTTTGTACTGCACACTCGATGCTTTCCTTTCCTCTGTTCTCTATTTCCTGTACATGTATATAAGACATTTGAAGTACCGGTTTTAACTAACTCTAAAAATTAGAATTGAGAAGAATGTAGACTCTCTTTCTCTTCTCCACCTCTCGTCTTTCATGTTGATGTGAACCTGTGATATCTTTTTTCCTTTTTTTCCCTGCTGAATTGTGCGATTGATCAAACTTTGACACGTCCATCTTGAGCAATTACCTATTTCATGCATGACATGAAACCTTGATAAAACTGATGGGATTCCTCATTACTGTGCTAAGGAGCTAAGATGATTATCAATATCTCGGCGTCAATGGATGTGTTCGTGTATATGAGCATATCCGCTCGCAAGTTACGTGAGATCCAATGAACAACACGACATATGTACCAAGTGAATATGAATTGAAGTAAAATTTAAATTACACTAAGCGACTTTTCCCTTTTTTTAACTAAGGTCTCCAATTCAATTGCTTATAAATGTAAAAAAATATTTGAAGCTTCACTTTATGTCATTAGAAACGATTTTATCGAATTAGTTTGACTTAATGATAAGATCAATCTCGTGAACAATGTATATAATCATTAGCGTCATGGAATTAAACCAACACTACTTTCTAAATACTGGACTAACAATCTAAAAAAATTAAATAAAGGGAAATTTTAAATAAACACAACAATTAACTTAGGATAAATTATCATTTTAATTTACTTAAAATTATCATTTATTATAATATATTATCGATAATTTTAATTCTTATTTCACTGATAATTGATAATTGAGATAGCACACGTAAGAGATATCTTTAGAAATGTCCATTCAACCAAAATTGTAAGCTTTTTTTAATATTTTATTAAAAAATGTCATTCAACTTCCTATTCTAATTTTCTTGATTGTTGAATGAATAAGTCGTTATCTTGACTCATTTTCTTTTATCCATATCGACTTTTCTACTTTTTTTGTCCACAATAATATGCGATCAAAATTGAAATGATTTATGGATATTTTAGCAGTTTAATTTCAGTTATTATTTATATTTACCAATAGTGCCACACGTGTTGACTATATTAGCTTAAATTTCAAGGCATTACTAATCGTGCACACCGCACACTGATAGAAATTATGTAATTTTCCTGTTAAGATGGAAAGCTAAACATTGGATTCAAAATTAGATAAAATTATACATGAAGATAAAATTAATTATTTTAAATTATTCATTTTAGTAACTATGAACATGATCAATTAGTACCAAAAATAAAATATAAGATACGCATATGGCCAGTATCCATTTTACTTTAAAACCCAATACAAATATTTTAATCATCTAATTTTACTTCATTGGACTTCACGAGTTATTTTCCAAAATTTTAACGACATAAAGCCTTAAAAGATCAACCTTCCCGACATATTTTTGGACTACTTATATTTTAGAAGTTAAATTTGCTAACCACATATTTAAACTCAAGTGAGCTACGTGAATTCTCTACGGTAACATGTTATCAGCGTTTTTCCACCCGATCTTTTCATATTAATGATAATTTGAAATTAAAGTTATACGTGCCCAAGTTTATTTTATTTTAATTTATAGTCAATCTTAATTCTTAGTTTCCTAGCAATGACAATTCACATAAGAAGTCTATCCAAATTATTTCTCAAATGATAATTTATATTTTTTATTTTACGAAAACAAGACATGAAATAATATAAAAAAAACTTATAATGCAATGATAACATAATTATCGTTATTATCACTATAATTAACAATAACAATTTATTGTTTAATGTTATTTATATTTTATTATTATTAACATGAATGATATTAGCATTAGTTACAATAATTATTATGGATATTATATAATTAATATCATCATTTCCATTTGAAATATATTATATATTTAAAAATATATTATATATTAATTTTAAGAATATTTGACTTTTCAATGGACATCTATTATTGATTCTTGAATGATTCTACATTGTACTCAAATTGTGAAACATAGAAAATGAGATAAAAAAACTAAGAATATGCGGTGAAAGCGGATGGTTTGAATCTTTTAAGATTTTATCACGATATAAATTTTTTTATTTATAGTGATTTTTTTTTACGATTGTCTCTTTTATTGATAAGATATTTTTCTCTTGTTCAAGATATTTTGTTATGTTAAATTTCTGTGTTTTTTTCTCTATTGCTTATTTCATATTCTATTCACAACGTCTAAGACTTTTTAACTTGACGAACAGTGAACACCGACATTTCTGGAGCCCATTGATGAATTTGGAAAAAGGAAGAGTGGTGAAGTGGACAAAAGAGACAGAATCTAATCTTTTATTAGAAAATTGTTATGATCTAAATGGTTAGAAAATAAAATATTATAAGTTATTAAAATCTAATAAGTGACCAATTAAATAATATATACTGTTGGATAATGTCAAAAAGTAATACAGTAAATATATCTCAAGTTCACTCCATGTAAATTAGATCGGACGACTTTGTTGTCATAAATTGGGAAAATAATACAGCATTGAGGATATTTGAGTTAAGATTTAAGATATTATCAAATATTTACTTTAAATTATTAGATCACTAAAAACTAAGTTTATTATTTTTCATTACTACTACTACTATGTTATGGACAATATATATCGAGTTTTAATATTTATTAATATTATACGTGATCCCACGTTTTTCAAGTGATTTTGAGCCATAAAATTTTGCTGAAAAATATTTGAAGAAAATCACTTTTAGCATGTCATATCTATGTATTGGGTAAATATTTTAGCATGCCGACATTTAAAAAAAATAGCATATTAAATACGGTTAATGCAATTTGATCGCATCACATTTATGTCATATGAAAAAGAAGACAATAGCATTGGGGGAAAAGGAGCAAACATTAATAAATAAAAAAAGATTATGAATCATCGATTTGATTGAAAAAATATTATCATTCAGTGTCTACGTTGAAATACTCAAATACTAAAGCATGAGTATATACCCAAAAAGAATATTATGATTTATGAATGGTTTGTGATGGTTTTGGAGTGATCTCATTTAAATGGATCAATTTTGCAAATTTAATCAGGCTTAAAATTTTGAGCTTTGAATGTTGCCTTTTTTAAGTCGGAAAGTTGTTTGATTTCTGTTTTATTATAAAAAAAAATTATTTCTACTACTGCTCTCGAGTCTCGAATGCATCGAAATATTATTTTTCAATTCTCAAGATGGATTCATGATCGATCCATACAGAGAAAAAGATAAATTCACACCGATAAAAATATCAACCAGAAACCATGCATGTCCCTACGATCATCAAGTGCGAGATAAAATAATATGCAAAAGCCTTCACAAAAGTTTACCGATTAAACCTACCGTTGCTCGGTCCTATATGAATGTTGTTTACATGCATGCCGTCCAAACCATGAAACCAAGGCCGTGGTGGTCAGAGAGTGGGGGACCTCACGGTCAAAAGATGGAATTCATCTCCTGCTACTAAAGTCAGAAGAAAAGACATCGTTCACCAAATGGGATTCCCACTCCACCACATGGCATGCATCTACTCTTCACTGTTTCTGATCGACAATTTTTTTTTTCTGAACACCCTTGTACAGATTTATTCCACCTCCACGTGAGAGGGGGAAAAAGTTTACTTCAAGACTTCAAGTTCCAGTGCAAGGGGACAAGAAATGATCACAGGTCTCGCATCTCCTTGGAAAGCTCAAACCACAAACGGAAATGAAGAGAATCCAACGAGTAAAAACTTTGGCTTGTAGCATTGTACAATGTACATGGCGGTCGAAATCAAGAAGAGTAGTTTAATATAGAGGTTTCGTGTCTGTCTGTGTGTGTGAGTGTGAGAGAGAGAGAGGATGAGGTATTCTTGTTGTATTAATGGAGCTGCTGGAGAGTGTGTAGAAGGCCATGGCCCAGGAATGGCGACCTACGTGAAGCTGTGCAAGTGGGAAGAGCCGGACACCGAGTTAACCGATCATGGTGCTGCCGGAAAGGAAAGTACTCTTCCATCGCCATCCACCACAAGGTCTTCCACCGCATGGCACGGGAGATGCAGCTGCAGGCAGAAGTGCCTGAGGGGCCACGCCTGCTCGAGGAAGGAGGCAGCCGCGGGGAGAACGAGCAAATGGCTCAAGGAGAACAAAATGGGGAAGACGATCAAGAAGAAGAAGAAGAAGAAAGCGAGTTCCTGCTTCAGCTTCAGAGCTGCACTGGATTGTCTTCTTTCCTGCGTGGTGAGGGTGGATGTTGTAGAGTATGCTAATTAACTCGAAGAGATCATAGAGCTCTGAGTACGTAAAAGCACTTGGCATGGGAGGAGACGGCCGTGAGGTTTGATTTCTTTATCCATGCATGGCGCAATCTCACTTGGTTGGTGTAATTTATCAATGCCGTGAGTGAGAAATAATGTCTGGTTCATTTGCTTTCGTTCAGACTTTTCCTTTTGCATCACTGCAGTGCATCTTGGCTTTCTAACGCAGCCAAAAGGAAACACACAAACGAAAACATTATCTTAACGTGGTGTGAATTAGAATATAACGTGGTGTCGTATATTAGGATACTCGATCTGTTCGTAGAGCTACAGGCTTCGTAGTTCGTATATATATGATCACTCTTCTTGCAGGTTAGCTAATTTTGATTGTCTGTATATCGCAATGTACGAGTGCAAGGCTGACTAATCCTTTTCAGTCTACATCTACCGGACTATAGCATCTTATTATGTCAATGACATTTGATTTACTTTGGCCAATCTGATTCCTCTTAATTGTACATTTATATTATAAATTATCAACTTCCTGCAGAAATTGGACTTTATATTTTGCTTAAGCAAAAATAAATTATTGAGGTGAACAACTCACCCTTTGGATAGGGTAATCCATACAGTTCGTCGATCATTTCTCTTAAAATTTTCAAGATCGTCACTATAAAAACAATGTCAATTGGCCAAGCTGTAAAACTTTCCTTGTGTAAGAGGCTATGTTGCAAGAGTACGGGTACCGAGTACGGGTACAGAATACGTCAAATTCTAAAAAATTAGGATACAAGTACGATAATATATTAAATATATAATATATACGTAAAATAAATTTTCATAAGATTTTTAGTATCTTCATAATGTTTAAGTTTTCAAAACAAGTAATTAGTTAGTTATTCACTTCATTGACAATGTCTAAATGAGGAGCTATTGACAGTTTTCTTTCTCCTCGTGGCTTATCATCTTTAACATCTATAGGTTTTATTGTGCACATTTGACAAAAATGTAGTAAAATATATATTTATCATATTCTAGCTCTAGTATTAGTGCTTCCATTATCATCAATCATTTATTATCTTTTTTTATTTTATCTAGCAAAATTTTGATATGTAGTACCCAATAGCATAAGTACGAGTACCTATTTTTAAAAAATTATTTTCTATTAGGTACGTGTGGGTACAAATACCCATGAAGTACCGGTACTCGATACGTGTACGTTAAGAAAATTGAAGTATCCGTGCATCATAGAAACTAACAGGTAATAAGAAAAATCAATCCCCCATTGTGAAATTCCTAAAAGCATGTTGTTAATATTTGATAAGTGCCCATTAAGCATCCCCTCCTCTTTTTCCTTCCCTTCCTTAATTCTCAGCTTTGGATGCACATACCACCTGTGGCAATAGGGGGAGATGGCGATATGAGGGACTAGGTGTAGCTAGTGGGTAGATCCGAGAGGAATTAAGACAAAACTTGAAGAATTGAATTGACAAAAACATGGGGATGTTTCTATTAAATGATGCATAGAAAGTATTTTGATGTGATATTGTCAAAAATCTTATCCTGAATCTGCAACTCTCATACGGAAGAAGAACATAGAGAAAACCAAATTGGGGAAGAAGCAAGCATGATGATTCTATTCCACTATGAATCGCACTTACATTCAACCTTCTACCCTTTTATATGTAGCTAAAATTAACTAAGGAAGTTCGAAAAACTATCTAGTCATAACTAACTTTCATAACAACTTTTTAATATACGTACATAATGTTATATTATCCCCTCTTACGCTTGTATTATTCACAACAACCCCACTCAAGTTGGGGATGGTAAAGGTCGAACATGCCAACTTGTGTTTTACCTGACCAAGAGACTTAGTGAGAAGGTCAAGTAGATGTTCTTGTGTTGAAACATGATGAAACTAAATTAAAGATTGCAGATGACGATCTCGGACAAAATGGCAGTCCACCTTAATGTGCTTTGTCTGTTCATGAAATACTAGATTACGAGTAAGCTGAATGGTAGTTTCACTATCACAAAACACAAAAATTAACAACTTTAAAGGAATATCAAGTTCTAAAAAAAGGCACTCAAGCCAAATATTCTTTGGAATCTTTGCTACCAATAAGGCGATGCTTCGATATTCAAATTCGGCACTTGATTTGGAAATGCTTCTTTGTTTTTCAAGAGACGAGTGAATCACCTATCTTAATACAAAAATATCAAAATATATCAATGAATAAGGGGCATACAACACAATCTGCATCACAAAAACCTGTCATTATATTACAATGTTCAGTGAAAAACATAATCCTCAGCGAGGAGAACCTTTGAGATATCTAATGATTCGATAAGCTACTTGTTGATGTGATTATTTGGGTTGGTGCATGAATTGACTAAAAAACTTAGCTGTGTATGTGATGTCTGGTCGAGTTTGAGTAAGATATATAAGTCGACCAATTAACTATTGAAAAGAATGTGAATTTTCTAGCAAAGGAATTGTGATACTTGTTTGCCCCATTGATAACAAATAATAATCAGCATAAGATGTGAATTTGATATTTTGCTCAAGAGGTGTAGATGTTGGTTTACAAACATTGAATTCTATATATGAAATAAGTTGTAAAGTATACTTTCTTTGGTTAACAAGAATTTCTCTCGGTGAACGTATAATTTTCATCCCAAGGAAGTATTTAATTGATCCCAAATCCTTGATTTTAAGGGCTCTTTGAAGTAAATTTTTGGCATCATATAATAAGACTTTTGAATTTCTTGTAATTAGTACGTGGTCGACATACACTAAAAAAATAACAATGTCATTGCCTGATATTTTTGTGAATAAAATCTAGTCATTTTCGCTTTTATGGAACCCTGAATTAATGAGAATATCAGTGAATTTGATATTCCATTGGTGAGAGGCTTGTTTAAGTTCATACAAGGACTTAATTAGATTATATACTTTCTTTTTGTTATTCTTGTCAATTGGTATGCCCTTTAGAAGTTCCATATATACCTCTTCATTGAAATTCACATTTAGGAATGCGTTATTGACATCCAAATGAAAAATTGGCCAATTATGTTGTGGAGCTGAAGTGAGTATTGCTTGGATAGAAATTGACTTTGATACAAGCGAAAAAGTATTGGTATAATCAATCCCCTTCATTTGATTATATCCTTTAGCTATTAATCTAGCCTTATATCTTTCAACTTGACCTGTGACAGTAACCTTGACTTTATATATGTGCAACTATATGGTTCACAGACAGAGGCAAGAGCTACCAAAAAGTTTTTATAATTCTATCATAACTTGTCATAGCTAAGGTAATTTCTAGAGGAAAAGAAGTATCTACTACATACGATGTAACTGAATTAGAGATCACATACGTCTTGATGCCATACATGTGCTCTTCTGATTCTTTTTTCTTGACAATCGAAACATTTTCTGAACTAGAGAATTTTTCAAAAGAAGTAATTATAGGAATAAGAACTTCCAAATCAAAGGTTGTATTAGTTGAATTTTCAAAATAGCTTCTTGAACAACTTGATGATTGGTAGTATGATTGGCTTTTTGAACAACTTGATGATTGGTATTATGATTGGAAACAGGTAAATTTCTAGTATTATCTTCAGGTGGATGAACTATAATAAGATCTACAATATCACCTGCGTTTGAAGTAGTTAGAAATGATATATGAGGGAAAAATTCTTCCTTCTGCTCATCATGCAATTGAAAAGGAAAAACTGGTTCAATAAAGTGGACATCTCTATTAACTAAGAGTTTCAAAGAGTCCTATTCTAGAACTTAATAACCCTTATGAGTGAATAACAGTTGTGATATGGAAGCAAACTTATCCAAAATTGACTTGTTCAATTTATAACAGGACAATAAAAAACCTTTAAATAACTTAAATCAGGGATATATCCAAAAGCCTTTTTCAAAAGCAGATATGTTATTTAGAACATTTAAAAACATTCTATTGACTAGATGTACAACATCTTGAATTGCAAGACCCTAATAACTAATTGGCACATATGACTGAAATAATAATGCTCGGACCACTTCCAAAATATATTTATGTTTTCTTTTCATTAATCCATTATGTTGAGGTGTATAAGGGCAAGAATTTTGGTGTACCCTTATAGTTCAACAATTATGTACAAGGATGACTAAAAAACTCTGTCACATTATCTATCCTGAAAACTTTTACAGATTTTTCAAATTGATTTTAAAAAATGTAAGAAAGACTTTCAAGTGATAAAAATACATCAAATTTTTTTTGTGATCAAATAAATCCAAGTGAACCTACTACAATCACCCACAATTGAAAAAAAAAAAAGTATATGTATCCATTAAAAGTATAATGATTATAAGGTCCCCAAACATCTACATGTATGAGTTCAAACAATTATGTATTTCTGAATTTACTTAATGCTACAGGAAAAAGACAATCTGGTTTGTCTAGTCAAAGAGAAAATATTACAATTAAGAATCAAATATTTACTACAAGAATCTATGTTTTTAATCAATGATAGTTTCTATAGAGGAATATAGCCCAATCTACGATGTTATAAGTCTATAGTACTCATATATGTAGTAGCAGCCAAAGCCTTGTTCTATGATCCTTCATATTGCACCAAATAATACAAGCCCTTCATCATTTTATCAATCAGCTTTTTCATCTAGTGTAGTTGTCCTGAACAATGCATGCATTAGAAGAAAAAACTACTAGAAGCTCTGACAAATCTATTATAAGTTGTGATATTGAGATGAGATTAAACTTGAATCCTGATATATATAAGACTACTTTCAATGTCACAAATGGATTTAGATAACAAAAACCTACATGAGTGATTACTGAACTATTTCCATTAGGAAGGATTAATTCAAATTGCTTTTCCACCCTTCTCAATTCAATAAGCCAATTTCTGCATGAGGTCATACACTCTAATATCAAGTATCCATTTCTTTTCACAATCAAGGCTGATACCTATCAAACAAGGATGCTCCTATAGCCTCTGATTTCTTATCTATCAATTGTAGTAGTTGTTGAAATTGTTTTTTTAGTGAATTTCAGCTCATTTGAATTTGTAGAATCATTTTGATTTGTATCTAGTTCATTTACAATGTTTGATTGTAGATTCTTTCTTTTATAAATTTTAAAATTGGGGGGATATCCAACATTCTTATAACACTGACTCTTCTTGTGTTTTGCTTTCTTACAATAATCACATATTATATTGTAATCACTTTTCCCTTTGCCATGTTAATTTTTTTCTTTTTATTTGCATAGAAAGCCACATGTTCACTGGAACTATTACCACTTCCACTTTTATTTTATTTCCGCTCCTCCTCAATTATAACTGAATATACTTGATTCAAGAAAGGTACATGATTCAGAAGGAGTTGGGATCGAGCAGTACTATAAGAATCATTTAGACCAAATAAGAACTTGTATAATTTCTGCTATGACAAGTAACTATGATAATCCTGATATCGATCTATTGTATGGAGACTTGGAACCATAATTGTCAATTCTTCCCACAACCATAACCATAGAGGTTTCTGCACAAGTCTATAGATATCCACTTGAATAGTGTAAATCTTCATACCATTTGCTTTATCAAACCTCTCCTGTAGATCCTTCCATAAAGTTGCAGTGTCTAAGGATATGTTGAATTGTTTACTAGCCCTTTTCCTACTGTACTAGTAATCCATGATAGGACTAGGGCATTATATCGCTTCCATTGAAATTGTAAAGAAGGATCAAACTGATCGATTTTACATGTGCCATCTACTAACCCTTGCTTATTTTTAAATTTTTTACAAGGCATTATAGAAGGAACTACTCCACAATTGGTAAGAATTTGAATCAGTTAAGTGATAAGGAAACAAAATCATTCCAGGTGCATCTGAAGAACTCAAATAAAGAGGATTAGACATATCAAATTGAACAACCAGTGAGTCAAAAGAAGTTGCCATTTGGGATTAGAATCGGAATAAAAAACACCAGAAATCATGGGATCGATGACTATCAATAGAGAGCAAAAATATCTAACCAATTTGAGAAGAGAATCAAAGTTGATATGCAATCCGATGCTCTGATACCATGTCAAAAACTTGATCCTAAATTGAATATGCAACTCTCACACGAAAGAAGAAGAAAATAGAGGAAACCAAATTGAAGAAGAAGCAAGCATAATGAATTATAGGCATTTACATTCAACCTCCTGCCCTTTTATATGTAGCTAAAGTTAAGACTAAGGAAGTTCTAGAATCTATCTATGATTATTACAATAATAACTAACTTTCATAACAGTTTTTTATATATGTACATAATGTTAAATTATCCTTGGTTACACTTGTATTATTCAACACATATCAATTATCAAATACTAAACCTTCGTACAGGTCATAAGATTTGAAAAGCGAAGGAAAATGATTTAATTTCGCTGATCTATTAATTTCATTGTGCATTTATTATATTTAAGACTCAAAATGACATTGGATCTGCTACTATAATAGATTTGATGTTTTGAACATTGTCATTATTTCATGTGCATCATTGTTGAGATTTTAAGGACCCATGTCTAATGATTTGCATGACCCCCTTTGATAATATAAATTAGGTGCCATATACATGTGATGCATAGCATGGGACTTTGGTTAACCCATCAAAGGCATGTCTTTATAATTGCTTAGTAGGATACTCGTTGTGGTGATCAATCCATCACATGTAGGGTGTTCACTAGTGAGTTGTTTTCAATTGATCGGGTCAGATCGCGTCAACTCCCCTAAAGGCAGAAAATTCAAATTGGGTCGGGTCGAGTGGTTGGATCATTCGACCACATTTTTTTCTTTTTTTTTTAATTTTTGTCTTACTTTCTATATTTTAATGTAAAAAGTTACTTAATAATTATTATAAAATATAAAATATGTTTTCTATATATTTGAGCATTATTTTTCATAATTAAAATATTTTATTGTATATTATTTGAAATTCAAATTAAATATAGGACTAAAATTAAGTAAAAAAGTAAATAAAAAAATAAAAAAAATTTTGAGACATCGAGTCGGGTGAATCGAATGAAATTGAACTGATGGATTGAGAAAGGCCCAACAACCAACACTTTTTCTTCTTTGCCCTCATTAGAATTCGCCAATTAAGGATTGAATTTACCGGCCCAGCCCAAAACTCTAAATAAGGTTGAGTTGGGCAAAATAATAAATTGTTGTATAAAGAATTTTTTATATATAATTAGTTGGTTATATGCTGCTCTTACTAATAAATAATGAATTCATTAAATTTGGTTGATATAATTAGTTTGTAATATTCGATTTGATGCGCCGTGGTTATAAAAAATGTTGATGGCATAGTTAAAATTTTGGACATATTTGCTCAAAAAAGGAAAATAGTTGCGATTAAGATTGTAAAATGATTGATGTTGGTTTTTTTAACAATTTAAAATTAAAAAAATGTTAAGCACATCAATTTTAATATAGTATTAGTGTCACAGATCAAATGTTAAATCCTTCTTAAACTCTTATTAAAAAAGATGTTAATATGTTCTCCTTAACAGCTTTTTGAAAAATTGATCATTACATCAATTTCAACACAGTTGCACATACGAAAACAAATTATGACTTACAGATTTCCAGCAATGATTCTCTATTAAGAAGGCCAGTTTATGGACCTTTTGGTTTATAATTAGTGGACGGTGCTGCATATGTAAATAAAAATAACACGTGAATCTCATTTTATTAAGAATATAAAATTAATTAATGATGTTTCTCTTTCTACTTAATTTTTTAAAAAAAACAATGAGCACATCAAATTTAACACATTTCACACTGGTCTCGAAAAAAGATAGATTTAAATTCGACCAAGTACATTTTTCCACAAGAAAACATTTAAATTCTCACATGTGGAGGATTAGTGAATGACATGATTGTAGTTGTTGTCTCGAAATCGTGGTGATAGATAGCCTGACGGAAATATAAATTATAAAACGCATATCTCGATAATTTTTTTTATATTTTTTCGGATCAATTTTTTAATTACTAAAATCATCTAAAATTATTTAGGAAAAAATTCCTTTAAGAGGCACGAGTGATTTTTTTAAAGCATATTTTCAGATATTATAAAAATGAATAAATATTAATGTATTTAAACTACAAAATATAGCCTCACAATATTAAAAATATCACACAAGAGGTTCATAATATGAGAGAAGAACATTGAATTATAAGAAAAAAATATTGTATCCATAATAAAAAAAATCATTTCCTACGAACAAATAATATTATTAATAAAGTAGGTTCTTTACAAATTTCTTAGATGGGATATTAGTTTGAACGAATCAATTTTGTTGTTTGGTTCAATTTTTTTTATTGAATAAATTTATCGAGTTGGTCATATTTGTTTCTAACTCATGTAATAGAGGATACTTAACTTGTATCACTACCGCCATTTGAAAAATGCATTAGATTCATCACAAATTTGCTTATGCAATGGATGAGCACCGTTCAAAAAATATTCATCACAATTTTTTTTTAGGTAGATTATAGTATCCGTCCTAAATTCTGATGAATATAATCATTATAAACATATTCGACGGACAACATCCGTCGTAAGTTCCAAAGAATTAGCATTGTCCCTTGAAATTTTCCATCGAAAAGTTAAAAAGAATTTGTCCTTCGAAATTTTGAAGGCTTCGTCGTTCTCCGAAATTTTCAACGACTGAACACATCGAAACTTCTGAAATAAAATTCATCCATTGAAAAATAAATAATTGATTAAAGTTTAATTTTATGTATGAAAATTTAAAATTATTTTAAAATTAAGATTGTTTTAAATTATTCAAAAAAATTTAATTATATTCTATAAAATTGAAATTACAAACATTTAAATTATTAATTTAAGATACATAAACTGAAATTACATAATAAATTTAAAAATGTTTATAATAAATATTAAAATTATAATTAATTTATAATAAAATAAAATAATTATTCTATAATTTTGGAACTAATTATAAAAAAAAATTATCCGTAGTCCTCCTTCTCCTTGGTCACACTTCATTTATTTCATTATCGTTTTCATTTATTTTTATTGCATTTTTAACATATGTTTTTATTATTGTTGTTGAAATTGTTCTTATATTTATTATAGTATTTATTGTTGTAGGTTTGTAAAACGTTTTTCATACATATTTTTTTATCCAAAAGTCATTGCGCATCTTGATTCGTATAGTTAAATACAACTCTCAAATCGTCAGCAGTTCTGATGAATTTTGTTTTTCGTCGGAAAATTTTAAAATTTCACAGCCATCGAAATTTTTTTGTTCGAAAACATATTTTCTTATAATGTATCAGTTCAAAATTGGTTCAGCTAATTAGTAGTTTTGAATTTCGAAAAAAAATGAATGATCTATAGCTCATTTCATGTAAAGTGATTTATTATTGGACGCATGAAAAGAATTATGATCATTATCATCATATTTTTCTTAGTCGGATAGACAATTAAAGCAAGACCGGGATCGATATTTCTTGATCTAGACTACGCTTGTTCATAAGAAAAGAATATTATTAAAAAAACTGCACAACAAAAGAATATTAGGATGAATAAATTTTCTTTTGAAGCGAAAACAGTTTTCTCAAAGTGTTCTCACCTGCCAAACGATGATAAAATATTTTTAAAAATAGTGAAGATAAATAAATATTATTTCTCACTACAAGATTTTTGCTATTTACCGACAGATAAGCATTTTCCAACGGGTAAGTGATCTTTGCAAAATTCTTCATTGGAAATGGTTACCGACAGATTGCCACTATCATCGGTGTTTTCGATAATATTACTCGTCAAAAATTTCGAAGGGCACACTTCCCTTTCAAAGTTCTGACGTGTCATTCTCGTCGAAAGTTCCGGAGGGAGTGTTCCCTTGGGAAGGTGCTCCCGCCGAAAGTTCCAAAAGGTAAATACCTTCGAAACTTTCAACGGGAACTCTTCCGTCGGACGTTCAGTAGGTTTTACCCATTGGACGTTTCATCAGGAGTCATGCCGTCGAAGTTTTTTATGGATGGATTCGTCGGAAACTTTTTTAAAATATAAAACACTGGCGGCCGATGTTGTCGATATAGGAGGAGACGGAGGTTGGCAGTGGCAGCACGGATCCGTCGGACTCGTTGGTCATGAGAGGCAAGAGAACACGTGAGAGTTGGAATTGCCGGAGTTGTGAGAAGTCATCTCGTCTAAGCCGAAAGAGAGAGAGAGAGAGAGACCGCCAGATCAGGATCCAGTCGTCGCCTGCAGGCAGCCAATCAGACCGTCAGACCGTCTGACGGTCGAAATTGAGAGAGGGAGGAGAGAGGGGGAGGGCTGGTGGAGCTAGGACCGGTGTCATGGAAGGTCGCCAGAGCCAAAAGAGAGAGAAAGAGAGGGGGCGGTCGCGGGAGTCATTTGGTCGCCCGGCAGCCAAGTTAGAAATGTTATTTCCTCGTAACATATTTCTGTGAAACAAAATGTGTTTATCTTACGCAAAGTATCTAACAAACTCAACCCAATCCTTTAAATTGTAGGCCATAAGCCCTCATCTCACATATAGCAACATTCAGTGTAAATTATATTATTAGCCCCCCAATTTTGAGTCATTTTTAAACTGGTCCCTCAACTTCAATTTGTAATCAGAATATTCTTCATCTTTGATTTTCTTGCACGATTAGTCCTCTTGACCGATGATAGTGAATTTTTTTATTGCCTTGCATACATGGCAGACACGTAAGCCATTTTTCTCTCATCCACGTCATTTAACGCTACAAAATCGGATAAATTACATAGATCGTCCTCCAACTTTGAGTCGATTTCTAAACGATTCCCCAACTTTGATATTATTACACGATTCATCCACTTGACCGGTAGAGACAATCTTCTGATTATCTTGCTGACGTGACGTAATAAAATATAATAAAAATTAATTTATTGACATGACACAATAAAAAATAATATTATAGAAATTTAAGAGTGTGGGCGAGATGGCAGAGGGGGTGCTAGCCCCCCTCTCCAAGCTCGCCCGCCCCCTCACGAATTCGTCGGCGTCCTCTGTCATTTTTTATTTTTTTATTAATTTTTATAATATTTTATTAATATTATATTATTTTTTATTGTGTCATGTCAATAAATTATTTTTTTATTATATTTTATTATGTCACGTCGATAAGATAATCGATAGATTATATCTACCGGTCAAGTGGATGAATCGTGCAAAAATATCAAAGTTTGGGGACCGTTTAGAAATCGATTCAAAGTTGAGAGATGATTCGTGTAATTTATCTAATTTTATAGCGTTAAATAACGTGGATGACTTAAATGACGTTGATGAGAGAGAAATGTCTCACGTGTTAGCCACGTACGCAAGGCAATCGAAAAATCTATTATCACCGATCAAGAGAACTAATCGTGCAAGAAAATCAAAGATGAAAGACGTTTTAGTTACAAATTAAAGTTGAGAGACCGATTTAAAAATGACTCAAAATTGAAAGATTAATCATGTAATTTACTCAGAAAGATCAACCCTTCTCTTGTTTATGCATGCAAATAAATTAATAAACACGATGCATAAAATATCTGCACAATTCAAAACAGTCTTTCAGATTGATCGAAGTCTCTTTAATAGTCAAATTAGTTCATTTGGAAAAGAAAAGAAAAACAATCCTATACGTGACACACAAATTAATTTGGTTACATTTTACACACATACAAAAAAAGTTAATTGTTGACTAGCGGGTTGAAATTGAGAGTAATCATTGCAGTGCCAGGCCCCAGCACCAAGCAACCCAAGCCACGCTTAAAGTTACTAACAGTTAGCATGTGTTGTTTAATTTCTCATATCTGATTCGAAATATTAGTGGGTCCAAGTTAAAAATAAGAGTACAAAAAAAAAATTTTTGAACTCATTGACCTCTTATAAATTTTAAAACATTACAATGTATGGTAAGTTGTTTATGTTTTAACAACATAATAATACAAAATTTTAAGCCTATCATAATATATGTGGATTCGCGTCTGATTTGGATTGGTAGTAAATGTTGTCTTAATGTTGTCACAAAAAAAAAACCCATTTATTCTTCTTTCTTCTCAAACAGATGTTTCCTTCTTCTTCCAAGCTGTTGATTTTCTCACATTCGACTCCTTTTCTCTTTCAACAGTTAATAATACCCCAATTCATTATCTTCATAAGTAGTACAATTTTCGTTCTTTCTCAACGAAGAAATTATACGTGTCGATTAGTCCTTGTTTGTTGATTTCACTGATTGACTGGAAAGACTAACTACTGTTTTTTTTTTTACATTTCAAAAAGGACAAAAATAAATTGGAATAAAATATTAATGCGACGGTTTTAAAAGTATAATAATCTGCTTTAAGGTGTCATTGTAAGTGATATATAGCCGACTGGCCGGAAATTACTAGTTATTGTATCCATAATATATAATTGTATGCGTTTGGTCTTTCACCCAACGTTTCCAACTTTTCTTATTACTCACTAGATATTCTCCATATTTAAAACTATTAATATTTGATTAATTCAAAGTTGAGTTATAAGATAAAATGATATTTTCTTTATCAAATATTAAATTCAAAAATCAAATTTAAGATTACTAATCTTTAATGACTTATTGAACTATAATCTTACTAATTAATTATTTCAATTAAACTTGGCAAACATTCTTAACTTTTTTTCAATTGTCATCACAATATATAAAATGGTCGAATAAAGACTTAAATTTATTATCATCTGATTAATTTATATTTAAATCACATATCTAATTATGACAGACGAACCTTTCCGTCAAATATTTCTGTCCTCGCCATGCATCAAAACTCATGCAGCTTGCTGATGGTACGAGTCGATTCATCAATGAGTGAACTGTACGCTTTTTTATTATTTTTTCCCATGGCATCTTTGGACCTACGTTCTTTTCCCCCAACTGACGTGATTAAATAAATTTTCTTTTCCCACGCATTTAATTGATTTCCATGGTCGAAGAGAAAAAGGAGGTGGTACGAGTCCATCAATCAATTGGGGTGTCTAACGGTGTGCATCTTTAACTCTCTGATGACCCTCTGCCACAACAATTCGCAATTCGACCTCAGTACTGCCCCCATGCAGCCTTTCGGCCCTTTCCCGTCCTTTCTCATGCATGAAACAGTGAAAGCAGAAAAAGTATTTTAAACAAAATTATTTTCATTAATTTCCCTTCTTCTAAATAGTGAATTTTTTATTTATTTTCAAACTATCATAATTTTTTTACTTTAACCTGTTCTGTTACATTTTTATTTTTTTTACTTTTTTTATGAAAAAAATTAAATTACTCCTCCTTTTAAAAAAAATATGAAATAACAAATAAAAAATCGGTACGTAACCGTCCAAGATATCATCTCACCACCTGCAGTAGAAATAATTGATACAATAAAACATATAGCTAAATTTTCGGAACTAATTGATTTTGTGTATTGAATTAAAAATCAAGAGAGATCACGGATTGGAAAAATTAATATGGCAAACAAAAAATTGTCATTTATGAAAAAATTGAATTATCCTCAACCCAAATTTTTATTTTTTTTTATTTTTATATTTATTATTTGATATGCTATGATGAGAGATGTAATTTAGTCTTTTCATAAATAAAAAAATTAAAAGTAACGAAAAATATAATAGAATTACATGGAGAAATTAAAGTAGAAAAATCGTGATAGTTTAGAGATAAAAAAATAAGTTTGTAATATGAAGTTAAATGTAAAAAATCGTGATAGTTTAGAAGAGATTTGTAAAAATAATTCATTTAAATATTCAAAACAAATGGCATGCACCCACAATTTGCGACTAAACTAATACGCACCGACCGATGCTCCAAGTTTCTATATATATATCGTGGGATTTCCTGTACGACATAGTAAAAATAAACAAATGCAAGGAGATTACTCGGGGCAGAAAAATGCATATATAGAACGAGAGTATATTACTAATTTTATTTATTAAATTAATAGAAAATTTATATATTAAATTTGAAGAGTGTATTAAGTGGGATAAGATTTTATTGTTATTGTTGTTGTATTAAATAGTAAATGTAATTAACATGATCATCAGACATGAAAAATCGTATTAATAAATATGACGAATTATTTAATCTTATATAATATAATTTTATTATCGAATTATTTAATCTTATATAATCTTATGTAATATATTTAATCTTATATAATATATTTTTTATTATCAAATTATTTAAATAAATATATACTATTCCATCTAAAAAGTATATAATTTATTATCATTAAATTAATTAGAAATAAAAAATAAACACTTTATATGAAGGCGTAGAGCGAGGTGCTCTAAGTACTCGTTAACCTCTTCAAAATATATTTTGAATCCAACTTATTTTGAGACTAAATTGGGTCCATTTCGTTTTTTTTCTTGTATCAAATGATCTTATTTATAATCAATATTAATTAAATGAAGGCTATAAATTAATTGTAATTAATATCTATAATTTTTTATAATATTTCAATTATTTTTATAAAAACATAAATTGAGAACCGATTTAATTTCTGAGCAATCCGGGGCGATCCAATTCATACAAGACCGAAACTAATTTTGAAACAGAATCTAAATTTTCAAGACCCAAAAATTGAGTGAGAATGGAGGCGATCAGATCCCAAATCCAATTTCGCTCGCCCTTAATTGCTTGTCATATTCTAGAGAGTTAAAGATTTGGGACTAAACTCCTATATATTCACCACTTTATGTGGGAGGGAGGGACGATTCCTCTGAAATTGGATTACTTAGAAACCGTTAATTAAATTAACAACAATTCCAACACGGATATTTAATCACTAATGAAAGGAAGGAATAAGATTTGTTTTCCCATACTTATCCATGATTATTAACATATAATTAATTCGATACTAGAACCGCGGTGTGAATAAATTTTGGGCAAAATAATAATAATTCGAATAATCGAACTTACAAGCATCAATATGTACGACTTCATGACACAAATTTACTATTCTATTGTGCGAACCGTCCTTAATTATTTCAAACTTTATTGGTTGCAACGAGTGACAACTGAGAAACAAAAAATGACGTCCCTCCCGCCGCCCTAACAGTAAACGGCATATGCATATAAATTCGCCGCGTGAGATCCGACCTTACAGAAACAGTCAAAAGGGGCGCTGCTTTTATGACGCTCGATCGATCGAGGAGCGGTGGCGACTGATGCTTGAGTGGTTCCAGTACCGCAGATGCTGTTGGAGAGTAGCGTCGCCTCTGTGCCTGATCATGCATTTGCAGAGTTCGCCATCGATTTGATCAGAGCAGTGGTGGCCTCCTTGGTCGAGAGGACAGTATTATGCCCCTTTGACCCATGCATCTTTCCGAAGAGATATATGGCTAAAATCTCTGCCCTTCCACAGGGGATAATATGGACCATGCACGCAAGAACAATTCATCAACTAAGGGACAAGCCACAATTGGACAACGGCATCTTAGCCCAAATATATATCTTTAACTCCGATGCCCCCAAATACGCAGAGCTCGTCAAACTTTCTACTTTCTTTTGAACGCTTGGTTAATTCCTGCCACGACAACGAGAGGGGAGAGAGAGAGAGAGAGAGAGATGGACAACAGCACAGGAGGACGAGCACTGTTCGTAAATTAAAATGACAAAGGGTCCCATGCATGCACTAATAAGACCCACGTAGTGAGTGACAGGTGAGATGACCCCAAGGGCTACGCCAACCCCTGTGCTTAAAATCTCGCGCGTACCGGGCCGGCCACCAGCCTGGAGCCACAAGGGGGCGGGGGTAGGCGCCGAGCGAGGTGTAGGCGCCATCAACCAAAGAAGATATATGCCACGGCACGCCGTGGACCACCGGCGGGCGAGCTCAATCGATCGCCCCCCCGGCCGCGGCCGTCGTCGCCTGTCGGCGGTGGACGCGATCCGTCCACGTCGCTCGGCGTCCCCCCCACCTTGGGCATCGAAAGTGCTGTCAGCTTTAATAATTCAACAACGCGTCTTTGTCAAAACCTGGCCGCTGGTTAAAAAGTCCCACTGGACACCAATCAAACCCACCCTTCACCCTCCTCTCCCCCTCTTCTCTCTCCCTTATCTTTCAATATTCCTTTTGCTTCCCCTTTATCCCTCCCCTATGGGACAACGCGGGGGAGAGAGAAAGTTTTGATGTGAATCGCTAAAGTTACCCAGTAACGCAAATGCAAGGTAGGGGCCATGCATCAGAAGAATGTTACTCGTTTCTTTTAAGGTCCTCTGAGTAGAAAGTGACTAACTAAGGAGGATGTTGCCTCATGCCAATGCGCCAAGGAATAACCTCTCAAGTGTAGCAATGGCAAAAAAAAAATGCCATGAGGAACCTCAAAAGATGTGAATCTTATAATTGCTTGAAAAAATTTTGCACCTCTCTATTCGACTGTGTTTCAGTACCACAGTACAGTGTGGCCTGCCACATTCTCATGTATATATGACCTGTACATATATAAATATATAATATATTTGTCTAAGAATGAAAAAAATATTTTCATTTGTCTTCTCATTACAGTTAGACAATAAGTTTCACTTCGCATCTGACCTCATCCATGACAACAACTCTTGGTCCAATATTAATTTCGTGCCAAGACGTGGCGAAAAACTCACCTCTAGTCACCCATCGTATGGTACATGGAATTCCCATCCCATCAACCCAAGTACTAGAACATTTTAAACAAGGGAAACGTAATTATTTTAGACTCGATCGATAGCGTGATAGAGAAAAAAAACGGAGCAAAGTAATGAGAGATAAAGGCAGAAAGCATCATGCGAATGATCGCAATCACATTACAAAAAACAATGTAGTCAAGGGGATCTACTAGAGCATGACATAGATGACCAATAAAGAAAAACCTAAGTTTGTGCATGCCTTGAAACAAAATAGTTTCAAAATTTACCTGATGCAATTGATTAGTTGTTTGAAACTTTCCACGTTTTTTTTTTTTTTTTTTTTGCTACAAGTGACTGAAAATATCAGGATCTACCAAATGAGCGGTGAATGCAACTAAAGTAACAAAACACGATGGGATACAAGTATTTGCACTGCTTTCTGTCACTTTTTGTTGTACACCATATATATAGTCGCCTTAGAATTAATCTAACTCGTGTTTTCTTTGTCATCTAGCGTGAATTTGGAAATATTGGGAGCTTTAAAATCTCAATTTTTAAGGTGAATGATTGAAACCGGATAAAAATAATGCAGTAAGAGATTGAGAGACGTCGTCATGCTAATTCTGTATGAATATTCAGGACCTTCTCACTGGCAAAAAGATTCATCCAGTGCATGCATGGGTTCAACCTTGATCACATATGTCAAATCGTAATATGAATTGAAAGTGTGAAGTGAACATGTCACATGCACTCTCTCTCTTTCTCTCTATCTCTCTCTCTCATCAGAATCTTCCAATGATTATATCTCATAGTGGCGCACCAATAGTTGCATTCCTTGCAGTAGCTCCTCCACAAAGAACTTGTGACATCAGGCACAGTAGGCCACCTACAACATGATGAGGACACAATATTTTATATTGACATACGTTGTTACAGTAGAGCCATTTAATTTTGCCGCCCATTCACTGTTCTTTAGAGGCGTTTCATCATTTATATTTGACACATGAATATTATCAACGTCGCAACCTGTTTACAACTTACGACAGCGGATTCACAAGACTGTTAAAATCCCTAGAGTTTGTCATCTTGTGGTAACACTTTATATATTTTATGGAACGTAATTCTAATTCCAAACTGATCGCGTAACTTATATGCTTTCACTGTCCGTCGTAATCAACTGTTAACGACTAGTGAATCTTGAATCTAAAACATTGGATCGTTTCGTCATATTTGCGAATAAGCTGTGATGTCCCGTTAAAAAGTTGCTTTGAGGTTTCTTTGGCATGTAACATTGATTACGACCCATTAGTTGATGGTTGCTTATTCCACACTTTCTATGATGTCCGTAAAAATAATGTTACACCTCCGTAGGGGAATTCTGCTGAAGCGTCTAATTATGTAGGGGGACCAATTGGGTTCAGATTCAAGGCATTATTAACAAATCTCCACCTTGACTTGAATCATCTTCAGAGCACAAAAGTACGCCACGCCGCCGCCAGTCCCATCTTAAAGCTATTACCAAGTATTTATGTTAAGCAAGTCCAAACAATGTTGGAACTTGCCATAAGGAACAGATTTGGTGAACATATCAGCTGGATTATCTTCAGTGCCAATCTTCTTCACCTTGATCCTCTTCTCAGTGCGGATGAAGTGATATCTGACATCAATGTGTTTGGTTCTTTCATGATGTACTTGATCCTTGGCTAAACATATTGCACTCAGACTGTCACAGTGCACTATAGTCTGCTCCTGATGTAATCCGAGATCTCCAACTAAGCCTTTTAACCAGATGCCTTCCTTGGCAGCTTCCGTCAGTGCCATGTATTCAGCCTCTGTGGTGGACAATGTAACTGATGGTTGAAGTGTAGCCTTTCAACTAACAACTGAACTACCCAAAGTGAAGACATAGCCTGTCATAGATCGTCTTCCATCAACATCTCCAGCATAATCTGAATCTGAGTATCCTGCAACCAAACACTCTTTATCACTTCTGTAGATGAGGCCAATATCAGATGTTCCTCTCAGATATCGAAAAATTCGCTTCACTTCTTGCCAGTGCTCCTTTCCTGGATCGTTCATGAACCTGCTGACAACACTGACTGCATGAGCAATGTCTGGTCTTGTACAAACCATGGCATACATCAAACTTTCAACTGCACTAGCATATGGAACCCGAGACATGTACTCCTTTTCTGCATCTGACTTTGGTGCGAAGGCAACAGAAAGATGAACATTTGCAGCTGATGGAGTATTCAAAGGCTTTGCTCCAGACATTCCAAACCTGGATAAAATCTTCTCAATATAACTTTTCTGAGATAAGAAGAGTTTACCCTGTGCGCGATCCCTTAGAATTTCCATCCCCAGAATCTTCTGTGCTGCACCAAGATTTTTCATGTCGAATTCTGCACTGAGGAGCTTCTTCAGATTTTGAATGTCTGCCATGTCTCTGGCAGCAATAAGCATATCATCAACATACAAGAGCAGATAGATGGTGGAGCCGCCCTTCGCCTTCTTGTGGTATACACAGCAATCATAGGGACTTCGACTGAATCCCTTACTTATCATGAAGCTGTCGAACCTCTTGTACCATTGTCTGGGAGACTGCTTCAAGCCATACAGAGATTTCTTCAGACTGCAAACTTGATTCTCCTTTCCAGGAATGAAGAATCCCTCTGGTTGGCTCATAAGAATATCTTCTTCAAGTTCTCCATGTAGGAAAGCAGTCTTCACATCTAGTTGCTCGAGCTCTAGATTCTGATGTGCTACAAGAGCAAGTAGCACACTGATAGAAGTATGTCTGACAACAGGTGAGAATATCTCATTGTAGTCCACACCTTCTTTCTGACTATAACCTTTAGCAACCAATCGTGCTTTGTATCTCGTGCCTTCAACTCTTGAAATTCCTGCTTTCTTCTTGAAGATCCATTTACAGCCAACAACCTTCCTGCCTTTAGGCAACTTGACCAGCTCTCATGTCTGATTCTTGTGAAGAGATTCCATCTCCTCACCCATAGCAGCGATCCACTGTCCAGATTCGGCACATGTGATGGCATCCCTATAAGAGGACGGCTCCAGGGACTCCACCTCTTCAGCTACCTGTAGTGCATAAGCAACCATGTCCTCGAAACCATATCGCTTAGGAGGACCCACTTCTCTGCGAGGACGTCTAGTAGCAATTGACTCCTCTTCAGGTTGCTCATCAGATTCTTCACTTTCTGGTTCTGCTTCTTGATGTGATCCTTCAGCATCATTCTCAATTTGAGTGATTTCAACCTCCACCTGTTTACTGACACTCTCTTCAACCTCCACCTTCAACTGAAGCATTGATGCTTCATCAAAGGTTACGCTTCTGCTGTGAATGACTTTATGTTCTGAAGGAGACCAGATTCTGTAGCCCTTCACTCCTGCACCATATCCCATGAACACCCCTTCTTTGGCCCTTGGCTCCAACTTCCCTTCACTGACGTGATAGTATGCTGGACAACCAAAAACTTTCAGACAAGTATAATCAGCAGGATTTCCTGACCATACCTCAGTTGGAGTCTTGAGATCAATTGCAGTCGCCGGACTTCGATTCACCAAGTAACAAGTTGTGTTAACAGCTTCAGCCCAGAATGTCCTATTCAGACCAGCGTTAGAGAGCATGCACCTTGCCCTCTCCAGAAGTGTCCTGTTCATTCGTTCTGCAATTCCATTCTGCTGTGGAGTATCCCTGACTGTGCGATGTCTGGCAATGCCTTCATCTTTGCAGAACTGGTCAAATTCAGCAGAATAGAACTCCAAACCATTGTCAGTGCCAAGACGCTTCACTTTCTTCGACGTCTGATTTTCCACTAGAATCTTCCACTGCTTGAAGGCCTTGAAGGACTCACTCTTGTGTTTCATCATGAATACCCAAGTCATCATCGAGTAGTCATCAATCACAGATAGGAAGTACCTCGCACCTCCTAATGATGGAACACGAGAGGGACCCCAACAGTCGGCGTGGATGTAGTCAAGTGTCGCCTTCGTCCTGTGCACTGCCTTGTCAAACTGAGACCTTCGCTGTTTGCCGAATACGCAGTGCTTACAGAAGTTTATCTCAGATATCTTCTTCTCCCCTAGAACACCTCGTTTGCTGAGGATATTCATCTCGTTCTGACTCATATGCCCAAGCCGCATGTGCCACAGCCTGGACCTTTCTGATTCGGATGAACTAGCCACTACAGCAACGCCAGAGACTGTCTTGCCTTGTAATACATACAAGGACTTCTGTCTGACTCCCTTCAGAACCGTAGCATCACCTTTCATGACTGTGAGGATGCCTCCAGCAGTATTAATCTGACACCCTTTAGAGTCGAGGACTCCAAGTGATATCAAATTCTTTTTCAGTTGCGGAACATGGCGGACATCTGTCAGCGTCCTCACAAGATTGTCATGAGTCCTGATCTGCACAGAACCGATCCCAACTATCTGACAGGCTGCATCATTGCCCATGATGACGTTTCCACCATCAATCTTCTGATAAGTTGAGAACCACTCTTTATTCGGAGTCATATGATAGGAACACCCCGAATCCAGAACCTAACTATCCGCCAGACATCCTTGATCAGAAGCAGCCAGAACCAAATCATCTTCGGAATTTCCTGTTTCATGTGCCACCGCAGCGACAGGGGCCTTCTTCTTCTTCGGACAATCCTTCTTCCAATGACCTGGTTCCTTACAGTAATTACAGATGTCTTTCGCAGTGATTTTCTTCTTCTTCGACTTGGATTTCTTTGAATTTGAGGATTGTCCCTTCTCTGCGGTTGATATCAAACCCGCGGCCTGAGTCTCTACAGAATTTCCAGATGCCCTATGCCGAAGTTCATGAGTATGGAGACTCGATCTTACTTCTTCCAGACTTATAGTTTTCTTCCCGATAATCATAGACTGAACGAAATTTTCATATGATGGAGGAAGCGAAACTAACAGAATTAGGGCAGCATCTTCATCCTCGATCTTAACATCGATATTTCTGAGTTCCATCAATAAAAAATTTAACTGATCAAGATGTTCCTTCAGAGGGATACCTTCCTGCATGCGGAGAGAGAACAGACGTTGCTTCAACAGCAACTTGTTGGTGAGAGACTTCGTCATATATAGACTCTCGAGTCTCAACCACAGACCGGCCGCTTTTTCTTCATCTGCGACCTCGATTATCACCTCATCCGCCAGACACAACAGGATCATCGAGTGCGCCTTCTCCTCTTGTGCCGCCAAAGTTGCGAGGTCGATCTCCTTTTCTTTGCCTTTCGAGTCTTCCTCCTTTGGCTTGTTCTTCGACACGTTTGAGAGCGGCGCCCAGACTCCTTGTTGCTTCAAAAGTGCCCGCATCTTGATCTGCCACAACCCGAAATTGTTTCTGCCGTTGAACTTCTCCATGCGACGCCATCTCCCTGCTGATCGAGAATCGTTGACAAACCCTAAGGCTCTGATACCAGTTTGTTACGAAAAGAGGGAGAGAGGGATCGCACGAAATACAGAAGAACACGAAGAGGAAAAACGGCGGCGGCTCTTTGTTATGGAATAATGATGATTATAAGGATAGGTCTCGATCTAGACCCCTAGAGAGTTTATATAGGCACTCCCTTTGACAGATGATAGGAATTACATACGGACTGTGACTCTAAATAAATCCCCTGAAAATAGGACACCTATCTCGTGATAAGGAAATAAATTAAATCCGAATCACAAACAGAATACCCCTAAAAAATTTTCGCTCAGGGTGCTCCGCCCCCTTACAACCCCCGCAGGGGGGGATCCCCCTGGATCCCCCCCTTGACCCCCCACAGGCTCGCTGACCGGGCAGCGAGACCCCCGTAGGGAAATTCTGCTGAAGCGTCTAACTATGTAGGGGGACCAATTGGGTTCAGATTCAAGGCATTATTAACAAATAATGTAACGACGAGTGATGATAATTTCTGAAGAGTGTAACGACCTATTATCAGCGTCTTATGGTCCATTAGAATACTTCAAAATTTGATTCACTACAGGAGCCATGAGATTTTTGCGATCCGTGAAAATCCTGATATGACGGTTGTGAAAAATCTATCATGACCCGTAAGTCATCTTCGCGCGAACTAGTGGCCTCTCGGTCCGTGAAAAGTGATGATCGGGGTGAGATTTGATCATTACGACCGTGAAAAATCTCTAACAGCCCGTGAGATCGTAATTTCTTCATTCAGATGCTACTGTCAGGGTCGTGAGGACAGGTGGTTTGAGCGTTAAAGCATATTTCATGTGTCTACAAAATAATTCTGTGAGAGTCATGAATGTCGGATTACAACATGTGAGTTGCACTTTTCAGGGTTGTGAGACTTAACGGCCCGTGATGAATGTTCCTTTATATTTTCAGCAGCTAATTGGACTTTGTTTGACGTTATTCTTTTTTTTTTCTGTTCCTCCATCATTTTCATTAATAATTTCTACAAAATCATAACAATTAGAGGTAGATAGCTACTTCAAATAATTCAAAGAAATAAATATAAAAATAAATGCACGTTATGAGTAAATTATACGAAATAAATCTAAATGTAAGTCTAATTATATGTTGTAAAATACATGCATCACAAACATATATTCTTTATTTTGCGTACCAGGACTTCATGCTAAGTTTGTAATCTCATCATTCACTCAGTTGTACAGATTATAGCTATTGGAAGGTGGGCATCGTCTATATTAATATTGTCCCTCGAGAATTAGTAGCATCATCCATAATCTATTATAACCATAGTCTGACATTGGTATCATGTGAAGCTCACTCAAATAGATGCTCGTCGAGATTAATTATGCCCAAGATAAGCATGTGTCCGTGGAGAATTAGTATCACATATAGCATCCATGATATTAATTTGACAAACAATGCCAATTCTTTTGACAATTTAGAATTCAAACATGTATTTCGCGAAGTCAATAGAATAGCGAGTTCTCTTCACCAACTATGGCAGAGGATCTCATGCTTATAACTTTTGGTTCGTAGGTCTGCCTCCAAACTTATCAAATATAATTTATAGAAAATGTTTCGAGTTTCTTCTATAATAGATAAGTATTTCCTTTGAAAAATAAAGAAGGTGGGCATAGACGAGGTTAGCTGGGCTATGAATAAACAATCACATAATTCATAAGGACATTAAAATTCACCAAGGATATTGATTTAAAAGCCGCATGTTTTAATTGACGAGAAAAACATTTTTCAAAAGTTTAGCAAAGTTCTTCAAAATCTTTTACCATAAATCCACATGACAAAGTAATAAAAAAATTAAATTTGACAAAATTATATTGCTAATTTGTTTGAAAAAGTTAAGTACTCCAACCAAAAACCTAAAATAAAAAATAATCTAATAGCCATAGTTAGTAAGACTTTAAATTAATACAACTTTGTGTCACTTAGCTATTAATGTTTTGATTGGTAATACAATAAACGATTCAAATCATGTCGACAGCAGAGCATCTTTTCTTGGGGGGCTTGTTGTAGTAAGTCTCTAGATCAATCCACAGCATCGTTCTTGTTTAACGAGTGTCGTGTTATTTAAATTAAGGTGGCTAGTCATATTGCCCTTTCCCTTGGTCTCGGTGAACCCTCGGCACATTGAGCCAGGTAGATTATATAATACATATATGTATGTATATGACGTTTGAACCATGAGCCAGTTCGTGCCAACCTTCTAAGAGTACGATTTGTACCTTAGATATTAATTAAATGTGTTCAATATTAAAAATTGATCGGGTTTAAATTGGTAATAAAATTATCAAGTGGTGGAATCAAGGTCGATTTCAACTTTCTCCATCAATGGGAGAAAAGTCCCATTTGAGTGGGTGGAACACGTAGACGTGAGACTTTGAAACAAGTAAAATAATGAAAAATAAATTGAATAAACAATTAGGGTATGTTGCCATATGTATCAATGTAGCCCACGGTACCAGATAGGCAGATAACATACATGAGAAAATAAATTTGTAGAAACTTATATTATAAATGGCGACTCATATATTTTACCTGTTGTGAATTATTTTTTTTATTCAGGAATTATACGCACTACATATTCATATACAATTTATACCAACTCGAACGTAGCTTGTGAGGGCAAAAAATGTAATTGGTGAGGATTTTTTTTCTTTTTTAAATCATACGTACACAACAAGTCGATTTTGGTGATATTGCTTTGCTATTTGATTCTTTGTTATGTCGGAAGAATGTATAAAGTTTCATATATAGTAGGACGACAGTGTACGCGAAAAGGTCTCGTATGTGCACATCAAATGTTGTAGATAGCCACTACTACAAATATTTTTTAAATCCATGAACCCAATAAAAGTAAATTTTTTTTAAAAAAAGTATGAGATACGTCTTTCAAATTCTAATAATATTATTGCTTAAAAAAAAAGACAAGAAGGCCAGGAATCTTTTAATTCGAGGTCTTAATTTTTGCACTCATTAAAAATTCTGGATCAACCCTTTGGCATGCCTCGACAAAATATCTAAGTGCAAATCGGTATGAATTTATGCAATTCTTTATGCACAAGGACTTTTTTTCGATTCATATGGGGACAGCGAATATTTTATGGACCCGTTACCTTACTTGCACCAATAATGAACTTTGAATGCCCTGGCTACACTATATATACATATATCTAGATACATATATATATATATATATATATATATATAATAATAATAATAAACACATATATTGTCTCCACGTCTTCAATGGTCCCAAGAACTCAGCACCTCATATCAAACATTTAAAAGTTAATTCTAAAAGCTTCAACCCTATTGTGTAAAACAATGATATATTCTTCTTTCTTTTTTCCCCTCTTCTCATTATGTTCATATAGTTGCCTCTGAGATCGGTACACTGTGCTGTTGCAGCACAGAAAGGGCAGATGATCCAAGGTGCCGTCCTCTTCAATTCTTTTATGTCGACGGTCTTCCGGCATACCACCACAAGAGGACTCTGTTAAAAGTGAAAGGCTGCCATAAGCTTCTGGCACCTGAGTGACATAAATTTATTATACAGGCAAATCAAAGTTGTACGGCTCGTGTGGCTTTTTTTTTTGCAGGGCAAGGAGGAGGAGAAGGCGTGACGTGACCTTTGGCCACTAAGTCTACCCATCTACTGCAACAACAAATTTCTCCAACAATTTTCCCCATTTGTCCACCTCCTTTAGAACTCACTTTGTCCCTACGAAGGCTACTTGCATGATGTGGCCTCTCTTTAATGCAATTTGCACAGATCAATAGGACCATTTGGAGACGGACCCAAACGCATGGATCTTATATCAAGCATCTCCATGTTTGAAGCAGAAAGATACAATTATCTTTTGGGACAATTTATCCCTATTCTACATCTATACGCCTTCAACTTCTTTAGACCAATTAAACACGATTAAATACGTGACAATATTACCATATTACTATGCATGATTCAGGATTGTGGAAATAGCATTGCGGAAATTGTAAGGATCAAACTTATTAAACTTGGAAATGAAATAATCTAGAGCTAGTATCCAAGAATTTGGATCGAGTATTAGTTAAAATAACTTAAAACTTTGGATTGTAGGAATTCATATAATAAATTAAAATTTGTGAAGACAGTTTCCAAAGTTATGGTTTTTTAAAGTTGAAGTGAAATGACAAATAAAGTGCACCGGCAGTAAATTAAAGCCTATCTAAGCAGTACAAAATGCTCAGTCAAGGCTGCAAGAATCAATCGCTAGGGAACAATCCATTTTGTCATTTATATCGTGTAGAGTATCATACTACATATGAAATTTGAATAAAGATTAACTAGTATTTATTATTGCAAGGGCGCTCTTATTCCACACCGCCCCAATCCCCAAGTACCTTCATTTCTTCTTTTCCTCTTATTTTTCACCACTTGTCCTTTTCTTTTTCTTCTTTCTAAATTCTTCCATTCCATTCGCCGGGAAAACGATGCGCAGATCGTTGACGCTTCCTCGTACAACATCTTTTGAGCTTAGTCATGCACTTACTGGTCCGTTTTTTCCTGTTCTTTCTTTTCTTGGGATGAATTATTACCATTGAACGTATTTAAAGCTATACAAACTTTGGACGTATAATATACTAATTAGAACACTCCCACCTTCTCTCTGTCTCACCTTCTCTCTCTCTCTCTCTCTCTCGTCATGGTGACAATATATGTGATGCAAAAGTTTTCATGAGCTGTAGCACCGCTTGGACGCTTCACCAGACACGAAAAGAACCCACGAAGGCTTCATGTCAACACTTCCTTTGGATGCGTGTAATTAAATTATTAATGTACCCGTACGTCATCCCCTGCCCTCGCAAAACCCAATTGTCACCATTAGATTCTTCTACTGACAAAACCCGTCTTGATTATGTACATACAATTTATATATTGTGACAAAAATTTGTAAGCAATTAAAATGACACGATTATTATTCGTTGTTCAACTAATAAAGTTTTGATAGAAAAGGATGGAATGGCTCCATGTAGACATATGAAGTGTCCCCTTCTTCCCCGCTGGCAACCTAATCACCCGTTGTTATTAGATAATTATTTAAGCTCAAGAATTAGTAAAGTAATCTTTTTCATTAACTTAGAGATCACTAAATTGTTGATGTGATGGATTAGACTTTTTATCATGTTGACGTAATTATTTGGAAAGCCTCGTGAAAGAATCGCAATAGCACCGGTAAAAAGCGATTCTCCATTAACAACTTCCAGCTGCAAAGCTGTGATTGGAAGGGAACAAATATAATTGCATGACATGTTCCCCTAACTTGTCCAAAGTATTTGGGATGTGACACCAATTCAACTATTGGTGTGGAAGCCCTATATATCTTTTGATAGTGTGCCTAAGTTAGGACGATTGTTTGCATATGGTGGCAGCTAATTCCATCCTGGAACGGTTCTAGTCATGGACCCAATTACTTCTCCTCCAACCCTAATGCACCTGCAAGCTAATGTACCCCCTCTTCTATGAGTTTTGGATGTAACTTAAGATCGAGGAAATGAAAGTACAGTGTGTGAGGTGTTGGAGTACTTGAATCACGGCCGAATCGATCGCCACTTAAATGCTTCAAGTTGCAACCAATGCAAACTGTGCCCAAGAAATTTTGATCGATGGCACCATCAAACCATGCAAATTTCTTGGAGATCTTAACATCCTTAAGGTACTCATTGGAAGATACATTCATCGTTGAAAGGTGACCACGGTAGGTCAGCTGCTATCTATCTATCTAGTTGTTTTACATGGAAAGCAAGTGCAAAGTAAGCTGCGTGCAAACTCGATTTTTGTATGTTTTGAACACCAATAAAAAATTATTAATTATTAATTTTCGTATGATTCCTTTTTATATAAAATTATTAAATTAATAAAAATGTGTAGTTATTTTTAATTTAATTATTACAATTATCATTTTATTTTTATATTTATATACTAAATTAATTAAATACTAGTAGTTTTGAAATTCTAGACCAAAAAAAATATATATTTCACTCACTTGTCTCTCTTATTTGTCCTTTCGGTAAAGTTATTTCTCTTATAAATGTATAAATAATAACTGAGCTTAACGCATAAATTATATTTTATTTGTATTATTTAGTATATTGTTCTAGAAAAATAGGATAATTTGGCAAAATTGTGGCAATAAAAAGAAACAATCATGAGATGATAAAAAAAATACAAAAATCATCATTATAGTAAGAAGAATGCCATTTCATAAGGACATCAGACAAAATTTAATGATGAGAAATATAATATAAGTGGTACATTACTTTCCCATCTCAGATTTACATATTTATTATTACTGTTTCAAAATTTGGTACATTAATACATATAAGAACTAAGAAAGGTGTCATTTGGACGGATTCAGTTGAAACTACACAAAGCAAAACACACGCATATATATAATATCCATTGAGAAGAATAGATGTAGATAAATAAAAACATTTCTAAGTAGAATCCTAACTTCACCAAAAGAAATTAAAATATAGTTTATACATGCTCCGTCACAATTTCAATTAGCGTAATAAAAATAAAGGTTCAAGAAGAAGGTAGATCTATACGTGTTATTAAAAACTTATAAATATGCATAATATTAAAAAAAATTACATATACATTTTATTTATTTATTTATTTTTAACATCTCACAGTTGATCTTAAAAATGCACACATTAAAAATTAAACTTAGATTGACGGGCGCAAGAAACTTGACAAGTGGAGAGGTGGTCCATCCTTTGCACGTGGGTCCCGCTTCCCGAGCAAGTAGCACAAGTAAAAGCCGGAGACCGCGGGCCCCACTTATTCCGTAAGGAGGCGGCAAATGGAATCGGACACCTTGAAGTCCCATGGGTCCCGCCCGCTCGCCACGCTCGTCCTTTCCCATTCCAACCCCCACAAGCGCGGGTCCCACAGCGGCATCTACGCGGGACCCATGCCGCGCCGTTAGCTAACTGCCGTCATCGTTATACCACGTCCGTTTTTGGTTTATTTTTTAAAAATTTTTTTATTTTAATTTTGTTCCTCTCCCTCCTTTTTCGAGATTTTAAAAATATTCCAAAAGATTATTTATTGAGAGCTTAGTTGGCAGTTTGGTCGCGATAAGGACACGTGATTCGCACTGGCGTGCCGCCTGTGTAGTTGTGTGTGTGTTTCCTAGTAAAAGCTCTAATCCCAAAGGTTTGCTCTCACGCTTTGCAAAGTAACTTTTTTTTCCAATTAATTTTTTTTAATTAGTTGAAAAAAATATAATTATTATTTGATAATGGAAGGTTTAAGTTAATAGTGGACTTTTTTCTACCACAATAGATAATAAAAGTTGTTTGGTGACTTTGGTCTCTATCTCATTTTAATTATCTGATAATTAGATCATTACTAATATACATAACCATTTGTTTAAGTTACTGGTGTTTGATAAGTAATAGTGTAATAAATTGTAGCTCAAATTGCTGAAAGGAAGATTACTAAAATATCCTCAAAATTTACTAAAGACTTTTGTCACATATTATTATGCTATTATAAAGAATTTAACAAAGAAGAAAAATATAAAAGGTGTGTAGCAATACAATATGAATAATATCGTTGGTAAATTGTCCAAGAAATAAGTTTAAATTCAATGACTATAAGGAGAACGAGCATAGAGTATGAGATTTGTGGTAAGTTGATTGACTATTAGAACTTTAAATAAAATAACACAAATTATCGTGTCGAAAACAAAAGTAGTTTTAATTGGGTGCCTTTTCGGTTAGGAACAGAATATTTTTTGTTATTTTCCAAATTGGATACAAATCAAATTTCTTTACTCTAACAAAAAAAAAATTAAGTAATCACATTCTTCTTCACTACGTTCCTTTTGGTGCTGACTTGGTTCTAGTAGAAGAAAAAGAACAAAAGGAGAGCACTGCTGAAAATTGAAATTGTAAACTTATGATTCAAGTTATTGTCTCATTGTACTATTATATTATCTCCAGTTAATAATCCAATTACCTGTGATTATTGTTGATTAATATTGAATTGACGGCATTGTTTAATTAATTGACAACATTAAAAACTCGGTCGCCATCAACAAGTTTCGACGTTGTGCTGATCGCCCCCACACAATTGCCATTTATTAAGGAAGCAACTTGGGGATGGATTAGCAAAGATACTGTTAGTTGAGTTGCACTAATTATTATTATTATCATTGATTTGGCGTTAGACAAGATAACACATAGCAATGATGGTGGATCTTTTATCTTAAATAATTAGATCTTATTAATGAATTGGGTTTTGTAGCTGACGACATTAAGCAATCGAGACAAAATGGACATTTTTATAGTTCATGTGTTAGCAAGGTTCCATTTGGGGAGACTATTTATGCACTCATTTATACTTATCCTTTGCCTGTTGCTGATAGATTACTGGTCTTCTTCTTAATGCTTATTTCTCCCTGCTTGAATTGTTCAATTCCTGGATAAAGAAAAATTTTCTATGTCCAGTGCTTCCTCTTCTCAATGAAGAAATAACAAATATGTCCTGGAATAAACTTTCACCACTTTGGGAGTAATGACAAATTAAGCTCTATCTTCACCTCACTTGAATTATATCTTTTGTTACTGAATGATTTGTGTAAGATTCATATTGTAGCCGCTGTGTTTCTATGTTTTTTTTCCAAACTATATTGAATAATCGATTGAATAATGGAGGATTGATTTAACAGAAAAAGGTAGTGAAATTTTAAATACAACTGAGGGTGTGCCAGATTCGCAAAATATAATATTTTTTGAAATACTAGATTGTAAGAAATATGTGTTTCTTGGAAGTTATGACTAAAACCTACCCGTATTATATTTAGTTTTATAGTAATATGTACAAAAACAAAAGAGAGGAAATTAGTTAATTAATAAAAAATTTATAAGGAAAGATAGGATATAAGAGGGGAGAAAATGTTAAAATTTTGACGGAAGAAAATAATTAACATTTCAATATGAGGAAATATTCAACAAAGAGAAATAGTATAATAAAGTAGAGAGAGAAAACTTCGGATATTAGAAAAAAGAAAAAAAAATATAACGTTGTAAGAGTGGGAAAAAATATTAGGGAAGAAGGGACGTGGGAATATTACGGTAAAAAATCCATGATAACAGAAAGTGATATATTAGATTAGAGAAAGCGAATATCAAAATATCGGATGAGAGATAAAAGTGACATCGTAAATTACGAAAGGAATGAAGCTTTGGATTTTTTATGAATATAAAAAAATTACTGAGAATTTTACTTATTATTATTAAACATATGACTTGAGATAATTTTATCGGATTAGATCTCTAACATATAGATCATGCGAATAATCGTTAACGTGACATCACTTCTCAAAATATCTTGGACTAAAGAAAGAAAAAAGAGACAAGGTGAGATATCATATGAGAGATAAAAAGGAGAATATTGTATGAGAGAAAAATAAGGATATTAGAGAAAAAAATTAAGCATATGAGAGGATAGAAAAATCTGAATAATATTGGAGAACGAGGAAAAAGTAGATCTACTAAATGATTGCCGAAAGACAATTAAATTCTAAAGAAGAGAGAAACTAAAAATAACTATTAGATGAGAGAAAAATTAGACTAGCTAATAGAAGCGGTAGAAAGTGAAGACACTAGGAGATCGATAAACATATTGGAAAAGGAAAAAAAAGATATTTGAGGAGAGGGGAAATAATAATAATAATAATAATAATAATAATAATAATAATAATAATAATAATAATAATAATAATAATAATAATAATAGGAAAAATTGTATTTGATGAGAGAGAAAAGTTAATACTGATGGACATAAAAATCGAGGTTATTAGAGTAAGATAAAAATATAGGAGAGATAAAGTGGAATATTATATGAAAGATAAAATGATAAGATTACACAAAGGGGAAAATAGAAACATCGAAGTATAGAGGAGCTAGCTTGTAATATAAAAGGGGAAATTTTCATAAGAGGAAGTAAATCAGACTCTGAGAGAAAGAAAAAGGAGATTGTAAAACGAGAGCAAAAGTGAAAATATTAGAAGAGAGGGAAAAATATGAGCGAGAAAAGAAACAATTGCTAAAGCAATAAAAAAATAATATAAAAGTGATATTCTGAGTACAAATAACAAGAAAATAGAGATTACTATATGAGATGGAGAAAGAATAAGAAATGATAATAATAAATAAAAAATAATGAATGACATAAAATTATGATGAAAAAAATACACATGTAAACCATAAAAGATTTGCACGTGTAAACATTGGATTAGGCTAATTTTAGATACAATTTTCTAATATTTTTTTAGGAAAATATGAGCATATATATAACCTTCGAATGATAAAATTGACTTGCATAAAAAAAGTGTGAGAATTATCCTATACGAAATGATCTAAATGTTACATAAATAAAAAAGATTCGGATCAAAATCAATGTTCGATCGTTATCCGAATTACGAAATGATTTTATGGGTCGGTGTTGAAGCGATCAAATCTAACTTCAACCATCGAAGCAGATGATTTTATCGAGACTAATCAGCTGAACAAGTCCTCTAAAAAGGTTAAAAGGTGAAAAAAATATTTTGGTAATAAAGTTTCAATCCTACACCTCTTGCGAGTGAGGCACATTGAACCATTGTACCAAATATGAAAGTGTTAGCTATTATAATTTTATTTCATCCTTTTACGTTACTATAGTCATTTTCTCCATATCTTTGAATGCTGAAATTAAAAAAAAAATTATGCACTAATAAAAATATATAAATTATTTTATTTACTTTTCACCACCTTATCTTAAATAAATATTAATAATAAGTCAATGACTTATGATTTTACATATTAAATATAAAAATAAAAAATTATTTGAATAATGGTTTTGTTCCTTTTTATTTATTAAATATTATTAATAATACTATTATACTTCACATGTGTAATTATATCAGTTACTAAAAAAAATATGTTCATAACTATTTCAACGAGTAAATTTTATGGTCATCCAAGGCATTTCAAATATGATCACCAAACTTCACTTTATAATATCACGATCATTTAACTTGAGAAAAATTTTAATGGCGATCATCATGATCGGTTATCGTAAGTCAACCGGTAGATCACTAACGTGAAGCTGATGTGAATGCTTACACCAATTCAATATTTGTTTTTCTTCTCCATGTCAAATTTAAAGAAATAAAAATATTTCGTCAATTTTTTCTATCTCCTCTATTCAAACTTAATTTTTTTTATCTCCATAGTCATTCAATTTTTCAAAATTTTTGGACACGATTATTCAATTTTTTAAAACTTCAGTCACGGTCATCATAAAATAATAAATCCAATTTTTATGTGAATTAAATAAATAATATTATAATATTTAATATTATTAAATTATGGAAATAGAAAGTTTAAAATAAATCACAGATTACATTTTTCGTCCCAAAAATTGGACAAATAAAAATAAAAAAGTATTATAACGTATAATATTATGATGATTAGATATATAATAAGTTATTTATATATGAAAATTTATATTTTTTTATTAAATATTTAAATATATAAAAAATAAAAAAATATTGTGATTATGATTTGACTCAACACTTCTCTGCTACTCTGCTAGATGATTTGATTCAACCCTTACGAAAGAATATTTTTATTTTTCTAATTATAATATTTTGTATTAGTTCAAATTTGAGGGCAAAAAATAATCGGTGTTTTATTTTTTATTTATATTCACCTAATTTAATAATTAATAATTATTATAATATTATATATTTAATACACATACAAAAATTGGTCATCTGACATGATTGAGTCGTGTCCAAATCATGTTGAGTCGATATCTTCAATTATTTATTATTATTTTAAGTTTTTATTGATGATCGTGACTAAAATTTTAAAAAATTGAATGATCATATTTGAAATTTTTAAAAAGTTAAATGATCACAGAAGAGAGAAAAATATTGATATGATATTTTTTATTTTTTAAAATCTAATGTGAATGAGAGCAAAAATATTAATGTAGTGCCACGCATCAACATCAACGATTCACTGGTTGGCTGACGATAATCATTTTAAAATTGAATGTTTGTAGTATCGTAAAACAATGTCGGGTGATTATCCTAGAACGAAGTTGAGTGAATGTATATATATATAATTTTATTATTAGTTTGATCCGAAATCGAATTAATCTATCCCGACTGATTTAAAGTGAAAGGAATAAACTAATGTCCCCCACACGCCGAAATAAAACGCAAAAAGTCGGAAAATACGAGCAGCGTAATTGGCGGATTCTACGCCAGCACGCGCGACGCACGTGCTGACGGGATGCCCTGAGGTGATCGTCATCATCATGATGTCGTTGGTCCATGGGTCCCATTTCCAATTGCGAGTGCTCTCGTGGTCCAAAACTCTCGAATTCATACTCGGCGTCCTTGTACTTGTACAGGGACACCACGCTGCAAATTAACAATTACATGAGCTCAGGTTAGAATTGTATCTATGAGACCTTTGTTTTTTTTTTTGAATTTACACAAAAGTGCTTATCTATTAAAAAACGTTCATGATGAGTCCAAATACATAAATAAAGAATCTCTTGGGGTGGATCTTCCGGCCAATATTGATCAAAAAGATGTTGATCTATTTAAGATAGCTAGGTAATCAGCCATACAATTTGTTTCTCTTAAGCACTTGAAAATATGAAATTCACTTATCAATTCTCACAACTCGTGTAGAAAAGGTTCAATATCTTCATGAGCTTCCAAACTCTCGATTGATGATTATTACACGGTTGCATGAGTCGGTCTCTAATCAAATATGATCGAATTCAAGATTCCTACATCTCGAAACACCTGTGAGGGCATCATGAATCTCCAAGTCAAAACCCAGTAAGCCTCGCATCGAAACGCTTCTGTAATCAAAGATGAGCAATTAGAAATTCAAATCATATACGTCCCCCTCATTCAACATTCGAATCATATAATTAGCGATTAGATGAAAGAATCGTCTTAATTAACCTTCATCCAACATGACCGCGGGGACTACCGTTTGAATTCATTAAGAGATATTTATTTTCCTAACATTGTTTACTTTTTATGTACTAGAAAAAAAATCACATGGGCCGTATGAAGTATTATTTATTTTTCTTTGTAATTGAAGGTCTTTTCGACCATGCACCATGGAGGAAAAAAGAAATTGGAGTGGACGTCCGCCCTTATGGAGCGTCATGTGAGAGTGAAAGAATGTTGGCATGTCAACTATCAAGTCCGTTTTGCAGTTGAGGTCATTTTCATTTCTGATTATAAAGTTTAGGGAGAAGAAAAATATCCAGGGGGAAGTTGTGAGTGCTTTCAGCTTTTGGGTCATTGAGGCATCAAATTTTAAGGAACCTTCAACTATATCAATCGGAAATGTTTGGAAGTCGCATCAGTCTCGATCTATTTTATTTTATTGTGAAAAGATAGCTGTTTGATATTATCCAATCTCATTAAACTATTTCCAAAAAAAAAAAAGAACAATCACGTAATTTCACTTCATCAGATATTGCGTGATTTGAACCTTTAAATAATAAGAATAGACAAATCAGTTAGTCCATACAATAATAAATTTAGACGGGAGAAGCTTAAACCGGATAGTTTAGTGACTTAATTTCTTAAATCTCATATGACTTTGCGTCTAAATTTTATATATTCGTAAAATATTTCTAAATTATACCATAATTTTTATTTTACTATTCCATTAATTAATTATTTTTTATTTATTGAAAGGCTAAACAATCTTTATGTCCTCTCTTTTAATATTTCAAATAATATATAATAAAAACTAAAATATATAAAAAAGTGTGAGGTGCCGATATCATAGGGAGGGGGGTGACGCCTCTATTTGCATCCCCGAGACGCATAAATGAAGGGTGGTAACTACGAGCTCATGACTCGCGCCGTCCCTCTGATGTGAACACCCTCCCCCCCTCGAAAGTTGGAGGGGATCATATATTTTTATTCTTGTATATTATTTTAAATTTTTAAATATTTAAAAAGATAATAGAAAGGTGGCTTATTTTTTTAATAATTTTAAATTTTAAAAAATTAACATAATTAAATGGATGGATTAAAGTAAAATTCACGGCATAATTTAGAAATGTCCTACAATAAATTTATATAGTAAGATTAGGCGTAAAAAAATATTATAGGGGAGGTTTAATTTTTACGGAATTAATACTAGTTACGTTTCAAATTTTAAAGTATTTATAAAAAACTTTTTGGGTTAATGATAACTTCTCAGTAAACGAAAAATCAGGGAGAAATATTTTTTTATTTACGATAGTTTGAGCAACTAGATTACTCTTTGACATTTATTATTTAGTTCTTTTAATATTGTTTCTATTCCTCTAGCTTCTACTTTTTTTATCAAGAAATTAAGGAGTGACTAAGATTAACAAAAATAAAATCAAACAGCCAAAACGCAGTAAAGATTTAATAATAATAATAATAATAATAATAATAATAATAATAATAATAATAATAATAATAATAATAATAATAATAATAATAATAATAATAATAATAATAATAATAATAATAATAATAATAATAATAATAATAATAATAATAATAATAATAATAATAATAATAATAATAATAATAATAATAATAATAATAATAATAGAGACAACTTGTTATTTAGTTTTTATTATTAAGAAGTATAGATGATATTTGAGTTGTAGGGTATCATGGCCAATAAATATAAAAAGTATTTTCAACACTTTCTTAACAAATGTTACAACTACTTATTATTGTCATGATATTTTTATCTTAATATATGATTATTTATTTATAAAGCCAAGTTTTGGCACTTAAATTTTTATGTTATTAAAAGCATAATTTGATATAGGAGTAAGTGAATATATATACGACCCTAAACCTTGCAGCAAAATTCTTTTATCCCACGGACTGTTTCCTTCTATTCATTTAATAGTCATAACAAGTAATTTCTCTGAATAGACGGACATATTTGTGTTTTAATGTCAAGCCTTGCACAACTATATTTCGTTATAAAATAGTGTAGCATAAAGGTTGTCAAAAACCTGTTATATATGTATATATTTCACGATCTTAGTATTCTTAATCTATCTCGATTTTTTCGCGAGACTTTTATGTGTAAAATTTTAAGAAAATTTTAACTTTGACAGTACCATCATCTTATCCAATTTTATATGATATGATTCATATAATTATTTAATTAATAATTAGAATATATTTGCAATAATTAACTTAAATGGAATTCAATATATTGTCTTTACGTTTATTATGTTTTGAAATATTTTGACCTAAAAATAATAAAAATAAGATATAATTTGGGAGTTGGGTGTAAAAATTTTATCAACAAATAATTTGAAAAAAATATATTTTATTAATAAACATGATCTTACGACCCCAATCCAATCTTATAATTATTTTTTTCATCTTATGATTCCTTTAAGATTTTCTGTATCTTGACAACCTTAGCTTGATCGAAATATAAAATAAAAAATTAAAGGTAAATCTTTATTTTTGTTTATTAATTTGTTTTTAAGAAGACATGAAATCGCCTATATTTTTATAAAACATCAACATATTAAATTATTTGTAATTTTAGTTGCAGAGGTCCGTAATAAAAAGAGGGGGTCGTTTCTATGCGGGTTGACATCATTTTCTCATTTTAGCAATTTTATAAATAATATTTGATGCATTTTTTCGTAATAATTTTTTTATATGATCCATAAATTTAGTGCGGATAATTACAAATTATTAATAATGTTTTAAATCCTACTCCAATTGAAACAAACTCATTTGAACTTAAACTCTAAAATAAAAAGAAATGATATATTCTGTATATTTCCTTATTATGAGATTGTTAAAGAATTAATTTATTTTCTTATCACAAGATAAATGTCTTATTTTTTAAATTAATATAGAGTTCCAATAAATTTGTAATTTCTATCTTTGTAAAAGAGAGTGTCTATATAAAATCTCTAAGGATAAAAAAGAAAGTAATATGATCTTGTAATCCTCTTCTATTTCTTTCATCTAATAAAACTTTGCATCGCCTTAAATTTTTCAAATTTTTTTTGCGGTGCATAATTTTTCTCGTGTAGAAAATCTAAATAAATTGGTATCAGAGCAAAACTTCATTGTCGATCCTCCGTCAGGCATAGAGATTGCATCGCACAATGTGAATATCGAGAAATTCACAAGGCGAAATAGTTTCAATATCTGACACCTATGAAATAACAAGGAGTCTGGACGCCGCTCGCGAACGTGTCGAAGAACAAATCAAAGGAGGAAGACTCGAAGGGCAAAGAAAAAGAGTCCGACCTCGCAAATTTGATAGCACATGAGGAGAAGACATACTCTATGATCCTGTTTTATTTGACAGACGACGTGATTATAGAAGCCACCGATCAAGAAACGGCGAGTGGTTTGTAGTCGAAACTTGAAAGTCTTTACATGACTAAGTCTCGAATCAACAAGTTGCTGTTAAAGCAACGTTTGGTCGTCCTCCGCATGCGAGAAGATATTCCTCTGAAAGATCATCTTGATCAGATGAATACTTTATTGATGAAATTACGAACTATAGATGCGAAGATTGAGAATGAAGATGCTGACTATCTCTTCCTCTGTCATATAAAAATTTTGTTCAATCTGCTATCAACAGAAGAGACACAATTACTCTGAAAGAAATAAGATCGAGATACTCGTGAACTTCATCATATGACATCTAGAAAGGCTGTGGAGACTCAGGGCGCATGGTTGGTAACAATCACAGAGAACACAAATCCTAAAAAAGGTAAGTTGAAGAAGAAGAACGTCAATTCAAAAGACATGCAACTATTGCAAAGAACCAAATCACTAGAAGAAGGATTGTCCTAAAAAGAAGAAGAATGACACAATTGTTGTAGTAGCACACCATAGTAGCGAATATGATGATGAAAATTTAGCGCTCTGTTTGATCCAAGATGTTTGGAGGAGAGTTGAGTTCTTGATTTAGAATATTCATATCATATGACTCTACACACAGAGTGATTCCCAACTTATATTGATGGCGGAAACGTCATCATGGGCAATAATACTGCATTTAAAATAGTTGGAATCAGCTCAATTCAGATGAGGACATTGACAAAGGTTCGTCATGTTATGCAAGTGAAGAAAAAATTGACATCATTAGGAGTTCTGGACTCTAAAAGATGTCGGATGGATGTTGCAGGAGATGTTTTCACGATCTGCAAAGAAGTAATGAGAAGAGCCAGACAAAAATTCTTGCACATACTACAAGGCAGAATAATTTCTAACATAGCTATAGTAGGTAGTTCATCTAAATTAAAATCATCCAAATTGTGGCACATGCGACTTGGACATATGAGTCAGGAAGGGATGGACATGTTAAGCAAGCACAATCTTCTGGATGGTCAAAAGATATCTGAAATCGGATTGTGCAAACACTACGTCTTCGACAAGCAAAAGAATAACAATTCAGAAAAGCTGTGCACAAGACGAAGACAACACTCGATTACATCTATGCTAACTATTGGAGTTCCTCTCGTGTTTCATCTCTAGAAGATTCTAGATACTTCCTATCTGTATAGATGACTACTCAACGATGACATGAGTATTCATGATGAAGCATAAGAACGAAGCATTTAAAACTTTCAAACAGTGAAAGACTATGGTGGAAAATCAGACATTGAAAAAGGTGAAACACTTTCGTATCGATAACGGCTTAGAATTCTGTTCGTATGAATTTGATCAGTTCTACAAGGATGAAGATATTACAAGACATTGCACCGTCAGAGATACAGTAGCGGAATGATGTAACAGAACGTACGAGCAGAACTCTTCTGGAGATGACACAGTGCATGCTCTCTAATTCTGGTCTGAATAAGTCATGCTCTCTAATTTCGAAATAAAAGAAAATCTATTTGATATTATATATATTTTCTTTTCATGAGGTTGTTAAGAAATTAATTTATTTCCTTATTGTAAGATAAGTATCATATTTTTATGCAATAAATCTATAATTCCTATTATTTGTAAAAAAATGTCTATATAAACTTTCTAAAAATTTTGAGCAAAAAGGAAGATAATATAATTTTATAATTATTTTTTATTTCTTCCGTCTAATAAAACTATGCGTCCTGTTAACTTTCTCTGATTTTTTTGTGGTACAAAAGTTTTCTCCTCAGAAATCTAACACAAATTAAATTGTATATTGCAAACTCGCAAGCCAAAACGGGCCATCAAACTTAATTGTTCGTCCTTGCACATCCGTGCAGTTACACGTAGCAATTCCTTTCCCCCATCCCCACACGCAGGTAACGAATCGCCTCGCACATGCCGTGGTCCTTCCTTCCGCATTTGCTACAGAAATGGTTGCTCATCCGTGTCCGAAATCCCCACGTAACGTGTCGCGCGAGACCCGTTACGTAAACCCGCGCTACGATCGACCACCGGCGCGTCTCAAGAGCATCGCATCTGCGCACAAGTTGGAGGGTTTGAAGTCTTAATTACACAACTTGATGCCATTTTTTGAAGGCATCAACTTCGATTCGACGTAGCAGAACTCTCTCTCTCTCTCTCTCTCGCTCGCTTCTGGCTGACGGTGGCGAGTAGGTTGAGAGCTCGATTCCTCAGCGACCGCCCAACTTCGAGCGACAAGTCGACGTAATGTGCTCAAATCTCGTCGGTTGCGGCGTCCAAATCTCAGAGCTCCAACACTCGATGGATCCATACTATTTGCACAAGTTTCTAATTTCTCAGTAGCTCCAACATTTAAGAATGATACATGAGCCTTGTTTTCTTCATAACGAATTTAAAACCATTTGAACTAAGTTAAAGCCTTACAGATTTCCTAGTATATGCAACGCCACCGCTGCGTTTGAGGACCACTTTAGTCCACCAGACGCTTCGATTTCGATCAAACGACGCTGTCCGGGGATCGAGATCAGATCAGGTTTAGGTGCGAATTCGAAGCCACTTTTATTGGTGGTGGTTTATGGGGACTCTCGGGCCTTATCCCCCCACGCTTTAAGCTCGGCCGCAAAAGGCAGGTGAGAGCGGAGCAGTGGCGATGGACATGGCGTGAATTCCCTGTTTGGCCCCTGGCACCTCAACTGCCCCCGTGAAGACTTTAGCCATGAGCTCATATATTAATCTGCAACTAAGTCAACTTACAAATCCAATAACACAAGAGCCACACACACACAAAAAAGAAAAAAAGAAAAAAAGAAAAAAAAGAGAAGATTGTGTTGGAAACTTGGAAGGGCGTCATAATTGGCAGTAGAGTTATAGAACTAGGCCTGCATGTTTTGGTAGTTCCATTGGAATAAGAAGAATAAGAAGGAAAAGAAAAAAAAATATTAAGCAGGTTTCATAAAAGAAAAAGAAAGAGTAGCCACCCACCACGCAAGTTTTTATTAAAGGAGTGGGAAGGCTGGCCCTTATCTTTTTAGTGCTTGTATCAAGAGGGGCCTCAAGTGGGCATTTACCCTATGAAGTGGTAGTCAATTTGGAGAACTAATTAATTAGTAAAAATAAGAGGAAAAAAAAGAAAAAAACTGTTGATTTTTTGTTTTTATTATGAATGTATATAATTATTATATATATAAAGTATCTGTCATTTCGTTCAATAATATTTAAAGGAGGAGAAAAGGATAAAATAATTATAAGGCCTTGTCTAAAGGGGAAGGAGGGGAGATGAGAGCAACAGCGACCTTTCTCTTTTCCGTCTGTCTGCTATCGGCCTCCGTTCTATTATTTTTTTCCTCGCTCCTACCTCTTCCTTTCAGAAGGCGATTGTAGAATAGGGAGAGTGGAGAAGAAAAAGGAAGGGGGAGAGAGAGAGAGAGAGAGAGAGGTCTTGAGGAGCCTTTCAAATTCGCAGGAGGAAAATGATATGTTCGAAGTGTAGAGCTAAGATCCCTCTCCACCCAACAACTACAGTCTAAGGTAACGAGACTTGCGAATCTCTTGACATACCAACTGCCACGACCATCATCACGCATGTAATAAGATTCATGCATAAATTCTTCTTCGCGTTTTGTGCCGAGTTCATTTCGGTTCTTCAAAGTTTCAGCAAGTGTTAGGTAGATGCTTTCTTTTGATCAGTTTTGGGGTTGGGTGGTGTTATGTGCAGTGACCACAGCTAGAAGTGCAGTTGCCATGATGATGAATAAGGAGACGACGGCATGGGAATAGCGACTCAGCCATCTCAGAGCGCGCTCCCCTACCTCGGCCTGGTGAACAAGGCCGCAGCAAGACCCCACGCCGGGTCTACTCTTCCAGCGTCTATGTCCCAAAGCTTCAACCACCAAGGCATCTTCAGCTTCTCCGAAGGGTTCGACCGGTCCGCGAACGACGGGCGGCAGCAAGAGCAGCAGCAGCACCACATCGCGCAGCAAAGCCGGCGGGACAAGCTGCGGGTGCAAGGCTTTGATGCCGCCGGGCACCCTCTAGTCCCCATCGGGGAGGAGGAGGGTGAGCACACTGCTGCCGGCATCTACGAGCCCGCGACTGTCGGACCGAGCAACATGCTTGCAGAAATGTTCAATTTCCAGTCGCCGGCTGGTCCCACGGCGACCGAGCTGCTGGCGAGCCAGATCTCAGGTGCAGGCGCCTACCGACTGCCCCAGAGACCGGTGGGAATCCCGGGCTTCCCTGGTGACTGGTACGCTGCCGGCCGACAAGGGATGATGTTAGGATCGGCTACTAATTTGAGCTCAGTTGGCGAGACGGCGGCGAAGCACCCCCACGACGGCGAACATCATCACCAGCAGCATACGCTGACGGGCCTGAATGTGGATTCCGCTGCCGCCATGGAGCTGTTCTTGATGAATCCTCCGCCGCAGGCACAGCAGCATCCTAGGTCACCTTCGCGGCAGCCGCAGACTGCTAATTCTGCAACGCTCCACCATCAGCACAATCCCCAGGCCTTCCACGCCTACGGCGAAGCTTCCTTCCCCGGAGGAGTGGTCGAAGGCCAAGGCCTATCCTTATCTCTATCGTCTTCGCTGCAACAGTTCGAGATGGCCAAACCCGACGAGCTAAGAGTAAGGGAAGGGGTGCTCTACTTCAACAACAACCAGCAGCAACAGCAACATCATCCATCTTTACATTTGCAAGGCCCCAGCGCACAGCAGGTGCACATGGGCTACGGCTCCATGGGGGTTGTGAACGTGTTAAGGAACTCCAAATACGCGAGAGCAGCGCAAGAGCTCTTGGAGGAGTTCTGCAGTGTGGGGCGGGGGCAGTCCAAGAGCAGCAAAGTTGGGAAACACGGAGGCGGGTCCACGAACCCTAATCCTAATTCCAGCGCTCCCGGTGCTTCCACGTCCGGCGCCGCCGCATCGTCGTCCTCTTCCAAAGACGCCCCTCAGTTGTCACCAGCCGACAGGTTTGAACACCAAAGGAAGAAAACCAAGCTCGTCGCCATGCTCGATGAGGCATGTTTTCAAGTCTCTCTTATATAACACTACTTAATTCTCTCTACTCACTGCAGAATACTTGTTTTCACCTTGAATCCGATTCATATCTGGAACACGATCCCACCTTTCGTTGAATTCTTCATCCTATGCATGCAAAGCTGTCGAGGTCTGTAGACAAATATTTTCTCGTTCTCAAGTGTACATTTGTTGGGTCTCTCTGATCAGGATTTCCCAGAGGGTCGTACTTTTGACATAGCTATTCCTATGGGTGGGGGCAGTAGATTTGCTAATAGGGGCTTTGCTTTCCACGAGAACTAAACCTCGGCTCGTGATTTGGGCAGATCGTCTTCTCCCTCCACTGCCTAATAATATCATAGTCTTTGCCTTCCTTGTCCTACCAGCAGATAGCAAACTTTTTGTCCTTGTTAGCTAAGTTCAGCTAACTCCTAGAGAGCTCGTTGCCGCAACGTAGCAACACGCTGCATGCACCAACACCCAGTTGATTCCTAGTGCATACTTGCTTTATAGGGTCGTTGCATTTGATCGCGTTTCCTATTTTTTACTTGATGCATGCATCCACACTGGGAGAGGAGGTCAGGCAATGCAATATTCGTAACATTTTTATATCGATGGTTCATACTGGTCTTTATTCATGCATATGCATGGATTATTGCGCAAGAGAGAAACCACCAATTCTTGCACTGATTTGTCCATATTCTGGTACTGCCATCATCCTAATTCTCCTTCTGCTTCCGTTTCCTCCCTCATGGAAGCCTTGCCAGCCACTGACGTTAGGTTGCCTTCTTTGACTAGATAAGCCACATGCAGCAACAGCATTCGAAATGCACAAAACAAAATGAGATCTTGACCTCGGTGGGTCTTCACTTGGCATCTCTTTCTGTGCAATTCTTCCCCCTCTCCAATTCATTGATGGAGAAGCAACATGTTACATATTAATTATTGTCCTTTAAACGACTACAGTTACTGTGGCTCGTTTTAGCTTTGAACTTGTTTCCCAAAGTTTATACGGCCTTCATGTGTACCTTTTATTTTGTTTTCCACAACAACCAATATAATAGTGACCCTCTAGATTTATTGAGCCTTTTATTACTGCTGGAGATGTTAATAATGACATGCTGCACTATGTGTTTGTAATTCTCTGCAGGTGGACAGGAGATACAACCACTACTGTGACCAAATGCAGATGGTCGTGAATTCATTCGACTCCGTCATGGGCTTCGGGTCTGCGACGCCATACACAGCACTCGCGCAGAAGGCGATGTCGCGCCATTTCCGGTGCCTCAAGGATGCGATTGTGGCGCAGCTGAAGCAGACGTGTGAGCTGCTTGGAGAGAAGGACACAACGGGCGGCTCGGGACTCACCAAGGGAGAGACGCCGAGGCTGCGCGTGCTAGACCAGAGCCTGCGGCAGCAGCGCGCATTCCATCAGATGGGAATGATGGAGCAGGAAGCTTGGCGACCGCAGCGGGGGCTGCCGGAACGTTCGGTCAATATTTTGAGGGCTTGGCTCTTTGAGCATTTCCTTCACCCGTACGTCTCTCTCTCTCTCTCTCTCTCTCTATGATATACTGGTGCATTAGTTATAAGTGAGGGCTAGCATTTTCTTCGCTTCCGTATCAAGTTATTTATTAAAAAAAATTCTCGGTCCTTCCTGCCTAATAGTAGGTTAATTTTCTATTTGGCTACTAAACATGATGGCATCTCAACTGTAAACACGTATCATATTGGTTTTTGATGACTTCTTCTTGATGGCACGCCATGTCTTCTTGCGAACATCTTGTGGTTTTTGTTCCTATTTTTTTATATCTTTGTTTTTGTATCTTTGTTTGATATGCTGGATGGAGGATCCCACAAAGATTGTTGTTTTTCTTTCCCTCTTTTTCAGAGATCTGAATATTGGTTTCCTGTTGCAAATGATTGCCATTCCTTGCTTTGGCTTCCCTAAAACCAAAAAAAAGTTGCCATGCATTTCAAGCTTTCCACAATCCCCAGCCCCTCCCCATCTGTTTGTTTTCTCTCCTTTTTCTTTTGCTTTCTCTCTGAACAAACAATATGAACCGTTACTGCATTAAGCCTTTCCCTCTATACTTCACTTGATATAGAATTGTTTTGGAAACATTAATTGCAGCAGTGAATGATTATAGCTTTCTGTAATATGCGTTTACTTTTATCAAGAATTCAGCAGTGTCTGTCCTTAGGGTGGCCTTTACACCAGGAAAGCTGAGCAAAAGCTTCTCCCTTTGTTTGACCCCTCTCTCATGGGGATGCCAAAATGCTCAGGATTTTCAGAGTGACAATTTGTTGATGGTCGCCCTTTTACTGTTTAAATTTCTGAGAAAGGGAAAAGATATTAAAGCCTGCCGGCTTGTAAATGATTGAAGAATCACTGTAGATTTATTGGAGGAGTTGATATCATTTTCTACTGTCCTATCTTTTTTCTCAGGTATCCAAGTGATGCAGATAAGCTTATGTTGGCAAGGCAGACAGGTTTAAACAGAAATCAGGTCTGTCCTTTTCTCCTCAATAATGAAAGACTCGACGCATCGTTCAGCTTTTAAGAATTCCGTCAATAATTTGAATCCAGAAAATAATGACTCTCCCTAGAAAACTTCAATCTTTCTCATTGTAACTTTCCATCTAATTACTTCACTTTTGAGCCATTCGGACTAGTACTTCAACCAATAGTCAGATGAACCCTACCATGGCAGTAGTTGTACTGAGACATGTGCGGAACTTACAGTTCACAATTGCGTCTTTACTGCAATTGGAGTACTACATTACCCACTAGATCTTTTTTTGGCTAAAATATTGCTGAAATGATTCCTTTTAATACGGGAACATCTCTCAACCCAAATTTTAGTTTGTTTTTGCCTTGAATTATGGAGTTTATTATTTCATTCAGTTTAAGTAATTTTCTGACGTTCCAACGTGGTAACGAGTCGTGCATTGCTAGTAATGAACTGGCTAATGACAACTTGACGTATTTATATACTTATATCTTATTGTTAACCTCTTCAACATGGACCACTAGAACCAATTAAGCATCAAACACCTACAGCTACCTCTCTGTATTCCAGGTATCCAACTGGTTCATTAATGCAAGGGTCAGGCTATGGAAGCCCATGGTGGAGGAGATGTACCAGCACGAATTCAAAGACGACGCAGAGGAAGGTGAGAAGAGTGAAGCAAGCAACCAAAGATCACAGTCACCAACGCAGCAGCAGCAACAGCAGAAACCTCAGCTGCAACAACAGCAGCAGCAGCAACAGAGGGCAGAAACCAATGTTATGGCAGACGAAAGCGACCCTTCCCCGAGTTCATCCTCCATCATCCGCCTGCACCACCACCGGTTCGGGTCCTCCTCAGAGAGCGCGCCGACCGGAGCGACCGTGCCCCACCTCCCTAGCGGCGCTGGCAGCAGCAGCAGCGACGGCGTTCTCATTGGCATCGACGCCTTGGCCGATCCGCTCGCCGGGCCTAGTGCTGACGACGTGTACCGATACGGGTCCGCCGCAGGCCCCGCGCTCGGTCAGGCCGCGCGGATGCGCTTCGGCGCCGCCGGGGACGTCTCCCTCACGCTCGGCCTGCGACACGCGGGCGGCAACGCGCCGGAAAAGAGCCGGTTCGCGGTCAGAGACTTCAGTGGCTGCTGAGACGCTGCATGCATAAAAGACGAGCACCTAAGCACGACGATGAAACCTTGTGATCGATTAAAAATGCATTGAGTCATTAAAAATACATAAATGATTAATTAAGGACAAGGAAAAAAGTTATATCGTAATTTTTAACCGCTGTAGTATTCCTTGTTTAGTCATTGGTGCAAGAAGAATACATAGCCAAAGAATATGACATGTATTATATAGATTGTTATGCAGTCTTTTTCACTCTTGTCTTTCCTGTCTCTATCCGATTTCTTTGTATACTTATGAAAAAAGAAGCAACAATTAATTATATTGGCACTTGGTGCATTTTTTTTATTAAAGTGAAAACAGCTGTTTATTATTATATGTGGCGATGGATTTTCTTATTTTTTTTTAATATCTTTGGCCTAAGGTCAGTATCCTTCTGGAACCCATGGGTGTGACATGATTGAGTTATTAATGCTAGAAATGGTGGTTGATTGATAGAGAGAAAATGACAGGGGATATGATTGCAGTGTATTAAATGGCACACACAGGCAGCACTGCCCTCATCACTTGGGGGCCCTAATATATCATGGGACCATTTTGTACAGGGCTACCGGACAGAAGGTTAATTGAAAAGGACTGGCTTGAGTTGGGGAATCCCTGGAACCCTGTGTTATTTTACAGAAGTAAGAACTGAAAAATATAAATAATCAGCTCAAAGAATCTCTTTTTTATATATTTTTCTTACATGCAGAGATGAACAGTAGATCATGCCTTCCTCACGGGACATTCAGAATGGTCCAATCCTGACCAGAACAAAAGAAAATGCAGCTACTGTCAACATATGAAGATACCTGATGTCCTGGTCCAGTATACTGGACTTGAAATCTAAAAGGTTAATCCTTCTCAGATGTACACTGGTAAAAACAAAAGGAATGTAATATTCAGATCTTCCGGTGGTTATTCTTATCCAAGCTTGACAGAGATACGTATTGATGACTCTTTTTATTTAGCTTGAATTCAATTTTTTACTTCGATGTGGCATTAGGCTTTGGCCTCTCTTGTAAGATCTGGAAAACTAAGTTTGAAAGTTAAGGTAAATAGAGTTTCACTCATTTCTAATAATTAATGTAGATTTCAAGCGTTAAACACGCTATGATCTTGTGACATGTTACCGTGCTTCTACGCCCTTCAAGTTGAAATAATCAACTATTCATTAATAAATATATGTTTGAAACATTCAATCTTAAAGATCTTTAATATTAAGTTAGAGGTCATTTTACCATTTTAGTCATAGATACTTCCCCGGTTAAAAGTTTTATGTTTAACTTGTATTCATGAAATATAAATAAAAAATCTATAAGAAGCATGTATCACATCATTGCCATTTTAATTTTGGGAAGTAACTTGGCAGGTTAAACGAATAGGTAGTAGGTACCCATTCTTTTTTCACTTCATCCGATGTGCTCCGTAAAAGCTCAGCTTAATTAACAAATATGGAAGATAAATACAAACTCAAGGAGAAATAAAAATGATTATTTTTGTTTGTCACTGCCAGAGAATATATCAAATAAAATGATTAATTTTGTTTAGAGTTGAGTCAAATTTTCTTTTTCAACGTTCAATATCAATTAGATCTATCTCATTATCATCCTTGACCGAAAATAACGTGCTCACCACAATTGATCACAGCACTCATCACGTATAAAGCAAAAAAATTAGCAAAGAAGATTGACCGTTCATCATGCACCATTATAGAACACTTTCTTAAAATTAAAAATAAACAAATATAAAAGATGATTTCGTCTCCATGTTTTCTAGGTCAAAAGTAAGAAATACAAGTAGTCTGATTCCCACATCCAAAATTTTCCAGGTAATAGTGTTATAAAATATATATAACGTATATAATTTTTGTTAACTTAATACTAAGTATGTAAATTCTATTAGATTATCTCCAACGAATCCCTTTTGGTATTTGGACACAAAGGAACTTATGCAATTTCTTTACTAAAATTATAACATTTCTTTGATGGGTATACATTATCCATGCAATTGTTTTTTTTTTGGGTACCATTTTGTATTTGTTTGTTTGGGTCCATTCTCATATTGGCCCTAAGTTGATCATTGGGCTTCTCATCCAAGAGGGTTGTTGACATCTGTTGGGCCTCTGTTTATACATCTTAATTCAATTAGATTATCTTTACCATTTGCGAGAAAACATATATTATTTTAAAACTATTTTATAGTATTTAGCAGTGAAAAATGGCGATATGTGGACAATTCTGATTGGCTGAAAGTTATAGATATTTGAAACTATTTTCCACTCCGCAACTCTTGTTACATACGAATAAAATATAATTTATTTTAACTCATTTTTAGCACACTAGGACCTAAAATTACAAATTTCAATTGAGGATTTCAAAGCATACCAACTATTTTTTAATAGATGAAACAAATTTCACTTATATGATGATGGTGTACGGTGATTATCCTCGAAAGTGCTTGCAATTCCACATTCCTGATGTGCATGAAAGCAACAAACTTAAAAATCGATTCAAGCTGACAAAAAAATTGTTTTCTTAAAAAAAAAGGACTAATTGGTTTTTAAATCTAAAATAACACTCGAGGAGCCCAATAGAGGCCCAATGATTAAAATAATATTAATATTATTGTTACATTTTGAATGATATACCTAAAATTAATCTATGAATATAAATATTATGTGAATAAATGCTAAAAATGTATAAAGCCATAGATGATAATATTCAAATTTATAACTGATGTCAATTTATAGAATAAGAAACCTCATAAGTGTAAAATACAAGATCCTGAACAACTTATCCAAAAAAATAAAAAAAATAATTAAAAAAATATATGATTTTTCTTCATAAGAAAGAGTTACTTGTATCACTTTCACCATACTAATTAATTAGATTATAAAATAGTATTGCAAGAATCATTCTATAATTATTTTTCCTTTCAGCACTTAATAAAACAAAAAACAGTAGAAGTTTTTTTTAAGAAAAAAATGTGAATAATGTTAAATATAAAAGAAGAAGAAAAACTTCAAGAACAATTTCTTTTTGAAAATTTCAACTAATCATATTATATTTATTTACAAATATTTTTTATGACAATAGTATATCTTTAACTTCAAAATAAATTTATATACTTTCTTGCCTTTCGGTATTTATTTCCTTCTTTGTTATTATCTCCATTCTTATGATAGATTATTGTTATGGGGTGAGAAAACTAGATATGACCACTAGTTAATTTATAGAGAGATAGAAAAATCATTGGCTACAAATGGATCTTTTAAAAAAACTTTAATCAAAGAAGTTGACAGCACAATCAGGGCATGTTTAGTTGCTAAAGATTGGTAGAAAATAATGAGTAAATTACAATGAGATATTTTCACCCATTATGCGATACACCTTATCATAATGTTGCTTACTCTTGTAACATATCAACATCTAGTGTTTAAGAAGAAGATATCCTGATGACAACCCAAAGAATTTTTCATTCTTGACGACGGAGACCAATTTTGCATATTAAAAAAATATTGTACAAACCAAGGTGATATCAAAGATAAAGTTACAACAGATTTGACAGTTATATTATCAGTAAAAAAATTCAATAGTAGTCTCTATTATTACTATGTATATTACAAGAAGGTGAAGGATAATTTCACCATTCATTTGCTGTTGGAGGTTGACGATATAAGAACATGTCAAATATATAATATTTAAAAAATTTCTTGGTGCAAAATTTATTAGTATGACAAAAGATTTAGAAGATGAAGATACTAAGAGATGACCTGCAAAATAAAACCCTTCTTGTCTTAAAAATGTTACAATCAAAAGATTTATCCATGTTTGAAATGTTTCTGCAAAGCTTTTGAATACTTGTTAGATTCAAATGTATAACATTTTATGATATTGACACCTCAATATGATGCAAAGAAAGAGTACATGTATAAGGTGCTGTTAGAAGCTTAATATATGCTATGATACACATGAGATTTGACATAGCTAATGTCATCGGTAGATTTATGAGCAATAAAAGCAAAGGCATTAGTAGGTAGTGAAACGAATCTTTTGATATTTGAGAGGAACATATAATATTATGCTTATATATAAGAGGAGAGTATTTGATGGGAGATTGATATCTAAATTGTGTTGTAGATGTTAATGTATGACAAACTTTGCCATCATTTTGAAAAATTTTATTATCAAATCATAATGTGTTAGACAACAATAACATGATGATGAAGGAAGCTACTTGGAAGACATTTATTAAGAGGCCTAGTAAAAAATCTCGAGATATATTAGGATCATGCTATATTAGATCTTGATAGCTTGAAGTGCAATAGATTTAGCTAAAGATCAAATACATCATGAAAGAATCAAGCATATTGATGTCAAGTATAATTTCATCCGTATTTAGAATATGACCAATATGAAGAAAGTTGGTATTGCAAATAATTTAGCAATTAAGTTTACTAAGTCAATTACTCATAGAATGTTTCAACATTAATGGGTAAATTACATAGATCATCCTCCGACATTAGGCTAATATCTCAACGGTCTCCTAATTTTAATTTGTAGCTAGATTGTCTCTAAACTTTATTTTTTTGCATGCATCATCCTCCTGACCGGTGATAGTCAATTTTTTGATTAAATTGCTGATGTGACATAATATAAAATAATAAAAACATTATAAAAATAATAAAAACATTATAAAAATTAATTTAAAATAAAAAATGATAGCCATCGACGCCATCTCGTGTGAGCTCTCATAGGGGGCGCAGGCAAAAGGGTGTCGATGCCCCCTAGTGAGCTCGATGGTGCACGAGCTCGCACAGGGGGTGCCGACCCCCCTTTCTTCCTCGCACGCAGCGAGAAAAAAAAGGAGGGAGGGGATGGGGCATCGGCCCCCCTTTTTCTCCCTCACGCGTGGCCAGGGAGAAAAAAAAGGCGCCAATGCCCTCGTGTGCAGCTCGCCATGCACGAGCTCGCACAGGTGAGCGCTGGCCCCCCTTTCTTCCTCGCGCACAGCGAGGGAGAATAAGGGGTGCCGGCACCCCTTGTGCAAGCTAGCTAGCACGCGAGCTTGCACAGGAGAGCGTTGGTCCCTCTTTCTTCTTCACGCATGACGAGAGAGAAAAAGGGGGGCGTCGTCCCCCCTCGTAAGCTCGCCGCGTTCCTCGCACACGGTGAGGGAGAAAAAGAGGAGCCGGTTCCCTCCCTCTTGCGAGCTCGCACAGGAGGGCGCTGGCCCCCTTTCTTCCTCGTGTGCAGTGAGGGAGAAAAGGGGGATGGATGCCCCCTTGTGCGAGCTTGCACAAGGTGGTGCCAACCCCCCTTTCTTCCTCGCGCGCTGCGATGGAGAAAGGGGGGGGGGGGCGCCGACCCCCCTTCCTTCCTCCCCTGTGCGGGCTCCGACGAGCTCGCACAAGGGTGTCAACTGTTACAATCCCGATTCAAATCATGATTTAAATAAGAGTTCGTGACTAATTACGGAATGTAGAAATATTATGTAATTTAATTTTTTAAAATCATAAGGAATAAACATATATTATGATCATTTTAGAGCAAACCATTACTCCTCAGGTGTTATATTTCATAAAATGATTTTGCCTTCTTACAAGAATAATACATATGCAATACACATAACCGGGGACGGAGCTACGTATTGTTGTCCTCTCATAGAAATTTTTTTTCTTCATCCATCTAAGACTATCACCTTCCATGATCAACAAATAGTTATATGAATTTGAAAAATATTGAAAACAAGATTATGAGCAAAAATAGCTCAGTAAATTAATAACTCATTGTCTATGTGTTACCAACCAATCAATTCGGAGAGACATTAAAAAAACATGATAATCATAATATCAAAATAAGTATTTTCATATATTTAATAATTACATATGTAACATATTAATCAAAAGCATCACACTTAATATTCAAACAATATCATTTAAATCATATCAAACCTATGCATGCAAATGTAACACCCTCATATGAATGCATGGACCACCAATTGGCTAGTGGTCGGTAGGTGGATTATAGAGGTGGCTCCCATCATAATCGACGATGTAGCATTTATCTCCATTCTACCTCATCTTTTTCGGAGAACATATCATATAGCGATATGTGAATTTTAGAGGTGACTCCCATCATGATCAGCGATGTAACACTTAGTTTCATTCTATCTCATCTCTTTCGGAAAATATATAGCGATACGTAGATTCTAGAGGTGGCTCCTACTATGATTTCTCGTTATATAGTACTTAGCTTTGCATGACCTCATCCCATTACTGAGAACATAATGATGGATTGAACTCTAAATGTGGCTCTCATCGTAATCAGCGATGTAGCACTTAGCTCCAACCATTACACATGCAATACAGACAAATACAAATATATGATACATCATATAATAATTATATTTCAAATATCAGAAAATGAATCATATAAATATTATTTCAAGTGGAACAAGATTGCACTTCTCGAAATCCATTTATATCATATCATATATGCTTTTGAATGTGCAATCATACAATCATTCAGATATATTTTTTATAATTGCATTTCTCGAAATCAATTCATAACATATCCAAAACATATTCAATATATAATAATCGATGTCACACCGAATTTAAAAAAGTTGAATACATAAAGTAGAGAAATTAACTTACTTGACATGAGTGATATCATATGACTTTTCCATTTTTCCTTTCCCTCATTATTCTTCCAATCCTATAGCGTTCTTATCAATACTATGGCACGCATACAACATGTCCTACATAGACACAACAATGATCAATGCTATATACACTTTATGCCTTTAGCCCTATAACTTAATTAATTGGGCGATCATAAGAATTCATCGTGTACCTTAGCAGATGGCATACTTTGTGAAACAAAATTCATATCTTTTATTGAATATAATCCAACCTTATAATTCTAATATTTTATTGAACATAATCCAACATTATGATTCTAATCTTATATGTATAAAGATTGACGGGCCTTGATTTTATAATTTATATAAATTAATATATAACTCATATTTCCTCACTTTCAATTTTATTTGAAAGAGGACTTAATCAGGTTTGACTCATAAAATATTTAGTTCTAGACCAAGCGTAAGAAATTTAACAATCAACAGAATGTTATGCTCTAAATTCATTCTGACGGACTGTGTAGGGCTCGGTCAAGAATTCATTTTTGGTAACTAGTCAAGTATTACCCTCTCCTGTGCCCTATTTTTGGTAATGGTGATGGTGTTGACCCTCACTCGGTAGCCCCGTAATTTTTTAATTTAATTTTTTTATCATTTTTACTTGTATGTTTTTGTTTTATTAATTTAAAATTTGATATAAAGTAAGAGAAAAACTAGATATTATGTTAATATTTTGATTGACTAACTTTCTATTATAGCTTGACAAACTTTAAGGGCATGTTTGGTTTAAAAATGAGGAAGGGAAGGGAAAATGGGGAAGGGAAAGGAAGAGAACAAAGAAGAATAGTTAACAAAAGAAAATGAAATTTTAATAACAAATTTATTTAAACTATTTTATTTCTCACATATGTATTTATATGTTAAGTTTATAAAATTAAATTCGAAATTTTATTTTAATTATACCTTTCCCCTCCTTTTCACTCCGATTTAAAAGGAAAAGAAAAATAAGATATTGAAAGGGAATGGAGGAGAAAATCTCCTCCTTTATTCTCCGACTTAGACTCAACCAAACAAGGAGAACATTTTCTCCTCTTTTCTCTTTTCCGGCTTTACCGTTATTTCACCTTTTATTGGACTTATATAATTAAATTTAACATGTTCTTCCATTTGGTAATAGAACTTGTCTAGAATTTTAGTTCTCAAGAACTAATTGTTTAGTATTGTATTTGGTTAGAAATTATAATGATGAAGAATTAAGAAGTTAATTAAATATTTTTGTTCAATTGGCGTTTGGATGAAATTCTAGAATTAAAATTTTCATTTTAATTATAAAAATATGTTAATTGTTATACTTACATCCATGATAACAAAGTAATTATTAGGGCAGAGCAAACTTGGGACCGGGTCCGGGTCTGAGCGGACTTGATCCCGACCCGGATTATGCCGGGTAAAAAAAATTTCGACCCGGTACCGGACCCGGTCGGATCTGGTTCCGGATCGGTCCCCGCCATCTGGGAATGAGACCCGGTTTGCGGCCGGGAATCGATCGTGCGCGACCGCGCGATTGGCGGCCACGATCCGGCGAGCCGATCCGCCGCCTGACGGCCGGATCGGCCGCCAGACTGTGGCCGATTCGCCGCCTAGTGAGCGGATCGGCCACTTGGTGCCCGATCCGGCCGCCAGACGGTGGCCGATCCGGCCGCCAGACGGTGGCCGATCCGGCCGGATCAACTTACCAGTGGCCGATCGACCGTCCGGATCGGCCAGCAGGCAAGCCGATCCGACCACCAGGCGCCGGATCGGATCAGATCGGCTCGCCTGCTGGCCGATCCGGCTGCCAGGCGACGGATCGGCCACTAACAGGCCGATCCGACGCAAGTGGCGAGAGTAGAGAGGGGATTAGGAGAAGGGGAGGACCGCCATCGTAAGAGAGTGCCGCCGCCGCCGTTGTGAGAGAGAGGGAGAGAGGGAGAGAGAGGGAGAGGGAGAGAGAGAGAGGTGAGAGAGATAAAGAGTGAGATTGAAATGAGAGGAGAGGTTTGAGAGTGGGTTTATATAATGGGTTTATATCGGGTTGGGTCCGGGTCGGGTATCTGCATTGCAGATCCGGTCCTGACTCGATACCCGGCGGGTTTTCAAGTCAAGAGACCCGGTCCCGGCCCGGATCTAATCCGGGCTGAGTTATTTTCCCGATTTTTCGGCTCGTGCCGGGCCGGGTCGACCCGGCCCGTGCTCGGCCCTAGTAATTATATATATTAAATTATTTCTTACTTTATTTATATCTATAATTAACTTAATTATAGTCAAAAGTATGATTTATTTAATGTATGCAATAGTATATTTAACTTAACATTATATTTAATTTTTTTACACTAATTAGTATTATTACAAATAGCACGTTAAAAAATAAAACAAAATAAAAGAAACGGTTGGCAAATTCTATTAATATTATTATTACTTTATTTTAAAATTTATTTAATTTATAAATATAATTTATAATTAAGTTAATAAATAATTTTAAAAGTTACATTGATTAAAAAATAAAAAAGGATTTCGCGTGTGGCTGGAACGTGGACATGTAACAATGGTCAGGTAACTTTTTCGATTAGAATTTTTATTCTCGCCTATGTTTGACAAGTAAAATCATAATTCTTTTAAATTTTTAATAAATAGTTAAATTGACATATTAGTTTGGAGTATTTTTTGAATAAAATGTAATTATTATATTTAAAAATATGATATGATAGATTAATTTAGTAGGTTTTTGAATAAAATATAAGAATTGTAGATATAAAATATAATATTGATTATAAATTTAAATATTATGTTAAAATCTTTTAAAAGAAATATATTATTAAATATAATAAATTAATTATTTAACAAAATCTAAAATATTTATTATGAAGTGACAAATAGTAAATAATAAATCAATTATTTTATAACAAATAAAATATTTATAATAAATAAATATTTTATGCGAGGAATGTAAAATATAAAATAAGAGAAGGGATTTCAAAAAATATATCACACCAAAAAAAAGTTGAATTTTAAAAAATTGCCCGACTGCTACATCGGTAGGGAATCTAACCCTCGATTTCTATCTCGAGCTCCAATTTCAATTCTGACAAACGTCACATTATTTAACAAATGAGATTTTGATTTAAGGTGATTCTGATTGTTATATCATTTTTTGCTTGCTATTTGAAGAACTAACGAAAAAAGAGTAATGAATGTATTTATTCTATTTGATTGAATTTATAATGCAAGAGGAAAGAAGAGTAAAGGGTTCCTTTTCTCTTCATTTTTTTCAAATATTATATGTTTTCTTTCCACTTCAAATCGAGGCCAAAAAGAAGAGAAAATATACAATTAACACTAATTTTCATATTTAATCTTATAAACTCAATATATAAATATGCATATAATGAATAAAAACCATTTCAATAAAATTATTATTCATTTTCCTTTTCTATTATCTAAATGAAATTAATTTCCATTCTTTTAATTCCTTTACTATTCTTATCCTTCAGTTCTTTTCTCGTTTCTTCCCATTAATAAATAGGTTTAATTGGGTGCTCCCAACTTGCTCCCACTTTAAAAGCCATTTGATATAAATCCAACGGCTGAAATTATGCACGATTTTTCAGCCATTAGATCTAGATCCGATAGTGCAGATCTATTTTTCTCACTTTCCTCACGGCCTTCTCTTTCCTCGAGCGCCGTCCGACTCATCATCTGTTCTCGTGCGGCATGCCGTTGCTAAAAAAGTCATCCGATCTTGCTCGAGAAACCCCTTCCTAGTCTGATGCTGTTAGGCGCGCTCCAATTTCGCTTGAGAAGCCTCTTCGCAGGTTGTTGCGATGCCCGAGAAGGTCGACGCTCGTGCCGCACCCCGTAGGGGCACTCTGATCTCGTTCGAGAAGCCCTCGCCGTCGCTGGCGCTTTGATCTTACTTGTCGTATGACATTGCTCCTCGCTGATGCTTCGACCGCATGCCACTAGTTCTGCTTCGACCTCGTGATTCGTTGTCGTCGCCGCCTCGCGACCACTTGCCGCTGCCCCCCCTAAAAACCCTCGCGGTCGTTGCCGAGAACTGTTGCCGGGAATCATGAGAAAAGTGAAAAAAATCAAATTTGTGCTAGTCAGATCATGAACCAAAGGTCTCCATAGGCGCCGGATCATATCGTGAACCAAAGGTCTCCATAGGCGCCGGATCACAACCTTTGATTCACGATGAGGGTGGAGTTCCACTTGGGAGCACCCCAATAAACCCTTAGGCTTTGTTTGGATTGGGAATTTTAAGTTCCTGTAAGTTCTCGAGAACTAATCGATTTGATTGAAAAGTTTGGGTTGATGTTTGGATGAAAAAGTATAATGATGAGAATTTAAAAAGTTGATTTGATAGATAAGTTTTAGTAGGTGTTTGGTTAAAAAGTAAGAATTAAGAATATATTTTATTATTATGAGATATAAAATGATAGTAAATAAGAATATGTTATTAATATTATAATTTACATAAATTATTATATTATATTATTTCATTTATTTATTTAATTAAATATTTTGAATATTATTAATATTATAATTTATGTAAATCTAAATATTCAAATATAATAATTTACGGTCCAAATATAATGTAATTTTTTAAAAAATAATTGAAAAGTTTAATTAATAAAGTATTTATTAATTATAAGAACTAAATATTTCATAATTTTTAATTAATTACATTTAATAATTTATTTTATAAGATGATTAATAATGTATTAATATATACTAAATTATATATACATACATTATAAAATAATTAAAAAAAAAGATGAAAGAAAAAAAAGTCAAAAGTTGCGACTTACGTGACATAAAAAGTAAAAAAGAGAAACGTTCTTACCTTCAATTCTTGCCTCCGGACATCAAGTGACGAAAATATTTAAATGTTCCCGTTTGTATGTTCGACAGAATTTAAGCAAAAGTTATCGTTCCAAACGCAACCTTAATAAACTTTCAACCAAACATACAATAAATTCTGATACTGAACTCAAAAAGTCAAAGGCGACCTGCAATCCTCAATCCACCTCTCAAACCTCCACCCTCAAACTGTGTTAGAAGAAAGGCATAAAGATGCCAACTCCCACGAATCAATCTCCCCTGTTCTCATTATGTTCTTTGTCCATGAGCTCACTCTTTGCTTACTCTGCAGCAGTTCAGCTGAACGATCCTGGTAGGTAACACCATGTCTTGTCTCCTTCTACCTCCAGTCCAGATTTTTCTCCGTTCAAGAAATGAATGAATGAATGAAAAATAAATAAATGAATAACATTTTGTTTTGCTCTGCAGATTGGTATTTCTGGTTTCCGCTCTATGTTCTGGCCTTTGGCGTCAATCTCCTGCAAGCGACTGTCACATCCAACTCCAAGCGGCTCAACGAAATGGCCCTGTTGCCCCTCTGGGGCGGTCTGCTGCTGTTCCTTAAGGTGATCTCGGAAGCACACATCAGGGGGCTCGCATCGATTTGGTCCTTGGACATGCGCGAGAGGGTCGTGAGGGAGAAGATTGGGAGCATGCTTGCCGTCATCTCCATGTTCCTGCACCTCAAGTCCTCCCAAGCTTCCAAAGAGGCGAGAAAGAGGATAAGAGAGCAGGCCACAAGACTGATCGAATCTGGTGACACTAAATCCTCCAGCTTAATTTTTCTGTTTCTGTATGCACTTAGCAAACCAACAAATTAAAGATCTGTAAAATTTTTTAAAATAATCTGATATTGGATACTGACTAATTCTCAGCTGACTTTCCCCATGCGACAAATCTTTTTGGGGATCCATGTACTGTTTTCTGAATAGGACTGCAGTCCTACTGATACAAAACCCTAGAGCTGCACGAAGTTAATTTGCAAATGACGGTACAGGATCATAATATGTGCTCTGGGCAAAAATTACATAAACATATACGCGAATATAGGAGATTCAACTGCAAGTAAGTTACATATCTTTGACATCATTTTTTTAGAATGAAATACCTTAATCCAAGAAATATTCTCATGTGCTTAATCAGCAAGACTTTATGTTCTTGGGTACATCAGGAATATAATGTTCTCATCTCTTTTGTTATTCTTGCATTGAATGATACGTGCCCCAGTAATTGCAAAAAAAGAAAATGTTTATAACTGATCATATTCTTGACCTTGTAACGGAGCCTAACGAGTTTACATAATACTCATGTGTTCGTGTATGAAAAGAAATCCTTCATAGAACTTAGAATTGGTTCGGAAAAAAAATATGACTTCATACATTAAAAACTAAAATCTAATTCTGAACCTGAATAATAATCCAGATTTCAAAGTTTTCGAGTCCCCTCGACCTGCTCAAGCTCGTGATACTGTGTAAAATCATACTGCATGCTGGGTTACAGTCGGATTAGCCATATTCCCTGTTTTAAATTTGCTCACCAACTAAAAATGTTAAAGTTAACCACAAGTGCTGGCAGGCATGGCGATTCTTGTGGCCACAAGCTTTGGGCTCTCCATGTACTTCTTTGCATTTGCGAAACAGGAGATGAAGTTCTGATCGTTTCTGAACCGGAAGATTGCAGACCATCGATCGTGTACAAAACAATAATTCAAATCTTCATCACCACCGCCCACGTCGCTCTCTTTCTTCACTTTGTAATAGGGCGACGTCTGTAATGTATAATATTGCTGTAATGGTTTGTAGCAGATATTGTTCAGTCATGTACAATTAAGGGCATCAATAGCTAAGGCAAATTAATCGGACTGCTAATTTTTGTAGTTTATTTTTTTCTTTTTCTTTGCATCATTGTATGGTTGACACACGGATCCTTGCACAACTATCGTTAGGTTGCATAACAGCCAATCTTTGTGTATATCCGATAGGATACAATATTTTTTATGTATGTTTTTTTTATTCTATGTTGGGTTTGGTTTTAGGTGAGCTAAAACTACAATAAGTGTTGTTCAGTTGTTGTAAAAGATTAACATGCAAATAAATATTTAAATCATGCATGACAGAGAATTTTTTTAATAAGTTATAGTGACCTATTACTTACCCATGTTTAATTGTTAATAATATTATTAAGATAATTATGATAAAGACATTTGTTTAATTAATCATAATTATATTGTTATGTGTCATCTTTTATTGGCACTCTTTTATTTTAAATAATTAATAATTATGATAATAAATAACTAACAGTTGTAAGAAATCTATACAAAAACAAATTTGTACATTATATAATATTATTTATGTGAACTGCAATCACGATACAAAATAATATAGTAAATCTTTTACAAAAAAGAATTTTCACTTTCGATAGTGAATACAGTTTATAATAATAAACTAATTAATAACTATGATATTTAATTTACTAACAACGATTCATTGATGCAAAATTTAATAAGGTTTAATTGATATTGCCATTTCATAAAGTATAAATATGTAATGACTATTGTTTAGAAAATGTGAAAAGTAAAAAAGAATGAATGAAAATGAAAACAAAAGGTCGAGAATTGGATACTCCGGCCACGCATGTGTGCAAAATATGTAGTTTAAAAAGAGAAAAAAAAAGTTAAAAAAGAGGAAAGAGGGAGCAAAAAGGCTAACAAGCAGTGATGCTTATGGTCGGGATCGACAAAGTTGATGGTTGGAATCTATTGGTCGGGTCTGGTGTCACTTTTGAGATCAAATTCGATTTAATTCAATCTGATTCCAGTCAGTTCGAAATATTCAAGCATCAAATTTTTAGTTTTATTCTCACTATTTTATATTTATTTAAGATAAAAATATTGTCTAATATTTATTTAAATAAGTTTTCTAAATATATAAATATTATTTTCATTATTAAAATAATGTATTTTGTTTTTCTAATTTTTGTAAAATATAAGATTAAATTTAAATAAAAAATTAAAATAAATATAAAAATATCGTATCAATGGTCGGATTGAAAATTTTTAATTCGTACCTGATCAACTACGTTGGGACACCCTTACCCACAAGGTTATTCTTGAGAAATGAGACTACCTTGTTTATTCTAAATGAATTTAACATACGTGTGGATTTAAAATGGGACCACATATTTGGACTCATTATTGATTTATAAATTAATAATGATTCTTGATAAATACTTTTTAAAATAAATTTATAATAAATTTAAATTACCATGGATCAAATGTAGTGTGGACCCGCTTTGGATCCACACAATCTTTAATACTTTTTTTTAAAAAATAAGATTATAATTTTTTAGTAATATTTTAGATTAGGATTAAGTGGCGATGAAAGAAATCATTCAAATGATATTTGTGTTAACCTTAGTTGTAATAATTGTGCGTGAAAGTGTGTAAATGTAAACGATAATTCAATGATTTGCTTTGGGATTATGATAAAAATTGAGTGATGGAGAAATTTATTCATTAAATCCATAAAAATTGATTTTGGTTGAAGAATGAGGAGGATGCTTTCATATGACCTAACAAGGTGATTTCATATTTCTAAAAAATTGTACTGTTTGACATTCAGAACTTGACCTAGAACTTTTGGGTAGTTCTGCTAAATAAAAAAACAAATGATCGGAACTTTATTTCTAGTAAAACCTCATGTGATCTCAACTTCTGAGATTTAAGTTTTTGCTTCCGACAAGAACTTCCCAAGTAATCGAGAATCAGTGTAAGAACTTATTAGTTCTTATTTTTTCGATGTAATCGATTTGTTCTCGAGAACTAATAAGAACTTAAATTCTACCATCCAAGCACACCAAGAAGAACTCAAACAATTAATAATGGGTATTCAAGTAATCAAGTTTACTTGACACAATTAGTTACATATTATTTTTTAGGGTTGATGATAACAAGTACCCTAATTTAATTTTTGCAGTCATAAATCTGAAAATTTATTGTAGGTTCAAGACTATCCCTCTCTTTGTATGACCTAACAAGCTGATTTGTTTATATTGACATCAAGTAGCTCCAAGGGTTTTTTTTTAATTTTTTGGGTTACTACTTTGACTAAGATTTTTTGAACTACTTTCATTCAAATCTTAAATAATTTGATGCTATTACTTTTAATTCAAAAAATAAAGATAATTCAAGTGCAAGATAGACATGTGGGTTCCTAGGAGCAAAATGATGAAAAGCAACATAGTCTCTTTTCTTTTCTATTTCTTTTAGTTTTTAGGCCCTTCGAGTCTCCGACATAACAGAGTAGAAGAAAAACTACCAACAAAGCGGGGAATGAAGAAACGAAGCTACTCTTTTGCTTCCTCCACCATTAGCTAAATACAATCCTTCCAATTCATGGAGGAGAAAAGCAATGACCAAGAAAGTTGCCTTTCTTTAGGTATCCAATCGTCGATATTTGGGAAGCGAAGCGACGTCGACTGTTCAACCCGCACGATGCTACCGAACGCACTAGTTATAGGTTGGAATGTAATGCCCAACTCCCTATTAGGCGCTACAAGGGGGTGAAACAAATTTATTAAACGAAAAAACTAACATTAAAAAATAAACTAACTCTGAAAATTTCAAAAAAAATTGACATAACACATGTGTAAATTCGTCTATACGTTATATACAACATTTCATATATATCTCATCACAGACAATTAATTTCAAAACTTTAACCATCATAAGCAGTTATATGAATATTACTGAAATTCAACAAAGAACTAAAAGAGTGGGGTAGATGCCCAAATCAATGAGTCTCTAATCAAAACTACGAACTTGTAAATGATATATCGTGAGCATCCATCGCTCCACACTATAATCCAACATCTTCAAAATCATTCAAAACATTCTTCGAGTAATAAATCCGTATATAAAAAATTCAATGAACTACAAAATTAACAGGTCAATGATCATGCCTCTCACACATGCTCATTTTGTAGCTCCTTTACATTTCTTATTTCATGCTATGCAATCAAGACATACTTTCATTCATTACCTGTAAAAAAAAAATAAACAAAAGGGGTAAGCATTATCAAGCTCAGTGAGTCAAACAACTGTCTCAACTATTAAATCAGCAAAGGAAACCAACATTTTTATTTCCAAAAATTATTTCAAGCCTTTTTCCATTTCTTCAAGAAAACTCATTTTAATAATAATCATATAAAAATGAATGCTATGAGTGTCCATGCATGATAGTAAGATAATATCATAAAATTTAAGAAAATATCATCAAACATGGATATCCATACCACTACGATTGCTTCTTCACCCATCCCTCGTGTCACTATATCGCCACATGATTGTTATTTTAATTCTGTGTCTCATGTCATTATATGGCTACAAGATGTTGAATCACTACTCGTGTCACTATATCGTCACAGAACTTATTTTTTTCTTTCTCCACTACATCCCTCATGTCACTATATTGCCACAAGATAATTGTTCTAATTCAACCATTCGTGTCACTATATCGACACAAGATGTTGAATCTACTCCTCGTATCATGACACATAGTAAACCAGATCCCAACCGATCTACTCGGAGTTGGCTAATCCTCGAGACTCCGTCTTATGCGAGTTTTTACATGTAATGCACATGATGTATGAATGCAAATTCGAAGTGGAAGTTTAGAAATCATCTTATAGACATTTTTCTTTTAAAAAATCCAAATATTTACTTCAAATGCACAAGGAAAGACTTCGATGGATTTCCAAAATTCATAATAAAATGTCTCGGGTCATATATACGATGACACACATACGAAGCATATAAATAAGTATGAATATACATAAAGAAAACTATCATGAAAATTCATTCCACATCCGGTGGAATAATGTCATCATTATGAAGAGTTAAGCAATTCATATCATTTGAGATAAGTTCTCTTACATTGGATTCGTCGAGTCCCATATTTCTCCTCGTCCAAATCCAATCAAAAGTAAACACAACCTATTATATGCATTACTTGATTAATTAATATTATAAATATAAAATTTTTAGTTCACTCTTCATAATAACTCGACGTGCTTATGATAAACTAAGTCCTATTATGGTCGAATCTCCAACAAATAATGAAATATCACCCTCGGATTAACAACCCCTTTAAGCAAAATTCAATTCATACTTTAAGACAACTTCTAATTAGTACTTTAACTACATTATAAAAATTACTTTGAGTTATCTTATCATTCTTACCACCATAACCGTAGCCACCACTCTCAGAACCAAAGGCGCACTAGCCGAAACGTCAAAATCGTCTTCTTCATCGATAATAAAATAAAATAACTTAAAATCAATTCACATAACTGTAATCAAATCGAATGTACATTCTCATTACCAACTCCGATTTGAAGAGAAAGGATCGCTGAACGGAATTCGCAATCCACGAACTTAAAAGGGATTAGCGATTATTTTTTATAGAGACAACAATATGATCCATTTCTCCCTCGTGCACATACCAAGATGTTGTGATCAGCTTGGTTGCAGCTCCACGTCGAACTTGTCAGAAATAGTCGTCGGTCGTTGGAAAAAGATATCCCAACTCAGCCACGTGCAAGATTGGGAGTAAAAACACATTTAAAGCCTCTCAAAATAAGCCTAAATGACCTGAGGATGGTTTCCAACTCACCAGCAAAAAGATCGGCGCGAATCAGAGTCGAAATGAGTCATCGATGAACTTTACCTATCCTCACGTTCGACGCTTACTACATGGTCTACAATGGACCGATCTTCGCCTAACACATGTCAAAATATTCATCACGTCGCCCTCTTTTCAACGGTACCTCACACGCAAAAAATGAAGATCCAACGGTGACATACGGGGCACTGAAAGTGGGGTAGTCACTACTGATCGTCACGCATTATAGCGCTCGGGGATGGTAGGATGGACTGGAGGAGGAGATGATAGCTTTTTGATGCATTTTTTATAGCGTAGAAAAATACGGCAAGTGTACCGATCACACAAGTAGTAAAAAGATATCGATCTCACGAGGACTTTGATCTCTAATTCTTACTAGATGAGAAATTTTTAAGAGAAATGAATTGTGAATATAATAAGAGGAAACAAAAAGCAGATCTAAGAAAAGGAAATATCAATTAGAAGAAATATTAGTTTTACTGAGCATTCCTTCACTGTTAATTAAATTAAGTAGGAAAATTATAATTGATGGAAATAATTGAAATTAGGACTCTAAGCAGATGTCCTATCTGTTTTATTAATTAAATATTTGAAGAAAGTTTAACTAAATTATTCTCGAAATATTTAAGGATAAAACATAAGGTAATTCACTTCATCTCAAAGACTCCTCAATCGAGTAAGTCTAAGTCCACGCCCCTTTAAATATCGCAGAGTAGATAAGGGAGATATATGAAATATTAAAAATAGATTCAATTCAAACACAACATTCATATTTAGATAAAGAAAATAAACTTTTATTAAAATAACAGTGGAGTTCAACAACGTAAAACCAACAAAGAAGTACTACTCCATTGCTGGAGAGTTAAACAACATAATGCCAAAAATTAGAGTTCAAAAGATTAACAAGAAAATAGAATTCTAAAATGTAACCCTAGACAAAGTAGCCACAAGACTCTATAAAAGTGGATATTTTCTTTCTCAGCTCTGATGCCCCTTTGGAGTGCAAGGAGAGGTTTTTTATAGTTGCCATGATCAAAAGTCTAGGTGTCGACAAGGGCCGTGTTGATTAATGTCGTAATTATGCAAATCACGTCTCGACGTAGTAAATCCTCATATATGAATAATACGGTCCGTGTCACTAATGACACGGGCCATGTTGTCTTCTGGAATCGCGGCAAAAATTTTCTCATCATTGTCTAACACAGTCCATAAAACGGTCCGTTTTAGATAGTGCATGGCAGAATTCCCCAATCCATGTTAGTGTTGATGCGACTTGGATAAACACGGCCCATGTCATATGGATGCGGACAATTTTCTTCTCCTGTCAAGCAGATATCATGAAAATCACACAATAAAAAGTACAATAATATTTTCATAAGAAAAATAAAACAATTGATGCATAATCATCCAATTTTTAACTTATTAAAGAGCAAAATAATATGCAAAATTGAGCATGCATCACTTTTCTCTCTCCTACTTTCCACGTGTTACTCTTTTTTCACATTTAAAGATTGCTTGATGGCGAACACCCCTCCCATGTGAACCTCAACATGCCTCGTTGGTGCCAAATTTGGATACCTCCTCCGGTTCCATTCTTGAGCTTTTGGTAAGTCTCATTTTATGTTATTGATTCATGTCAATTTAGTTCATCTGTTGCAATATGATATTTCCAATTAGAATTAGGACATCCAAAATGCCACAACTTTATATGAAGGGATAAAAAAAATCATTTTTTGCAACTTTGTGCTAACCACACTTTGAGAAGTCTTAATTTTGTTAATACAAATGGTCAAGACTTTTCAACACTAATACACAAACATTGATCTTGTGCTGATTTGCTCTATCAAATTGAGTATATTGTGTAGTTTCATGATTAAAGAGTCTTGAACATGTGAAATTTTAACGAGCCACCAAAATTGCATGATTAGGACCTTGACTTTCATCATAGGTAAGGCGGATGGTTGCAAAAACCTGGAAGTTTCATTTCATTTTAGAGATCATTTTGGACGTGACGTTGATAAATATGGACCAGAGTTTAATTCAAAATGTTAAGAAAAGATGTGTTTTTCCACTTATTTCATTTTCTACATTTGCAATATCAATATGAAATGCACCTCTTCCACCAACGAATATGTCAATGAATCAAGCTTAAAGAATAATGATGTGGCATGCAAGATGCGTTCTTTAGATAAATGCATTGCAGAATACCATTTCAATACAAATATTTATTATATTTTCATGAGGGAGCACTTGTGCAAGTAGCAACCAGATGTACATGCTAAGCTAAAATGAATTACTTGGTCAGGCAAATGAAGCTTGGTGACACATCAGAATTACCTCAACATATAAATCTAGCCAAATAGATACGAATATTCTTGATGCAACCAAAGTATATTTATTTTTTTGAAAAAAAGTCATATTAATTAATTCATATAATTAGAAAAGATGGCTATTACAAAACCATACAAGGACTTTTATAGGGATCCAAACATATGGATTTCCCAAGCATACTATGATAAGAAGAATACTAATAAAGGGAAAAGGGTTCTTAATAAACTAAGAAAGAGGAAACATTAATGGAAAAATTGAATAAAAGGAAATTGTAATAAACTAAGTCTTTCGATGCCTATGTACGCTCATAATGAATTAAGGGCTCTATTGCATCAACTCTCCCCATCTAAGAAGAATTCGGCTTTGACGAGTGATGAAGACAATAAGCATTCAATAAATCAATATCAATATGGTGAAATTCTTCTTCTGTCATCCACAAAGAATCCACGAATAAATGATCAACCTAAAGAACCAAGAATAGATAAATAGGGCCCCCAGAGGTAAAAACAATCTAATCTAGTAATGCACTAAACTTGTGGTAGGGAATAGGAACAATTGGCGTTGGAAAATGAACATCAGGAGACTCGCAAGTAAAGGAGGCTCAAATGTTCCAAGATAAGGATAAAAATATTCGACATTGCAAATACATAAGCATTGGAGACTTGTTGAATTTTAATTTTAAATGGAATAATTGTGCGCGCATGTAACTTTAAAATAATTTGAGGATAGCGTTCACGACATATACAAACCATCACATAATCACCAACTTGAAAATCCATAGATATGCGATGTACATCCATAACAAGCTCATAAACTTCATTGCTTAAAGTTAATTTTCTTCCAATTTCAATGTGAACATTAGCAATATGTTGAGCAAAATAAGTAGCGGGTTCGAAACGATGACTATAAGAAGGAAAATGAATGATTTCATAACAACCACAAAAGGACTATGGCTAGTAACAATATCAAAAGGACTACGAATGGTAGAAGTCAGCACCAACCTCAATTCTAGTCCTCTATGTATTGACTCAACATATTCTTGCAATTGTGCATATTTGAAACCACCATTCTCTCTGTCAACTCCATCCACTCCTTCCATTATTCTCTTGCCACATAAATGGAGCACACTGCCCCTACTTTCCTTCATATCAAGGTATTAGGCAGGGTGATCCATTGTTATGTTATCTTTTCAACCATGCAGTGGGAATTGGTAAGCTGGTCCCTTTTACCTAGTATCAACTCATTCTCATTGAGCCATCTGTTGTATGCATATGATCTTCTTATCTGTTTGAGAGCCAATGTTAAGAACAACACAAAAGTGATATCCTTCAAGTCTATTCTAATCTGACCAATAAGGAAATCAATTGGGAAAAGTGTTTACTTTCCAAACAAACTTGGCACTATCCTTCGAGTACTTGGTATCGGTCAAGGTTCATTTCCCTTCATTTATTTGGTTCCCATATTGTATAGGTACATCACAAATTCCCTGCAACACAAGCTTGTTGATAAGATCTCTACTTGGTTGGCAGGTTGGCAAGGTAAGCTATTCAATACAGTTGGTAAGAGAGTTTTAATTAACTCTGTTTTAAATTCAATCCCAATATGCACTCTTGCTTCGGTTTATATATAAAGTGGTCTAATTAACTCTCTAGAGAAACTCTCTAGTTCTTTCTTTTGGTCCAATACAGGTAACAAGGTTGGCCTCCATCTTCTGAGCTAGGATGTTGTTCAATCTCATGAGGTCTTGGCCTGAGGTAATTACAACTTGTCCATTCATCACAGCTTGCCAAGGAAATCCAAAATATGCTAAATGGTGCTCAAGATCCATGGTCTAAACTGGTTATAAATGAATATGGCCCTCTTACACCCTGAACTAACTCTTCATGCAGAAACTCTTCTTGGGCATGGGGAATGATAATTGATACCTTGCAAAGCATCAGAGGAGGATTCAGAAAGTTTATTGCTAATGGAAATACTACTTTTGTCCTTTTGGATCTTTGGATGTCTGAGATGCCTATCTCGCATAAAGCAACATTGTAATATGAACGCTAGATTAGACTCTCTAAATGTTTGTGATTTGTTCTGTTTTCCCACCCGACCCGAACTTGATCCGTCGGGTTGGGTACGGGTTGAATTTTTTCAACCCGAGTTGACTCGACCCGATGACTCAATTATTTTATTATTTCTTTTTTATTTAAACTTAAACCTATATTTACTTTAATTTTTTTAAAAAAATTGAAATAAAACATTTTAAATGTAGAAATAATATTTAAATAGTTAGAAAACTTATTTTATGCTTTAAAGTAAATAATTTTTATATTAAATAAATAAAAAATAGTAAGAAAAAATTTTAAAAAATTGGACGATCGGATAACCCGACCACCCGACCCGAACCGGGTCGGGTTTGGCCCTCAAAAGGGTCTTGACCCGACCCGTGAACACCCCTAATGATACCCACGGTGATGCTAAGGACAAATCGGTCTATTACTCATTGTGTCATCGTCCTTCCACACTGCTTGTCTCTGGATGGCCAAATTGGAAAGCACTTTGGACTGTCCGAAAATCAAAACCATCTTATGGAAACTTTGCGACCTTAGACTACCCACTCTTGACATGATCGCTCCCTGCGTGGCCTTGCCCCATAAACAAATAAACATGTTTTCTTTTCAAAGAGATATTAACTACACATTTACCCATACTTCCTCTTGGCCTGAGGGCGGATGGCTTCGGGAGGGTGACAACTTGCCTTTACTCTTGGCGGTTCGCCTCCGTTCCCTTTTTGCTTTTTGTCTATAAGGCATTTGGCTGCTACGTAATGAGGCCCACTTCACTCCAATCATGCAACCATTCAAGCAGTGTAGAACAAGGCTCTGGCTGGCTCGACTGAGGTAAATCACCCTTATGAACCTATATGGGTTTGATGGGAGCCCCCACCACCTAATTGGGTGATGGTCAACTCTCATGGTTTCTTCATAAATCTTGGGAAGCCAGGTGGGGCAAGGTATATTATACGTAATCCTAACTACTCTCCTCTCACTACAGGTGTGATCCGCTGTGACATCGACTTCTCTGGCATCAGAGATTCATGAAGTGCTGTTGACATCTGCAGATGTAGAATTCTTGACTTCACCCACGTGTGGCTAGAGGCAGATTCCAGTAATCTAGTCGCAATCATAAACATGAAAGCTATGTGTCCATGGAGATATTGGTCACTTTTGAACGAATTTTGACAAATAATTTCATACTTTCTTTACATGTACACACTCCTTACTACTTAACTAACCTAGGTAGAACAACAAATTTTGATCTCTTTTGGTTGGGAGAATTACCTCCGGAAGTCCTTCACTTTTTGTACTTCAACTTCTCGAGAGTGTTTCATAATAGATAAGCATTTTCTTAAAAAAATATTTTGCTTCCAAGTCCCCCAAAGCTGGCATCATGCATGTTACAACAACTGGATCTAAAGAAGATGGTGCAACTTTGGCAAGTAAACTTATTCTAAACATAGAAGAGATCTTCCAATTTCCAATTGAGGAATCAGATTTCCGGTCACCGTATCCTGCGTGAACTAACAAAATATTCATTATCATACTTGGTTAAAGCTCCCATGAAATTTTCAAATAAATGAGTGAGACAAAATGCATTTTTGCTTAGATGCAGATGCGAGGACATGAGCCACCAGTGATCTCAAATATAATTAAAATATTTCTAAAGAAGCACAAATCCATTGTCGTCTAGTCCGGTTAGGATACCTGGCTTTCACCCAGGCGACCCGGGTTCAAATCCCGGCAATGGAACTATTTTTTTATTTCGTTATTTTTTCCAAAAGCTATCATTTAGGGGATTTTTAGGGTTCAAGCGTAGCACTTCTCCGTTCATCGAATTCGGATTCACGCCATGGCCGACGCAACCAACGACAACCCTGTCGGAGATCCAGCGAAACGAACCTCCGGCGACTGCGATGTGGCCCCTCGCAATGTCTCCTCGTACCTCGACCCTAAGTACTGGTATCTCCGCTTCGCTTTCCCTTGTCCCTCCTCCTCGTGGTCGTTATTGTCATATAAATCTCATATTTATTTTTAAGGGACTACCGCTTCTCGTCGGAGGAACACTATGAATGGTTTAAGGACTACTCACACTTCCGGCACCACCTCTGCCCCTTTCTCGACCCTGCACACTCGGTAACTCCAATTACACCACCGATCCATGCCTTTCTTTGTGCGACTCCGTTGAATTCCAAACAAGGACACAGTTTCCGTGGTAATAGGTGCTGGAGATTGGCTGTGGAAACTCCAGGCTCGCCGAGGAGTTTGCCAATGAGGGTATGGCTGACATCACCTGCATCGATATCTCTCCCGTTGCGGTGGAGAGGATGAAGAGGCGGCTGCTGGAGAGGAATCTGGAAGGTAACTTGGTTCCTTGTGTTTTATGTCTTGTGATTGACCTGCTGATATCTAGTATGATTCGGGTTGTCCCTTTTCAGGCATAAACGTGGTTGTGGCGAACATGCTGGATCTTCCATTCGGTGATGAGAGCTTCGACATTGTGATTGAGAAAGGCACCATGGTAAGAGATAAAAGTAGTTCAAGACTGGTCTTTTTTTAAGGCATCAAGATTGGAACTTTGTGGTCTTAGATTTACAAAATGTTCATATGATACTTCATAACTTTGGCAGAAGCTAGAGAGTCTAGGATTTTACAGCCCTGCTTTATCTGAGTTTCATAATCACATCTTCTTTATTATTTTCCTTATTAGGAGTTTCCTCCAAATGTGTGCTTCAGAAATCTTTACTCATCTGGAACTGGCTTGAGTTATGATGAAAGCGAAAGGTTGAAGCATTACATTATCATATGATATTTCTGTTGAATTCAGAACTAATTAGGAACATCCATAGTGATTGCTAAATCTAATTGATCTAACACAATCAGCGCAAATTGCTGATTTTGTCGAATTTGGCCCTGATGATGATATTCTTTCTAAAGATGGCACCTGAGGCCCCTGGCAGAGACAATTGTGTCCCATACCCATTTCCAATGGGCCTGAATCCCTCAATATTTCTTAGTAATATCTTTTTTCTTAGTAATATCTTATTACTGATATCTGAAAGCTTTCAAAACATATAAGTATACAAACATTCGAGATCTCCTTATTGTTCCCTGATTTTTTTCAAGTCAAATGTTATCGTCAACAGTCTTGTCTTAAATCATTTCTTACCTAACAACGTTGATGTACTATGTAGATAAAACATTTATCTCATGCCATGTTTCTATTACATCTTTTATCGTGTTTCAAAATTCATGAATGTTATGATATGTGGTATCTTCTATATTTACAGCCTGCTTGAATGGTTATTCATTTTTCTTGATGAAACTTCAATTCTGTCAACATTTTCAACTTGATCTATGATTGGTTAATGGACAGATAATTTGAGGAATGTTCTCGGGACTTTGTAATCATGATAAATTATGAATTTTATCAAGCATCGACCTATCCTTTGTCTATGCTCATCTAATTGATATATTCGAAGGAGCTTCCTTAATTCTTATATTTGGTTATTATATGTTTTTAATCTTCATTGTCAGTGTAACGGAATCTCTATATAAACTTAAATTGTACATGTTTTTTAATTGTTTGGCAGTATCATTATTATTTTGTAGGTAAATATAGTGTTATTACTTTTAAGTGTAAAAGCAAGTCTGCCATCAAACCAGTTAAATTTTTGTTTGCACTCTCACATCTCGTGTACAATTATCTTCAATTAATAAAATGCATCCTTTCATAAAGGATGTGTTGTTTGTGGACAGTGGCGACCCATGGAAGCCCCGTTATGAAACAGTGGAGAAAGTAAGAAAAATGCTTGAAGGCATTCACAAGGTGCTAAAACCAGAAGGAACTTTTATTTCAATATCATTTGGACAGGTAAAGGCAAAATCCATGAAGGCATCCATCTATTTCCTTGTCATGCATGGTCTTAACTTTTGTTTGCATTTCTGCTCTCAAAAAAAAAAAAACTTTTGTTTGCATTTCATGTTTTATGGTTCTATGACTCCTTGCAGCCGCATTTTAGGCGACCACTTTTTGAAGCTCCCGGTTTTACCTGGTCTATGGAGTGGAAAACCTTTGGCGAAAGTTTCCATTACTTCTTCTACATATTAAAAAAGGTTTGATAATCTTTTGCATCACAATTTGTTTCGTGTACTCATGCATTGATAAATGAAGATAATCATTTAGGGTTCTCCCATTTATTTTTCATGATAATACTTTTCCTGACCATTTTTTCTGTTACAGTACCATGTTTAAATACATGGTTGTTTCATTGTTCCTGTTTTTTTTTTTCAGGGAAGCAGGACGTCAGACATCAATATCAATTCAAGTGGAAGATCAAGTGCACCATCAATCAATTTATTACATGAGGAACTGGAGGGAGAGGATTATATTTTCCGGACAACATTATGTGAAGAGACGGAAATTTGAACTTGTAATGTCCAAGAACACAAAGGTCTATTGGTCAAGATATAAACAAATGACCTTGATGAGTCGTCAGACTCAATTTTGAGTGGCAGTTGGGAAGTTGCATCCCAAAAATCGATTCGATTATATTTAGTACATTGTGAGTGATCAGTTGGGGTATGATCCATGTAGCCGACCCCACCTAGTGGGATAAGACTTTGTTGTTGTTGTTGTGAGTGATCAGTGCAACCCACTTTCCACTTTATAACTACCCACAAATTCCAAATTTCCTGGAACAACAGTGTCAGTTTTTTTTTAGTTTTACCCAATGTTTACTTTGATAGTTGTCATTTCCTTTTCTTGTTTTCCTTTTCCTTTGTCTTGTCCCATATAATTTTTTGAGCTGCACTGCCCTTCAATCCTGGGTACCCTTCTTAGCGTGACGCCATACATCAAGATGCTAATGCGCCAATGACAACCGATTTCCTTCCTCAAAATTTGGATCAGCACTCATGAGTCTGATTCTAACAGTAGCCTGGTGACACCAGTTTCGTTGCCCTTGATAGCTCCATATCTCAGCGCTCATGCTTTCGGTTCCAACTCAAATGCAAACCTTTTTTCGATATAGCACTTGCAGTAGATCTAAGAAGGCACCCTGCAGCTCCTGACTCGTAAGAATTTTATTTGAATTCATTTGAGGATAGGGGCTTCCGCTGTACCTAGGTTGGGTTGCCACTTGCCAGAGGCGCCCCTTGGAATGGTTGGGTAATTATGTTTATTGGTTTTCGCCGGGGCTCCCCGTCAAATAAGACTGGAGTTTTCAAAGACCGAATGTTATGTGTGCTTGGATGATGTCTTTGGAGGATTAACTTGAGCCTTCTCCCTCTTGAACTCCGCCACCTGATCTCATAGCGGAAATGTTGAAAAGTGGTTTTTTGCTTTAATAATTGCCATACTTGTATACTGGTTTGACATTGGAAGAAATGATGAGTGAGATTCCACTCACAAACCACATTATGTCTATAAACTGCTTGTTTAAGCTAATGATGGATTGGGTGATAAAGTGATGATTGTACTTTAATTTGTTAGCTGCCGACTTTGGTTTGAATAGAAACATTTGCGTGTCTTTTGAAGTTGGGACACTTCTTTGGACAAGGAAAGCCAGCGTCACTGTATATTATTCTTCACATCAGGTATCATCAAACCAATTTTAGTACTTAGAGCAATTTAGTACTCCTTCCAAAGCTTTTGAGTTTAAAAATATTATTCTCACGAATCAAAAATTTTTTTTTCCAATTTTAATGTATTTTCTTTCAATCGTGGCTTAACAACTCACTAATGGAGCCTCTTTCGGGACGATGTTCGCCTAAGCGTCATTCGTTCACTAACGTCAGCCAACGCCTTCGCTCAGAAGTAAATCGTCTTGAAATTATCGCAGACAGACCTCATAATAAGACATTACTACGACTTTTACTACCTTCAACAAAAGAAATTGCCTGAATGACGAACACGTTTAGATGTGATTATCTCGTGACATCAGCACATCACCTATCCTACGGGGACGCCGGAAGAAGATATCACTAATTTATTTTTCAACTATGGCTTGAACTGTCCATCAGCCATGGACTTTTGACCAGGCTTTTATAATTGAATCGGATTATCACTGCAATTGCGAATAAACCAATAATTCGATTTGATTTTTCTTCAAAAATGGAAAATGACAAAAGATCAGATTAAACTCGGCAATTAGTTCGGGCAACTAGTTAAACCAATTCAATTTGGTTTTCAAATGGGTTGTGTTAAGAAAAATGCAATTTTAGAAATTATTGGTTGGCAAAGAGCGCGCCCTTAGATTGACTGACACATTTGAGCCCGGCGGGTGGGCTGATCAAATTAGAGTTTTGATCAGGTTTGACCGATTCAACATATGTCAAAAGATTGGTCGGGTTACGAGTGAACTAGAATCCATTTATTCCCTCAAACACCGATCCTATTGGGTCGGGCTAGGTTTAACAACATTGTTCCAATGTAATGGATGCTATATTAAAAAATTATTGTACACTATAAGAAATCCGCGAAATAACGACTCCACAGTGCATCACTAACACGTAGCTAAACATATTAGTCACGCGTTAGCGAGACGCCAAAAATTAGTAACCATTAGCATCGCCATGACGCCAAAGCACATGAGACGCTACTAGTGTCACCTGTGGACACTAGTCCGGCATTATAATGACACTATAAGCGACAGACTGAGGCGCTAATGCGACAATAAAACTGTGCTGAAGATTCTGACGCCATCGAGACACCAAGATGATGCTATTCTGACATTAATACGATGCTAAAGTAATCATTAACTCCATTTTCTTGCTGTCATTTGTGGCACTACTTAAACACTAATGCATCGTTAAGAATTGCGACACCATGTAGTCGCTAAAGTGGTGCTAAATTGCAACGCCAATATGGCGCTAAAAGAGACGCTAAGTACAATATGTTCATACATCAAAATAGCATTGCCTTGCACATATACATTTCACATTATACGTAATCACAAAATACATCAAAATACATCATCAAATTCCTAATCATTTCCATTAAATCATCAAATTACAACATCAAATTCCTAATCATTAAATTTACATTCAATCTTTACATTACAGTTGAAGCATTACATTCATCAAATTTCTAATCTTCTCGGCGACATCCCCTAGCGCTGCCGTCCGATGACATCCCCCTCTCGGGTAGCCCCATTCGTGCAACTGTCGCTTCCACCATCGACGTCGTCGTTCCCTTGCTGCGCTCCCCCATAGCCTTTGCATCGATGATGTCCTTGGAACCTCTACCATCTTTAGAGTTGAAGGACTTGACGCCATCGAGACTGTGAGGTGGGGGAGGTGGACACTGGCATCGCGGGTCATCATCGTCACTGTTGCGCTGGCACTGGTGGAAGAGGAAGAGGGCGTGGAGGGCATTGTTGCGCTCCCGAGTGGGGAGATGGAGGAGGTGGGTGAGGTGAGGAGCCTGGGAAGGAGGGAGCGGAGCAAAGTGTGAGCATGAGCATGAGCGGAGGGAGGGTTGGGATAAAAGAAAACGGATCGTCGGATAAAAGAAAATGGACATGCACATAGATCATTGGATAAAAGAAAATGGAGGGTTGGGAATCGTTCTTTGACAAACACATGGATCAAGTTTAGCGACGCAACAGGTGCGACGCTAACTCGATGGTAAAGTGGCGCCAACAACATGCGACACTATTTCGAGACCACTACGACGTCGTGCGGTTAATTTTTTATTTTTTAACTAAAGTATGGAGAAAAGTAAGTCAATTATCATAATTCTATAATTAAGGAAATAATAATAAATTTTATAGATAATTAATTTTAAAATAGTTGGATCATTTATGTATGTATATGTATAAGTATATATGCATATATATGTATATGTATATAAGTATATGTATGTCTATAAACTATGTGTTGTACTTTTTATATTAATAAATGTGTACATAAGTTTATGTTAGCTAATCTAACTACTAAGAAGAACGTTAGCGTTTAATTCCATATTCATATATATATATATATATATATATATATATATATATATATATATAAGCTTGTCCCACATATCTATGATTTTTTTTTAAATCGTACAACTATCAGCATGGAATTAAGTGATATATTTTTCTTATTAGTTAAATTAGAAGATAACTTTATACATATGTAGGATTAACTGAGATTAGTCAAAAGAAGTTGGCTAAATAAAATAGTAACTCAATGATGTGTCACTATCTCGATGCTAATTAGAGGCTAAATAAAATAGTGACGCCTTAACGTCGGCATGACGACACATACATGAGACACCGATGTAGCATCAGGAATGGTTGGCGCGACATCTATGCTGTAGGGGCTCTATTTTCGCATCAACAATTGATGAAGTGCTAAAGTGACGCTAATTGGCATCCGGTTAGAGTCGGATGACAAATTGACACTATTTTGACGCAATGTTGACTCCAATGCGTCACTATAGTGGTGCTGAATATAAGTATTAATTTTATTTTTTCTAAGAAAATCACGTCACTTAATTCGGGGAGGCACTTACAGCATTTTTTTCTCGACGCAACGACGTCACTTTTTAGACACTATTAGCGTCGAATTCGGGTTGCAACATTTGATTCGCTAATTTGCGTCATCACTTGACATATTTCTTGTAGTGGTAATCATAGCAAAAATCTTGATGAGCGTTGGAGGAACAATTGGTTTCAATTTGTTGTAGTGGTATTAATTTCAACTTTCCTAAGGAAATCATGTCACTTAATTCAATCCACAAAATTCCATGATTAAGAATATAAAAATATTTTATCTATAATTAAGATATGATATACATATATATTGTATGTATAATATATTGACATGCGTGCAATACACATGTAGCTATATAAATTAAATGTACTATGTTCTACACACATGTATGTATGTATATTTGCATCTAGGTATGTATATAAATGTGTATTCATATTTTTATATACATCTATAAAAGTATAGTATAGGTAATATATATAGTTATACAAATTAACATTACCTACTTAAATACAAATCAATAAAAGTATATATGATTTTCTAGTTCCTATTTGCGTCACATCGATGATGCAGTAGCAACACAATAATATGGCATCACTTTAGCCTCGCGATAGTGTCACATATCTCCGACTCCAATATTGCTTCTTGAACTAGTGTTGATTTAGCGACACAGCGGCTGTGAAACTAATGTTACGCCGCCCAGTGTCGACGCCAATACAACACACGACACTGATGCCAATATCACTTCCTAAACTGGCATCAACTTGTAACACTAATTTACGTCGCATTGTGTCAAGGGTCGACGCCAATATAATTCTATAATCTTCTCGCATTCTTCAGTTTCGACGCATGATAATAGTGGCAAAGTAGCATCGGCCGAATTTTTTCGAAGAGCAGTAACACTAATGCGATGCTAAATATACGCTATGGGGTTGACACGATGGCGTCGCTCTTTTGACGCTATTGACGTCGAATTCGCGTCGCAACATTTGAGTCGCTATTTTGCTCGTGATTTGACAGATTTCTTGTAGTGGTAATCATAAAGGAAATCTTCATGAGGGGTTGGAGGAACAGTTGGTTTCAATTTTTTCACGCTAATATCCATGTTAGCAGTAATCTTTTAACATAATAAATTGGATGGTCATTCTTGGTACCATCCTTTCTTTTCTAAAAAAACCAACTCTTTAATAGAGGTCTATGATGTGTTGTAAATTTTTGGAGGAAGCTTAAGGTTCCAAAGTCCTTTCCATCTGCATCATACAAAATAATGAATCGGTTCTTCTCTAAATGGACTTCGCAATGCCTCGCGGGGGTCTTCCCATAACCATTGGTCACCCGAAAATGTGAATGTTAGTGACAGTATCCAGATGAGCCAAACATATTCACTATAAGAAAATTGTCATTTTCCGACGGACAATTTCCGACGGATAGAAATCCGTCGCAATTTGCGACGGATTTTTCGACGGTTTCATTTTCGACGGATTTTTCGATGGCCACGACCGTCGAAAATTTATTATATTATTATTTTATTTTTTGACGATTAGGAACGTCGATATTTTCGACGGATCCAGTCGCTGGCGGCTGGATCCGGATTCGAATGCCAGTCCTACCGCGGGCGGCCGGATTTGGCCACGGCCGAAGCTGGCCGCGGCCTGATTCGGCCACTTTTTTTATATTTAAAAAATTCTTTGCGACGGTTGCGACCGTCGAAAGATCGACGGTTCCGACAACTGTCGAAAGTTTCGACAATTGCGACCATCGAAAACTTTCGACGGTTCGAACTGTCGAAAGTTTTCGACGGTTGTCGGCCTTTTCCGGCGGTTGCAACCGTCGGAAATTTTCAACGGTTCGCACCGCCGGAACTTTTCGACGGTTTTGACCGTCGATATTTCCGACGAATTTTTTTTTACCATCGCAAATTGATTTGTGACGAGCATTTTTCCAGACGGATCGATTCCGACTGAAAAACCTTCGATAACTGTGTTACCGACGGTTTTCGGGCTGATTACCGACGGTTTGGACCGTCGGTAATCAACGTTTTTCTAGTAGTGATTCTGTAGCAATTCAATCTTCGAGAAAGGCATTCAATATAAGATAATCAACACTTGCATTGACAAATCAATATTAGCATTTATATAAGTAGACTTCAGGAGTAGAGGCATACAAATAACCAAGTAAAGCAAGATCTTAGTATAACTATGATCTTGGTATGCTTACCATTGCTTATATGCTTTCTATACCTGTTTTAATTTGGTCCATGAGATTTCTTAATAATTTTCCAAGACCAAGCTGTCATTGTTCCACTGAACCGGAGCACGATCTTGGTAGGTCCTGTAGCCATGATCTTCTTCCCCATCTGGGAGGTCCTAATCGATGTATACCAAGGCCTCCTAGTTATTTAGAATGTTGTACTGAGTTCACATTTGATAACATGCAAGTGATCATTCTCCAAGAAGTAAATTAGATGGTAATTTCATGTCTTTCCTGACACCCTGATACGAAGACTGGACTGTCATATTGCATATATATAAGTTGCCCACTAGAATTAATACAAGGAGTTCTCGGAAGCATTAAAGGCAGTGAGATCACACAGCCTCTTCCCCCTTACACCTCATCACCACCACCACCACCAAACACCCACACCCACACTCCCAACTAAACCCCCCCCCCCCCCCCCCCCCCCCCCCCCCCCCCCCCCCCTTAGGAGAGGGATTAGGGATCCTTGTTGCCGACCAAGCCTACCCCAGCGTTCTTTCATATTTCAAGCCATTAACAGAATAACAGCAACAGATATAATGCCCTATCTAATTCCAAGAATCTCCAACCTCCCTATTAGCAACAACCTACAGATCATCTCATCCTTCACCTTCCTATTCCATGTCTCTTTGCACTTTAAAAAGCGCCAGCAGAAGTTTCTTAATGGGCTCAAGTAATGCAATTTGGTTTATACATTACGTATGTGTCTTGCAATGAGTGGATGCATGGTGGCAATTGGCTGAGAGAATCTAAACTTCTTTCCTTGTGTCCTTTTGCATGGATGAGGATGTCCAAGGTTCAAAGCCATCTCCATTTCCAGGCAACTTTATAGATATTTTTTTTTCTTTTTATTTCCGGTAGCTCGTCATTGGCTACTATTTGGTCGTATGCCAATGTATACTCCACAAATGACCAAATAAAAGGCTTTATAACATTAGTTAGGTGGCATCTGCCAGCATCCATATGCGGTCTTCATGTATATATGATACATCGATCTCAACTAACAAAGTTGGATCTTGCGAATCCTAAATGCCATATACTTGATACGGTTTTCGCCATGTATGTGATTGATTTTGTTTATAATAAACGTCTATATATTTTAACATAAGTATGACACCAAAGCATATGGCTAACTAAACCTACAAGGTGGGGGCAGCGACCGCACCTAAATCAACTCATAAAATGCATGATGATGTAGCTGCAAAGGGAATCCTTTTAACAGGCAAGAAACACCGGAAAAGTACACCTTGTACACCATCAACTACTACGTGGAATACCAAATCAACAAGTTCTTTAATGCATATTCCCTCATCCTTCGCCATAAACAAATGTTTCTTGTTTCCTCATGCGATATATCGACATGGACATCCCAACTATTCTTCTCTTTTATTTCTTCTCTCCATCTTCCTCCAAATCTTCAAACCCTTCCTTCGTTCTAAGTAGCTATTTGATGTCTTCTGTGATGAGAGTTCTCGGAGTTCCTTGGTGTAATACCACAAGTTCATGATTGGAAGGCAGGGTGAGGGCGTGATGTTGGAGCGGCTCAATCAAATCGAAGTCTCAACAGGGAAACGACGTTTCCAGTTGATTTGATTGAGCCGTGCCAATATCACACGCTATGCTTCGCCAATATCACCACCAGATATATCTCGTTCCTTCGCTAACATCGCAGCAGATACGATCCTTGAAAGGTATGCAATTTTAAAGCAGGCCTGGTTTATATATCATTCCTTAATTAAGGCATGCACTTTTGTTATACATGGATGCCATGAGATTGTCATGCAAAGTCTCATGTGAATCATGGTGGGGAATGGAGAGTGATCGCGTCCTCTGAATTTTTATGATTTTTTTTCTCTCAAGATGAGTGAGGTATGATGCTTTTTAGTTGCTTTTATCGATTATCTTTGTATCCTTTTTCACCCTCTCTTTTTGTTTTTCAAGGAAATAAAACCTTGTCAACAAATATGCAACCCCTCTATGGTTACAGAAATACTGAGGACAACCACTGGATCCTCTTCTCAAGTAATTATTCAGTGTAGCAACTATTCTTAGGCTGTACTTGCAAACATTCAAATTTTAATTAACGAATAATAATTTTACTAAAAAAATGTTTAGTTATTAGTGGATAAAGAATTGACTATAAATTCAATATTAAGCGTAGTAAATATAATGGTGATTCGATATGATTAGAACCAAAAAAAGTAATTTTACATTATATTATACGCAAACATTTTTTGTTATAATTACTATTTAAATAAAAATGAGAGTAATAAATAGTGGCTGTACCTAAATAAACTCATTACCATTCCATTGTTGCACATAAAAACTATGTATTAGTCAAGAATTAAGAATTATTAAAATATATTTCACTGTGTTTCTTTTTCAATAATCAGTAGACCGTATCATTTTCATAATGCGTAATATTAATTTCCTGTTTTTAATGTCATGCATTACTTTTTGTTATATAATTATCTCAGATCTAAAATTGTATTCTTTTAGTTGTTTATGTTTGCGATTCTTTCAATCTCTAAATAGAAGTAAAAAATGATTTAGATCTTCTAGTTTATCTTTGATGTTAAAATTATTTGTTTTAAAAGTAGCACACTTTTAAACATATTATACGATAATTTGTGCAGCAGATGACTTATAGTAATAGGTCTAGTTCCATCACTGAAAAGAATTTTTTATGATTGACAAAATCCTCTTGTATAATATGCCATGTTTAGGTTCCAAAGGATATCTAAGAATAATAAAAAGATGTTGGCCGGGCCACATATCTCATTTATACATGTAACTTGTTCCAATTCATTACGGCTCATAAGAGAGAATTTCTGTATTATCTGATAATCCTTTTAAATTATTGATAATCAAAATTTAAAATTATCTGAATTGATCACATTGTTTTATTTATTTTATTTTAACTTATTGACCAGATAGTTTAAGGCTTTGGCAAAACTAAAATTAGCGTTTCAAGTAGTGTTTAACGGTCCAAACGTTAATTTTTTTATTTGGTAAATGAAAAAATAAGTAACGTTTAATGTTTCGTATGAAAATATTGAAAAGCTATTTCTACAAGCATTTAGTAATTAGAGGTTAACATTTTATAATTTTTTTCCAATTTTATCATTATTCAAATATTTTATTTCTATCTAACTTATCTTATTATTTTCTCATTTTTATTTTATAGCCATTTCACTATATTTCTTTTTATGTTCATGTTTAATTAATTACAAATTATTTATATATTAATAATGAATAAAAATAATTTCATAATTAATATTTTTATATCATGGGTGCACTATATAAAATTGATTGTCAATATAAATTTATATATATTTTAACAAAAAATTAGTTGTGAAATTTTATTTTATTTAATTGAGATATAATCAATTTATTTATTGTATTATAATATAATTTGTTTATTTCTTAATTGATTGTCATATGTCTAATTATGTCATTTTATATTCATTAGTTAATTCTACCACTAAGTTTACCAAACACTTATTTGTTACAACGTTTAATCGCTAATTATCATCCTTTACTTGCTATCCATTAGTTAAACCTCTTACAAATATAAAATCAATAATGTTCCTCCTCCTACGCGCTTAAGATTTTAGAAAAACTAATATGATGACTCGCGATGCGTGGAGAATACATAATTAAACACAACTTTTGATTATAAAATAAGAAATTTTATTTTTATATAATTTTATAGACTATCTAATCATTTTCTCGCCTTAGAAACTTAAATATATAAATATGTTATAACAAATTAAATTTATTTAGAATTATTTTTTAAATCTATTATATTCTCTTTCATTTTTAATTATTTTTACTCTATCTTTTCCCCCTTAACTTTGTTAACATCTAGTACTTAAATTTTTTATTTTATTGTTGTTAATTTACATATGACAATATCGAAACATCGTGACTTCTCTTTCAAACTATATATCTTTCTAATTTTGATATAATATAGATATAAATAGCAATTGATATCTATATATTTTTTAACAATATCATGTCTTAAAATTAAGTAAATATTATTTATTTTAATATTTTAAACAATTTCTATTATTTTGATTTTTTGCTTTTATCTATTTTATTTTCTATTTGACAACATAAAAATGTCATATTTGACATGCTATATGTATGTAAATATATATAACATAAATAAATTAACTTATTATATATCATACTAAAATGACTGTTAAAATTATTTAAATATTTTAAGCCTTATATGTGGCTTAATGAAATAGTTCCATAGGTAAACTTCTACACACACACATATATATAGAGAGAGATATTATATTTTGTTATATATTTTTTTTAAAAAAATGACCACCACAATGCATTCACTTCTTAATTAAGTATATTTTTATATATTTTAAAATATATACTTAATGGTAATAACTTTCTTCCAATAATCTATATAAACAATTATATTTTTTCATTCTTGGAAAATAATTAATATTTTTTATCATACATGTTCTAATGTTAAAAATTAATTATTTAGATCATATTACATACCTTCAGGTAGGGTTACTTCAAACTTTTAACTCTATTTTAAGATGTGTTTGTATATGCAGGTTATGTATGTATTAAATATAAATAATGATTGAAGTCAAATATTTTATCTAATATAACTAAAAGTTTATATTTGGTGTTGATAGCATTTATTTTAATAAGTAATATAAGCAATATACTTTTTAAATATTATTATTTAAGTATGGGTGAAAATTTTTAAGCTGATGATAAGTTAATTCCATGCAAATCCTCACATTGGTTATAATTTTTTTATAATATTTTACTTTTTAGTGTTTGATAATTTTTACATGAGGAACTAAAATAATATATAATATATTTATATAAATTAATATTTAATTTATTCATGTGATTATTATAGATATACATAATATATTATTTAAAAAATTATTTTGTGTGTGCCAAGAAGCATTTATCCCTTCCCCTTTCAAATATAGTATGGATTATTATTAATACATAAATTTAACTTTTTTTATTCGTCATTTGGGTTGCTCTCAATGGAACAATAGCAATATATTTTATTCTTTATAATACAACATAGATATGAAATATGATTGTTATATTTAACTTCTATATAACTTAGCATTAGAATTTATTTATAATTTTTTTATTTGATTATGTGTCACATGCTTCTGCCTTTAAGTCTTAAAACTTGCTAATATTTATTGTCCTAATCTAGAAAGATAGTTATAAAGTTTGTGAATTCATCTTATTGTATAGTCCATCTTATCTATTTTATATTATAAACTTCAAATGTGATATTAAATTAGATAGTTGAATATGCTTCCATTTTCATTTTATCTCATTTTATTTATATTTAGAAACCTTTGAATTTTGGGCCAAAAGCATATTTGATAGATAGATACAAAAAAATATTAATTTTATTGTACATGATCAATTCTCATTTATAATAGTTTTTTAAAAAATATTTATAATTATTTAACATAATTTGATTTCATATGTGGCATCATAAGAGTTTTTCATTTGGCGACTTCTACCTCAACATATATATATATATATATATATATATATATATATATATATAGATACGTGTGAATATAAACATATAACTATATTATTTCTTAAATATTTTTTTTATAAAGCAAATACAATTTTGAAATTATAAATTATATTATATAGGAAATATAGATATTTACTCAACATTAATCTATATCATCGTGATATATATTAATTATGAATATAAATTATTTTATTTATTATTATTTAATATAACTAACATACTTTATAAACTTTCATTTAAAAAATAATTTTAATGATACATAGCTTTAATGAGATAATGATACTTAGCATTTAATATATATATATATATATATATATATACACACGTGTCAACTTCAATAATAAACAAAAAAAGCTTTTAGCATTAAATAATGTGATGCTCATTGATACTATGAAGTTTACCATAGTAATACAATATAATGATCATATTCCTTTTTATTGTTCTTTCGGTCTTGTCTTCTCTTTGAAGGTAGATAATGGCAGTTTTTTTATTTATAATAGTTTAATAATTTATTATTACTTTATTAGAATATCTTAATCATTAATAAACTATTAGTAAGTTTAATTGAATATTTTGTTATTAATTGATTAGGTATCCTATATCAGTTTATAATAGACTATCCAATAATATTAAAGTGATTATCAAAATCTCATTATTTGATATCATAAAATAATTGATATACTATGTCTTATATCTCCTCGATAGAATAATAAGATAAAAAATAACTATATATAATTAAAAATTGTTAGCATCAATGGTACATAATTATAAATGTTATTAGAAAAAATAATATATCATTTATTGAATATATTGTTGGTTATCATAATATTAGTTATAGAAAAAAATCTTTCATTTATAGTAGTTGAATAATTTGTCATTAGTTATTAGAATATATTAATCAAATAAAAATATATTAATAATAGAAGAATGATTAAGTTTGATTGTTATTTTGTTATTAATTTATTTCCTATCCTATATCGGTTTATAACAAAGTATCCAATAAAAACAAAATAATTACGAATCCTTCTATCTCCTTGATAGAATAACAACTTGATAAAAAAATATAACTATATACATCTAAAATTTATTAGTAAAAATAACATATGATTACATATAATAACAAATTAATAACAATAACAAAATGATTAAATTTTGTTGATTTTTTGTTATTAGCTGATTACATATCCTGCATTTGTTTATAACGAACTATGACATATATAATAATAATAATAATAATAATAATAATAATAATAATAATAATAATAATAATAATAATAATATTTAAAACTATTAATAATACTAATATAATGATTAAGTTTAGTTGATTATTTTATCGTTAGCATATTACATATCCTGTTGGTTTATAACAAATTATTCAATAATAATGAAATGGCCACAAATCTTAGTTGTTTGATATTTTAAAATAAATGATAGAAAGTTATTCCGAGAATATAGCCAAACAACGAAGAATAAGAATAAGTTAGTCAAACTTCATTTTTGTCGATACTATCTTGAAAATTGTAAAACTGTCATGTTATTTCATGAAATATAATATTTCATAAAAAAATATATTCCATCAAAATAAAAGAATGATGCTATTATTAACATTTTCACCTTTTAATAATTTCTTCTATTTTTTTAATAATTTAACCATATTTTACTATATTAATAATAATAATAATAATAATAATAATAATAATAATAATAATAATAATAATAATAATAATAATAATAATAATAATAATAATAATAATAATAATAATAAATGTTAAGTATTTATAATAAAATATTACATATTTAAAATTTGTTCCTTTTACATGTTAAGACTATCAAATTCTTTCGAATAAATTTTTTTATTCTCTACAAGATATTCTTCATCTGCAAGCTATTTGGTAGTACATTATCTAGTAGAATATCTACCTATTCTTTTAAAAAGAGCCAAACAATAATAGAATAAGAATAAAATCAACTTGTCAACACAGATTCAAGTATAGTTTAATATGGTCGAAAGTTTGTCTGCCAAAATATTGTATTCTACCAATTTAGTGGAATACAAGATATTCCATCTAAAAGTTGAAGGGTAATGAAGTAATTTTACTGTAGATGACTAACTAATTGAATGAAATTAGATTTTTTTCTGTCTGTGTTATCTTAAAATTACTATAAAGGGCATATTGGTCATTTTATGATCTTTATTCTTAATTTCTTTTGTATCATCCAAACACTAATAGGAATAATAATTTCATCATTATTAGAATGACATTTTTAACAACTAAACGCAAATAAGAATGTATGTAAAAAAATATCATATTCAATAGAATATAATCACTTATTCTTTTTATCTATATTCTTAAACCAAACGGCCCATATTAGAACAAGGATAGATAGTGTAAACGGCTTTACAGTAGATGCATAGGAATATAGGATTATTTATCCATTAGATTAATTCAATTATTTATTTATTTGTTTTATTAACTAAAGACATGAGATTACTGTATCGAAAAGATGGAGAGAGGGATCGCACGAACACAGAAGAGCACAAATATTTACGAGGTTCACATTAAATTGGATTACGTCCTTGGGAAGCGGTAGTTTTTTTTGTTATGGAATAATAATTATTACAAGGACTAGTCTCTAAATGGACCCTAAGAAGTTTATATAGGCACTCCCTTTAACAGATGATAGGAATTACAGACCGACTGGAACTCTGAATTAATTTCCAAAATAAGACACCTATCTCGTGATAAGGAAATAAATCAAATCCGAATCATGAAATACTCCTAAAAATTTTCTACTGAAGGGAGTGCTTATTCTGCTGAAGTGCCTGACTATGTAGGGGGACCAACTGGGTTCAGATTCAAGGCATTATTAATAATTACCATCGAATTATTTGACCGTGATTAAACTATTTTGATTATTTTATTAATTTAATTGTTAAAATTTCTGAGTCCATGTCATTATGAATTGTCACAATATTTCAATAAGCATACATCACCTAGTGATCATAATAATTGAAAATACATCACCTAGTGATCATAATAATTGAAAATTTTATACAGAAAGAGTTGAGATGAAGTGATAAGCAATTCTCCATACTAACCATTAAAGTTGACTATAAAAAAATGATTGAAATTTTTATTAATGATTGAATTTACAATAGAGGTTACGAAATATCTCTTACGACACAAATGGATCGTCGAGGTTTTTTCACGAACACTTGACAACCACACATGTATTTCAAAATTAAGAATCGAATCTCGAGGGAACGGAATACTTTACTATAACACAAGTATCTCTGGATGAACCTACATAAAACTATACCTTGGATCTTTGATATTGATCATTTTTTATAGACGAAGGAGACTTAAGCGAGGGGGCATATCACATGTGTCATTAATGCTGATTACGCGCCACGACATATGCGTGATTGCGTGTATCATGCATCATTAACTGATTACACGTCACGCGACATGTAGACTGTGCATATCACACGAATATAGTGACTCCACTCAAAAGAATAAATATTATAGTATAATAAAAAATGAGACAAATAAGAAGGATCACGTTCAGAACATACATTTGTAATGGACATCTTCCACAGTCACGGGAGTAAGAAATAGTGTCACGGCTGTGGTTTCTCTTTTAAGACCCATTTGTAATTTTTCTCGATCCCATTCATAATAATAAAATTATCCAAACTCAGAAATCAAGTAGTTCTTATTTTAAACGCAATAAAATTTTAAAATAGTAATTAGATGATCTAAACAAATGTATACTTTTTCTCTTGCATAGATAAGTGAGATTAATGAATATTAAGAAGCGTATATTTAATATATACATCTTGATTATATATAAACTAATAATAATGATAAAAAATATAAGTGAGGTTAAATGATAAAAAAATATAATCAATTTTAATACATAAACTAATAATGAGAATATTAAGTGTTGGTATACAAAAAATTAAATGATGCAATGCAATAATAATGAAAATATCCAAGTGTTGACAAAAAAATTGATATAATAAATTAATGTGATATTGAGATAATACTTATAAAAATTATAAATTATAAAAAAATCACAAAAATATGACTATTTGTATTAACAAAATATAATTAATGGGGTTGGGGCCTACATATTCAACAATTTTAATGACATATGATCTGGACTTCATATGATTAAGATGGTTTCTTACTTTCTTGCATCCTTGTATATGCTCATTGCTTACCTGCACCGGACGTGAAGTAGAATTCAAGGTGGATGCTACCCAAGTAGTTGGCCACTTCCTTCCTTCACTGCCTTCATATCAGGAGATCCCCGCAAAATGAGAGAGCTCATGTGTTGTAGCTTAAGATTCATGTAAATTGATATTTAAATCTCTAGCCGACCTCTGCTGATGCAGAACGAATGGAACTGAGCTCCCCATTGCTGAGCAGCTTTGGTTCCGGCCAAACGACGAATAATCATGACAGCCTAGCAACGAATCCAGACTGTCGGATCGGAGCACTCCGAACGAGACGTCTTTAATGAGCCTCTTGGTGACGGACTGCACTCAAGAATTGGCTACATGTTCGCATACATCCAACAAAAGCTTCAAAGCGCTCTGAGAACCATGGCAGGAAAATTTCGAAGTGCTCGCATTCATCGTTCAATGCCTTCATCTCAGACGATGTTCAAATTAAACAATTGATTATAGCTTATGTATTAAGATGATAAAAAGAATATACATCTTAATACATCTCGGTGTAGAGCATATCTATATTTTAATTTTTTTATACAATTGATTATACACTCAAATAAACAATTGATTAGAATTGATTATAATTTTTTATCATCTTGGTACATCTCAGGTGTAGAGCGTAATTTTTTATCATTTAATTAATTTAATAATTATAATTCCTGACTAAATTGATTATATAATTCTTAGATGGATGTATATTTAAGTAATTTGATAATAAAAATATATTGCCTAAGACTAAATAAATTACAATTATTGAATTAATTATATTTATTATCATGACTTAATCACGACCATCTGCATAATTCGATGGTCTTGATTTTAATCATCTTTACTATTAATATATATTTCAAATTAATATATAATTATTTTATTAATTTAACAGATAAAATTAGTATTTTACACTTGTTCTATGCTCTACTTTTACATCTGAAGAAAAAAAAGTGATCCAATTGAAACAAATATGTGAAGAAGTGATGGGTAGAAGAGATATGAGAAATATTATTCCCCTGTGGACAAGTAGAAAGAAAGTTAGCTGAAGCCCATGGATTTTTATAATCCATGATTTTTTTCCTTTGTTAATTATTTATAATAATCTTTGTAGGGACTGGGGATATCACGTCCTCCAAAATTGTGCCGTGAACGGTAGGCCAGAAAAAAATGTTCCTGAGTATTTTTTTTCCATCTTTCTTCACCTCCCCCATATTTTTAATTCACATGCTTTTTCTTTTCTCCTTATGCACTTGAAGAGGTACTCGTTATATATAAACAAATTCAAACACTATGAAAAAAGAACTTTGACCTATTTTACAATTCAAGTTTATATTACACTCTTGGCACGATTTATAGTAAAAATTACGTTTTCCTATTATTTATTTAAGTAAACTAATCAAATATACATTCGAAGAAACACGTATTATGATAACAAAAGAACAAACTACAGGATGGTTGGAATCCTCAATTTTATGATAACAAACTAACCATTCTAGAAAAAATAAGGAATTTATTCTTCGAAAATTTCAAAAATTTGTTATGTTCGTATATTTTTCAAGAACTCTCCCACCGATTTTGATTTCTACAACAAATATCATGGATTAAAAAATGTGAAGTGGGGCTGCACGGCACGCTGCAAATTTGGTCGTTTTCCTCGAGGAGATCTTGATAACTCCGGTGGGGGGGGGGGGGGGGGGGGGGGGGTGGGGGTCGTCCATTTCTATTAAGCCAAATGGGCCGTTCGTTCCCATCGCCCAAGAGAGCCTACGTACACCGAGAAAAAGGGACTCCTAACTACTTCCTGCCGGCTATGTGTTACATTATAATAGATAACAAGATTTCGAATTCAAATCAGGAAAGTTATAGATTTTTATTTTTATATTTCTGTTATAACTTTAGGTATTTCTTTGGAATAAAAAAATATTCACAATATAAGTTGTTCAAATTTTATATCATCAAAGTTTTTCACTATCAGGAATACATTTATATATTCTAACGATTAAAACCTATTGAGAAAGATAATATCGATTATGTCCTATGCTATTCCACCATCACGTTTGGACGACGAGAGAATAAAGATGTGTGAAATGATATCCGACACCCCTCGCCCCTGTTTAAGTTGGCAGCCGCTTTTTTTCACATAAATAGTTAAATGACATAGGTACCTTCCAGGCGAAATATAACATATTCTATCATTTTTATATATACAATTCGAAAAATAACAAGCCAATAGGATTAAACACGCCTTGAATTTTGTGAGGAGTTTGTCGATTCTTATTTCATGTATTATTTGACTATTTTTGATCGAATAACGACTTATTCACTCGTCTATCTAGAATCCAAATGGCGTCGAAAGGTGTATGAGCAATATTAGGAATAACTCCTCTTTTTTTTTAACCAAGCATCTATTTTTTTTTATAGAATTGTGGACCCAGGAACAACAAAAATATGAGAATATCTGTATTCCTGGGGGGACTCATGAACACAATTGTTTTTTTATTGAACTCTTAAGAATAAGATCTTTTAATTCTTAAATGTGCATCTTATAACATCTATCATTTTATAGCAAAAAACAGAATTCTATTGTCATGTCAATATGTTGGTCCAATTAAGAGTGGTATTTGTTTTCTTTGTGATTAAACTCCAATCACAGCTCCCTTGGCTTTCATATTAGATTTAATTTTAAAATGTCCAGTTCCTTTATATCTTAATTTATTTCATTTTCCAACAAAAGATTCCAAGGTATGTTCCAAATGCATCGTAGAGGACAAAATACATTTATGAGAGACATTTCTTCTGGAAATTCTGAAACTCGTCTTCTTGCGTTGAATTTGTTGTCCTGTACGATTCCACAGATACTTGTGAAGTTGTGATAAATATATACACAAGCCATTTGTCTTAAATAAAAATAGCAGACTTTGCATGTAGAGATTCTGCTGTATTTTATTTGAATTTTTTTTCCTTGAGAGGGACATGTGTCTGCGTTTTCAGCTATATGTAAAAGCACTAATTATATAGATTACGCAGTCTGGTTGAACATTTTTTTTCCTTTAAAAAAATTGTTAAATTACAAGTTTCATGGATGGCATGACAATATTTTCAACTCTATCCATGTCTGAATTGAGTTTCTGCCACTTGGGAGTTTATGCATGCAATAGCTCTCTGTCTGATGCCATCTGCATATCCTGACTGATTTGGGTATTCTGCAAATAAAAATTTGTTGCATTCCTTCATATGAGTTGCAGTGCACAGCTGGTCCTTTGAATGGCACATTACCTGCTCTGCATTAGGGAAAAAAATTATTCAGATCCAGCTAATTAATACTTTCATACATGACTTGCACCACTTCTGAATCTTCTACCACAGGGGACAAGTTGATCAGGAAGCTCAGCTGAGTGGGCCTCAGATAAATATTTAACCTTTTAATCAACGACCCATCACACATGAGCATCTTTCTCGATCTCAATTTAAGTTGGGCGCCTCACCGTGCCAGGACCAACTCCTGTTTCCATCTTTTTTATATGTGTTTTCCCTTTCTTCAAGATGACTTTGCACAATTCAAAAGGTCCATTAGAAGCTCAGCAGAGCACATGAAACCTTTAAGCATGTCTGTCGTTAGATCGTTATTTAAACAGGTCATTCATTATCCCCATAATTGTCACTGATATTTTTTTTACAGACATCACAGAAGTTAAACAAAAACTAATGTTGACAATTGGAATTTTGGTGACCTCATTGCTGGACTTTGGATTGTGTTTTCAATTGTTGAAGATTAACCACATTGTATGGCTAAAGTAATGTTCTTTAGCATTTCGTCTGAGGAAGTAATGAGTAATCTGAAAAGAAAAAAAGGAAAAAAAAAAGAACATCTGTTTCTCAATTCTCATGCTGCTTACTTTCTGCGGTCGTGATCTGCCGAACTCAACAGTTTTATTTTGCCTAAGCCTGAAGAATAATTTCAGTGCAAAAATACAAATCCAAGTGACAAATCGACCAGCCAACGTGAGTTGGAAGTGTTAGGTTGCCCACTCCAGTGGGGCATCCAAAAGAAGGCTGGAGATGTCCTTCTCGCTGTAGGAGAAAAATGTAATCTAGCAGGCGTGCTATTCATCTTTGGCCTACCCTCTTCTGGAACTATATCTTAGAGATGACTTTGGAGTTTCCCTTGGTTGCAAATGGGTTTGGTGACATACAGTGCTGCCATTGACATCGAAAACTCTTGGACATCTTGTATCTATCTCCAACATCTACTTCGCACACTAAATCATACATACGTACACAATCATATCTGAACATGTCTCTTGGGACCAAACATTTCTTTTAGATTATCTTTCCATCTTAAAAATGGCTAGCCATCTTTCTTTTGTCCAATGTCTCTCTGTCTCTTATGTTGTCTAATGTTACATAACCCATACATTCCTGTGCCTAACAATAGCAAAACCTACGTGCTTGGCCTACATGAAGGTAGAAATTTCAGCAAAGGAACTTGGCGTGGCATTTCGCAACCCTAGAAGATCACAAGACTGTCAAATTTCTAACACGACCAGCACCTATTCATTTCTAGGGAAGCAGAATCTTAGTGCATATATGAGTTCCATATAGACAAGAAACATTTAATGACCATGTCGATAAATGTTGGCTTCACGTAGGCATCGGCTCTATCATTATCAGACTGGCACACTGACCACTACCCTATCCTTCGGGAGAAGTTTAGGTTGCATGCATGGATTCACCTTCGTGTCGTACCTAAAACTTTTAATGGAACCAAAGCAACAAGGCTTAGTCGCTAATGTTTGCATGTATTAGTAATTAAAGCTAAATGATTAGCTAGCCTTACTTTGAGAAAAGAATAAAGTTAGTTTACCGAGCAAAGGTGGCAATTTTCTTATCTATTGGAAGTGGCGAGTCATTGACTTTTGTTGGAAGATTAGAAGATCTCATGGTCAAAATGGTCCACTTTGGCATCTTCTGGCACTGCTGTTTAATTATTTTGAAGCTTGCAAAAAGAGCAAGCTTTTGTGGTTGCAGTTAAAAGGCTTTGCGGCCTGCGTCATGGCGTTCCACTAAGACGCCGGTGGTTGTTCAGGGAATCTCTCTGAGCTCATTGGCATACATCTGGAGATTAGTGGTGGAACTGTTAGATTCATTTGAGAAAAGTCTCCCTTTAAACTCCGTCGTCCATTGTTGCTCTTCTGAAGTTTCCTTCATGCTTTGGTCCTTTTGGAGGTCGTAAATTTGCCTCTCTGTTCGGAGACCATGAATTCCAGGGGCACAGTCGCAATGCACAAGCGCTCTAAGAGGTAACTCAGCTTGATTACTGTTCCTTATTTTAATATGTAAAGTTCTGAAAGTTTCAGTAGGGTCGCCCGCCCAATCAGCATAATGATAAGAGGAGATGTGAGCTCCTACTGCTACTGCAATTTATTTTGACACTGTTCCGCTGTAATGGCAGTGATTCGGACAGGAGGGTCAAGGATGACGAGCTGAATTCATTTCATCATCTTCAGGCGGTAAGAAGACTTCATTCTCTGATCCACCTCCCTTGATTCGTTGCTTTTGGAAAGACATGTCTACAGCGCTCGAAAAAGTTGTCAGCTTTAAGAAATCTGCTATATATCGAAGAAATTGTTTGTTTTCTGTCTTTTCATCTTTCGCGTTTCTTTTTATCCTTCTGGCTACTTTTTTGTTGTTTAGAAAAGGGGTTTTGGAAATTGTCTAAGCTGGCCGTTTATAACTGAGCAATTGTTCTTTGAAGCTGTCCTTTCATGCCTAATTCTGATTTACTTATTTGTTCTAGGATATGGGAGAACGCGAGCTTATTGAGATCAAGAGAAGACCGTCGCCTAACATTGAGATGGCAAGCTCGTTAAGACAAGAGGTACAGTAAGTTACCATTGTCTTTATGAAAATTTCCAGGGTCAATAATCAATATGTTAAGGCCAATGATAAGATGATAGGATTGGTGTATCAGGGCTTAGACTAGTAGTGATCATTCAAATTGCTTCTTATATGACATTAGCGTTCAGCAGTAACAGTATGACACTCACTAAGAACATCCAGGTGATTTCAGCTTTTTCTGTTTGGTTTCATCTGTTCATCATGGATTTACTTGATACAGATTATTATAACCAAGAGGGCCAAGAAATGTGCAGTATAATCCAGGAAAAGATGTATGGAAAATTTTCCTATTGACTTGAAAACCCTGGAGTAGAAAATGGATATCTGATGTATTGAGTATTCCCAATCACCCAGAGAAATATTCCTGCTTATCTGTAACAAATTAGGACACATGACAAATTTAAACATTTCACTTGTCAGTGTCTTCTATGTGAAATCTACAAATGACAGCCATATATTCTTCTTTTGCATGATGTTTGCAGCAAGAGAACTCTTGAGGATCTTTGTACTCTTCATTTTTCAATAATATTTTACTAAAAGACTTTTTTCTTTTAGTACAGATTCAACAACTTGAGAAACGTCTGAAGGATCAATTTTTGGTGCGTCACATGCTGGAAAAGGCCCTGGGACAAAAGAATACTACCAACACCACACCAATGGATAATTCTGTTATACCCAAGGTAAATCTCTTCATTTCTGAACTATTATATATGTTTTCTTTTGGTATAACTTAACACCCTGATCATATCAAGAATGCTCTTGCTATACTCACTAACAACAGAATGTCTAAACATAAAAGTAACTAAACCAACTTGAATTAACACAGAAGTTTCGATTGAATTGTAAGATATTAATACATTTTAAAAAACTTAATATAACTCTTTGCTATTATCAAATGATGGCAACAACAAACCATTAATCTTGATCATGAATTTAGCCGCACCGGTTATTTGAAATGAAAATTATGTGGCAGGTATATTCACTCTTTTCATTTCCTTTATTTATTTGCAAACCAATTTGGCTTGAATGTATAATTTAAAGTGCTAAACAATGCAACCTTTGTTTGGTCAGCCAGCCAAGGAATTGATAAGGGAGATTGCAATGTTGGAATTAGAGGTCATGTACTTGGAACAATACCTGTTATCTCTGTATCGTAGAGCTTTTGATCAGAAGGTACGCAACGCTGCTGTAGTCAAGGACGCAAGGGTTCAACCCCTTACATCTCACTCAGCGTCATTTCCGGAAGCTGCAATATTTGATGTTTCATCCAGAAAAATTGGATCACAATTCCAATCTTGCCATCTTGCATTTCCTCGGAAATCAGCTACCAGTTTGGCCACTGATTCTTGTGTCACTACTGGTGAAGAGAAGCCTTGCCGTGACATCCATCGGAGCCATTCCTTGTTAGTTCACCGTTCTCTTTGTTCAACAAGAGGGTCATCCTCAGCAACACATCTAGCACGAGCTCTTGGAAAATGTCACACAACACCTTTGTCTTTTCATGAGGTATGAACAATATCACTATGTACCCCTTGCCACAAATATTTTCTTGTCCTAATTTGTTATCTGTATTCACAGCATGAAGAAAATGGTAAGTCAGAGCTCCTAAGCCTAGCAGCTCATCTTGGCACCACCGTTACTGATCATATTCCAGAGACGCCAAACATGCAATCTGAAGACATGGTTAGATACATGGGTGCCATTTATTGTAAGTTTATAGAGAAGTTTCCAGCTCATCAGACTTTCACATCTTCACCTGCTTCATCCTTCTCATCGACGAGCTCATTTTCTCCACGCTCTATGCGCCATTTATGGAGTCCTAGTTATAGAAGAGAATTGACACTGAGTCTAAGAAAGTGGAATACTTTTCATGCTGAAGAATTCAAGGAAACAGTTGGACCTTACAATTCAATGTTTGAAGTATCTTCTATTTACAAGGCTAAACGAAGATGTAGAGACATTGAAAATATGTTGCAGAAGTACAAGTGAGCCAAATGATTACTTTGTGATTCAAAATTTTGGGAATGTTTATGAGAATCTATAGCAGCATAAAGGAGACAAAAAACACAATAATACTAAAAGAATTGTTGTGCATTGTTCCAGATTGCTTGTCAAACGCCTAGAAACAGTTGATCCAAGAACGATGAACAATGAAGAGAAGATAGCCTTCTGGACTAACATTCACAATGCAATGTTGATGCATGTAAGAACCAGATAAGACTTGTAGATTGTTATATTTGTGTAACCGTTTTCCTTCACTCAGTTGTAATCAAAACTTCTCCCCCTTGTTTGGCGTGTGCAGGCACACATTGAATATGGGATTCCCCACAACAATGTGAGAAGGGCAAACTTACTTTTGAAGGTAGCTTAAATTTTCTGGTGAATTAGAGGCATGCGGTTTCCAAGCTGCTGTTCTGACTATAATGTTCATCCTACAGTCTATGTATAATATAGGAGGCCGAAGATTAAGTGCAGACATGATACAAAGTTTGATTCTCGGTTGCAGTACACATCCTCCTGGCCAGGTGCGCCTCTTTGCAGCATCTTATAACCATTTTATTAATCTTCCTTTTTGGCTATTATGCTGATGCTCCAAATGGTCATACAGCAAAAAACTTGATTACCAGTTTTCTGAAGTTCTCTCAGCTTATTATTAAAGCCTTTTCAACAGATATTTGATTTCTGAAACTTGGGATATGTCTCATCTATTTCAGTAGGAATTGTTCACCATAGGCATCGATCTTTTCTGAAATAGCTATCTCTCTCCTAAGTTACAATTATGATGCATTTTTAATTAAGCAAACGGCAACTATGATCAACGCATTACTTCATCTGCTTATGAATTGTCATATACCTACATCATTACGAATTAGTGCTGCTGTATTAGCGTACGATCTTTTTCAGTAGTTAAGAAAATCACAACATTGTTTAGCTCATTTGCAGTGGCTTCGTGTGTTACTGTCCCCCAAAACAAAGATCAAAGATGGCAGTGAATGGGAAGGGTACGCTATCGAGCATCCTGAACCTCGACTACGCTTTGCACTTTGTTCCGGAAGCCACTCGGACCCCCCGGTGAGCTTTCAAACTCGATCATCTTATGCTTGTCAGCGTTGCTTCCACAGAGGCCATTAGGAACTAAAGATGATGCACATTACTTAATGGTGATGCTCTCACCCCCACCTCCTTACGTGTGTGCTTCGTTTCACTTCAGGTCCGCGTGTATTCTGTGAAGAGACTGTTCCAGCAGCTAGAGACGGCGAAAGCAGAGTACATCCGTGCGGCCTTGGTCATAAGGAAGGAGCACAAGATTCTGCTGCCAAAGATGGTGGATTCGTTCGCCAGAGATTCCAATCTCTCTCCGCGGGAGTTGCTCGACATGATCAATTGCTGCCTTCCTCAGTCTCTGGCGACCGCTTTGCAGGAACGCCAAGAAGGCCGACCCAGCAAGGTCGTTGAGTGGGTACCTCACAATTTTACTTTCAGATATTTGTTATCCAGAGAACTCACAATTCCTCAGATGAGGTAACACCATCGACTGCGTGTACATACAAACATTGAAGGAACGCCAAAAAATAAAAAAAATAAAAAAATAAAAAAAAAATCAAAGATTGATAGCGATTCATCATGTGTAATGTTTTGTCTTGAAGCCTCTACCTTGAAACAACATGCTTCAACATTATATCTTACACCGTATATTCAACTTTCATTTTACAGTAAAGTTTGCCGCCTTAAAGTAAATTAAGAATTACTAAACTGAATATTGATTATTTGAACCACTATTTTAAAGTTTTGATTCGAGCTTGGACTATGTTTAAAAAGTAGCTGATATTTAAATATTTGAAATTATTTTTTTAAGATTTATATTTGTATGATACTAATAATGTCTTGAATTCTATTCAATATTCATTCATTTCTCAAGTGTTTACATATTTTTTCTACTAAATCTAAACGATTCTAATCTTCCTTCGAATTTTCTTGTTTAATAATATTCCGCCTAGAAGTATTCGCTCTACCTGATAACGCATCCGATCATAAATCGATTAATGGTCGAGTCACATATAGGTTGAAAATTTATTAGCCGAGACAAATCCAACCAGATCTTTTTTCTTTACTTTCTTTTTATTTAACTTTAAGCTTACATTTAATTTATAATTTTCTAAAAAAACTAAAATAGCATAACTTAAATATGGAAATAATATTTAAACTTGTTTTATGCTTTAAAAGTATTAAATAATATTTATATTAAGTAAATGCAAAAGGAGTAAGAAAAATAAAGGATAAAAAGAAAATTATGATAGCAAGGATTGGTCCGAGTCCGAGCAGCTCTTTTGGTGCAATCCGATCAGATCAAAATATAATCGGATTAGACCGCAAATACACCTAGTCCAATAAACGATGAACATCATAAATCTTTTATATATTCTTCTGCCTGCAAAATATCTCTCGTCAACATCTAATAAATTGTGCCCCATGATTAATTTTTGTTTGCATACCATGCAGTCAATTCATTTTACAAGTTATTTGTGTAGATAGGTTGCGCGGAAAAGTGGAAACACCAACCTATCTTACTTATCATTCTATAAAATTAACGGTTAAGATTCCAAGTTCCAACAAGATCAAAATTAATATTTCACATAGTGTTCAATAATTTAAATATTATTTTTTTTAGTAAATGATAAAAATAATCAAATAAGTAGCGTTTAGCATTAAATTATTGAAAAATTACTTCTATTAGCATTTAATGATTAGACGTTAGCATTTTATAATTTTTTTTCAAGTTTACCCTTATTCAAATATATTATTATTATTTTATTTATTTATAATTATTTAACTATATTTCTTTTTATTCATGCTCAATTAATTATAATTTTTTATACGTTAACAATTAATAAAAAATAGGAAAAAAAGAATATGTGAATCCAAAATGAATCTACACCTATGGACTCACCATTGGTTGATAAATCAATGATGATCTTTGATAAATATTTTTTAGAGTGAATTTAAAATAAATTTAAGGCTACCGTTAATTTATAAATCAATTGTAGTCCACATATGTGAATTTATTTTGGGTCCACATAATTCTCAATTTCTAAAAAATAATTTCACAATTAATATTTTTATATCATTGGTGCACTATATAAAATTTATTGTAAAAAAATTTCTATATATTTTAACAAATAATTAGTAGTGAAGTTTTATTTTATTTAATTGAGATATAAATAATTTATTTAATGTATTATAATAAATTTGTATAATGATTGAATTGAATAATTTGTTATATATCTAATTATATCATTTTATATTTCTCAACTTCAAATACTTATTTTTTATAATCTCTAACTACTAATCATCATTATATATTTATCAATTCACTAATAATATAAAACAAATATGCAGATCTTTTTGTCACCAAAAAATAAATCATAAATAATTTTGTTGTTTTTATCCAATGAAAACTAAATATGTCTATGGCTGGCTTTATTGCTGCATTATAAGGGAAAAAAGAAGGAAAAAAACACCAATCCAGGCATGGAAATTGAAGATCTTGTCAGAATCTTTGATGAAGCCCATAACCCTCTCCTTACCCAGATGCTCATGTCAGATGTCGCAAATACCGGTCGCATCCAAAAGTTATTGAGAACAGAGGATCAGTCAAATCCATCAACACCAATGTATGTTCGAGCCATTGCCGGCCGATCAGTTAAACAGTGTCAGACCTTTAGTACTTCAAACTCGATCTTAAGTTGACTCATTTTAATCCGATTAAATTTGATCAAAATTTGAATTTAATCGTCCGACTTGTCAAATTTGAATGATCCAATTGGATCAAGAAAAAAGATAATTACGATAAAAAAATTCATTACAAGACATTACTTATATATATATATTTAAAATTTATGCTTCTAACTTTTTTCCATTTCATTATATCATCATTTTAATTTATAATTATGATATTATTTTTATCTTTTACATTATACTATAGTTAATAGATACTTATGTTATTATATTATTTGACTTATTAAATAATTTCACTTTACTTTGTTATATTTTAATTTATTTAATATGCATCTTACAAAATAATAAAAATATGAGAAAATTTTATTTAACATATTTTTTTATTAACATATATTATTTGATCCGATCATGCGATCCAACTTGATTCGACCGATTTAATCTGACCTGGACATTCATCCAGGTCAGGTTTATGGTTCGAGCACATAGGATACATGTAGACATGCAATTTATTCAAAATTTAAATGAATATTTGATTTAAAAAAAACAGTTTTTTTACCATTTAGTTAATCATTAACTAATTGATCAAAAGACGCCGTTTTTGTTTACGACGCAAATTTATCATTCTGTTCAACATGCATAATTTAATGCATAATTCTGGGTAGATTAGTGAGGGGCATGGAGAATTTCCTGTAATGTTTGACGCCTATAGTTATTTTTAATACAAAAACTCAAATTGACTGGAGAGAAAAAGTGATGATTTCTTAATATCATACATGGGGTTGCGGCTGCAGATATAGTTTTGGACGCCTTGATATGTCATGGTGTGTGGAGTCTAGCGACAGGGATTTGCCTCATTTGGACCGACTCGTGACAGCTTCTTCGTAGCATGCAACAAGTTGGATCGCCCCACCACTTCATGTCATCAGTGATCCATGCAGCATATATTGCACTTATCTCTTTAATAAGATATGCCTCATCAGATCTCAGCAGGTGACTGCCCCTTATCTTGATAGCAATGAAGTTTTGGCTCCAGGCTGATTGCTCCGAGTTGAAGGACGAAAAAAAAAGGTTAATATTAACAAGAAAAAAAGGTTATTGTGTCTTTAAATAATAGAATATAATAAATTCCCTTGCGTCCCCTTTTTCAAACATTATTCTTTCCCTTGACAAATGCGTGAGAGATGTACACGTCTACACTTGATATAAACACAAATAAATTTTATCCAAGATTTTGAGCAATGGTTTTTTTTTCCAACAACCCATAAAACCACGCCCACAGTCCAAAAAGAAAACCCACGATCTCTTGATTTGTGCAGCACACGGTTTTAAGTTACCATACTCTCTCTGCCTCTCTCTCTCTCCTGTCCAAATATCATCTTTACGAATAATACGTTTGGGGTCAAGTCCAAGTACATCGTTGGCCCTTCCAGCTCCCAAGGGGCAATGTAACTCGGGCACACCTCAATTGGTACGTGGGAACCTATAAATACCACCATCCTTTTGACGCCTATGTGCACCACCATCAGAGCGTACAGACAACAGGAGCTCGAGGAAAGCAGAGTAGGAACGACATGGCGGCCGTCTTCACTGAGGAACAGGAAGCTCTCGTGCAAAATTCATGGAAGGTTATGAAGAAGGACGCGGGAAACCTGGGCCTAAAGTTCTTTCTCAGGTCTCTCTCTCTCTCTCTCTCTCTCTCTCTCTCTCTCTCTCTCTCTCTCTGCGCGCCTGCAAGGTATTTCTTCGTCCATGTCCATGTTGTTTCTGAACGATTATATGATCTCACCAGGATATTTGAGATAGCACCTTCGGCGAGTCAGCTCTTTTCCTTCCTGCGCGACTCTGATTTGCCGGTCGAGAAGAACCCGAAACTCAAGCCACACGCCATGTCCGTTTTTGTCATGGTATATGCACACCCATCACTACACCTCGTTCTTCAACAGTTGCTAAGCAGTAATGCACACCCAATTAAGGTCTCGAACTGCTCTAAGCATTCATGGCTCTCTGTTTTCGCAGACTTGTGAGTCGGCGGCGAACCTTCGCAAAGCAGGCAAACCGACGGTGAGGGAGAGCACCGTGAAAAAGCTCGGCGCCGTGCACTTTAAATATGGAGTTGTCAGTGAACACTTCGAGGTAACGATGAACGGGTTCATAACTTTGCATGCATCTCTGCCTCCGAATCTTTAATTTTATGTGCACTACAAATATGGAGGGGGCAAAATGACGCGTACTTGTTTGCATGCAGGTTACGAGGTTTGCACTTCTGGAGACGATAAAGGAGGCAGTTCCAGACATGTGGAGCGCCGAGATGAAGAATGCCTGGGCAGAGGCTTACAACCAGCTGGTTGCAGCCATCAAAGAGGAGATGAAGCCTCAGACCACGGAGTAGAGCCGGTGCTTCATGATTCAAAAGTAAATTAATGGCGTACGAAGCAATAAAAAGAAAAATTAAAGGAATCGATCAGTAATGTTTTCATATGTTCCAATGTTGGTGTGACTTAATTTATTAGCTTCAGATATTGTCAGACTTCATGAACTGTAATCTTACTTCAATTGAATGTTAATTCGTCTATTTACGGCACTGCTGCTTTTGGTTCGAATGTTGTGTTTGCGCAATGAGACCAACCATCGAGCTTAAACTTGTCCACGGAGAGGTGTGTTAAGCATTTTAATTTGAAGAATTGATGGATGGCCACTTTTCTATTTCTTCCCTGGAAACGAGTTCGATATCTGAATTTGGACTTCATTGGGCCCAAGATCAAAGCGCACGTACCAGGATATGGCCCAGAACGAAGGCTTCTAAAACCTTCTATTTTCCAAGAAAAGAAAAGGAAAGGAAAGGAAAAAATGCATTGTAAATTAATATCTGGTTGGGGTATCAAAACATGGAAAATACTTTGTTTGAATTTTCATAGAATTCTGACATGAGAGTATGAAATGAAAATTAATTCATTCGCACTAGTTCTTCTAAATTGACATCGCCTAAGCAAGTGTGCAACAAGTTTATAAATATGATTATAAATATGACTAGAATAGAAACGGAAGATGATCAACCACTTATATCTATTGGGACTTTGAGTCATTTTCCTTAAAAGGGTTGACAAGACTAAAAAAAATGAAAAGAAAAGAGAAAAGGGACCTTGAGTCCTTTTTCTTAAAAGGCTTGACAAGAATACAAAAAAAATGAAAAGAAAGTAGAAAAGTTTGTGCATGGCCTATTCAATAAATTAGTTGCTACTAAATATAGTTAAGGGCGAGGAGAGTTAGAAACAACCTGCACCACTATCTCAATGATGAGGTGGTGTGTCAACTTCTTGATTGTGAAAGCTCTCGTCATCAGGGATGGGCTTAGGATTAAAACCCGAGGGGAGCCAATATTAAATCAAAAATATTTTAAAAATAAAATATATAATTAAAAGTCACACAACTAAATTTATTAATAAAAAATAAATTACATGACTATATTAAAAATGAGCTCGTCTCTCTTTTAAATCACGAAAATAATCTATAATTGAATCCACAGTGAATTTTTCAATAATTTTCCTTTCATTATAAATCAATAAACAATACGAGAAGAATTCATCTTCAAGCTTGTTACATAGAGTATTTTTTATTATTTTCATTGCTGAAAATGATCGCTCTGATGTAGTTGTAGAAACTGGAAGAGTAAATATAAGAGTCATGACTCAATATACAAGAGGATATATAGAAGTTTTTCTTGTATTCACCAACCATATGCTCAAATTAGAAATAATTGATAATGCTTTGAAATCATCGAGGTGTCTAACATGATCAAAAGTTGCAACTTCTCGTACTCAACAAAATCTTTAGGGTAGAATTTTTGAACTAATTGACAAATATCATTTATTCTGAATGATGAGTGCATCTCCTTTGGATCTAAAGCAGAACTGAGGACAAGTAATTCTATAGTATGATCATTGAACTTATTATTCAATTCTTGCAACTGAGAATTGATTGTAGCATTAAAAATGTCAAGTTTATAATGATGTGCAATCGAAATATCATCTTCTTGATTGCGAGCTCTTCTTCTTCTTGCAATATAAGATGCTTCCAAGTCTGGAATATATATGTTGACTGAATTGCAAAACTCTTTTACCTCATTAAATAACTTATCGTATCTATCTTCTCTTAATTTTTGAATGATTATCTTTGTAGTTGAGACATACTCAATTGCGTTCAAAATATCTTGATATTGATTTTGTAAATTCTAACATAACATGTTAGAAATCTCAAGAATTTTCTTCATCACATGTAAAATAAATACAAACTCAAAAGAAGTTAATGCCTCATATGCTGCATCTGCTTCTGCACGTTGAGCTGAAGTAGTTTCATCTTCAATAATGTTTAACAAAATTTCACATGTTGAACTAAACAACTCATATAATTTAGATATAGACCTCAAATGTGAATTCCATTTAGTATCTCCAGGTCTTTGTAAAGTACCTACTTGATGAAGTCTCTGTCCAATTTGAAGCTCGTCAATAGAAAGTAGAGGCAACTTTCAATTAATCATTACACTTGCACGAGGTACCAACTATATTACTAAGAGAATTTAACTTCGTAAAGAAATGTTAAAATATTATTACATCTTTTGAAGCAGCAACCAATGCTAGTTATATACGATGTGTTATGCAATGAACATAATAGACATAAGGACATGTGTTTAAAATCAAAGCTTGCAATTCATTCCATTCTCCTCTCATATTAGTTGCACCATCATAGCCTTGTCATCGAATATTTTGAACACCAAAATTATATTCATCCTTCAATGTAGATGCAACAGTATCTTTAACATGAATTAGTCCAAAAAATCGTTCTCTTACATATCCATTCTTGTCAACAAATCTTAATATAATAGACATCTGTTCTTTTTTTATTCATCGTGTGCTTCATCAACTATAATGCAAAATCTTGCATCACTTATTTCCTCACGAATATTATTTTTCACTTTATTTGAAAGGATATATATTATTTCTTTTTTATTTTTGGTGAAGTGTATGAGGCATTTTATGGAGCATTGTCTAAAGCATTTGCTACTTCACCGTTATAAGTCAATAAAAGAGTAAGCAATTCAAGAAAATTACCTTTCATTTTTTACATTTTAGTTTCATCGTGGCTCTAAAAACACTTCCTTCAAATGCAAGCCACTTGACTACATCAATTGAAGTTTTGAGGCGAATCCATTTTCAACAACTTGTCGAGATGTAAATTATTCAAACTTCTTTTGAATATGTGATGATTGATTCATGAGATCCATCAAAGCTTTTTTGGCATTTCGACGAGGTGAATTTAGATCTTTTCCGATATGAGTTAGAAACGCACAATTTTTGTCATCTCTCGCTTTTTCCCAACTTTGAAATCCATCTATAGTAAATGCGTTCAATCCTGGATGGTCATTTTGCTTGTGAAATAAAAAGCAAGGAAGACAAAAAAAGCTGCATCTTTAATTTGAGAATATTCTAGCCATGATGAAAATATTTTAAACAATGATGTTTGAAAGCTTCTTTGATGTTTTTCCTTGTCTTTGGATATTGTGTAAGAATGCATTGATTTGGACCGGCTTTAATATATGCTCTTCTAATTTCATCTCTCATATCAACAGGATATTCCCATATTTGTCATCATAGTCTTGAATCACGTTATAATAAATTAACATCAAAGCTTTGATTGATTTCACTTCTTTGAACTTTAACTTGATTATTATTATCAGAATCTGATTGAACTTAATCTATTGAGGTATTTTGTTAATCCCTTGAATTTGATATTTCAGTACTCTTTCTTTTGAAGAAAGAATCAATAGTAGCTTTTTCATTTATAAGAAAAAAATTACATAAATTACAAAAGATGCATTTTTTAAAATAAAATATAATAAGAATCAGAACATGTTTTTATGCAAAATGTAAATATGTTAACAAATTAAAAAAATAAATATCACCATGTAATGACATTTCTATCTAATTCTCCAAAAGTTAAAAATTGCATGGATTTTTTTTATTTGCTTCAAATTTAAAACTGTGAATAAGAAAAATAAATATATCAGGAATTTTGAAAATATAATTTACCGTATATGCTCTTGATTGTTTTCTATTTAATGTTACAACCTAAAACCTAGAATTAACAGTAGAAATTGATATAAAAATAAGAAGAAAATTACAATAAGAAGAAATAAAAGAATGCCAAAAACATTTTCTTTCCTCTCCTAAAACGTGAGTGTCAACATAGTAAATACTTCCCTCTTTATGATCTTCAGTGGCAGTAATAAAAGACCCTTTGCCAAACAATAAAAAACTTTTGTTAACAATAAATAATGGCCTTGAAGTTCTATTGAAAGTTAACTTAGACTCCTATTGGAAGTTAATCTCTCTTGAGCCGCTCACCTAAAATCCCAATCACAAATCATGTAAGCCAATTGAGTTAAAAAATACATCTACACAAGAAAAGTGAGCGTATGAAGTTTCCATCTGGCAACCTATGTTACATTAAGATAAAAAATAATTTAGGCCGGGGGGGGGGGGGGCAGATTACTTCTACCTACATAATAATAAATGCAACTAATAAATTTTTCAAAATTTGAGGGGGGCCAGGCCCCCTCACTCAATATGTCGGTTCGTGCTTGCTCGTCATCTTTTTCAAGTTTCTACATTTCAAATTCAAACTCTTATGCAGCACTATTTATGATTAGTGAACACTGGGCAATGAATGATGATGTTACACAAAGAATAATACTTGTGGTTGAAGAAAAAAATAGTTATATATTGTAAAACAAATAGACAAATGTGTTACGATGTTTACATAATGAAGGCGTATAATCAAGCTTCTCCTTTCTTCCATTTGTTTCCTGTGAGTGATGGAAAGAATATTCTAAAGTCTTGTTGTGAGCATTCGTTTAAGTAGGAGAGCTTACTATTCAAACAGTCAAATAACGTCAAAACATGCATATACATTAATATATCAAGTAAAAGAATTGAACAATAGGATGTATGTTTATCAAACAATCTCATGCATCTTAGATGATATTACTACCCAAGTTTTATCTTGCATGTTTTCTAAAAAAAAAGAAAAACACTATATGATTTCAATATAAGAAAAAATACAAGATCGTCTTTTAATTTTACTAATTTCACGAAGTGCTAGATGTAAAAAGATAAGAAAAAAATACTTGTAGCGTGGGAGAGAGAGGGAGGGGGGCGGTCGCCCCCTCTCTCTCCAGCACGGGAGGGGGGAGACCGCCCCCCTCTGCGGAGCTCGAGCTCTCTCTCTCTCCAGTCGTGCTGGAAGAGAGAGGGGGGCGACCGCCCCCCTCACTCTCTCTCCCGCGCTGCGGGAGAGAGAAGGAGGGGGCAGTCGCCCCCCTCTGCTCGAGCTCCGGCGACCTCGAGCTCGTCGGAGCTCGAGCTCTCGTGCTTGAGAGAGAGAGGGGGGCGGTCGCCCCCCTCCTCTCGCTCCTAATTTTTTTTATTTTTAAAATTTTTTTAATGACGTGGAAACTTCATTCATTTTTATTATTTTTTAAATTTTTATAATGACGTGATGGACATAAAATGATGTGGAGGAGAGAGAAAATTCGTCACGTAAGCAAGGCAACCGGAAAACTCACTATCACCGGTCAGGAAGACTAAGCGTGCAAGAAAATGAAAGATGAAGGACATTCTAGTTATAAAATGAACGACTCAAAGTTGGGGGACCATTCGTGTAATTTATCCCAAGTTTTATCTTACATGTTTTCTTTGAAAAAAAAAGATCATCCTTTTATTGGTTTTGTTGAAGAAGAAAGAAAAAAAATTATAGCAAGAAACGTTCGAAGTCACGTGCCTAGTTTCAAGAAGGGAAGATATATATATATATATATATATATATATATATATATATATATATATATTATAACGTTGTCATTTTAAATGATATTGGAATTGAATACAAATTCTCTAATGAAGAATTGATCATTGGCACATACCTTATAGAAAATCTAGTTCGTAAGGATGAACTCATAGTTTTATTCTTTAAAGATGATAATAAAATTTTAAATTTCCTTTCATCCTACTTTGAGTATATTATGATAAAAAATATGTCTATTAGATTTTATGATAATTTTTAATTATAATATTTACATTGATAATTTGATTTTTGTTTTAGGATGACGAAAAGTTGGTGTAGGAGGTCAAGAAGTTTGTGTGCTCATAACAATTGGAAGCTATTCCAATTGACTTATTATGACGTTCGTGCACAGATGTCTATTTTGTCTATATATTTTTCGAACCTTCATAATTTGATTAATCTTCTTGTTAATGAGGGTATTTTTTAATTATTTATGTCATTATAATTTATATTTTCTACTATCGTTAATTATTGTATCATTGATTAAATTGAGCATTGTGATCGCATTATTGATGATAATAATTTAAACACTAAAATAGTTAATTGGTTTAAATCAATTTAAAAAAACTAACAATTATAATTCCAATACTTTTTGTTCTGTAGGATAGTACATGTGACGAAAAAATATTAATCGTCTTATTGCTTTTTGTTCTGTAGGATAGTACATGTGATGAAAAAATATTGACTGCCTTATTGTTTTCCAGATTATTGACCTCGTGCAAATGGATTACAAGTTAATCAGTTTCACTTTAAATTGATTAATCATTTTTTTAATATATAAAAAGAAGAATCATGATTCTAATCAATATGTTGTCTTTGATGCTTCTTCAAGCTGTGCATGGACCTTCGAGTGGAAAATAGTAGATCATGACATAAAAGTAACATAACTATTGTTGGAGAAGAATGTATGACCCAGGTGATAAGCCCAGGTGATAAATTCTTCATTTTTCCTCGAATATCAAAATAATATATATTATCAAATATGACAAGTTTCAAACTATTTTGTTTCATATATTCATATTATGCAATGCCCTTTTTTCGTGCATAATTCCTAGCAAAGCAACAAAAATAAAAGATAAGCAAGAACTCCAATTTATTTTCTTTGAATTCCATAGCTATTGTAACACTGGAGGCAATTAAGAAAATTTGACAATGTTAACTCATTCGTCATCACGTAATCATAATATAATGATATAAATAATGCAACAAAAATTATTGTTCATTTAAATTAGAATAAAACTCATCTATAATTCAGCGAAAGACTTGAATGTTAAAGTTGATGTCATAGAAAATAGAAAAATATTCATTAATCAGACATTTATTGACTCATGACTCTACTTATTTTTATGTCATGTACAATTTCCCGATCATAAGATGAGCCACCATAATCCTAAAGATTAGTTACGAGTTTTCCTAGTTAAAGTATGTAAACAGACAATGCATGCTAAACAAGATATTACATTACTCATATAAGCAATTTCATGTCACAAAAGAAAACATGTATGTATGCTATATCATGTGATCTACATGTCAATCATCAGCATCATCATCACATATTAATATCATGACATGAAAATAACATGTAATCATCATCATATAGCAATAGTAGTCATCAGTCAGTCATATCAATATACACATTAAGTGACTAACACTTATCATCATGTTGCCTTGGTAAATTTTCTCGGGATTGCTTTATAACTCGTTGGACTTCACTTCCATTGGCATCGGTACTTTCAATTTAGCTAGCACAATAACATCTTAATAGTAATTGAAGAATTATGTCATTGCTCTCACAGTAGGCTAGTTAGGCTTCAGAGTTAAGGCTCCCATCAAATACAACTATTCCTTCATAAAATACTTACTCCAAAGTGCAAGGAACAATTATTTTTCGAAGGAAATACTTACACACAAGGAGTATAACACAATTATTTCAACGACAAGTAATATTATTCTTCTATTGTGTTCATTAAGTTTGCAATCATCAAACAATATTGTTGTGCATGCATTTCGTATATCTATGTTCATATACAATCATCAAGCATCATTATATAAGAAAATGAGTTTAAAGCAGTACAAGGAGACCTCGCAAAATTTGGCACAAAACGCATCTATAAGAACTAAATATGGCCAAGCCATATTTTCCCCTTCCCTTCAAGTCATATTTCGCTCGCATTAAAAATACGGCAAGTCATATTTATGCCTTCCGACCCTAAAATACTTCAGATCATATTTCGTTCGCACCAAAAAATATGGGCAGGTCGTATTTATGCTTTAGATTGTATTAACACCCTTTAGGTTGTATTTGGCTCGCGTTTTTCATGTTTTTGGATGAAACTTTGGAGAACATTATACAACGCATCCTAAAGATTTTAGGCATAATTTATAGACAAATAGACATAAAAAAGCATATTAAAAATATACAAAGCCATTCAACATTTAAAATCTAAAATTCACCTCCAAACATTTAAGAACATGGACTTACCTAGCATGTGAATTTAAGCATAGTAATTCAAGAACATGAATTACACATGAAAGTTTTTAGATCTAATGCATAATGTAGTCCTCAATCACAGTTCCTATCAAGGATTAAGGTGTCATTGGATCTCTCACTCCAAACATGCAAACATTGAGAAGGAGAGAGAGGGTTGCATTCCTTTTACATATCTTTCAATCCTAGTTCACTCTTCTACTCTTTCTTTCTCTTCTTCCTCCTCGTGCTCTTTATTGATCCTCTTCCAACCCTAGCCGTCAAGTGCACATATGAGGAAAAGAAATTATAGGAAGAGATTTGCTTTAAATAGGGAAGATCACGAGGGTTTTGGTCTAAAGATCAAATTGTCCCTCATAAAAAATGGTCGTGGGGGGAGAAGGCGGAGCTGTATATGGTATTGTCTTATAACTATCCTATGAAAGAAATCTAGTATAATGGTATAAAAATAGAACAATAAACATTCCCTTTATATAACTTCTACTTGGAGGAACCAAATAATGTCTAACAATATTTTAAAAATTCAATTAACCTTTCCCAAGTTCCATCCACCTTGTTTTATTTGTTTCCAACCTTGGGTAGTGACTGTCCAATTCACACAACGTTACAAAGTATGTTGTCTACATGTTTAAGATCAACCCATCATCAACAATAACTAATTTGATAAATCATCATGCATTATATACTTAATAGTGACAGATGAAATTTTTAATATAATATTTTGGGTTTTTTTCGTAGACCTCCCGAACTATGAACTTTTTCGCGTTTACACATGACTTTCAAATATTTCGTTGACCCTCCTTTCGTATACTATTTTTTCCACTTAAGTCCATCCGTCAATCTCTGTAACTTTTCCATTAATTTTTATTTATGAAATGACCAAATTACCCTTTCCTCATATCATGTAATATTAAAAATATAAAATAATATATCATAAAAATAAAAAAAGTTTGCTTTGCCAGAGGCGTCAAAGGGGCAACGCCCCCCATCTCGCGGGAAATATTGCCCCATGCAGCCTGAGTAGGTGGGAGGAAAGAACGAGTTGGAGATGGAGTCCACCACCAGAGTGCGGGCGAACCAGGGGTCAGTGGCCCGAATGATCATCAAATCCTATGGTTTCGGTGCTCTGTGGCAAACTCGGACAGCGTAGCCGGCATTGGCCGTGAGATAGACAAGTACAGAGCTCACAAGCTCAAGCTGTCGCAGAACCTTGACGATGACTACTCAAATGTTCTCTCCGAGTTCCCCGACGACGGCTTCCGCAAGGTTGAGCACGAGAAGCAGTGGCAGCCTGCCTTGTCTGGCTACATGGGGGAGCTCCTGGAATCCTCGTCGCCAACCCTTTCGCAAGCCTCTCGGCCATCAAGGCCTCCTACGCCTAGCTCCAGGCCGTGCAGTGCCCCTATGACCCTGAAACGATACAGGGCCCTAATGACCTCGCCGGCGCGCACAAGGGGGGCGACGCCCCCCCCCCCCCCCCCCCCCCCCTTGCGACCTCGCTGGACCCCATCTCTCCAGCGAGGTTGCCCCCTGCGACCTGTGTAGGTGGGAGGAAAGAATGAGTTGGAAATGGAGTCCACCACCAGAGCGCCGACAAACCTTGGGTCGATGGCCCAAACGATCATCAAAATCCTGTGGTTCCGACGCTTCATGGCAAACTCGGGCAGTGTGGCCAGCATCGGCCGCGAGATAGATGAGGACATAGCTCACAGGCTCAAGCTGTCACAGAATCTTGACAATGACTACTCCAACGTTCTCTTCGAGTTCCCCGGTGACGACTTCCACAAGGTTGAGCATGAGAAGCAGTGGCAGCCTGCCTTGTCTGGCGACATGGGAGAGCTCCTGGACTCCTCGTCGCCAACCCTTTCGAAACCTCTCGACCATCAAGACCTCTTACGTCCAGGTTGCACAGTGCCCTATGTCCCTGAAACGATATAGGCCCCTAATGACCACGCCGGCAGGCACAAGGGGAGCTGGTTGGAATTAAGTGAAAAAGACAGTATAGTTCAGCAGAATATTTGAAAGTCGTGGGTAGACGCAGAAAAAATTCATAGTTCGGAGGGTCAACGAGAAAAATTCTAATATTTTTATATTCATAAGAATTCAAATTTAAAATCTTATTTAAGTAAGGAAGAACCACTTTCAATCCACCCCAATTATGTTGATCCATCAACTTTATTGATTACAGATGTGAATGCCCATAGTTGAGATTATTAGACAAAAAAATTGGCAGATCGAACATAAAAGATAAAAAATACATTGTCATTATTTATATATTGGTTTTTCATATTTTGAATATCTTAAAGCATCTACATAATTGATCAGTTAACATTGAAAAAGAATATATAAGCTGTAAATGTCGCTATTAAACATAAGATAAGCTATTCTTATATAGACATAACTAATCAATTGTCATATAAATAATTTTAATATACATATCTTAAAAAATCATAAGCTATAACATGATGGCCTTATGCAATTATTATTTACTGTTAGAATAAAATATTACCTAATATTTCATAATCATTAAATTAATAAAAAAATGTAGGACTTACGTTGGTTGCTATGACGTCAATTTGAGCTTATGTACCTAGTAGTTAATACCATATATTAATTTAATAGCGAGAATTTTTATTGATTAGACATATTAAAAAATCCTTGAAACTTTATCAAATAATTTTTCATAAGTACTATTTTACATAGGTATCTCAAGGAATTCAAACAATTGATGAATTCTTTAGTAAAAAAGTCAAGGTATTTCAAAAATAATTTCTCTTGTTTTTTTTTTCAAATCGTGGCCCACTATTACCCTTTTCTGCTTTAACTTTTAAAATGTTTTTATCTTTGAAAATTCTCTCATTCTTGTAGAAGTTACAAATTATGCATAAAATACTATAGAGGAGAAGAAAAAATATACTAAAATGATGAGTATTAATATTTTATTTTGTTGAATTTCATAAGTATGTTTCAACTCTTTATTATTTTTTGGATAAAATTAATATTTTTGTGACAAAAACATAAATCAAATTATCAATTTTAACACTTATTTTAATTGCCCCTGGAGTTTTGTAAGCAACACTGCGAAATAAATTACAAAGAGAAATAAAAGATATTTTAAAATTGAGGGCACTGAATATGACAAGTTGATTGACTTATTGTATATGTTATTGTTGATTAAAATCATATTCTTATAATAAGTCGATCCACTTATCATATAAGCATATATAATCATTTTTCTCTTGAAAAATATGTTGATTTCATGATATTTTCTTGGAGGATATTTTCTCTCTTGCAATTCTCAAATTTCTACTTAATGAAGTATTTTCATTTTTAAAAAAATAGGTTAATTTTAGAAAAAAAATAGAAAGCTCGGATCTACCGAACTCTTTAACTACATTTAATGTTTTTAATTGTTTAAAATGGTAATTTATGAAAATTAATTAAAAGAAATTAATTTGCACTCATTGTCACGAAATCAATAGAACTGGCATTTTTTTATAAAACTGAAAAGAAACTTTGATGATTATTTATTGAGTAATATTATATCCTCCTAAATTAAGAGGATATATCCTCCTAATCCTTTCACAATGACATACATGATAAATTAATCAACTTTTAAGGATGTTTTAAAAATGTGAGTATTAGAAGAATTATTGAGCATAAATTTTAGGAGGATGTATCATTTTCCTTATTTTTTTTTTCAAGTTCAACCAGCCAGGCAACTGAGAGCAGAGCGAGAGGGTTTTAAGTTTTTTTTTAGCAAAAAAGAATTATATATTAATAAAGCATCGCGAGGAATCAAAATACAGCAATGGGAGCACCCCGAAGGAGGGTTTTAAGCATGGTTGTTTGGACCGGACCGGACCGGCCGGTCCGACCGGTCCAATCGTCGACCGTCATTTGAGACGAGTTTGGTTCGATCCTAAAACCGAATTAGCATTTGAACCATTTTGAACCGTTTTGAACCGGTCAAGACCGGACTAAAACCGCTGAACCGCCGGTTTTAGGGCAACCGGCCGGTTCAAATATTAGAAAAAATTGGAAAAATGTGAGCCCACTAAGTTTTGAACCCATGACCTCTTAAGCAACTTAATGTGTACATTCCACTATGTCATGTTTATTCATTTGAATACTAAGTTATTTTATATTATACAATAGTTATCATCACTCATTTATCAAATTATTTTTTTAATAAGAAAATTTATAATATTTTTAAATGTCAAATATTAAATATGAAAAAATTAGTTACCTAATTAAATTAAAAAATAGAAACTACAATAATCTTTCTAAATATTAATAGTTGAATTTGAGAAATATGAATTTGTAAATGATAATTGAATACATTAAAATCACATAAAACTCATATCAATAGTTAAATATGTCACATTTGATTTCTTAACTTTAATTAAAATGATTTAACCATATGTACTTTGATATAGAAATATATTAATTATTGATAAGAATATATAAGTATTATAGTTTATCTTTTTATATTATTTTATTAATATTCGGTTCGACCGTCCGGGTTAATCGGTTCGACCGGTCTAACCTGACCCGGAGATCTATCCGGGTCGACGTCCGGTCCGGGTCTTACAACCTTGGTTTTAAGTTTTAACTATTCATTGTTCACACGTGATGCCTGTGTTTATGTTCACAACAACCAGGTTGTTTGATGGGTCATGCCGCATCTATTATAGACCATTAGATTTTAATCCCATGGTGCCATTCCACTGTTACTCTGACAGTGATATAAAAGACAAATCCAAACTCATAATTTTGGAAGAAAAAAAAAACGCACTCATGCACGCACGCCCGATTCCTATTGAGAGATCATCACCAATAAAATTCATAAATCACAAAAAAAATTACTTATTAACGAAAGGATGGTTGTCTTCAGCTCATGATAAAAATAGCCACTCAGCTATGTTTAAAATTCTTGTTATATATTACTTTGAATTTTATTAAGAACAAAGTTGTCAAGATTTTAATGTGTTATAATTTATCTTACAATTTTGTCATAATTAAAGCTCGTTCCATCTTAATAAAATATTAAGGACCATCATTACTCTTCTTCTACAATGTTAATTAGAATCTCAAAATTTTGGCAGGGAAGTGAGCAACACAAAACACATTTAATTACTAATTGAGACTACATTTTTTTTCTTCCTTCTCTAATCTCTACTCTACAAAAATACTTGTAGAAAGGATACTTAAGAAGAAAAAAAGTACACGAGAAATAAATAAAAATAAATTAATAAGGCTTCTCGCCTTGCACATTGCCGTGGGGGTTGTAGAGGCAAATGGTGAGCGTCGGCCCTTCCTTCCCGCACGCCGCCTGCGCGCATCCGACCTCCGCCGTCTTCCGCCACACCACCTGCGTGTACACCCCGCACTCGTGCCCCCCCGCGCACGCGCCGCTCGTGTAGTTGTAGTACGCCCCCTCCCCCACCCACGACCGCACCGCGTCGCCGGGGCTCAGCGCGTAGCTCGCCCACGCCTGGTTCGCCCCGTACTGGCTCGCCGACAGGTCGGCGAACCCACACCTGCTGCTGCGGTTCCTCTGCCCGTCCGTCAGCCGCGCCGCGTCGCCGGCCAGCTGCGGGCTCCATCGGAGGGCGCCCACGCCCACGGCCGCGCGCGCCTGGTTGTGGACGGAGAGGTACGCGTCGGACGCGTTGCCGCCGCCTGCCGCGGGGGCGACGACCGGTCCGGATCGGGCTTGGATCGTGCTGCTGCATGACAGCAAGATGGTCAGTACAAGTACCAGCAGAGATGAGGAAACACGAAGGAACTCTGAAGCCATGGCTCCTTGCTCTCTCAGAAGCCCCCCACAAGAAAAAAAGATGATCACTTTCTTACGAGGGGTGATGAGATGGTGGCATTTAAAGGCGAGGATGGGGAGTTGGGGCCTTAATGGCGTTAGGTTAAAGCTGAGAATGGAATCGGGGACGCATGGCATGTGAGCTGCGGGAAACAGGATGGACGCAAGGTGTTTGCATAATTGCATGGGTTCCTTGTTTTCATGTGTTGCGGGTGGGGACTTGGATGATCGGTATATCGAGGTCTGAATTCAATGAAATGTCGGGGCTTCACGTGTGCACACTGCTCCCACTTTGTACATGAGCTGTGTAGTAGTACAGTGCTGGAAGCATAAAAATTTAAATATGTACAACACGTAGGTATGTATCTTGTATAGCTTGTTTAAATTAGAAAGGTATTATATAAATTAAGCATGCTTACTGTATACCGAAAATATTGATATAATAACCCATTATTTAGCGTACAGTGAACATGTATGTTACACACAACATTATACATCATGTTCTCTTATTATACGTCGGTACACATGGTGACGCTGTATTTTTTTTTCTCTTATGCCTGTTTTTGGGCTGCACGAGTCATGAGTGTCGATGGAGAACAGTGTACCATGCATGTGATGGTGTTCTCGAGGGAGGGAGCAGTCGTCGCAGCTGCAGGTACTGCTCAAACTATTTGCTACTGCCCTCTAAAACATGAAGAATTGGCGTATATGCAATGTTATTCATTAAAAAAAAAGTTTTCCGTAGGGTTAAATTAGTTATAATTTTACATCTTCTTTATTTTGTTTTCTAATTTTATCTCTACAATATATAATTTCCAAATTCATCATTTGAGTTATTTTTTACTGATATTACTTATACATAAATTCAATAAGATGATAAAGACAATAATAAATCATAAAAACTATTTTCATAATAAATAGATATACGAAAGCTAACAAATTTTCCATTCCAAAAAATCCTCCGACTATCAAATGCTATAGCATTAAAATAGCAATAAAAATAATGAATGACAACTCTAAAGATATACTCTCATGTACATCTGCATCACCATAAACTTTGCTATTGCTCGATCTCTATCTATATCCTTAGTTACTTCTGAAGTTCAAACACATAAACATAAAATATTCGTGATTTCACTACATGAAATATTACAAATGAATGAAATGACTTAAATAAAGAAAAATTAACATTTAAGTTAAAATCATCAAAAACCTATAATCACAATTTCTTTACTTCGCTTTTTATTTATTTTTCGTTCTTTTTATACTTTTTCATTCTTTCTTTTCATAATATTTTTTTTGATATGTTGCATTACATCTTTTATTTTAAACAATTCTTACGAATTTCTATATGTGTTGTCCTATGCGAGTTCAATTTTTTTTTATTATAGATCAACATAATCAGGTGAGTGTTTACTTACAAAGAAACTTGGACTTCACTAGGTTATCCAAATAAGACTTTATCTTCATTTATTTAATTATAACTATAACAATTTGTAACAACTTGAAAAAAAGGGGGAATTTAAAATTTTCTAAAGGGCATAGTGGACTTTTTGCCAAAAAAAGAATAACATGTGGAAAGGAGGAGAGAGAAAACCCATCATCTCTTCCCTTCCACCCGGCCACCCCCGACTTGCTACAGTACATGCGAGAAGCCACTTGCCGCCACCATTCCGATGCCCTATTCTCCATCGTCCAACCACCATTTTTCACGTGTGATATGTCAATAGAAAGAGGATGACGAGACAAACATTTTGATGTGGGGTAGGTGAAGATCGGTCCACTATGCACAATGTAATAAGCTTCGAATGTGAGGAAAGGGAGAAATTCGCCGGCGATGTTTTCTGACTCCGATTCGTACCGATCTCTCTTCTAGTGAGTTGAACATAGGGATGGCACCCGACCTTGTTCGGGGCGGGGGAAGTGTCCCCCGCCCCGACCCCGCCCCGAATCCCCGGTTCGGGGGGAATTTTATCCCCCGCACCGATCCCCGCGGGGACCCGATTCCATCCAATTTTTTAAATAAAAATAGCAAAAAAATAAAAAAATAGCATGGACACTTCCTCCTGAAATTCAAGCCTCGAATACATATGTAAAAAATAGCAAAAAAAAAATAAAATAAAAAATAACATGGTGGTTCTAGGCTCGTCCAGCCGACCGTCGTTGGGAGTCTTGAGTGCCTATGGATCGAAGGCCGCCGGCGCAAGTGCCGCCTATGCGGAGCTCCAGCCATCTCTCGTTCGGGCTGGACTGAACGAGGCACCGCTCGGCTGCGAAGGAGATGCGGAATGCCGGCTTGGAGTGGAGGGGGAGGTTGAGGTCGAGCAGAACGTGATCGAGGCAGCGGAGGGAGAGGCCGACGGGGGAGAAGCCTGCGAGGATCGTGCGACAGAGGTCGGCATCGAATGGAGCAGAGGACAAGAGGGCCGCGAGACTACGACGGAGGTCGGAGGCGACCATCGTCGCGGATCTGACCGTCGGTGGCGCACACTCGTTTGAGGAGGGCAGCGTCGTTCTTTTCAAGCGAGATCCGACACTGCCCTACTCAAATGAGCGCCGTCGTCATCACTCTCCTCCGCTATCATCATCGCCGTCGCGCTCCTCCGCTATCACCGTTGCCATCACCGGACAGCCATAAGGGGAAATGGATCAGCCGACATGGAGGAAGAATGGCGAAGAAAAAGAATGGATCGGCCGACATGAAGAGCTTTAGGATTTTTTTATATATGTATGAGGATGAATGATTGTGATTTGAACTAAAGATTATAATAAAAAATATATATAAAAAATTAGGGGGCAGGGATTCGGGCCCCGCGGGGTGGAGGGAATTTCCCCCGACCCGATCTCCGAAAGAGAGTTCGGGGTAAATTTGCCCCCCCCCATCCCCGCCCCCGCGGGGGAAAAATTTTCCGAGTTCGGAGCCCCAATCGAAGATTCCCCGCGGAGCCTCACGAGGGGCGGGGAATATTTCCATCCCTAGTTGAACATCATACTCAGGTCGATTAGGTTCATTTTGAGGGGTTTTGAATGTATTTTTACTCCCAATCTAGTATGTGGCCGAGATTGGGATTTTTTTTATAACCTGTCCAGCGATGTTTTCCGATGAGTTCGATGAGAGATTCCATCAGTGTTAATATGAGAAGATTTCGTGGACTGTACTGATTCCGATGGAGGCCCAAAGTCGACGCGATGAATTTGCAATGTTGGTTGATTCCGAGTTTGATTCATCAGTGATAGCAATATGTTGTCAAGGTCAATCAGATTTCTAGTTAGGATTTTAATGGATTTCTATTTTTCGTCTATTGATTTCATTTTTTGGGTCACCACTGCTATTACTTTGATTTGTCGTCGTCGAAGCTCCATTGGCATATTTGAATGCGCTACCATGTGGGACCCGGAGAGAATAGCGCATTGGTGTAGGCTGGAGGAAAGGGGGATCTTCGTCGTACTAGATTCAACACCGTTCTTAGTCCATTTCATTTCATTCCTGAAGAGATGGTGGATTGAGATAGTTGTCATTTTCCTTTTATTGAATGGGTACGAGGCAAATTATCAACTAATAAATTTCTTGTGCTATTGCTCACGAGAGGTAAGACTTGAGTCTCCTTATCATTTCTTTAATCATAGCAATATATGATAGTGTTGCTTAATACGAGTTATCAAATTTATCGAATTTATGATAGCAATATATGATAGTCTCCTTATCATATGTGTTCATTCTAATGTCATTTATCAAAATTTTAAAATGTTATTCAATTTAAATAATGTATTAAGATATAATTAATAGACATGCTATGCTAAAGCATATACTCATATTATTATGTATCCATATAGTTATTGACATATAGATTAAATCTCAAGAACCAATCCAATGTTGCCAAGTGGCACCTGGGAAACGTATATGTAAAATATTCAATATAGAAAATGTATGAATAAATTATTTGGGTTATATTATTATAATATATACTTAATAATGAATAATTACTGTTCATTAATAAGTTATTTTGAATGTCAAAATTCTATTGGATAAAAAGTTGCTCACATGCAAGCTGCCAGCAAGCTAACAGCTTGCCACCTTATGCTTAGCTGATTTTTTTCAACCGCCTTTCTCATGTGATAAAAATTCAAAAAAAATCCTCCTGTCTCCATTACATGTTTATAAATTTCACCTAAATTATCAGATCTTGATCCTTTCTGTGGAGGACAGAGGAAATTCTACAACACCGAGCACTCAAGGTGGTAATTCTAACCCTAAGCTAATGGTCCTTTTCATGATCATCTTTTAGTCATCAAATCTTCTCCAAAAATTATGAAATTTCTTATGATTGATCCTATACGAGTCTACTTTCATGGAGCTTTGGAATCAAGTTAATATGATTTTTTTAGAAAATGTTATGCTCTTATCTTTAAGGTACTATCATTCTGTCCGCCAAAATTATTACCCAAATTTGTAAATTATGTATTAAATCCAATATGTCATGAAATTATTTGATAATTTAGGGTGTTAATCATTGGCAATTGGAATCACTCTAAAATTATATGTGTAGCGAAAATTATAAATGTGTTACCGAGCCTTACTCAGTTTGTCAAGATGGAACTTAGGGCAAATTATGATAGTATTGATTAAATTTATTGTGCTCAGTACAAATATATATAAATTTAAGTAATTTTATGAGTAGTACCCTAAGATGTCTAATATTTGAAAAAATTAATAGTACCAGAACAGGGAATGGTTATTATTTTATATAAATCATAAAAGTGAGGTCACTCAGTCTGTCAGAACATAAAAATAAGATAAAAGTTAGACCGAATGTTGATTTTTTTGTGAACAAACTACAATGAAATAAGATCTGAAACTTTAATAGATTAAGATACTAGCAACCATGAAGTAAGCAAAATTGGAATGAACAAATTTGGTTATCAATTCAAGCATATACGAATTTTCTTTTATTATGTATACAATCTGTCTTAATAGTAGGCCAACTCATGTGATAAATAGTTATTCAAGTTATGATAATAAATATTTAAGGGTCATGTACTTCTTCAATTAATTATGTTTCAAGTGTGATAGGTTTGTGTTCAGATCATAGAAATGATGTGGTCCTATTATTATTGTATAGGAGTATAAGAGTAAAATAGTGAAAAAGGAAAGGAAAAATCTTTTGGTAGCTCTTATAGTTAAGTTGGTTTCTCCTACTCTATGTATTCACTTCTTTTGAATTTGGTGTGACATGAATTATTATAGTATTGAATATGTTTCGGCTATGTTATGAATTAATTTTGAGAAATGTAAATGAAAAGTATATATGAATGATTGTATGATTGCACATTTGAAAAGCATATGTGATATGATATGAATGTATTACGAAAAGTGCAATTTTGTTCTGTTTGAAATGATTGATCGAGTAATGATACAATTGAAAAATATATGTGGTATGTTAAGGATTGATTTAATAATATGCAATCCTATTCCATTTGAATCAGTGTTTGATATGATTCATCTTCTGATATTTGAATTACAAGATATGGTTAATTTTTTTATCTTTGATGTGAAATTGTTATGTGATGAATCATGCATTTGCATCTGCCTGCATCTGCATATGTGATGGTTGGAGTTAAGTGCTACATCGCTGACCATGATGGGAGGCACCTCTAGAGTCCAATTCATCATTCTGTTCCCCAATAATGGGATGAGATAGGCTGGAGTTAAGTGCCACATCGTGAGTTATCGCGATGGAGGCCACCTCTAGAATTCGTAGGGGCCACCTCTAGAGTTCACCTATCGCTATATGATTTGTTCCTAGAAAGGGATGATGTAGAATGGAGCTAAGTGTTACATCGCTGATCACGATGAAAGCCACCTCTAGAGTCCATCTACCGATCACTGGCAAGTTGGTGATCCGTGCATACATATGAGGGTGTTGTATTGCATACAATGTTTGATATGGTTAAATGACAATGATTGTGAATTGAGTGGGATGATTTCGATTTGAATGTTATATATATTTATTAAATGTATGAAAATATTGATTTGATATTATGATTAATGCTTGTATTTTTATGTCTCCTCGAATTTATTAGATGGTAACACATAACTTATGAGTTATCAACTTATTGAGCTATTTTGCTCATAATGTTGTTTCTAATATTTTTCAAATTCATATAGCTCGTTGGAGATCGTGCTAGTCGAAAAAGAATTCTATAACAATCTTGGTGGTACGATGAGAGGATTTGTGTATCTCGTATCTTTCTATTAAGATGTCGAGAGAGCTAATCGTGTTTATTACTTATGTCAAAATCAGTTGTATTGAAAATAAAGTCATTTTGTCAAATGTACGATTTAAGTTGTATCAGTTTGCTCTGAAATGATCACATATTATGTAATTTATTTAATGATATGCTTTTACTCTTATGTATAAAAGAAGATTAAATTACATCACGTTTTCACATTTTTTTATAATTTTATTTGATCGTCCGTAATGAGTCGCGAACTCTAGTTTAACTCGCGGGTTAAATCGGGGTCGTGACAGTTATGATATCAGAGCAATTGGTCCTTCCTTTGGTCAAAGTTTACATAACAATGTTTAGGATGACATTATTATGTTATAGTGGGGTTATCATTCGTATGCTTATAGTGTGGACTACTCGTATTTAGCTTGAGTTGTGTGAGTCTGAGAATTATAATGCGAGGTTATATATGTACTAATATATGACATTTTGAAATGCAATTGTGATATTTATTTTTTATCAATTATGACTTTATGCATCGCAACCATATACATGGATTTATATATGTATTACAATGGCATGTTATCTAAAAAAGAAAAGAGAGAGCAGAGAATCATCAAGTACTAATTTGTGATCCCTAGACTTTGTGGTATTGCCTTGCATAGTTGGAAGTGTGACAAGTACTTGATTGTTGGCATGATTGTTTTGTATTTGTATGATCTTGAGGTAATTTTCGATGTGAATTAATTGTCTTATTACCATGTATGATTAGATTGTTATAGGGAGCTAACTATTTTCTCAAGTCATCTGTGATTTGATTTTATGAGTAATAAGGAAGTAAGTACATAAGAATTTATTATAGGTATGCCAATAAGCTATTTTGAAAAGGATGTCATAAATTATTATATTATTTGGTTAAAATAAATAAAAGAAGTTTGAACAATGTTCTTATGTTTAGGGAATTTTAAATCTATTCTATAGAGATGGTTTGACTTACCCTTAATAGAGGAATTCTTTATTGACCTTCTTCACAAAATTATCCCTACTTTAATACTCCTTGTCATTCGACATAAGAAGAACATTGTGAGCCTTCGTACGGGGGTTATATTTGATCAAATTGTGAGTTTAGCTTTAATCATCAAGAGGAAAGATGAATCCCCAAGTTAGACAATAATTGTAGACTTCTGAACCAAGTTACTATAAAGAATACCATATCAAAAGTAGGTTACTTGTTTAATCAACCATAAGGTACTAGTATATTCCTTAAGACTAATTTAAGATTTGGATATCATTAAGTAAAATTAAAGAATGTTATATTTCAAAGCTTACATTTGAAATCCAATACAATTATTATGAGTATTTGATAGTCGTTTGGTTAACCAATATCAAACTATTTCTATGGATCGAATCATATTTTCAAACAATTTGTTGATTAAAATGTAATTATATTATTGATGACATCTTAGGAACCTTATTTTGCAAAATCCAAATAAAAAAAGTGAGGGTGTTAGTATGTGTTTTGGCTTAACCATATAGTGATGGGTCATGATGGTCATAAGAAAGATAAATCGTGCCTCAATACACAAGATCAATTGAGATACCTCAGTGATTTAGATCAAATGTTATCATTTAGTTCTCCAATGGACTTATATGCCTCTTGTATACGTTTTGAAAAAAACAAAAACATAACATGAATCAAATAAATTAAGTAAGACCATGTATTAGCAAAATCATTGATTTGGATGAGGGCCTACTATATAGAGCACAACTAATTCATATTTTAGATCGTTACACATGTATAAGCTAAAGAAATTCTAATAGATTAAGATGACATGTTCCAAAGTCTATAGTGGTATTAGACATTGTGTTTTATGGTAAAACTTTTAGATTCATATGTTTGATAATCAAATAGTATGTTTTATATCGTTGATATTTGAATTAGAAAAGAAATATCAAGCAATATGAATTTGAGCACCCTATGTCAAGCAATTTTAATTATCTAAACATTTGAACCATATTTTGCAAAACTCTTATAAAACAGATTTGGACATCAAAATTAGTGTGAGTTTTGGGATGACCATATCGTAGGGGGCTATGTTGGTTATAAGATAGAAGAATCATATTCCTAATAAGCAAGATCATTTGAGATTCTGAAGTGAATCCGATTAAAAATTTATCCCTTAACTCTCAAATGGCCATGATGTGTTTCTTGTACACATTTTAAGAAAACTTGAATCATATTACTTACATATGATTTTGTATGTTCAAAACTATTCATTTGGATGAGAATATATTGTTTACAGAATTTCTAGTTCTTATCTTAGTTTACAAAAGACATAGAACACGAAAGAAAAATTCGTACCCTATAATGTCATATCACTAAAATTTTAGTGATATAAGATACTTTATTTTAAGATAAATTTGTTTAAACATTATGAAAGTATGATGAGAGAATACATATAAATTCCAAGTTATGATTTATAATTAGCACGAGATGGATCAGTCATATGTAATAGAATCAAATACTAATTATGTTTTTATATCGCTGATATTTTGATCAGAGTGGAAGAGCTAAACAATTTGAATTGAGTACCATATATTTTGACATTTTCCAAGAAATTTAAGCTGTCCAAAAACTTTTTTTTAATGACCTACATATGGATACACTTTAGAGTCTATACTGTACAAGATGGTGATACATCCAATTAGAGGTACAAACAAAAAGATAGGAAGAAAAGATGAGGATATAGTTATATTATGTTATATTATTCTAAATAGTCTAAAAATCAATCTACGAAATGTGTAAGTAATGTAAGTAAAACTTTAGTATAGTTTTTATGAAAATCTTATAGATATATAAATGCTAGTTTAATACGTGCTATTTGAATTATTAGAAGAATTGTGAATTGTATCTCCAACTTGGAGAACATTAAATAATGTCATAATGCAAATTTGGTGAGAACAATAAGGTAATAGATTATAATTTTATTATGAAAATATGTGGTGTATATAATTTGAGGAACTGTCAGAGAAAAAGAACAAATATAACACCACTAAATTAGGTATAAAGTTTGGAGAGCCAACTGTCAAATTTGTTTAATGTTGAAAAGTGATACTTACTTGGTAAGGTCTGAATCATTTGATGATTAGTAAATGTGAATCATTATTAATAATTTTCAATGGTTTCTTAAATTACTATCGCTCATATCAGAATCATTATTAACTCCCTACTCTTCCCTATAGATTTTGAAATCATTGATGATTCTTAATTGATCATTAGTGATGCAATTCCATCCTTGAGCATGAACTTTAGCTTGTCTTTGTTTGTCACATCTCGCATTTTCATAGAGATTGAATCACCGTACATCATTATAAGTTTTGAAATCATCAATGATCCTTGAATTTGAAGTTACAATCTTTGAGCATCAATTTATAGTTTTGCTTTTTCCATCTCACTAAGCATGATTGATGAGATCACCATTATTCCATCTTTGATCATCATCCTTAACTTGTCATTAAAATCGACCTTGTAGGTTTAAAGAGTGTGTTAGAAAGCTTATTGAAAGATGTATTAGAGCGAGGCCTCCTCTAGTCATCATTCGAAAGTTTGAGTGGAAGAGTTCTCTATCATAGAATGTTGTTTAAGAATTTAGCGAAAGAATGGTTGGAAGGGGACGCCTTTTCAATCATCGATCGCAAACTTGAACCAACATTATGCTGCAACCAATAAGAGAGGAAGAGACATATCCCCAAGTTTTATCAATGTTCACACCCATACAAAATTATTGTCTAAAACCAATAATCGGTTATTGTGTATCTTGTTTAACATTCCAACCTCTTTAAGAGATTACGGCTTAGACAACATATTGGAGTTTTGACTACGACCAATGTACATATTGGAATTCTTGTTGTTATCCATAATAAGTTCAATCGTAATTGTGAAAATTTTATTGCTAGATTTAATTCTTGACAAAATCTACACATATCTAGTTTTTCGTTTGTGTCATGATAAAAGTTAGAATAAGGCTAGGTTGGTCACCACAATGAAAGGTAGATGAAACCATATACGAATAAAAGTATTCATATCTCCAATAAAATAGAACAAGTCGTTTAATCTCACGAAATCATTATCGTAAGATTTTGTGTTAGTATTATAATATTAAGAAACTAAGGAAATTCAAAAAAAAAGTGTGAACATGATCTAAATTTCTTTGAACAATGAGATATGTTAAATTTCGAGGACAAAATTTATTTTAAGGGGGGTAGAATGTAATATCCCAAATCTAAGTCGTATATCATTATATGTGTTAATATTATAACTTATGATTGATGAACGATATGATATATGTGTTCATTCTAATGTCACTTATCAAATTTTTAAAATTTTATTCAATTTAAAAAGTATTAAGATATAATTAATAGACATGCTATGCTAAAGCATATACTCATATTATTATGTATGCATATAGTTATTGACATATAGATTAAATCTCAATAACCTATCCAATGTTGCCAAGTGGCACCTAGGAAAAGTATATGTAAAAATATTCAATATAGAAAATGTATGAATACATTATTTGGGTTATATTATCGTAATATATACTTAATAATGAATAATTACTGTTCATTAATAAGTTGTTTTGAATGTCAAAATTCTATTGGATAAAAAGTTGCTCACATGCAAGCTGCCAGCAAGCTAACATCTTGTCACCTCATGCTTAGCTGATTTTTTCAACTGCCTTTCTCATGTGATAAAAATCTGAAAAACATCCTCCTGTCTCCGTTACATGTTTAGAAATTTCACCTAAATTATCAGATCTTGATCCTTTCTGTGGAAGGCGGAGGAAATTCTACAACACCGAGCACTCAAGGTGACAATTTTAACCCTAAGCTAATGGTCCTTTTCATGATCGTCTTTTAGTCATCATATCTTCTCCAAAAATTATGAAATTTCTTATTATTGATCCTCTATGAGTCTACTTTCATGGCGCTTTGGAATCAAGTTAATATAGTTTCTATAGAAAATGTTATGCTCTTATATTTAAGGTACTATATCACTCCATCTGCAAAAATTATTACTCGAATTTGCAAATTATGTATTAAACCAATATGTCGTGAAATTATTTGATAATTTAGGGTGTTATTGATGTTAGGTTTCATTGGCAATTGGAATCACTCTAAAATTATATGTGTAGATAAAGTAATAAATGTGTTACCTAGCCTTATTCAGTCTATCAAGATGGAACTTAGGGCAAATTATGCTAGTATTGATTAAATTTATTGTGCTCAGTACAAATAGATATAAATTCAAGTAATTTTATGAGTTGCACCCTAAGATGTCTAATATTTGGGAAAATTAATAGTACCAGAATAGGGAATGATTATTTATTTTATATAAATCATAAAAGTGAGGTCACTCAGTCTATCGAAACATAGAAATAAGATAAAAGTTAGGCTGAATGTTGATTTTCTTGTGACCAAACTACAATGAAATAAGATCTGAAACTTTAACATATTAAGATATTAGTAACCAAGAAGTAAGCAAAATTGGATTGAACAAATTTGGTTATTAATTTAAGCATATACGAATTTTCTTTTATTATGTATACAATCTGTCTTAATTGTAGGCCAACTCTTGTGATAAATAGTTGCTCGAGTTATGAGAATAAATATTTAAGGGTCATGTACCTCTTCAATTAATTATATTTCATGTGTGATAGGTTTGTGTTCAGATAATAGAAATGATGTGTTCCTATTATTATTGTATAGGAGTAGAAGAATAAAGTAGTGAAAAAGGAAAGGAAAAATCTTTTGGTAGCTCTTATAGGTAAGTTGGTTTCTCTTACTTTATGTATTCACCTCTTTTGAATTTGGTGTGACATGAATTATTATAGTATTGAATATGTTTCGGATATATTATGAATTGATTTTGAGAAATGCAATATGAAAAATATATATGAATGATTGTATGATTGCACATTTGAAAAGCATATGTGATATGATATGAATGGATTACGAGAAGTGCAATCTTGTTCCATTTGAAATAATTGATCGAGTGATGATACAATTGAAAAACATATGTGGTATGTTAATGATTGATTTAACAATATGCAATCCTATTCTGTTTGGATTGACATGATTCATCTTCTGATATTTAAATTACAAGATATGGTTAATCTTTTGATTTTTGATATGAAATTGTTATTTGATGAATCATGCATCTGCATCTGCATATGTGATAGTTGTATATAAGTGCTACATTGCTGATCACGATGGGAGCCACCTCTAGAGTCCAATCCATCATTCTGTTCCCCAATAATGAGATGAGATAGGCTGGAGCTAAGTGCCACTCGTGAGGTGTCGCGATGGGGGCCACCTCTAGAATCCGTAGGGGCCACCTCTAGAGTCCACCTATCGCTATATGATTTGTTCCTCGAAAGGGATGAGGTAGAATGGAGCTAAGTGTACATATCGACCACTGGTCAGTTGGTGATCCGTGCATACATATGAGAGTGTTGCATTGCATACATATGTTTGATATGGTTAAATGACAATGATTGTGAATTGAGTGGGATGATTTCGATTGGAATGTTATATATATTTATTAAATGTATGAAAATATTGATTTGATATTATGATTAATGCTTGTATTTTTGTCTCCTTGAATTTATTAGATGGTAACACATAACTTATGAGTTATCAACTTATTGAGCTATTTTGCTCATAATGTTGTTTCTAATATTTTTCAGATTCATATAGCTCGTTGGAGATCGTGCTAGTCGTAAAAGAATTCTATAACATCCTTGGTGGTACGATGAGTGGATTTGGGTCTCTCGTATCTTTCTATTAAGATGTCGAGAGAGCTAGTCGTGTTTATTACTTATGTCAAAATAAGTTGTATTAAAAATAAAGTCATTTTGTCAAATGTACGATTTAAGATATGTCAGTTTGCTCTGAAATGATCATATATTATGTAATTTATTTAATGATATACTTTTACTCTTATGTATAAAAGAAGATTAAATTACGTCACATTTTTATATTTTTTTTATAATTTTATTTGATCGTCCGTAATGAGTCGCGAACTCTAGTTTAACTCGCGGGTTAAATCGGGGTCGTGACAGTTTGAATCCAGAGACTTCACTACAAGAAAAATCCCAATTTTCGACGGTTCATTTTCGACGGGCGTAAATTCGTCTGAAGTACCGACGGATTTTTCGGCCGATCGAATTATTCGTTGAAATTATCGTCGGATAAGTTTTCGACGATTTTAGCCGTCTGAGCTTAGGACGGTTGAAAATTCGTCGAAAATTTCGATGATGGTAACCATCGAAGATATTAAAATCGGGTGATCAGTTTCCATGCTGGTTTTTCGACAGTTCAAGTCGTCGAAGTTTCAACGGTTCATGTATCCGTCAAAACTTTCAGTGGTCTTATCTGTCAAAATATCTTAATGTTAATGGGTTATCTAGATTTTCATTTTCGACAGTTCCGACCATTGAAAGTTACGATGTTTCACGGAAGCGTCGATATTTCAGCGGTTGGACCCGTCAGAATGTTAACTCATTTTAATTATAATTTAAATGTTTTTGTCAATTTTGACCGTCGAAAGGGAAGATTTATAATTTATATAATTCTATTTCACTTGATATATAATATTATATATTTCAACGATTAAAACTGTCAAAAGTTTCGACGGTTTGGAGAACCATCGAATGTTTCGATGGTTCGTCCAGCGATTTTGATCGTCTAAATTTGAATTAATATTTTATTTTCTTTACCTACATTCCGACGATTTCGACCATCGAAAATGGACTATATAAATATCCGACCCCACTGTCACTATTTCGGTTTCCCTCCCTTCTACTCGATCACGAGCGATCTCCGGCGGCGACCTCCATTCGGCGTCCCAGCATCTGCACTCCACCGCCGCCTACGCTCGCGACCCGGCCGCCGGTGCTTGTGATCTAGACCTGCCAATGCCTGCAATGTGCTCGCGTCCCGCCGCCGCCTGAACAAGTGAAGCCGCTATGCGCCGCCAGCAGCTCGACCCGCCGCTGCCTCTACAACCTCCGTCTCCGGTGCAGGTACGCTCCCCGGCCCCATCCTCGGGCCTCTCTCCTAGCCTCCGCCCTTCGTCTCGATCTACAATGCGCTCACGGCGGCGGTAGTTTGATTCGGCTTCGGCGGCCATATCCACCCTCCGCGCGCGGCGGGCAGATGTAGAACAGTGTACTTAAACTCTGGTTTTACGGTTTGAAACATTGTAATTTCAAATCGTTGTAAGTACTTAAACAGTGTACTTAAATGTTTGATGTAGAACAGATGTAGAACAATGTACTTAATGAACAGTGTAATTTTTGAAACGTTGATTTTCATTGCATATTTAAATTTGAATTTAAACGATTGGTTTTATGTTTCACCCCTTGTAGCGCCCAAGGTGGAGTTGGGCATTACACAATTAGTGCACATGAAATTCTCATTTTTTCATTTTTTTATAGGACAAAAAAGTCATTTGACATCCTTACAAATTAATACAAAATCAAATATGCAATTTGGACATCATTCAGACCAATCACGATCAAACTCTGGGCCAGGTTGTGGACTCGGCCTACGTCCTTTCTAGTACAAAATCTATACATTTCTTCACCTATACTCGGACCGGGTGTGACCGAAACTCGGATCGAGTTTTGACTCGGTTGAAATTGCAACTCGTATCTCATTAAAAGAGGAACTCGGGTTGAGTCCTCTAAAACTTGGGCTAGGCTCAGACCTAATCCAAGCCGGACTTGGTCCGCACATGTTGAGTTTGCTGATTTGCCAAAGAACCCATACTGAGTTCCTATACAAAGGAACTACCAATTTTTTCGAAACTTTAGCCTAGTTTTATGACCAATCTAGACATCTTTTGACATGAAACAAAAAATAGATATCTTTTTGAATTAACATAGAACAATAAATATTTTTTTTTCGATATCTTAATCATTCTATAAAGAAATTCCATTAAAAAATGAATCCAAAATTCACACGTAGCTTTACAAGCAATAGTAGTTGGAATCCCTAACTTTTTGTATGATTTTCGAGACGAGGATGAGTCTTCCGAAAGTATCTAGCGTCTTTTGACAAAGGGTAGATCTACAAACAAATGGTTGGGCCAAAATAATCGTGCACACACATCGAAGAGGAAAGAAATAAGAGTTTAAAGTGGAGAGAAAAATCTAATTTCTCGATAATTAAAGAGAGTTGTTGGTTGAAAGGACCTATTTATAGGGAAGAGGACTTTGACCCTGGGTGTTTTTAATCTTAATATGAGATTAGATGACTAAACACTTCTAAATCTAATTCTAAATCATATTTATAATCATAATTAATTATATAATTTAAATATTTTATTTCCTTTTTTTATTCTATTCAAACTTCTCCTTTTAACTTCTTAATCTGACTTGTCTTTTTAATCTTCACAGATTTCCTGAATTAAATAAATAAACATTATATTTATCTAATTAATTGATTTGGAAAAATATTAAGGTGTTACACTTTAATCTTCCAAATCATTCTTAATTGTACTTTCCATAATTTGGCTGATAATGAAACTATGTGATATATATGGTAATTTGGATAATGGCATTATAAACGTCTCAAAGTTTTTTTTTTCCCAACCAAAAACGTTGGCAAGCATTCGTTGAAGCAGGGCGAAGAAAAGATGAAAGGCGAGTGGGGACTTCCGACAGGTGCCGATGACGGTCGTTCTCGACCTTGATTTATAGCGCTCGCCCACGATCGTTCGTCCCCAAAGTTCCGCACCCATTACGCCCGCCGACAGCGCCCGAAGGTCGCGCGATCCTTCACGATCCGCACCTCGTAATGTCCGGCGATGTGTCCGTCGTCATTATTCCTCCACAATCTGCGGCTGGCTCTTAATGACGAAATCCTCTAGCCATTCACCATCGCCGCCGGTGATCACGCGCACAGCTGGTCACGCGGGATTGTGGAGTCGGCAATGGTCGTTGTGGTCACTTATTCAACATCTTCCACTTGATCATAGCGATCATTATTTTCAACACTCCCACTATTCGTGTAGTGCCATATGGAGATGTCATTTTTAAGTTCACTATTCATGAAAACTTTATCTTAGCTCAGTTGTTCCTGAGTCCCATTAAACCAACATGTTTAATGAATGTTCCAGCTGAAATTCCCTTTGTAAGAGAATCAGTCAACATATCACTTGTAGGCATGTAGGTCACTGTAACTTTCTTCTTTTCTACTATATCTTAAATATAGTGATATTCTATTTCAATATATTTTTCTTTGGAACTATTTGCTCCATTGTTTATCAAGCTTATTGCAGCTTGATTATCACAAAACATGAGCATTGACCCATTTACCAAGTCGAGCCCTAGTTCCATAAGAAAACGTTTGATCCATACTTCGTGAGTGGCTGTCATACTACAGGCAATGTATTCAGCTTTTTGTGTGTGTCTAGCTACACACCCTTGTTTCTTGCTTCCCCAAGAAATAACTGCACCACCCAACATGAATAAGTGACCTGATGTAGATTTTCGATCATCAATGTCCCCACCAAAATTTGCATATGCATAGCTTACAGGTTCAAGTGTATCAGTTTGGTATGTCAACCTCAAATGCACTGTGCCTTTCAGATATCGTAGTATCCTCTTGATGGCTTCCCAATGTGCCTTTCCAGGATTACTTCTTTGTCCAGGATTAGGACACTGACGTTTGCTAAGCCTTTTCCCATTCACAAGTGGTGTTGGGACAGGGCTGGAATTATGCATCCCAAATCTCTTTAATATCTTATTCAAATACTGTTCTTGAGTCAAACTCAATGTTCTTGAGCTTCGATCTCGAATAATTTGAATTCCGAGGACATATAATGCATTTTCATGTCTTTCATTTCAAATTCTTTGCTCAATTTCTCTTTTATTTGATTGAGCATCGTGACATCATTTTCGGCGAGCAAAATGTCATCTACATGCAGTGACATTATCACAAATTTGCTCCCATCTTTCTTGATGTACACACAATGATCCAATTTGTTTGTCATAAAATCAAATTGGATGACCGTCATATGGAACTTTAAATACCATTGACATGATGATTGTTTTAAGCCATATAATGACTTTCTCAGTATATATACTTTATTCTCCTAACCTTCCACCTAAAATCCATGAGGTTGTTGCATATATATATATCTTCACTCAGATCCCCATTGAGGAAGGCAATTTTAACATCCATATGAAATAATTCTAGGTACATATATGCAACTATCGCTAAAATGATCCTTATAAATGCAAATTTAGTTACTGGAGAATAGGTTTCTTGAAAATCTATTCCGGCTTTCTGAGTATAACACTTTGCAACAAGTCTTGCTTTGTGCTTTTCAATAGTACTATCAACTCGGTACTTTTTCTTGAAAACCCATTTGCACCCTATGGATTGCCTACCTTACGGCAAATCACATAATGCCTATACTCCATTACGATTAACTGAGTCCAATTCATCCCTCATGGCGGCCGTCCATGATTCCGACTCTTGAGAAGCCATTGCTTCTTTGTAAGACATGGGATCTGTACAATCCTCTATGTCTATGTCCACGGAATAGCACGACACCTCGCACCCGTACAAAAGATAATCATCCAAATGTGCGGGTCGATTTCTGAGCCTTTTGTTGCCAGTTATACTCGTGGAGTGTATGGGTTCCTCTACATTCCCCAAAGGTATATTATCATGCATAGATTCATCTCCCACTTTTGGATTAATGTCCAATTTGCCTTGTCCTGAGTCATTTTCATTATCCCCAAGGATAATTAGAGGCTCATCGTCCTCTTCTTCATGCAGTACTTCTTTTCCTTTCTCAAGGAAAACTACATTTCGACTCTCAATAAGGTCTTTATCATTGTGAAAGAATCTATATCCTTTGAATTTTTCACTATATCCTATGAACTTGCATGTTATCGTTGATCACTTGCTTATCACTATATGATTCTAACCCATTTTAGATGAAATTCATACATATGGAGTCCCACTTTTACCTATTTTTGGGCCAATTATACTTGGAATGCAAACATTGTGATAACTAATTGATATTCCTCATTTCATACTTAATTCCATGTGCATAGAGGTTCTGAAATGCCAAAATCCATTAATATTTAAATTCTATACCAAGTTATCATTTTGAGGACAAGTTATCATTCCCAAGTGTCAAGTTATCATTATTTTGAATGAACTTATTTTCAATGGTTTTCTTGCCCTAAATCCATCATTATCATGTATAAATCATATTTGGATAGTCACATCTCAACTTGTGCAAAGTTTTAAGTCCATTTGAACAAGTTATCATTTTTCAAGTGCCAAGTTATCGTTAAAGGGCAATTCTGTCATTTCGACATGCAAAACCATTAATTCTGCACAAGGACCTTAAGCAATCATTTTATTATTATTCTAACTCATTGCTGGTCAAATTTCATCACATTTGGATAATCAAAACTCAAGTTATCGTTTTTAAGTCATATAAGTTATCGTTTTTGGGGCACTCAAGTTATCACTTTTAGGAATCTCATTCATATTTGATTTCTGACCTCACTCACTTGACACTCTAATCAATTTGATGCCTGAAATGCTTTGAACCACCCATATTAGGCCATTTTCCAAGATTTCCATAAAGTTATCATTCAGGGCCTTTGAATTCATTCATATCGATATAAGTTTTCATTCTTGCACAACACATAATCCCATCTGATAATTGAACTAGTTACCAGCATTATCCTAATCCTTATTTGTCAAAATACTACTCAAGAGCTTTGATGTTTGTTGTTTGGGTTTTTGTAGCAAGAAGAAAAGGGTGGCCAAAAGGTGGAAAAAGTAGGGGAGACCACTACTTTTTCCTGCACAAAAGGGAATCTGCAGCTGGAAATTCTGCAGAGGACACATGGCTGCAATCAAAGCATAAAGAATGTTCAGATGCTGATCAAAGGGTGGAGAGAAGGGATATAAAAGCTGGATTTTTCTGGAGGAAGGGGGAGCCTGGTCATTCAAGGGTTTGGAGCAAGGCAAGGCTGCAAAGGATTCTGCTGGAGGAGCTGCTGGCCGAGAAGCTTCAAAGAACCATGAATTGTATCTGTTTCTTACCCCATTTGATGTCAAATCTTATAAATATGAGGAGCTAAACTCCATTTCTTCTAGGATAGGGTAGTAGTTTAGATTAGTTTTGGATGGATATGGACTGTTTTATAATTCCTGCACTGAATCATTTCTGATTTTCAGATTTCAGAAACTTCTTTACTGATTTATGCTATGCTACTATTAGATCTAATTGTAACCAATGACTGAGAAGTATTACTTGATCTAATCATTCTACAGAAGTGAATTAAGAGTTAATGTCAGTTTTCTGATTTCATTCAATTGCAATTCTGATTTCTGATTTGGTTTTCTGATTTCTGAATTTGATTCCTATAAATATCAGAATCTGTTCTTCATTTCTAACCTGATTAATTGAGTCTTTGGGATGTTGGTATTGTCTCTATCTTGTTCAGAAATGAATCAAGATTGTTTGAGCAATCATTTGACTCAAACCAGATTTTCCATTAATTCCTGAACAGAAATCAGAAATCTGATTTTTCTGGTTTTACATTTCTGAAATATGAAGTGTTGTAAATCTGATCTTGTCATTTGAAGACCCTATTTGTATTTATAACTGAGAAGTTATCATTTGGTCTAACCCTTGTTCAGAAATGAATCAAGAATCAATGCCAAGTTCTAGATACAAACCTAATTAGAATTCTGATTTCTACTTTCTGAAATCTGATTTTTCTGAAATTTGAATTCTGATTTTCTTGGGCTGTTTGAATCTGATTGTCATTGGGGATTGAATTAATTGAACAACTGAGAGGTTAACATCTATCCCAATCTTGTTCAGAAATGAATTGAGAAGTTTTGACATTCCTATGATTCAAATCTGATTTGGTTTTTCCTGATTTGAATGAGTTGAATGAGTTGTTGATTTCTAGTTTCTTGAAATTCCTGAAATTTGATTTCCTGGTTTTTGGATCTGATTGTCATCAAGGATTGGATAATTGAATAGTTGAGAGGCTAATATATGCCATGATCTTATTCATAAATGAATCAAGATCTTTGACAATTCAGAATTCAAATCTGATTTTTCAAAATCTGATTTCTTAGTTTGATTCTAATTCTATTTTCTGATTGTTTGGAATCTGATTGCCAATTGTTAATCCCTATTTTATTCAAATCACTGAGAGGTGTACTCTAAGAATCCCTTGCAGTCCAGAGATGGGTCAAGGGGCATTTGGCAAACTTGAATTCCATCAATCCACATTGCTGATTTTTTCAGAAATGCTGATTTCTGTTTTCTCATTTAATTAACTTCTAATTTCCATTGTCAACCCTCATATTAATCCACTACTAAGAGGTAGTCTTAAGGGCTTCTTTGAGATCCAGAGATGGGCCAAGGAGCAATGGGAATTATGAACTCATGTGGCCATATGTTTTGCATTTCCAATTGAGTGTGTTTGTGTGGATTCCAATTTATTTTGCAACCGAGAGGTTGATTTTGAATCTCCCTTGAATTCAGAGATGAATAATGGAACACAAGCACCATTATTGAGTATATTTTATCCTGGTTTGGTTGATTGGAATGATTCCATCTTTTTACGATTGCAAATGCAAGTTATCATTCCAAACTTCCTTGAATTGCAAAAAATCAGCATTGAATCTTTCTTTTGAGCCCAATGATAACTTGATTTTCAGTGAGGACCCTCTTTTGATTCAACCTAGCTAACAATTATATAATCATATATTGCTTAGTTAGAAGCCAATTGAGCTGTGGGAACAGCCATTTTCAAGTTGAATCAAAAGTTGGACATTTAGTGATAACTTGTTCCATTCCATCCTTAATTAATTTAGATGAACCCCAAATCCTAGAAGAATCTTCCTCATAGATAGTTAAACATTTTTAGACTTCATTCTAGCATTTATAATTCAATTTTGATAAATTTCCAAAACTCAAAAATCTGTTATCATTTCACTTTCTATAAAAAAAATCTGTTTTCACTATTCATTAAAAATCTATTTTTAGCCACTTAAGTAGAACTAATCTAGATTGTTTTAGGGTGTTTTAGACTTCAAATTCTTGTGGATACGACAACCTGAGTCTACTACAACTTTGTGCACTTGCAACTAGTGAGTTGGGAGACCAAAAAAAATGAAAAATTGACATTTTCTTAAATTTCAGCAAGTTATCACTAGAAAATCCAAATATCACTATCAATCATCCTTGAATCCAGCTTGTCCCTAAGCTGATTAGGAATTAATACATGCGCTTTACATCCCCATTTTTGGAGATGGTCCAGATCGGGCTTCCTGCCATTCCATATTTCGTATGGCGTGAATTTAACGGATTTTGTAGGAATTCTATTTTGTATGTAATTAGCCGTCACTATTGCCTCGCCCAAAAACTCTTTGGGGGTCCCGAGTGTGACAACCTATGCCTTACTGCATTCATAAGGGATTTATTCTTTCTCTCCACCACACCATTTTGTTGTGGCGTGTAAGGCATTGTAGTCTGCCTACATATGTCTGCTTGAATGCAATAGTCCTCAAATTCTCGAGAGGTATATTCACCTCCTCTATCCATTCTTAATGTTTTAATTGGTTTTCCCAATGTTTTTTCCACCTCCATCCTATATCTCTTTCAAAAGCTTCAGCTTTTCTTTTTAAGAGAAAAATATAGGAAAATTTGGAGTAATCATCTATAATGTTATGAAGTACTCTTTTCGGTTGTGTGTAGCGATACTCAATGGATCACAAATATCTGAATGAATTAGTCCCAATAGTTCCGTTGACCTAATTCCGATTGGGAAGGATTTTCGAACCATTTTTCCAGTCAAGCAATGTTCATAAGGTACAATACTTGCATTTGTTATGTTGGGCACTAAATTCATTTTCTTTATTTGTTCCATTTTAGATTTTCCTGGATGTGTCTTTCATGCCATAAATCATAGTTAGATACACACACACAGTACTCAAAGGCCACATTCATAGATTCATTATTACAGAGATGAGATTTCTACGAATCACGAGGGCATACAGTACATCATGAAGTATGATGACGCTTTCTTTCAAAACTAATTTGTAAATTCCAACACCCTTAACATCCAGATAGGTGTTGTTGCCCATGAAGATTCTCTATTCAACTTCCTTCATTTCTTTGAAGTCAATAATGCCTTCCATAGTTTTGGAGATGTGACGGGTGGCACCAGAATCAATCCACCAGCCTTTAATATCTATCGTCGCGGCATTACACTCGATGACCGCAGCAAATTCAGGCTTATTTTGTTTTTCCCACCCATGAAGCCCTACTTGGCCCTACCGACTTGTTGTTAGAAGGACAATTGGCCTTGAAATGGCCATACTTCCCACAATTATGGCAAGCACCCTTACCTGGCTTTCGTCCGCGCTTTCCCTTAAATTTCTTCTTGCCAGGTCCAAGCTTCTTGCTATTGCTATGGTGCACCGAATGAATTTCTTCAACGAGATCTCCAGCATCCTCCGCTTCAAAAACTTTTGTTGTCTTCCTGCTCTTCACCATATCTTGTTCTATGGCTAGCTGGGTTGGTAGGTTCCATTAAGCCGTAGTGTGGTGACAGCCATGTCAAAAGATGGTGGAAGACTACTGAGCACTGCAGAGACCTGTAGTGGTTCAGGTAGGACAATTCCTACAGTGGCTAAATCTTTGACAATGACAATCATCTTATTTACATGCTCTATGACATTTTCACCTTCCTTCATTTTACATGTATTATATCTATGAAGAAGGAGCTGTATGTTCGATTGAGTTTTTTAATCATATTTTTTTTCAATAGCATTCCACAAGTCATGAGCATTCTTATAAATTTTGAAGACTCTAATCAAATGATCTTCCATATGCATTAGTATGAAAGATATGAATCTTTTGTCTTTGTCCTCCCATTGTTCATAAGCTCTTATTTGCTCATGCTTCTTCAGGAAGCACAACAGCAGGGGAGTCAATTATTGGTTTTAGATTGTGATACATCAAGCCATATCTAATCTTTCTGCTCCACATGTCATAATTAATGTCATTTAGGCATTTCATCTTGACCAGCTTAGAAACAATAAGTTTGTGAGTCATTTTGCTAGGTGATGCTTTTCTAAAAAACACAAAAAATATTATTAGTACAAATAATTAAAAAACTGAGGGTTGAGATAATTCCACAAAAGATTCAGTCAACAAATATTTTGAATAATAAAAAATAAGCAAAATACTCCTTAAAATTTATTGCCTTACGTTAAAATAAATACTTATAGAAATGTGGTCTTGTACTTATTTCAAAGTAATTTTACCGATAGACTAATTGCCAAAATGAAATGTTTTAGTTAAAAAAAATTGATTTGATGAAATAGATTCACAATTATGAACAAGTAATAACTATACGTATTAATTAGAAAATAGAGTAATAATAATAGTAATGCCTTATGAATTTCAAAACAGAATATTAAAAAAAATGAAATCCCAGAAAATTTCCAGATTCAGTTTCGTATATATAAAAATTCCAGGTTCAGTTTCGAAATTATATATATATAAATTATCTAAAACAGAACAGAAATCATGTCGCAAGGCAAAAGTTAAATAAACAGATCTTATAGGCCGACGACAAATAACAGAGGAAGAGGTGAATGCGGACTCGTCGAAGGCGCAATCAACGGTCGGAAAAGACTCGCCAAGGATGTGGAAGCGTTCCGGCAGCGTCAATTTGCGAGTCGTTCGCAGCGGAAAGTGATGGACGCCGGCAGCGGATTGAAGAGCCGAAAAGGAAGGATTCGCCGGAATTCGTTGTTGGGCAGAGAACGCCTTTGTACCTTCGGGCGCCGCCGTAGAAAAGCGGAAGGGCTTCGGAAAGAACACCAGCACTGAGAAGAAGAGGATCGACGGAGTTCACCGGAAGTCACCGATCTGGCGCTCTGATACCAATGAAGCAGGGCGAAGAAAAGATGAAAGGCGATTGGAGACTTCCGACAGGTGCCGATGACGGTCGTTCTCGACCTTGATTTATAGCACTCGCCCACGATCGTTCGTCCTTCATGATCCGCGCCTCGTAACGTCCGGTGACGTGTCCGTCGTCATTATTCCTCCACGATCTGCGGCTGGCTCTTAATGACGGATTCCGCCAGCCGTTCACCATCGCCGCCGGTGATCACGCGCACAGCTGGTCACGCTAGATTGTGGAGTCGGCAGTAGTCGTTGTGATCGCTTATTCAACATTCGTGAGCCATCAAGAACTTCTACTCACGGAAAGCTTATTTCTTATCTTCGTTTCCTAAAACTTATTTTCTTATATATAAAGTAACACTTGTTAAGTTTACTATCGTTTATTTTTCCTCAAAAAGGAAAATTCTACTGTGAGGGACATACAAATGAACATTTTTTATATCCTAAAGACAATAATCTAACTCACCTAGAAATTTGGGACAATTTCGTTTTAAACAAATTTCCTATTTTCAGTTTATTTTTTTTTCTCCAATAAATATAAACTATATGTTTGGTGAACTTGTTTTATGTATTGTAATTTTTTCCCAAATTTGAAAACAATTGAAAATTTGCATTTATAATAAAATCTTACATTGGATATTCCTAATACTTGGCCCATGGAGTAGTTGGAGCATTGGGGTTCACACATTAGTTTTCTAAAGTCGAACTTCTATTTTAAAAAGCAATAGAACAAAAGTGGGACGGCCTTTAGAACACACCCAATAAATTTACATTTACATTTAAGTTCAACATCCAGAATAACCCACAACTTTAAATCAATATCTTAATGATATTCCAACTTCAATTTTTATTTCTTGAATTGACAATTGACAATAAAAAAAGACATTCAGTGCAATGAGTCAAGAGATAGATGAACATTGGTATTACAAATTAAAGTTAGAATGTAGCGTTGAGCAAATATTAAAGTTTGAGAGCATTTGATGTAATTTACCTCTTGGATTTATATATATAATTCCCCAATACTCGGGAGATCCTAATACGATTGCTTTCATTTAAAAAGCGGTATGATTTAAGATCCGTAATAATCCAATATTGTTCCATTAAGCGCGTACTTTTTTATTATAGAAAAAAGGATCAAGTAAAAATAAAAATTATATATAATTTTTATCTTTCACTGAAATTGAACTCCTACCTCTTTATCGATGAGGTAAAATATAACATAATTCGTGAAAAATGATAGAAATTCGAAACCTATAAATTGAATAGTGCTCCATGCATATGGTGCAAATAGTAGGGAGCAACTTGTCCATGAGCAGCTGAGTAAGAAAAAGCGTCGACTCCCCATAACATCTCTGGGTCGTCGGCAACCCCGCCGACAACCCACCCCTCCCCCCACAACTAAATGCCTCCACCCAAGCCCCCTAATCTGACCACCACACAAAGATCGCTCCTGATGGATCCTATTTCCATGCCAATCCACCCTCTCCACATCCCATCCTCATCTCAGGAGCCCCCAAAACACTATCACAACCATAGCCAACCCTGTACCTACCTCTGCAAATCCGGGAGCCACCTCGGAGATTCGACCCTCTTGGGCGAGTATTGTGAAGCGAACCTCATCTACGCACAACTCCATCACATCACACATCCCCCTGAACCAGCTTCGTGGTATCAAGGTTGCAATCACAGATGAAGTTATGATCCCCACTGACGAGGTCCAGCAGAAAATGGAGGAGTTACAGCACTGTCTCATCGCCCATTTCGCTGGCAATGGGAACTCGACATCAGCTCCCGGACATTTGGAATCTCACTGGCCCTCTGCGCGTTATTCAGATAGGAAACTTCTATCTCCTGTTTCAATTCTCGACAAATACTGATCGATTGCATGTTTTAACGGGCAGGCCATGGTCGGTATCCAGACACATCCTTGATGTCTCTATCCCATGCCCGTTCTTTCAGCCGAAGGAGGAATCGATCTCATCCTCACGAGGATGGATACGTCTACCGGGGCTATCCTTCGAGCTTCGTAACCACGCCGCCATTCTTCGTATTGCCAATCACTTTGGGCCGCCGTTGAGGGTTGACGATCTCAATGATGATTGTGACTACGCCCGAGTCTGCATCGACTTAGAGCGAACATCGCCTATGAAGCAGAGGGTCTCGATTCGTACCCCTGATGGTAAAAGGTATTTCCAACGGGTGAGCTATGAAAATGTGCCGATCTTGTGCTATAGGTGCGGAACTCCAGGGCATCGCTTGGAGCTGTGCCCTCGACAATCTGAGATGCATCATACCAGTGAGGCATTGGGGGATCTACATCGTGAATCCAGAAGCGTCCTCCTCTATGGTCTGTGGCTCCAAGCTCCCAGAGGCGGACACCACCATCTGCTATCGGATGGCAGCTACCCAACCTCAACGGTCTAGAGAATGAGGCCGTACCAGCGGACAATCTGCACACCAACGACCCTTAATCGTACACATGGGGGCAACGGTTGGATTCGGGCCCTGCCATCAATGATCATGAAAGTGGGTCGACAACTTCGGGCGGCCAGGATGCATTCACGCAATCCACCGTCCATGCCAATGGTAATCTGCTGCCACGTGTCTCAAAGGCTACACTAGGGCTTCCCATGGGTGAGGGGACACGGCGGGTGACTCCTCCATCGCCGAAGTCTCTTCCTCCGAAGAACTCAACAAAGTCCTCGTGCTTCCTCCCAGGTCCTTTAAGATCGTCACCCTCCTCTACGCCGTTGGCAACAAGAGATCAACATCAAGTCAACCAAGTGTTGCAAAGGTTCAAGCTACCGGAGCGATCACAGGGAAATGACGAAGCACCATCGTCGGAAGAGGAACCCTAAGACGACGACCTAATTCCAACTTCTGCTCTAGCCCACATCTCTACCTCACCTCGTAGGAGAGGCCAGATTCTGGGAAGCTACCACGTCTCCAGTCGATGCAGACCAAATCTGGCCTTAAAAAGGCCCTAAAAAGTAAGAAATATTTGCCTACTTCATTAAACACTTGATATCCCTCCCAACGCTTGCAGGAATCTTCCCCGACTCCGCAGTCGGGAACCACCATATGAAGATTATCAGTTGGAACTACCGCGGGGCGTGTAGGAGTAAAGTCAGGGATCGTCTTGCAGACATGCTGAAACAAAATAAGCCTGACATTTTGATTCTAGTTGAGACTCATGCACTCCACAAAGATTCTGAGCGTGTCATCCGGTGGCTTGGGCGGGCTTGGAAGGGCTTATTTCACGTGGGAAATGATGCGTCAGGAGGCATACTAGTGGCTTGGCATGACCCCAATATCCAGGTGACATCGCTCTAGCTCATCGTAGATTTTACATGTAGTAATAACACATATTGATTTCTCATTTCTTCTATCATGTGTATATGCAAGTAATACACCTCTTGTTCGTTGTAACCTTTGGAATGAGCTTAGTACTCTAAACATCGAAGATATTCCTTGGGCAAATTGTTGGTGACCTCAATTCTCTAATCACACAACATGACAAAAGAGGGGGTTCAGTCTTTAAGTCAACAAAATCCATTTGTGCACTGAGGGATCTTATTCAAAATCAGGGTCTTATAAACATTTTCCCAACCAACTCTAGATTCATCTAGTGTAACAATAGATCTGGAGCTGCCAGAATCTGGTGTAGACTTGATAGGTTGCTGGTCAATAATCAATGGATATTAAGCTACTCTGACCTCACTCTAAGCACTCTTTCTCGTTCAGCATCTGATCACTCATCATTACTTGTCTCCACTAACTATAAACAGAAAAGATCTCAAGCATTCAAATACGAGAACTTTTGGTTTAAACATAATGAACCAAGAACCATCGTCCAAAAGGAATGGGAGAGGCACTGTGCAAATCAAGACATGGACCAGGTTCTTGCCCATATCAAGAACAAGACCTTACTTTGGAACAAAAATGTGTTAGGAAGACTTGAGGTGAGAGCAAAAGAAGCCGAAGACCTTATCCAATACCTTGAACTCAAGGATGAGCAAGTTGGCCTTTCTGATTCTGAATTGTTAACTCTTAAAGCTACATATAATAAGCATCTTGCTTACTTAAGGCAACTAAGCATCAAATGGTGGAGTAAGGCTAGAGTTAATTGGCTACAATAGGGGGATAAAAATACTAAATTCTTTCATTTGTCCACTATAATTAGAACGAAGAGCAATCACATATCCTATGTGTTGGACAACGAGGGGCACACCCTTAATAATGATACACTAATCAGGAATGCCTTTGTAGACCACTATAAATCATTATGGTGCCCTGAACCTCCATGTAATACCACACCCTGGCCCTCCTTGCCCAAGCTCAACCTAGCCTGGCATAGCCATTTAACTGCACCCTTATCAGATAATGAGATCAATGACTCTCTTTGGGGGATGGAGCTTGGAAAAGCCTCGGACCCCGATGTGTTTACTGTAGAATTTTATAGAAACTATTAGAATATATTGGATAGTGAGATATGCAACAAAATCATAAATGTCTTTTCTAGTAATACTATGTCTGCTTCATGGGCCAAAAGTTCGTTAATATTTATATCAAAAAAGAAAAACCCAATTAAAATATCTAATTTTAGACCCATATCTTTATGTAACATTTTATATAAGATTTTGGCCAAAATCTTGACACAAAGACTCAAACCTACCCTGAGCAGCCTCATTGATCAATCTCAATCAGCCTTCATTTCCAATAGGTCCATCCAGGACAATATCATGGTTGCACAAGAGATTGCCCACTCAATAACTAAGGGGAGAAGGAAATATTTAATGTTAAAGGTGGACATGGAAGAATTTTTTGATAGGGTCTCTTGGATTGCTGTGGAAAGAACACTGAATGAAATGAATTTTCCTCTTGCCTTCATCTCCTAGATAAAAATGTGCATACATTCCTGTATCTTGCTGCAACATAAATGGCACTAAGTCAACCACATTCAATAGTCACAAAGGCTTTAGACAAGGGGATCTCATTTCCCCATATTTATTCATACTGGTCTCTAAAGTGTTTATGTCCATCATAAATCAGCAGGTGATTAATGGCTCCATAATTCCTTACATATTAAACAATTTTAATATGAGCCACATGATGTTTGTTGATGATATTTTTATATGCACGGCTGCAACAAAATCCAATTGCATTGCACTTAAGAAAACCTTTAGAAACTATGAAGCTCTAACCAATTAAAAAGTCAAATACTCAAAATTCGAAATCTACTTTTCTCCCAAATTGGCCAACTACAAAAGGCAGTCCATCATAGGAATTTTGAACTTTAAGCGTGGATTATATCCTTTCTCATACCTTGGAGTCCAAATTTCTTACAAACACATCCCTGCTGCATATATTTTAGACAAAATCACTAACATAATCTCAAGATGGAAATTTAATCAGGTTGGCAAATCTATTTTAATCAATTCAATTTTAACCTCAAATCCTAACTCATGGGGTGCTTCAGGCGATCGAGAAGCACAACAAGTCATTCTTTTGGGATCCAGGGGAGGTAAACGTGGGGTACATCTTATAAATTGGGTAACAATCCAACTGCCAAAACTAAATGGGGGGTTAGGTATCAAGGATCTCAAATTCTTCCAACCTGCTTTGTTGGCAAAGAGATGCCTTGATGTTTTAAATCAAAAGGACAATGTGTGGGTTAATTTGGTAACAAACAATATGGTAAATCACATCCCTAGGCAATTTTTGATCTTTCAAAGCCCACGGCCTAGAGCTGGAAAGTTGTCTTGCTCACTTTAGAGAACATTAGGTTGAGGTTGGGTATCAGAATTGGTAATGGTTGAAAGACTTCTGTGCTTGCTGATCTGTGGATTTTCCCTACCTCAATTGCTTGGATGCCTAAACATTAACAGGATACCCGATACCATGTGAGCTATTTTTTGATAACTATTGGAACTTACCTCTGCTATGTGAAATGTTTGGACCTGAACTGATAAAATGCAATTATTTATTTATTTACCTACTTTTGCCTGTGATGACTCTTGGTTGTGGGTGATGGATACTCAGGGCATTACTAGAGCACATTCAATGTACAGATTCATGGTTTCCAGATCTTTACCACTGCCACAACTTGGAGGGTGGTCATCCTGGAATGTACCTTGGAATCTATCCACTACCCCAAAAATCGTGTTTTCCTGTGGAAGTTGCTCCATAAATGTCTGCCTACTTCTGTTGTGATCTTACATTATAACCCCACAATTGATGTCTATACAAATTGACATTCAATTTAATTTTTATCTTTTTACTTCTTGGCCCTCGAGCTCCTAGTTATCTGAGGGGCAAAGCCTAAGTAAGAGTTCCAAGATTAATTTGTTATCTATCATTGCCTTCACCCTTTGGGGCATATGGATGGCCAGAAACAAGGCATTCTTTCACTCCATGAGGGCAATTGTTGTGGCAATCTGGCAGAGAATACTGGAAAACTTTAATGAATATGCTGTCAGCCAAGAACCTGAGGCAACTTATCCCAAGGTCATGCCATGGCCCGGTGGGAGCCCACCCCCCGCCCCCCGGGGGGGGGGGGGGGGTGGATGAAACTCAACTTAGATGGGTCTTTCATTGGGTCAAATGAAATTGGGGGTGCATGCTTCATTATACGATCTCATAATTCTGAATTCATTCGGTGCTGTAATTAGAGGTTTGGGAAATTCTGAAAGGAATAAAGTTGGAAATCAGATTGGATATCCGACAACTCATTATCAAGACATATTCTAAGTCCCTGGCCCTACTCTTGAGCAATTGTCATTCGGGCATTCCGTGGAGGGCAAAAACTTGATTCTAGATATCAAATCTTTGCTGACATTCTTCGAAAGCTTTAATATTAGACATTGCTACAGAAAGTTCAAACTTGGTTGCACATCAGTTGGCAACTTTTGCACGTCGAGCAACGCACGACATTTTTTGGGAGCAGACCCCACCTTTGGAGATCCTCCATACTTTGTACCAAGATGGAAACCTTTTGTACGATTCAGTAATGAATGAGTAGTTATCATTTTGTTAAAAAAAAACTTGACCATAGAGTATTTAGATGAATTGTTGAACCCCATTATTTTTTTTAATTGTCCATGCCGAGTTAGAGAGGCGAATCACTAGCAGACGATTCTAGCTAATTTGTAAGCTCATCAAGTGTGTGTTGATATCTTTTGCCCTTCCTCAATTATATTCATTGGCCATCTCAGATTATATTTCATTTGACATATATGTAGACAATTAATTTCCATTAGAAAAAATGACTAATGTAGAATATAAATCATTAATGTCATTCTTCTTAAGAGTTTAAAAAAGATTCATACAAGGTATATCCGATTCATACAAGTTAAATCTTCTAACTTATAATTTTTTAAGAAAATTGATCAATACATCAAAATTCAACTAACTAATTGCAAGTTTGTCACCGTTAGGATACAAAAAGGAATGGAATGATTCTTTTTGTTATATATATATATATATATATATATATATATATATATATATATATATATATATTATATGTGTGTGTATTCTCTTTCTTATCATTCATTAATTGAAAACTTTTAGATGGATGATTCTCATTATGAGCGGACATGAGCGAACCCAGTCCAAAATTCAGGAGGGGCCATGTATGTAAGATTGATGTAGTTTTAATTTTTTTTAATTTTTTCTATATAAATCTATGGAGAAAATAAAAATTTTGAAAGAGGCCAAGCCCCCCTCAAAACCTCTTGGGTTCGCACTTGAGCAGAGAGGCAAGAAATAGTTTCTCCAAATAAAGTCACGATAGATATAATTAGTTTGTAAAATAGCATTAGGTAAACAAAGTATTTTCTTATAACCTTTTTTGGGCAGAACTCACTTCCATGCGGATAATATACACATCTTACTACTGTTTATCCATGATTGTACTTATTAACAAAAAAAATGGATCGATATGTAGGCCAAGTTACACATTGTTTTATAACCACTATACAAGTTGGAAGTAAGTTTAGATATAACAACATACCACTATATGTACTAACGTACATATAATATCTCTCGCACTCGCACGTTTTTATTAAGGAACGATCAGGAGAAGGTAAACACTGATTCAGGCAGCTAAGCCTGGGGCTCGTCTTGGCTATAGCTGTACAATTTTGACTTGGCAAAGAACAATCTAGCAATAATGCCCACTCACCCCAATGCTCAACGAGTTATGACAAATTTGATGTACTTTAAAAAGATGGGTTTCTGAATTGCACATGATCTATCACAGTATAACTTAAATTCTCTTAATCTGTGCACACCAAATAATAATTGCGAGCTTATAATTTGAGGGCTAAGGAAACACAAAGACACCCTTTTATTCATTCTTTACCATATCATAAACAGACAGCATCATGCTTTGTTGCGTTTATAGTTTTCGAGATCAATTAAACATTGCGAGCGTACGTAGGTTAGGGAGCAAATAGCTGTCTTGCTGGTGCTCTATCTTTACCTACAAATTTGGAATCTTTTAGCTTGGTTCCTTTTTAATCAAGGTTGTCTCCTTGACCCATCTTTGCTAGATCTAAACCAGAACAAGAGCTCGACATATCAAGAATTTGTTAGGTCGGTATGCAACGTGATGATCCTTGATGCATAACAATATTCGACCAACTTTCAACTCAATAAGATATGGGTTTTGGAATTGTATTAATCTATATGTCATCGAATTTAGATGTAGTTTTCAATCTTATGTATATTTTGCTCGTCAAAATTAGTAAATCGAATATCCACATGTAGACAGACTTAAAAGATCATGTAGAGATGACATCACTTAAATATCATAATGCTCATGTAATATGTTCCTCGCATGATTTGTATCTTTCCTTTTTTTCCCACAATCATTCAAAATTATCACATCAATACGAACAATAATTACCAAGGAAGAAACTAAATTATAAATTTCCTTTGAGTTGTTTCCTTTACATCCTCTAAGTTATTATTTTTCGAATTATATAACTATTTGACTATTTTTATTAATTATTTATCTTAATTGTTTTCCACCATATGAAGTTAATTATATACTTGGAAAATTCTCATTTTTTTCTTCTTTTTCCACTATTTACAGATATTAAAACAATCTCATTACACTTTTTTTTGTTTAGAATTACAAATTTAATTGATATATAAGTGGTAAGTTCAAGAGGATAGAACTTTTATTTGTTTATTTAAATTTTCAGAAAACTTGACAGTATCTAATAAAAATGATAATAAATAAATAATTTTACAAGTCAGAATTATTATAGCAGATAAAAATGTGTGTGTATTATATTTTATATGCTAATCTTGGTATCTAATATTCTAGTATTTTTATTAAATTCAGTGTGTTGACAATATATTTATAATTTGACAATAATGTCGACCAATCTAATTTTAAATCGAACTGCTAAATTCTGGTTCCATTAATTTGGATATTTGGTATCATAAAACTCTAGAAAAATAATTTTTGCACAAGACATTTCTTACTCTTTGGAAAAAAAACGAAATATTCCCCTACTAAATGGTCCTTGTCAGTTTGCGTCCAGTATTACATGCATAAAAATAATTAATTAATGGGTAATTTTAATATGGTAAAAATGAGTCGACTAACAAAAAAAATCTTCAACCCCAAGAAATATTGGCGCGATCAATGCTTTAACTATGAAATTTGGATTTGGGCACAGACAACTTTGCCACGTTGGCTTATCATATGAGGAAGGCTAATTTTTTTTTGGGTTGGGTTTAGTAGAAAATGATAATTAATATTTAATTTATCTATATAATAGAAACAAATTTTATAATATTCATTTACATTAGGAAAAGCAATCTATATATCTGGCCCAGCAATTAAAGAAAATAAAATAAAATAACATATTTTTTCAATTATTTTTTCCCGTTAAGTATCTGCTATCATTTTTAACGTTAAGCACGCATATGCACGTACGCGGCAGCGTCTTCTTAATAATATGGCAGATCTCGTTGGGGCTCGTGCGCACAGCGAGGCAAAGAAAACGAAAGGGCGAACCGCAACTCAAAATTTATGAATCAATGTCCGGCCCTACTGCATGAAGCTTCCCCCCCTCACGTCCATTTCTTCCTCCTATGTTCAATGTTTTTTCTAATTATTATTTCCAGCTCATAATTTACTTTATTCTAGTACAATAATTGATTATATCATAAGAAAAACTCATTTCTTACTAGGTCTTTTTTTTTGTTTGATTGGATTCCGAATTTGGTTCAGTAGCAATATTTTTTCCAGTGCAATAGATAAAAAATTTAAAAATTTTCTGTTCATCAAAAGGAAATTCTAAAAAAAAAGTCTTCCACTAATTGTCACTTACTGGTTTTAATGTTTGAAATAAGTAATGAGAAAAAAATATGTCCACTAAATATTTTCTTAAAGTATTTTCTTTGTCCATTTAAATATATATATATATATAATTTTTTGTTAACGATAAAATGTTGTGTCAGATTTTTTTTGGCTAAATTGGTTTTCTATTTCCATTTCAAACAAGCAAAACCTTGTTAGAGGACTAAAAAATGCGATCTATGATGAAAAAATTAATGTACCTAATTAATTCATCCAATCTTCAGAAATTAACTAGTGCAAGAACAAGGTTTCCTTTGAAATTAAATCGTCTAACAAAATCAATTCAATTCATTATCTAATTAAATTTCGAGTCCAAGAGGTCTCGGAACTAAACTCATGTTTAAGTCCTGTTATATTGCCTGAAAGTGGCATAGTTGCCTTCTCATATAAATATTAGATACTTGTCCACATGAGATCAGGTGAACACCTAGAAACGAATAAAAAAAATTCAACATCTATATAAGAATTTTGGTGAAAATAATGTCACTAAATACTTTTTTCGTATACGTTTAAATCCTTTCAAAATTGTTCTACATTGTACATCTAGCAGGCAATGGGTCCATCGCAGGGATATATCGCCTTCAACAATTCAAATGCATTCGTCTGCACCGGGCTTTTACCAGGTGGCACGTCTGCTTTGTGCAAATCGAGTTGATGGACTGGTTTCTGTACATTAAACTCTTTATGGATCTACTCGGGAATCGCAGTCAAGTCGGAAGAAAAATTGCGCCCCTTCCCTTCGCAGCCCCTCTTGCAGTTCGTCCTCCTCCTCCGCTGTTCCTCCGCCGGCCGGTTGCCACCACGGCGGCCGCAGGTAGCTGCGGGGCCCCCGCCAGCCCTCACGGTGGAGAACTCCACCGGCGCCACGGTCCTGTTGCTGCAGTGCCAGCTGCCGGACGCCACGAGGGCCGCGCTGGCCTTGACGGCGAGGGCGGCTATCTCGTCGGCGTGGAGAGGCCGCCGCAGCATGGCGACGGGGAGGAGGAAGTACAGCTGCCCCGGCTGCAGCTCCTCGTCCGCATTGACGGCCGACACGAAGTTGTCGAACTCCATGTCGTCCGAGTTGCAGACGAAGCATGCCGGTTCCTTCTGGAGCACCTGCGAGGCCTTCACCGGCCGCGCAAACTCCAGCAGCTTCCCGTCTTGCGTGATAATCTTCGCCGTCGCCGACGCGTTCGGCGCGACCGCGGTCGCCTCGCACGAGTTGCAGCCGCCCATTGTTATTGATGCAGAGAGAGAGAGAGAGAGAGAGCTCGAGATGCGTCGAACACTTGCAGGATAACAAGTTGCGAAAGGTGTCTGTCACGCCTTGTTTGCTGTGGAAGGAGATGATGAGGTAGGAGGAATATATATATAGCACATGCGGAGTCATATTTTTTTTTTCCTCCTTGGCTGTTGTACATGTTTGTGGACTGTGGAAGAAGGAGGTGCCAACCAGGACACTGTGTTGGACAGGTTGTAATCGAGGAGGAGTGAGAGGGATGAGGATTTAAGTACGTGGGTAGATCCCCCCGAAATTAATTACATGGATTGGTGCATGGCAACAAGAGATGCTCTTTGATAATTAACAATGATGGTACATTAATTAATCATGGCTGGTTTGGGTGGTGAAGGACACATTGGCACACATGTGCCTCATAATTAAACACTCGCGTTGTCATTAGGATCGTCGTCTCCATTCTTTTATATCTCCATGTTTAGTTGCAAATGGAAGCCCAGGAAACCAATGGACGCTCGCAAGGGTTTGGTGGTGTGGCTTACTGGTTTTTATGCCTGTAGCTAATGAGAGAAAGGTGGTTGAGTACTTGATGCTTTTTCAAACCAAAAAGAGTGGTCTTAGCTAGGAAACATTTACACCACCAAACTCAACATGTGACTGTATGAAACCAAAAATATGTCAAAGCGTGTAACATTTTGGGCTTTTACCCCGCGTCGAAAATAGTAAAGCTATACAGAAAATATTAAAAAAAATGAATAAAGCGTGTCACGGAAATATGAAAGTTGACAATTGTTTGAACATTAAAAAATAATAGATAAGAGATCCATGATTCATGATCAATTAATGTTAACATTGTAAATTGTTAGATCCTAATTTATTAAAGTATCTTGGATTATTGTGCTCTATATTTAAAATCGTGAAAAAATGACTATTTTTATATATTAGAAATATTTTTCTTTTGCGATGTGGTCTTTTTTGCTCACAATATTTTGTATGTAAATATTTTTCTCTTATTTATATTGATCAAGAAAAATTTATCATGTTCATTTTTCTAATTTGTCTATTTTATATAATGTTTTTGTTATTCATTGATCTCCCTTGTCATATTATTAGCACTTTATCACTAATTACGCCGAGATCGTCGATCATCACCGAGTAACAATTTAGTTTGGAATTTTGGTAGCTTTTGACTTTGTATCAATATGCCACTAAGTAATAAGGTACGTCTAAAAGTTTACTTCGAATTTGTGTTCTCACGGCAAAGTGTCCATTTATGTAGTGAAGAACGCATGCCGTAAATAATCTTCTTTGTTCAAGAAGGAAAAAAAAATGCAGGCTTCTAGAAAAAGTGCAACCCGTAATTTAAACTGCAATTAGAATAAGAATTTTCAATTTAACATATATATAATTCCCAAACTTAAACACTAAATATATTATTAAATAAATATTTAATGTTCGAAAATGTCGATTAGATCAATCAAACCTAAATTTTGAATCCCCCTTCCAAGTATAAACAAGAATCGATTTTGTAAAGCAATTATTAAGCGACATAAAAGAATTTATCTTAATTGACAAGAAGGAAAGGAAACATATGAAAGAAATAAAATTAGTCTAGCGAAGACATGAACATTAATGATTGAATCACTCAAAAAGATACGCCTGCATCAGCATATTTTTCCTGGTCACATCAATTAAAACTGCTCATGGTTTCAGCAAGCCATATATAGTATGGCTAGCTAACTCTCTGAACACATTTCTGCTAAAGGACAGTGGTGATATATTCATCAGCCCCAGTGGAAACAGACCCAGATTTATTTCCCCATCCCAGACAGTCTCTGCAGTCCTCGTTCCATTAAATTCTTCACCATTGCCTGCCTGCACACGTAATACAAAGTTTGCCAGTATAAATTATGTGAGAACGGGGAAAAAATATGTGCCAATTATTATTATTATTATTATTATTATTATTATTATTATTATTATTATTATTATTATTATTATTATTATTATTATTATTATTATTATTATTATTATTATTATTATTATTATTATTATTATTATTATTATTATATATATATAATATTTTAAAAGCTTGCATGCATGCATGCATGCAATGCATGCCGGGGGGGGGGCAAGCGAGATGGACAATATCTCTTTAACCTCCGACAAGGAGTTCACAGGGTGGTGATCTGGAATGTGGGGAAGGAGCCCGGAAGAAGGGATGCTCAGCAGGGATTATTCTAAGTTGAACTTGTCTTCCTCTTTCGCTAGCTCCCCTTGTTGTTGGTCAACTGCGTGCTGCTCTCGCATGCATGGATGCTGTCAGTGAGTGCAAAGGCCTTTGAGCCATGGGAGGAGACCACGTTAATTCTTCGTATATGGGGTTCACGTGCAATCCTTTGTAGAATAATAGATCTATGATTCAGGATTCACAAACCCTGGCAGATTTCTACGTCCTCGCTGTTGTTCAATAATTGGTGGATTTCATATATAGTCCCTGTTTCATGGGCACCATATATCATGTCATGATCTTCAGACGTTTGAACAATGAGGATTTCGGATTTCCTTGTCCGAAGAGAGAGAATTTATAACTATTTCAAGATCAAAATTTCAATTCGGTAGCTGGCTTTTGGTTCTCTTTTTTATTACTTAGGAATAAGATAAGAACACCATTAACGACAAATACAGTTTGATCATATATTAAATATACATATAAATGAAATTGAAATTCAAGCACATGCAGATTGCAGACTGTACCTGATCCAAATGAAGAGAAAGGTTTATAAGATGTGTGTCACTCTCAGCCTGGATATATATCAAACCTCCACTGCCAATGTACACACACTTCTTATTTCTTCTTTTTTTTTCTCTTCTTTTGGTAATTATACCCACAGACTGCACATATTCGAATGCATGGTTTCGGGTGGCATGTCCATTTTGGGCAAGCTGGACGATGGTTTAGGTCACTAACTCACTACTCGAGGTTTTTGGATCAGTAGTTTCATGGTGAAGTGGACGGATGATCCAAGCATGGATATAAAGGGGCCATCAACTTGGGTGGGAGGGAGGGAGGGAGAGAGAGAGAGAGAGAATCAAGGCACCCAATCATGTGACCACAACCTACCACCTTGTAATGTAAGTGTAGGGCCAATATCCATATATCATACTTTCCGCGGTGGCCTCGTCTGCAATGCTGGCTGTTATCAATTCCTAGCCGTGGTCTCAGCTATTAAACGTAGAATCCAAATGTGGTCCTTTCGCTGTATATTTATTGTAACAAACATGAAACACTTAAAAATGCATGGCTTGTCTTGCATAGCATGTAATTATATGTGAACTAAATATAAGTTACGACTGAAAAATAGTTGAATGTGCTGTTTTAATCGCAATGTGGCATCTTGGAAATGACTAATTGTAAGAATTATTAAGAAACAATTTGAATATAACTTAGGAAAAGGACTTAGAAAAAAAAAGAAAATGATTTTCATGGAGAATTAAAATGGAAGAAAAAGAATACTAAACATTCTTATAGTGTAGCTATTACTTGCTTGGTATAGAAAGAGAACATTAATTATCGAACACTCTTATCATGTTGATAGAATTTTGCTTCCTAATTTAATTATTCACATGGAGTAAGTGCATGAATTATTTTATACATATTTTTTGTATTTACATTCTTTTATACACTTTAGTATTTTATCTTTACACTTTTCCACATGGTTTAATATTTTAATAGATAGCACTCTTCTAGATACAAGATAGTTTTTAAAATAATTTTTAGTAATTTGCTAGATAATTTCTTGATCTTCTTATGAGTTTTGCTGGACTTAGTAGGTCCAACATGTTTAACTTCCAACTTAGCATACTAGAATGAGTCACGGTATAAAATGTCATACTTTAATTGGAAACACACGCACTGATCACACACAAAAAAAAGTATTTGAGAATCACTAAAAATGAAGCTACCTTGGGTGTTTTATTCTCCTCAAACTTTTCAAATAATCTCTTCAATTCATGCTTAACTTCCTCCTTAAAAGAGAGATATGTGATGTCTTGAAAATTTATCCTACTGTCACATGATAATTGAACCCATTTTGGACCCACTACTTTTTCTTGAATCTTGAATTATCAATTTAGGGTTCATTTGGCTATAATACAAAATAATTGATAAGTTGAAGTGTTGATAAGTAGTTTAATAGTTAAATTTAATTTTAAAAATAAGCAGTTACGTATTTGATAATAAGAAACTTATAAATTATTACTTTAGTCAAGTGATAAAAAGTCAATGTTATAATAGAGAAAATATGTGAAAAAAAGTTATATATTATAAGGGCAAAATTGTACATTCATCGATCAAATTGAAAAACTTTATTTTCTCACAAAACAAGATGGATTCCCCAGCTTATTTTATTTACTTATAAACAAACAAAATAAGTGCTTATCAACTTTTTTTGGTCACCAAAGAAAGAGATCATTTTAAAACTGCAAGTCATTTTGACTTACTTATAAATTTGACCAAACACCCCCTTAATCATATGAAATAACATATAGCTATTATTTTACATAAATTACGAAAGGAAAGCAACTTTCCAACATAATGAGAATGTGAAATATTTTTGTAACTTTCTTTTTCTACTAGTACTTTAAAACGACTAACTAACTTCCAAATAATTTTACATCAAATAACAATAAAAAGTTCTAATAACTCAATGCAAATAAGCTTTTGCATCATCATGAACATTACCACTGATGTGCCATCATCCTTAGTTATTAAAATTTTATTAGAAATTACACTTAGTACATAAGACTAATACAATTTGATAAAATAACTTAATAGAAGTATTTTATTCTTTTAAACAACAAACATGAAAAAAAATAAGAAAATTCAATCATGTAAATCATTTTTTTTCTTTTCTTTGTCTTTTCTTCTTTGATATGTTGCACTACATCTTTTACTTTAAATAATGACCTACAAACTTCTATGTGTATTGTCTTAATCGAACTCGACTTTTTTTAATTATGAATCATATCATGACACTTTCATGTGTCGTTGAATCAATGTGGATCAAGTCAAGACAATGGTGTACTTCAAATTTAAAAATAAAAGTTTTTGGAATAATAAGAGATTCCCAAGCAGAATTGCAAAAACTCCTTATTATTTAATTGTTCTTTAACTATTAGTTTACTATTTGTTGACAATTATTTATGATTAATCCCATCTTACATCTTTTATCTTTTGACCTAAGTATTTATCTTTGCGAGTTTGAATTTAACATAAATCAATATATGGGTAAAAAGAGTCTTTCAACGATAATATAAATCAAAAGATAATTCTTTATGGAATATAAATAGAATACAAATTGGGTTGAGAAAAGCTTGGGTCAGGTTTCGTTCGAATGTATGCAATTTGTAGTGGGACGTGTTCAACTACCAGTCTTCTGGACAACTTTTCGATTGAAACCCGCATCAAATGCGAGGTGGCTCAAGTTGGGTGCATCAAAACAATAACCTTAACCTGCCGACATTAGAACATGAGATGAGTATAACTAGCACTCAGGTTGGGTCGATTCGACCGACATCGATTGGCCCTAACATCACTAGATAGAACTTGGGTCGGGCCATCTCAAACCTAGGCGAGGTTTGGTCCGAATTCGGTTCAGATTCAAACTACATTGCGCTAGATTTCATGGCTACTGAAGAACTCAAATCAGGCTCGCAAGTCGGTTAAAATCTGACACAACGAAACTCCAATGCCATTTTTCTAAAACATTGACACAATATTGCAACAAATAAACTTATGTTGTCGACATAGAATCTTATAAAAACTACTCATGTATCCAAGCTAAGTGAATCCAGAAATCTTATGTTGTACAAGTAAAAATACTTGGAACACAAGACTTGAGTTGTTTAATGACTACGCTCTGCGATATCCATGAAGAGATGGCCAAAGAATGGCATGCACACACGAACATTAAGATGTAAGAAACAATAGCTCAAAACTAGATTTAGAATATAGTTTTATGAATGAAAGAGGATTGGTGAAGGGAAATGGTTGAATTTAGAGGGAAACATAATTTTGTGTTTAATTAAGTTATAATCCAAAAATAATTCATGATCTCCCTCTAATTCAATCTTACTTCAAATTTCATCTCTAATTATTCTTTGTTTATTCTATTTCTGGTAGAAATTCATTATCCTTTTATTTTAAGAAACTTTTAAATAAAATAATAGTCACTACAAGAAAAGTGGGGATTACCGACGGTTTCGACCGTCGGTAATTTCCCCAAAAACCATCGGAAACGGTCGTCGCAAATCAATATCCGACGGTTTGGAAGGAACCGCCAGAAATTTCGATGGATTTTCGACGGTCGTGACCGCCAATATTTCCGGTGGTCGACAAAACCGTCGAAACTTTGGAGGGTCACGACCGCCGATATTTCCGACGGTCAACAAAATTATCAAAAACTCCGGGTCGTGACCGCCAAAGTTTCCGACGGTTTCGTTGACTGTCGATATCGCGGTTCTACCGCCGAAAATCTCGGTGGCCGTCGGGCGACCGCCGAATTTTTGGCGGTCAAAATCGTCGCAAAAATTTTTTATAGTTTAAAAAAAATAGCCGGTCGGCGGCCAGATTCGGCTGCCAGCGGCCAGATTCGGCTGCCAGCGGCCAGCGGCCGATGTCGGATCCGGATCGGCCGACGGATGGCCAGATCCGAACGCCCGGCGGCCGACCCAGCCGTTGGGAGCCGGAGCGGCCGAACCCGAATGCCCACAGCCGGGGCCGGATCCGGCCGCCAGTGGCCTTCGGTCGGAGAGAGAAAGAGAGAGAGACGCCGGCACGGGAGAGGGTCGCCGGTGCGGGAGAGGATCGCCGGCGCGGGAGAGGGTCGCCGGTGTCCGGTGCGGGAGAGGGGGAGAGGGTCGCCGGCATCCGGTGCGGGAGAGGGTCGATAATGACCGGTGCTCGCAGGCCGAGAGAGGGAGAGGGAGAGAGAGAGAGAGAGGAGAGGAGGAGGAATTATATATAAGGGGAAAGAGAAAGCAGGAAAAGGAACAAAAAAGCGGGATAACGAAATTTTAATTATCGACGGCTCCGGCCGTCGAAAACGTAAATATTAACTATTTTTAAAGTTACCGACGGTTGTGACCGTCGAAAATATATTTATTTTTTATTTTACCGATGATTTGAACCGTCGATAATTGTAATGGTTTGGGCCGTCGCTAGTTATATTAATAAAATACTCGTCATATGATATTATTATACATTTACCGACGGTTACGACCGTCGGAAATTGCGGCGGATTTTGCGACGGATGGATATCCGTCGAAAATATCGACATTCCTAACCGTCGAAAAATAAAATAATAATATAACAAATTATAAAATTTATTATTTTCCTTTCCGACGGTCGTAACCGTCGAAAAATCCGTCGCAAATTGCGACGGATGGATATCCGTCAGAAATATCGGCGTTCCTAACCGTCAAAAAATAAAATAATAATATAACAAATTATAAAATTTATTATTTTATTTTCCGACGGTCATAACCGTCGAAAAATCCGTCGGAAATGGAGCCGTCGCAAAATTCGTCGCAAATTGCGATGGATTTCAAACCGTCGGAAATTGCCCATCGAAAAATGGCAATTTTCTTGTAGTGAGTATTTTTATCTTCTAAATATTTTATCTCTCTTAAAACTCTTGATTTAAATTTTCTTTGGAGTACTTCAATCTATAAACTTATGGTTAGATTCAAATTCTAAATTTGAATCCATAATCTCAAACTCCTAATTCAATTAGAGTTTACTCTATTTTTCCTAATATTCTTTGTCTCTCTTAAACAGTATTATTTCTAAATTTTCATAATTAAAAAATTATTATTATTTTCTAATATTTGGGAAAAATATTATTATTTTTAAAATTTGTTCGACTTAGAATCTTATTTTATTTCTTAATGAAAGCTCTTATAATCTAAGCTTATAAAATTGAATCCCTGATATTTATCCAATTTTGTTCCTATTCTAATTAGAACTTATCCAAATTTTTAATCTATGTATACTTTTATTCCTTCTCAACTTTAATCATCTCTAATATTGTAAGACTCTCAACCAATTCAAAATATTATTTGTTTTGGTCTATTGATAAGTATGAATTTAAAATGTATCTTAATAAGTGAATGAAATAGTTATGCATTATCCCATAATTACATTCGTATTTTACTCATATGTACTATGAATTGATATCTTTGGTTTTTAAACCTTGGACCATTACAATTTTTCTCCCGTAAGGGACTCAACATCCTCTCGAGTGATTTGTGTTAGACTACGATACATGCTTCTCACATGGCTTAAGCTTGTGCGTGAGATCGATTCTCTGATGCCATTTTGTAACACCCCATGTTCAACTAATATATTTTTCTCTTTATACCTTTGATCCCCATGAATTAAAAATGTATTTTAATAGATAGCAATGATAGCTATATATTAACCCGTGATTACTTTCGAATTTTATCCATGTCAGATTGCATATCTTTGATTCCTAAACTTTGGGTTGTTACATATAATAAGTGATTATTTTTTGAACTTATTTAATTATGAAAAAGTATTTCTTTTATTGTCCACACCAAATACTAGTTTGTGATAATAATATGAGCAGTTGTGAAAATAAATAGGTAAAAACAAAAAAGAGCAAATGAATACATTGAATTACTTCGAGATTCCAATTACCACATGAAACTTGAAGTCCTTGAAGATGATAACTCAGTTTAATTATTGTCATAGTTGGAATGTTGGGTTAATCTCCAAGTTGAATTTTGTTATCCCTCTACTTGCATAAACAACTTCTTTTATGCTAACAAAATAAACTCATTATTAATTAAAAGAATTTGTCGTGTATCTATTTATTTATTAAATTAAACTTAAAAGAAAACATGGAACGCGACAAGCAACCGCTTTAAAATGGATGAACAAGTGCTAGATGTAACGCCCCCAAATCGACCCCCGCCACGTGGCGAAGACCAACCTGGAGACGCTACGGCATGCTATGACTTTGACCATCATATTGACCATATCTCAATCAAGAACTGAGACACGTCAGCGGAAGAAAAGAAATAAAGATAAATTATAACTTTAATTGCGGAAGTCTAAAAGTGACTATGTCATTACTAAGAAATAAACTGAGTTCTACATCATGAATTTAAATTGCGGAAGGTAAATGAAAACTAAATAACACTCTAAAAGCCCTATGGTTCATGTGCTGTCCTATCGCCAGAGCCTCATCACCACACGCCTACTCCACCACGTTACTGACCTGGTCCTGTGGAAATCAGACACAGGGGAGGAGGTCCTCCCGTAAGCTTTACAGCCTAGTGGGGAACCACATGATATACAATGCATAACATGAATATAATAATCAGCGATAATTAATCAAGCTTAACTTGAACATGAAAGATAACATATAAGTATCATGGATCATAATAAGGATAAGATCAGCGATACATGAATCATGAGGATCAATAGTACATAGTAAACTTGGAATCATGACATACTTGACTTGACTTGAACTTGAACTTGAACTTGAACTTGAACATGAACATGCTTGTCGATCTTGGTTATTAATTAACAATCAGGGTGACTTTGAGGTGCCTTTAATTCTTGGGGTATGCCCAGCAAACGATACGGCCTTGTGCAGGTCAATGGGTGATCAAACCATGACCAAGGGAGCGACCCTTAACTTGATGCACTTGGCTTGGACTGGCAACCCATCATTAATCTTTCATCTGAACTTATTAATCACTTTTATTATCTTTTCATTCTTTGTATCATGTGATGAAGGAGATATGATCGGTATGAGGTAAATCAAGACAAAGAGTTCATGTTGGAATTATAAAGAAATCAATAATATTCATATAAAAATAAAGAGAGATTAATAGGTGAATTTTGCTGGATTTTATGCCCAAAGAATCTCCTCCACCTTACGGCCGTAAAACCCTAATTCTTTGGATTTTACGCCCGAGGAATTCTTTCATTTTACGGCCGTAAAAATCCACCCTTATTACGTTACGGCCATCATCTGTTACTCCCATCCGTTACGGCCTATCCCGTTACGGCCGTAAAACTATACTCTTCGTTTCTCTCTCTCTCCCAACTTCTCGGATTTTTACGACCGTAAAACTCATCTGTTACGGTCGACATCTATTACGGCCGACATCTTTTACGGCCGACATCTTCCCTCTCTCTCTTTTCTATTCTATTACGGCCGAAAACTTAACTCTTCGGCCGTAACAATCTATTTCCCCTTTCTCTCTCTCTTCTTTTCTCTCTATTCTTTTACGGCCGAAATTCTATTCTCTCTATTCTTTTACGGCCGAAACTCTATTCTCTCTATTCCTTTACGGCCGAAATTCTATTCTCTCTATTCCTTTACGGCCGAAATTCTATTCTCTCTATTCTTTTACGGCCGAAATTCTCTACCTCTCTATCCCTTTTCTCGACCGTAAGAAAATTACGGCCAAACAATTTTTACGACCGTAATACTTCTACTTTTAAAAATTAAATTGCGTTATAAGACCGAAAACGAAATCCCCTCTAAATCTTACACCTTAGCAATCAATAATACAGAAATATAACAAACAGAAAAATAACTATGCATGCAACAATCAACCAATCAAAGAATTCAAGAAATCAAACAATTAAAAATAATAACTTGAATCATATTCATATTCTTTTCATAACGATTCGGGCATGAATTGAGATAATTCAGAGGCAATGCAAGGTGATTTCGATTCACCCACCTGGACGCGATGGATTCTACCCTTGATTCGTTAAAAAATCCGTTCGAATCCGCCCTTGTTCCCTCTCGATTCTCTTGCTGTTCCTCCTCTCGAATTCTGTCCTTGCGCAGAAATCTCCCTACTTCGGATCGCGTAGGAGGGGAACGAAGGAAAACCGGGAAGGATTCGTGAGATTGCTGGGACCAGAAATTTAATGGCCAATTGATTTTTATCTCCCTCAATTCTCTCGTGAATACCTCTCATATACATATATATATATATATATATATATATATATATATATCTGATAAGGTTTTTATTTTAATCTAATCTTCTTTTCAAAATTAAATTTGAAGAGATTAGATTTAATTTTTCTTTCCTTTCAAACTTTGAGTGGGATTTGATTTTTAATTTCCCATGTGCTTTGCTCGGCCACCCATCACGATTTGTTTTCTTTTCTCTTTTTTTTTATCTTTTTGTTGGTTGTTACATTCTTACCCCCTTAAAAGAAAATTCGTCCTCGAATTTTGCACTAAGTAGAGGGCTTACTGAAAAGATGAGAGAACTTGGCGCATTTCCGACTCGAGTTCCCATGTCGCATCATCGCCATGAGGGTAACGCCAAGCTACTCTGACCATGGTTACGTCCTTGTTCCTCAGACGTTGCACCTTGTGCTTCACTATGTGCGTTAGATACTCAGTGAAGATAAGTCTACGAATTCTTAACGTCATGCATCATCATCTCATAGAATTTCTGATGCTCTACTTTTTTTTCCACATTAACATGCTAGGTACTTGGGTCTTATTTTCGTATCTCCATGTTTCATGTCATTACTATTTGTTCATCCATATACATCCGTGTCCTTCCCGAATGGATCGCAACACAGGCTTATGGTTACATCCTTATACTTTTTTGTACTTTTCAAATGGATCGTGACCCAGACTTATAATATTCATCTAATACTTCTTATAAGACTTATTCCTAAATGGACCGCAACCCATGCTTATGTTATTCACATATTATTGCTCTCTTTAGGACTTTATCATTTGGTTTCCACCTGCTTTGTTCCTCCAATATTTCATACGCAGCCTCATGAAGCTTAGCGAGCATCACTTGTGTCTGAGTGTACGTGTAACTGAGTTCATTTTTACCAAAATGGTACTTCATGGAGAACTCAGAATCTTTCAAACTTCATGTTACCTTCATTGTCACATATTAGCATACTACTAAAAGAAAGCATAATTAAGACTCTTTTGATCGATGAACACTTCAATCTTTTCTACATAAACGTAGGCATAGTTTGAACACAATGTTCATGAAAACCTAAAGGTTTGAGGGGTGTTCTTAATGGCACCGCTCAACTTATAGTGATCATTCATTTAAAATTATCTTCATTACATCTTCATCAGCAACTCGAAACTGTTGGTACTCACACCATATATCGATCTTGAATACACTTAGCCTTAATTAGGTCATCTTTGCATGATAATAACCACTTATGTCTTGATGGTTATTTTAATTAATAACTTGTTAATAAATCTTCAGATTTATAGAGTCATCATTCTTCTTTACAAAAGACGTGGAACATCTAAAAATGAGGCCATTAGTCTCATAACCCATTGTCTTGAAGTTATTAAATTTGTCTTTTCAATTCATATGCCATGGGGCATTGGAGATCAAGGTCATACTTGAAAGGAGGTCGATATGACACTCAATTTCTAACGATAACCTTTTAGACGATTTGGATACCAGTAACTATCTTCTTCTTCTTGCATAATACTTATACATCTTAGGAGGAAGAATCAAATAGAAATCCCATCACAATCCTCCTAAGAAGTTTCTAATCGATGTGAAGAAAAGATCTTATCTTCAATCGTCATTAGTATCTCTAGGATGGACTTAATGGTATGAAGTTATTTCCATAGGGTCATCGTCCTTATCGGGTGACCTATGTTATGTAACAATCAATATGATCACTAAGAACATTGTCTGTCATCGTAGATAATAGCATCATCATATGATTCGATAAAATTGGTGATGGAATCATGTCAATCATCATCTTTATAAGGTCACTTTAGATCAATAACTTTCACGATGACCTATGTTTGATGTGACCCTACTCTAAACATCATCATAATCATTTAACTTTTTGAGTGGAAGGAATAACTTATTTGACTACATTGATTTGGTTCTTGCAATGTCATTTCATATAATTCCATAGGAGGCTAGTGATTATATATTATCACAATAAGTTCTTTCCTTGAGTATCTTGAAGCACTTGAATTAATGTTAAGGTCGAACGATATTTACGATGAGGGGTTGATCATATAGTACAATCTAGTTTTTAATGAACAAAACCATTTATGCACATTCTCTAACATAAGTCCTTAGTAAAACATCATGAATGCAAGTGAACACATGAAATAAATTCAAACAATAAGATAAGAAACAAAACAATCAATCAAACAGAATACAAGCAAGCATTCTTCTTCTTTGCGTATCATTTCATGATCCTTTTGCATTAACGATATCTTGTAGCACATGGGAGAGGGTCGGGATAACTTTAAAATTGGAAAGGAGAACTAATCCCTTTATAAGACTTATGATCAAATCATAAGTGGTCCACTTGATCAAGACAAAATCTTGAGTATTTTTTTTTTCATCATACTGACGTAGAGGCATCTTAGAGAACATTCTATATATCATCTTATATCTTGCATCTTAGAGGACATTCTATGTATCATCCAATGACTTAACCCATTATCTAAACATATATATGATTTATTTTCCCTCTTGAACCATCAACCATGATTATATGATTGAATACCCTATACGTTTTGACATTATTATGAAAACTATAATTATATCAATAATCAAGATAAATCAATTAAAACTTGCATAATCATCCCTCTCGGGTGCATAACTTGCTTTTTCAGACATCTTGTAGGGGACTTACAAAATTCCTCATACTTTACCTTAACCCCCCATACTTTCTAAAGTTTTCCTCACTTGATGTTTTGATCTTTTAATACTTAATGGCTGGAGGCTCATATCCTCCTCAAGCATATCTCAATTAAGAGACCTTAAATCTTTTTAAAATTTCTCACATTCATTTGTAACCCTTTCATGTCTTACTTGTTCTTATATAATTCTTGTATTAATCATATTAGTCTATTTTGAAAATATATATACATTGCGATGATAGAGAATTCATTCTTTAATAATGGCTATTTAAAAATATACTTCATATTAATAAAATTTCAAATATACTATATACTAAACTAAGTTAATTAAATCTGTTTACTTATTTATTTATCCTTATATATTTATAAGTATATTATGTTATATGTACATATGTGTGTGAGTATGCTAGGTCTAAAAGTTCGGTTAACTTAAATAATCACTTACTTATTGAAAATTTCTCCTAATATTTATTCAAGCTAATGTGACTTCTAAACCCTTTAAGCTTCTATATTTGTCCATCCATACCTTATACATGATTCTTAGACAGCTTACTAATTCTTTAAACTCTTGTGTACGGATATTACATAACTTGAACATAATTAATAATTTGATTATTATTTTTCCACATAAAGTAGTCCAACTAAGAATTTCGTATAACTAGTTTAGATTTGCTTAGGGCCATTATCCACATAATAAAGGGATCATATGAAGTCTAAGGCGCAAGAAGCATTATGGGTCCATACTTATCAACATAAACATATAAGATAATTTATTGAACCCTTATATTGGTAGACCAATGGAACCACCTAAGTCATCACCATAAATCATAACTTATGCATGCTTGGTTTCACCTCTACTATTTGAAATCATCTCACACCTATGTGTTGTGTGAGTCGAATCCTTTAGTTACTCTTATAATTCCTTCGTTTCTTTCTTAAATCTACATCTCTTTGCAACTGATATACTTATTCATTTTCCTCTTCATACTGCTGCAGTCAGCAGAAGAAGTCCGTGAATAGAGCAATCATGAAAGAGATGAAAAACATGGATTATAAGAAACATAATCGTTTCTTATATTTTATTCTTTAAATATCTGTAAGACCTTTTTTTTTCCACGTAGGTATATTTATCCACATGCATGTTGTTTATTCTTTTCCAATTTGTTCGTAACCTTTATGATCCTTTTTGTTTAATCACTAATCACATTTAAGTTGATTCCTACCATACAGAGTGACCTTCCTAGGAATCAACCACTCATGTGAAATACATATCAATACATCAATAAAGAATAACTTAATGCAAGAAAATCTTATTTGTACTTTACGATGGAGGGTGTGACGACTGCTCGGCGATAGCACATGAACCAATATCATACTTATTCTATACACTAGGACGTCAAGAGAGTCCTGACTTTAGGCTCTGATACCATAAATGTAACGCCCCCAAATCGACCCCCGCCACGTGGCGAAGACCAACCTGGAGACGCTACGGCATGCTATGACTTTGACCATCATATTGACCATATCTCAATCAAGAACTGAGACACGTCAGCGGAAGAAAAGAAATAAAGATAAATTATAACTTTAATTGCGGAAGTCTAAAAGTGACTATGTCATTACTAAGAAATAAACTGAGTTCTACATCATGAATTTAAATTGCGGAAGGTAAATGAAAACTAAATAACACTCTAAAAGCCCTATGGTTCATGTGCTGTCCTATCGCCAGAGCCTCATCACCACACGCCTACTCCACCACGTTACTGACCTGGTCCTGTGGAAATCAGACACAGGGGAGGAGGTCCTCCCGTAAGCTTTACAGCCTAGTGGGGAACCACATGATATACAATGCATAACATGAATATAATAATCAGCGATAATTAATCAAGCTTAACTTGAACATGAAAGATAACATATAAGTATCATGGATCATAATAAGGATAAGATCAGCGATACATGAATCATGAGGATCAATAGTACATAGTAAACTTGGAATCATGACATACTTGACTTGACTTGAACTTGAACTTGAACTTGAACTTGAACATGAACATGCTTGTCGATCTTGGTTATTAATTAACAATCAGGGTGACTTTGAGGTGCCTTTAATTCTTGGGGTATGCCCAGCAAACGATACGGCCTTGTGCAGGTCAATGGGTGATCAAACCATGACCAAGGGAGCGACCCTTAACTTGATGCACTTGGCTTGGACTGGCAACCCATCATTAATCTTTCATCTGAACTTATTAATCACTTTTATTATCTTTTCATTCTTTGTATCATGTGATGAAGGAGATATGATCGGTATGAGGTAAATCAAGACAAAGAGTTCATGTTGGAATTATAAAGAAATCAATAATATTCATATAAAAATAAAGAGAGATTAATAGGTGAATTTTGCTGGATTTTATGCCCAAAGAATCTCCTCCACCTTACGGCCGTAAAACCCTAATTCTTTGGATTTTACGCCCGAGGAATTCTTTCATTTTACGGCCGTAAAAATCCACCCTTATTACGTTACGGCCATCATCTGTTACTCCCATCCGTTACGGCCTATCCCGTTACGGCCGTAAAACTATACTCTTCGTTTCTCTCTCTCTCCCAACTTCTCGGATTTTTACGACCGTAAAACTCATCTGTTACGGTCGACATCTATTACGGCCGACATCTTTTACGGCCGACATCTTCCCTCTCTCTCTTTTCTATTCTATTACGGCCGAAAACTTAACTCTTCGGCCGTAACAATCTATTTCCCCTTTCTCTCTCTCTTCTTTTCTCTCTATTCTTTTACGGCCGAAATTCTATTCTCTCTATTCTTTTACGGCCGAAACTCTATTCTCTCTATTCCTTTGCGGCCGAAATTCTATTCTCTCTATTCCTTTACGGCCGAAATTCTATTCTCTCTATTCTTTTACGGCCGAAATTCTCTACCTCTCTATCCCTTTTCTCGACCGTAAGAAAATTACGGCCAAACAATTTTTACGACCGTAATACTTCTACTTTTAAAAATTAAATTGCGTTATAAGACCGAAAACGAAATCCCCTCTAAATCTTACACCTTAGCAATCAATAATACAGAAATATAACAAACAAAAAAATAACTATGCATGCAACAATCAACCAATCAAAGAATTCAAGAAATCAAACAATTAAAAATAATAACTTGAATCATATTCATATTCTTTTCATAACGATTCGGGCATGAATTGAGATAATTCAGAGGCAATGCAAGGTGATTTCGATTCACCCACCTGGACGCGATGGATCCTACCCTTGATTCGTTAAAAAATCCGTTCGAATCCGCCCTTGTTCCCTCTCGATTCTCTTGCTGTTCCTCCTCTCGAATTCTGTCCTTGCGCAGAAATCTCCCTACTTCGGATCGCGTAGGAGGGGAACGAAGGAAAACCGGGAAGGATTCGTGAGATTGCTGGGACCAGAAATTTAATGGCCAATTGATTTTTATCTCCCTCAATTCTCTCGTGAATACCTCTCATATACATATATATATATATATATATATATATCTGATAAGGTTTTTATTTTAATCTAATCTTCTTTTCAAAATTAAATTTGAAGAGATTAGATTTAATTTTTCTTTCCTTTCAAACTTTGAGTGGGATTTGATTTTTAATTTCCCATGTGCTTTGCTCGGCCACCCATCACGATTTGTTTTCTTTTCTCTTTTTTTTTTATCTTTTTGTTGGTTGTTACACTAGATGTCGTTAACTATCTATAAGTTCTTAATATTAAATTTTAAATGCATAATATCATTTTGTGTCCCAATATGGTGTAATAAAATATTCGCTCCATTAAATTAGGCTAAATTAAGTAGATAAAGCTTATTATGATGAGATTGATGAGTATTGTGCACTCCATCTGCATATTTTTTTTAGTTAAAAAACACAAGTAATTTTGATTTAACACTTGTAGTTATATGCAAATAAAAAATTTGTTAATCAAATTAAAAACTTCTTTAATAGAAAGGAGTAAAATATAGTTAGGAAAGAGATTTCTCCTTTCCTAAAAAAGACTCTCTTGAAGGAGGGTGTCTCGATTATTTTCAATTTAAAAGGAGACAATGGATGTGTCCATGACACGGTGTCTCCTATCCTTTTGTTCATATTATACTAGAAATATGAGTATATTGTCTCACTTTTTACATTTAAATTAGTGACAATTCTTATATTTGGAAAATATAAAATCGTAAAAATTAGTTTCTTATTTGGTTTACCATATTTTGCAAGGGTACATTCTCAGGCTTTATAATAAAACAATAATAACATAAAAAGAATTGTGATATGATTTATACATCTTCGATTTGATGAATAAAAATATAGGCTCACTCTTTTAAAGAAGAACACCTCAATTAAATCCTTAATTATTAATATCATCTTAAATTATAAATTAGTATATTATCTACTTTTAATTTTAATTAGTGACTTAATTTTTTTTATAATATTTTTTGTATTTAAAATATAAAATATATTCTCTTAAAAATTATTTGATAAATAAGTTATAGTAATAATTATAATAGAATTAAACATCTTAATAGTTTAAATATTAAAATATGACAAAATGATCTCTACACAATAATAGGCCTAATTGATCAATGGTTCAAAACTTTGATTCCCATATTATCTTTACCACATTTTTTTGTTGAAGGCAAACAAAAAAAACATACCACCGACCCTAACTCAATTCTTTATTAGTTTTCCATTTCTTTGAATATTACCCCGATCAGAACATTACAACAGATAACTTTCATCACATTTAGTTGTCCTCTCTTTCTTTTTTTTAGTGCCGGTTCGAGTTTACGGGAGGTTTTCGGTGTCCGAAATTACTAGCACTCGACTAATCCGGAGTCGCGAAAATAAAATAATTCCCTGATCAAGATGACGACTCTGAGACTTGAATCTGGGACTACTAGCACCTAGCGAGCACTCGAGACTCAACCCCGCTACCAATTGAGCCAACCACCGTTGATTATTTCATTGTCCTCTCTATTTGGTCACTCAATCCACCCAAAGGATATATCAGTGTTGCCCTTATTTTAAACTTATTTTTTACATAAGGAAAAAAAATCATTGAACTTTCATATAATGACCGGTCTAATCCAGTCTTAATTGAGTTTTATTAGGCCAAACAAGTCCAAGGAGTGGCTGAATTTGAGTTAATCCATGGACTAATTTGGTAACTTAGGTATGGTCAGACCTATCTAACCGACCAACTATATCCTGATTTGGCAATACTAATTTAAATATTAAAAAATAAAATTTAAAATCACTGAAAGAGGTCCTTCAATAGCCTTTTTTATTTATTAAAGAATTGTGAGCTTTGAGTGAGGCGAGTTGGTCCACAGGGTTTTAGAAATAACAAATAAGGGATTGGACATTTGTGATCCTATTCATTTCTCCACAATATTACCTGATTAGAACGTCCCCAATTTGTAAAAAGAATCTATTGATATTAATTTTATTTCTAACTTAATTTTTATGGAAGGTAAAAAAGCCACACTTCAAACGTCGATTCGTTGAATCCTCCAAATCAGTTATCCAACTAGCTTCAAAGGGCTCGAGTTTGATATATCATGACAATATAAATTAATATTTAAAAATAAAGCTTATTGTGATGGGATTGCTAAGTATTCTGCACTCAATCTGCATATTTTTTAGTTAAAAAGCATATGTAATTTTGATATAAAACTTGTAGTTATATACAATATACAAATAAAAAATATGTGAATCAAATTAAAACTTCTTAAATAAAAAGGAGTAAATATAATTAGCAATTTTTTAATCCAATGACTAAATAATAGGAAACAAAAAAAACAAAAAAATTTAAAATAAAACACATTTTCACTCTTTTGAAGGAGGGTGTCTCCATTATTAAGAAAATAAAATTTAAAATTGCTAAAAGAGGTCTTTCAATAGCCTTTTTGTTTGTTTGTTAAAGATATTGTAAGCTTTCAATACGGCGACGAGGTCCACAAGCTTTTAGAAATAACAAATAATAAAGCAACAATACTACAATGATGCCTGAATGATGCGCAGATAGTGCAAAAGTATGATTTTATATCTCATTTGAATAACTAATAGTATTTATAAGTTTAAAAATAATTAAAAGTTCTTTAAATATATATTTCCTAATTTTATCATCAATTATCTCATTTGTGACTATTTTATTCAAATAGCACGTAGGATAAAATTATCAATGTGCAATAAATGACGAAATACAAAACGAGAAGAAGTTACTTTATATCTAAATGAATAACAAATAGATATGATAAAATCATAATCTCTATCCCCTTGATAATATGTTTTTTAGCTAAGCTCCCTCTTAAAATATTTATCTTAAGAGTTATTATTGTTACTATTTACCTAGTTTAGATAGTTGATGTAATCATGTAAATAATAAAAATAAACAATTTTAAAATAGACATAATCAAATGTATAATATTAATTTTATTTGATAAATAAAATAGATTTAATGAGTATTTTGCCCTCTTCTGTATTGTAAGTTAGAGTCACCTCTTAATCGTTCATCCCATAAGATTGTTTGTGAATAACTGTAACTTGCAGCTACAAATAGGCGCTGCATAATCAGCAACTTCAAATAAAATACATGATTAAAATTTATTAACTTAATTTTAACATGCACATTATTAGCTTAAGAAAATTAATAATATCATAACAACACAATCAAATTTGGAACAAATAAATCTGTAGGGTGACTTTAGGACCTTTTAAAATAAATTAGTAGATTAAAACTAACTTTCAAAACATGCGCTCCATGTGACGCAAGATAGATATAGAAAAGTAATATTAATATTTTTTCATTTATTTTCTTATGAAAAATATAGATTATGTTTCTATATTTATAGAATTTGAAATAATAATATTAAACTTTTCCTCTTCTTCTAAAAGATTATCTTGATCAAATTCACTATTTAATTGATACAATAAATTAATAAATAATTATGTTATTAATATAATGAGATAAATTAGTGTTTTACTCTCTTTCTACATTAAATTCTTTACATATACATTTTTATTTAACAAAAAAACTAAAATTAAAATTATTTTAAGAATGACATAAGATTATTATTTATTTGAATTAGTTTTCTAAAAATAACATATACATTCATATTTTTATTTGATTATTCTATATAAGACTGCCATATTATTTTATTATATTGATTAATCCATCTTGGTGTGATACTCTAGATTAAGAAACGCTTAAAAAATTTTCCTCACACAATAACACATAGCATAAAGAAGGCTTCTATTTATAAAACTATAAAAATTATTATGAAAAAGTTAACATAATTCATTCTTATCTTTCTCATTTGATGTATTTTTTATCTTCCTATTTCAAAATTAACAGCATGATTTTTTAGTTATGAATTTTTATGCCATAAATAAAAATACTTAATGGTCTATTTTATAAACTAATCTATTATACACTCCGCATAATTAATGCTCAAAAAATTGGGAAAAAAATTCATACTACAATAATAATTATATATTTACTTAGCATTTACTTTTTTATTTAAATTAATAAATTAAGAATAGTTTAACCAAATTCGAAAGATGCTATAGTTAATTTATGGATCTATTTTATCAATCACTAGTCTTCTCATTTCCTACTATTAATACAACACTATCCTACTCCTCCGGGCTTTTGCATACGTATGCATCCATTCATCTACTACCCATCCATTAGTGAAAGGCCAAGGAACCAGTGTTCTAAGACTCGGCCCGGCCTGGCCCGATCAGTCGGATCGGTATCCGGTTAAAACGGTTTGTGGATCAGCCATACGATTGATATGTTTTGATCCAGTCAAATTAAAATTCTAGTTCAACCGATCGACCCGACGAGTTTGACCGACCCGGAAGAATCAAATTATAAAATAATAAAATATATAAAAATATTATAAATTTTTAGAAATATTATATATATATATATATATATATATATATCTTTACTTAAAATTTATGTTTTACTATTCTTTTTTTATCATATATATAATATTTCATTGATATTTTGATTTTTTATAGTTATCTCATGAGATTTTTTTAAAAAATATTCGATTGATGATTCAATTAATGCTTACTTTATTATATTATTTGAACTAAATATTTTATTATATTACATTTTGTATTTTTTTCTTAAATAAGATATTACATATTAGTAATATTATAATGATCACCTTAACTTATTTTATTTTATATTATTCGGTCCGACCATTCGATTCGATCCGATCCAACCGATCCGACCTGACCCGTTAGACAATCTGAATCGATAGCCGGATCTAGTCTTACGATATTGCAAAGAACATACAAATGGAAGGGACATATGTCCCTTTTTCACGTAGCATGAAAAAAGGATCTACTTATAAATTTTTCAAAAAAATTTATGTTTTAATTACAAAGGTCAAACTAACAACACATTAAAAAGTTTTATTATTGAAAAAAGTAAAGTTTCTTTTGTCTTCCTGTATGATATGATATCATTAGGAAACCAATAATATAAATCAATGATGCAAAGAACTAATCATATGTTATAGTTTTAGCATGCAATCCCTTTTACTGTTTCACAAATATATAAAATAAATATTATTTATTTTCAGTGATCTTGTCATGCAGGGTAACAAAAAATAACTAATATTAATTATGTTATTCACATAATCTCAATAAGGTAGAGGAATTCACGAGTAAAACCAAAATATCAATGATAAATCCATATAATCCACCTACAGGTAATCCTACTATGAAAGCAAAGTGACAAATAATGGAGATGAAATAACGAAAAATCATGAATACAAAATTTGACATACGAGGATGTTTGATAATAACAAATTAAATAGGTATTAAAAATAAGAATAGAAATGAAATATGAAGATTCGTGATAAATTTATCAATATAAAAAAAACCCCATTTTCTGTGATATAATCATATAGATAATAAAATAAAAAAAATAATATTAGCTATGACACAAGTATGTTTTTACTTCAATGGGTGCAATAGAAAGAAATATCTGCATACTCTTAATAAGATATACATTAGACTTTTAGGATATGATAATAACTAATTAGGATAATCTCAAAAGGTAAAACTTTCAAGACATAACAAAAGATAATTGCATAAAGTAATATTGACTTCTCTCCATGAATTGTGGAAAGAGTCTCTTTGGAATTTTATTTATAGTGAATGGTAGAATTAGTTTGGATAAACCACCTCTAGGCCATCCAATGGCTTATCATTTTACCATTACTAAATAATTATTAAATAACTAAGCATCTATGTTATGTGAGAAGTAAAAACAATGGCTAATAAGATGGACACAATTGTTAACGGGTGGCATTATACATAGAAATAGCGAAAATTGTTACTAATAAGATGGACACAGTTTTTTGACATTAAATTAATTTTATAGATAATAAAATCATATAATTATTATATTCTATAATTTTAATTGAAATTTTTAATATACTATTATTTTTTTAAAACACTTGTCTGGTTATTATGCCAAATATAACTCATGGATGGTGATAACATAAATTAATATTAGAAAATAATAAAATTTAAAATTGTGAAAACTGAAAAGAGAAGGGAAGGGATTATGAGTTGGAGGATTTTAGAAACTAATAAAGCACTATAACTGCCGCGTATTTTTTTATTACTCAAAATATCCTAACCGTCATCTATATAAATCTATCGCTTTAATTTCTTAGTTGAATCGTATCAAAGGAATAAGAATCCATGGCGACTTTGAGCGCCCACGAGCTACGCCGGGCTTGCGAGGCCGCCGTCGACGGCGGCGGGCGCAAGCAGAAGGTCGTCCTCTCCATCTACATCTCCAAGAGCCGCGGCGCCCGGGGCAAGGTCGGCGAGTTCGGTTGTAACGTGGGCAAGCCTCGCGTCCTCGCCATCACCGGTGAACTGCCCTTCCTTTCCCCAAACCTTCATCGTCTTCCTCATTTTGTTATTTAGAGTATCGCCTACTTCCTGCTAGTTTCGATCTCTGTCATAAAGTTTTCGAGTTGCGTCTCATTGTCAAATTTAGTAAACTTTCACCATTCTCTTGACGGCGGAGTACGAGTCTGGCTTTCAGGTGTTGAGTTCCCTAAGTTGCTCGAAATTTAAGGGACAAAATTGAGAATTCATGAGAATGTTATATATAAAGATACCGAAAAAACCAGTATGGTATAGTAAATAACTCTACTCTTATTTGTATTGATTGTATGATTTTTTTAAGCTGTATAATCCATGTGGATTCTCAAACTGTACGATGAGCAAATTTTGACTTGCGGCTGGTGGTGCAGTTAAGCAGAAAGGTCAAAGAACGAAAGCTTTTCTTCAGGTTTTGAAATTTTCTTGCGGAGAAATGCTCGAGGTATTTCAATATTTCTTTGGAGAATAATCAGTACATGCTCTAAGTTCCAGAAATCGCATCATAATCAGTAGTACAAAAATCGATCTGAACATCACTTTTTCCAATTCTTTAGCAATTTGAATTGTAAGCCTTCAAACTATTGTATCCTGAACACCCATGCATAACCAATTAGAAGCTGTGGTGGGGATCAACTCTGCACTGGTTGTATGTTACTAAATTTTTAATAGATTATACTCCTTTTCCTATCATATACAAGAATGTTTACTTATTCTCTGAAAACGGATGTAACAATATTTGTGTACTACTTATCTTGATGTTTGCTTCAACTATGCCGCATTTGTAGCCTGAAAAAGTTTTCAAGTTAAAGCATCTATCAAACGTGGAGGTTACTCAAAACGATCCAAGTGGCTGTACCTTTATGCTGGTATTCCCAATATTTCAGTTTGTGAACTTTCCACTTTCAGTAACTCTTTCAACCTTATGTTTGATGTTTCTACTTATTATGTTGCTGAAAATCCCAAGACATGAGTGTTTTTATGGGAGAATTATATCACTGATTTTTCCAATATTTATATGCTTTAGGGTTTTAATAACCTCAGAAACCAAAGTGTTGCTCCTCCTCAATGGACAGCACGGAACAAAGATAATAGGTGATTGTCTTCTAGTTGCAGAGCTTAATGTATATTGCGCGCAATATATCATATGAATATTTTTTTTTGACCAATTTTGTTAGATATCTATCAATGCAGGAATCGTGCACTTATGTGCATTTTCAACATGTCCAAGGAATTATTGGGTTGTCTTCCAAAAGTTGTAGGTATGGATATTGTGGAGATGGCTCTTTGGGCAAAGGTACTGCCTGAACTTCATGCTTTCTTATGCATATTTGTTCTTTATGCATATGGGAGTTGAATATAGTAAAAAGTTCACATCATTAAAGATCTTGGAATATCTAAACTTAAGCTTCAATTGAATGATTTCTCTCCTCAAAATCTGAAACAAACTCCTGCTGCTAGTAAGCTTGTTATCCAGAGTGAGCTCAAACTATGTCGGGGGTATCCGGATAGCTAATGCTCCTGATAACATTAGTTCTTTGAAGTTCTTTTATTTATCAAATTATTCAATTGCAAATGATGTAAGTGTCAGGTTCTGGATTGTTGTTTAGCCTTATAAATTGTTGCACAGGAGAACACTTCTTCAATAAGTAATAAAGTGAATTCAGAAAGTGGACAGTCTGTTTCACTTATGTCTCAGACTAACTCAGAAGTTACTCTTGAGATAGATCTCACCTCACAAGCTGAAAGGGAGGATACGGAAGTCTCCTTGGCATGTATGGCCCCTTATGTTTTCAAGATTAGTTTGACATTTGTTGCATGTTCAATTGATTCGATACAGTTTAAGTGTTTCTATGTAAAGGTTGTATTCTCTTAATATTAAAATCTCAGACGTTTGACACGTTCCACTAATTCTGTACACTAAGGGAATGTGCTTTTCATATGTAAAAGAGGCATTTATATATGCTTATCTTCTTAAAGAAAATCTGGGGTGCAGTTGTTTAGTTAGACTTGTCCATATCTATAATCAATTATGTATGAAATATTTTGCTCCAATATGCAGATTTGTCATGGGAATTGGTGAAACAGAAGCATTTTCTCAAGGATTGAAACAAGAACTTCTGGCTTTGGAAGCAGCAAATCTCCATGCCTTTTTCGAAAGTGAACCAGTAATCGAAGAGGTATGTTCATATTTTACTCTTTGATTACTAAATTGTCTAGTACTAGAGTGATCTGCTTGTGTGATTTTACTCTCACAATAGATCTGTTAGAATATTCTTCATATTTGAAGTCAGACAATGATGGTGATAATCCAGAAAGAAACTTTGATAAATTTGAGTGGCTAGTATTTTTTTTATTAGTCTCTCTCCCCTTCCCTTTTGATTTCTATATCAGACTTGCTCTTATGTTGTCTTTATTTGTATCCATTTTTATTTTGAAGGCATCTTTTGTATGATCACAAGACATCAAGAGGGGGCGGAGGGGGTTTGAATTAATGATAAATCGAAATTACCGATTTTACGAAAATCGTTGCGAAAGTTTAAGATCAATTTAAACCAAATGTATTATAGAGTAGGACGGAGAGAGTAAGACAAACACAAGATGCGCGATGGTTTGTTGACGAAGTTCGACCAGACTTGGCCTACGTTCTCGCTCCGACTTCTCGACTCGAGACCGTCGGAGATTCCATTAACACCCTTTCTTCGTTCCAAATGGGACAAAGAAGAAATCCTTTATAACTCTTGTTTTCTCCACTTCAAAATGTAAAGCTCACATCTTCCACTCAGAAGCTTTCACTCATCTTTTCTTCGCTCAAGAGGTAAGACACAACATCTTTTCATGGGGGGGTTTTGAATTAATGATAAATCGAAATTACCGATTTTATGAAAATCGTTGCAAAAGTTTAAAATCAATTTGTTAAACTTTAAACCAAATGCATAATAGAGTAGGAAAGAGAAAATAGGTCAAACACAAGATGCACGGTGGTTTGTTGACGAAGTTCGACCAGACTTGGCCTACATCCTCGCTCCGACTTCTCGACCTCGAGACAGTCAGAGATTCCATTAACACCCTTTCTTCATTCCAAATGAAACAAGGAAGAAACCCTTTATAACTCTTGTTTTTCTCCACTTCAAAATGTAAGGCACACATCTTCCACTCAGAAGCTTTCATCCGTCTTTTTTTTCGCTCAAGAGGTAAGACACAACCCCTTTTCACTCATAAGATATAAAATTATTACAATATAACAAGAATACACCACAATATCTCTTTTACATTTGGAACCTCACACAAGAGTAAAAAAGAAATGAAAGCTTTGGGACTTTTCCACTTTTCCACTTTTAGGGCTAAAATATATCGCAGTTATAGTGCATTCTGCGCGCTAACCGGACGACCGCATTGCCCCACTAGTTGACCGCTCTGCCCCACCGGTTCACTCCACCTAGCCATTTGTAAAATATGACCGTGGGTGAACTCTGCATACTGACCAGTTGAATGACCAGTCGACCGGTGCTTCGACCGACATCGTCTCATCATTCTGTTGGCTTTAACCGGCCGATTGCTGCATTTTTTGTCCGGCCGACCAGTGTACCCTAACCGGTGCTTCAACCACATCGTCTCGTTATTCGGTTGGCTTTAATCGATCGATTGCTAAATTTTTTGTATTGACTGGTCGACCGGTGTACCTGACTAACATATTGATGACCCTGCATTATTTTGAACATAACGTTTTACACAGTTATTCAAATGGAATGATTTTTTATTCTATGGAAAGCTAACAAAATTTTCTACAACTTTGATATTCATCATTCATTCAAAAACTAATTATATCATAGTTGAATATTAAGTCAAAGTTCAGTGTATAAAGTTGTCCATTTCAAATTAAATTTTTTAGACCTTTACTCTTTTATGCATAACTTTTTATATGAGCATCCAAATGAAATGATATTTGATTCTATGAAAAGATAACAACATTATATATATTTTTTATATTAATCTCTTGATCCAAGCCTCATGATAAAATACTCAAATATTAAGTGTAAGTTTAGCACATAAAAATATCAACTTCAAATTGAACTTTTCGAACTTCAATTGTTTAAGTATAATTTTTTATGTGGTTGTCCAAATGAGGTGATTCTTGATGCTCTACAAAGATAAGAGAATTATCTATAACTTCTTAGCTCTAAAAAAGGGAATAATTGTTTGGTTCTAGCTTAGCTCATGAACTCATTTTATATTCACCTCTCAATGTAAATATGATGAGAACATAGACCAATGCCAACCGAAAATTTAGTGCATGAAGCAACTCATTCTTATTTAAACTTTTTCAGCAATTTAAATATAACTTTAAATATTTCGAAATTTGTATCATCAAAATATAATTATATAAGATGTAAAAACTTTGTTCCAACATCTTTGACTATTTGGATTATATATTTAGGGTTATTGATTTCTTTAGAAGTAGGTTTATTGATTTTTTTTATTGATGAAGATGCTTTGTTTGACAATCTTTAGCATAATTTTCAACTTTTGCAGGCATTGCAACGGCTGGAATCAACTGTCATGTACATGGAAGATATAGATGAGTGGTTGGGTATTTTCATTGTCAAACTTCGACATATGATAGAGGATATTGAATCAGTATGACTGCATTATGCTTTAGTTATTTACATATCAATACTATCCTATAGTATGCTACTTTAATATCAGTTATGTTCCTCGACTGCATTGTATCTAGTCATGTATCTACCTTTTCCTGTGCATTGTTATTTATATTACTGTGGTGCATTGGGTGTTTTGTTTGCAATAAAATGATCCAAATCCAAGTTGAGTTCCATTCAAATGCTTGTTTATGGATTATCTCACACCTGACCTCAATAGACTAATTGTTGTTTGTCTTTTGTATTGTATTTTAAAAATAGATTTTGATTCTTTTCTATTTTATATTTGACTTCTAAAACCAACTTAGAATTGGACGTTTGGGTAATATGATCACTAGTGTAGTTCTAAAGGGTTGATTATTTCAACCATGTCAAGGCTAGACTTCTTGCAATTGTTAATTTGAAGATTTGGTTAAGTTTTGTATGGTTTCAGAAATAAGTACAAAGAATTAGGGTACTGAAAAACCATCCCAAAGAATAGTCTTGGCCAACAACTGACTGCTATTTGCTATTTTTTTCTCTCTGAAACAAATGCTATGCTAGTTTTAGTAGGTATCACATATCACATATCATAATAGTCTTGTTGTTGTTGCATCAGGCTTATATGCTAGACATGCAAGTTTAAGCATTCTGTGATTTTTAGATAATGCACACACATATATGAATTGCCACCTTAAATATGCACACACATATTTTTCCTTGGCTGATCAATGATCCTTGATGACATCTTATGCAAGCAAATTTGATGTCATGAATGATGACATGTATTTCTTGATTGTATTTTTCAGATAGAATCTCGGAATAATAAGCTGGAGCTGCAATCTGTATGTGACAAACTTCTTATTAAGGAGCTTGATAAATTACTAGAAAGATTTCAAATCCCTGATGAGGTATGACTTATGATACCACAAACTATAGTCGTTTTGCTTATAAATAAGTGGCTTGGACTTAAAGATTACCTTAATTATTTTGGGGACCCACTTTTATTCAAACACTATGAATTGCAGTTTGAAGCATGCCTTACAAAAGGATCATTCGATGAGGCAAATATGGCAAAAAACATTGAGGCCTGTGAATGGTTAATTTGTGCCCTCAAAAATGTTGAAGCCTCAAACTTGGATGCTTCCTATGTGAAGCTGTACGCCTTTTTCTTTCTTATCTTCAAATTATCATCTATAAGCATCTAACTAGTTCTATGACCAAAATGGAAAGTGAAAAGTCAAATCATGAAGTTGATATCTTGATTATAAGGATAGATACTTCTTGATGAAGGTGTATCTTCATGATTTTTTTTCCAGCAAATTTTGTGTAAGCAAATTTTCTACAATATTTCTTTGCAAAATTCAGTTTGCATGTTGCCTAATCAAAGATTTCTACTAGCTACAACATATTCCCTACAGTAATAATTTATTTTTATTTTGGATTTCTGTTGTTTTGACCTTTAATCTGATGTTTCTTTCATAATGATATTGTTACAGGTTAAGGATAAGCTTGACGAACTTGTTCTAATAAAACTCACATTTGTTCGTCGAGCATCAGAGTTTTTGAGGAAATACTTTCCTAGCTTGGTGGACTGTATGTTACATGACAAGAATCATTTTTCTCAGGTGATGTCTTATAGTTCTTACTTGATAATCCATTTGAGCTGAAAATTCATAGCAATAATTGAATCTATGCAGCGGGGTCAACTAAAGAGACCTGATCACTCAGATTTCAGGTACAAGTGCAGGATTTATGCACGACTAGTGCAATATATAAAGGTTTGTTCTATGACTGTAACATATAAGTAAAACTGCAATAGGCTATTATGTCAACATGATTTCTTCTTGTGCTTGTATGTAACAGAGTCTTGACACGAATTGCCTTGGACCCTTGAGAAAAGTTTGCTGCCAGTCTCTAAATCTGCTACTTCGTCGAGAGGTCAGCTATAGACTTCGTTTTGCTTTATATATCTATATATTTATGGTCATTCTCTTTAACCTAACCTCTGATGAACTCCTTATGACTCTATCATCCGTAAGTGATATTTTACTCATGGCTAATACATCAACATCATGCCTTGTAACAAGGATGGTGGTTTTTACGGCAATTGCTGACACCATATTTTCTAATGCTGTAGGCTCGTGAATTTGCTAACGAACTTCGACACGGTGTCAAGGTTCCAAAAGTTTCTATAGTTTGGCATGAGGGTCCTCTATCAAGTACTGCTGATTCTTCTTCAGTTCCTGAATCATATTCCAAGATGCTAACAGTTTTCATTCCTCTTCTTGTAGATGAGGTTATTGTCTTCATGGTTCATTACTTGTTTCTTTTACTGAATGATGTCATGAAAGTATAATTTGCTGTGTTTGCAACAGAGCTCTTTTTTCATTCATTTTATGTGCTTTGATGTTACTGCACCCTCTGAACTTGAGGACGCTGCTGCTAGTGATAAAGCTGATTCTGTTAACAATTGTCCAAACGGGAGCTCTCAGATAAAACATGCTCATCAAGGAAATGATCTTTGAACTTCTTTAATCTCCATACATATGGATGTTGCATAGAACATCTCGGTAACATTGAACTTTTGCTTTCTTTTTCTCTTTCGATCCTTTCTTTCAGGTGCTGATTTTTCTGAGTCGGGTGTGTTAAACGAATGCCTTAAAGATTTGCTTGACGGGATGCAGGTATACCGTTGTTACCTCTTTAGTATTTATCAGCTTACTAATAAGAACATGTGGTGACAAATCCACAGCAGCATGTGGTGTTTTGGTCTGGGGGTGGGGCCGTGGATGGGATGGGGTTGTTGGTATCTTATCTAGCCATTCTCGAATCCAGGTGGCATATATTGGAAAAGGCAGTCATATAGCTCTTTCTTTCTTCGGTGTTACTGATTGAATGCCGCTTGGGTATAGACTGGGGACTACTCTTTCTTTCTTTGGTGTTACTGTTTTGAGTGCCACTTGGGTACATAGACTGAGGATTATATCCTAGATGGCACATCGGTTAAAAAATGAATCAACTCACCGAATTTTTGTAATGCTACTTGTTAGAAACAAGCGACACTTACTCGCGCTCATACATTTTTTGGGGGCAATAACATGTTCACGCACTTTTAACTAGATTCAACTTCTTGGTGAAGAATGTTTAAAATATATAATTTGTTCTGATACGAATGATAAAATATACTAAGCAATAAGGTGAAAAATCTATTTCAGTCTTCTTTTTCGCTCAATGACAATTCCCAGATGTTCTAAGATTATCAGTCCACACTCAACAGATAATCTGATTGAAATTTGCGAGTGATGATGTCTTTTGCATGTGGTAGGAAGACTTCTCCTCTCTGGTTGACTGGGCTTATAAGATTGATCCCTTATTCTGCATATCTATGCATGGGATTACGAAGTGCTACCTTTCGGGTAACAAATCTGATACTGCAAGTTTTGTGCATATGTTGCTGGATGGCCTCGAGGGAAAGATCTCATTGCAGTTCAACAAGGTGTGGACAAAGTATCTGTGATTATCCCCCTCACTGGACTGGTTGCTAACACTGATTGGGCTTGCAGTTTATTGACGATGTTTGTCGTCAAATTGGGAGGTCTGAACACAATGTAAAACAAATGAGAGTTCTTCCTGATATCTCAAGGTATTAGCTCTTGATCTGATACCTCGTACCTGTATTATCTTATTATATCAAATGTAGGCCTCACTCTGTAATACTTCTTTTCACAGCTTGTATGATTAGATCAGCAATCTCATATGATAAGAATAAATTTAACTTTATTTTACCATTATACTTGGTTATCCTGTTTACATATTACTTTGGAGCCATATAAGTGGCTGTGTAAGTTTAGAACATTAACGAAAACTTCTTTTCATAGTATTTCTTTATACCTTTTGGAGTTCCTTTACAAAAGAATTTACTCCTTTCGGGCAATATACTTGCGTCTAGATAGATAATGACAATTGATAGACAGTGAAAACTTCTTTCTTTTTGTTTGTTTGTTTCATCTGGATTGATATTTGCATATATATGTGCATCTTGTTTGCTTAATTATGGACCGGGGAAGGATACATACATATGCATGTACCATTATCCTCACTGAGTGCTTGGTGTATGCGTTTTACCCTTTTTATTTATTAATTACTGAACATAATTTCTTCTAATTAGGTTTGTTGTCCTTGCAAATCGCATGGAACAATACATCCAAGGTCAGGCAAGAGATTTGATTGATCATGCATATGCAAAGCTCGTGAGTTCGCACTTTCACTTTTTGTAACTCCTTGTTTTTGTTAAAGCCATATTTCAATTTTAAAATTTATACAGCAACCATCTGCATTATTGATTTATTTGTAGGAAAAAGTTATACATGACATGACTAATTTTTACAGACAAAAGCTATTGATTTTTGGAGCAGGTTAGCATAATGTTTGTAACACTGGAGAGGACTGCACAAATTGACCCAACGTATGCTGATATTGTTCTTCTGCAAAATTATGCAGCATTTCTAAACAGGTTGTGAAGTTTTTGCTAGTGATGTTTTAATCCTTTTGGTGTAAATTCATCTCAATTGTCATTATCTTTATGAGAAAGCATATTCTGAATGAGAAAGGTTGAGTGCCATCATCCTCATTTTCTTTATTTCTATACTTGTTTTTTTTTTAAATTCCAGCATCTATGATTTGGCCAAGTTAGTACCAACTCTTGCGAAATTCTATTGTCAAGCCAGTGAATCATATGAGCAGGCTTGTTTGCGCCATATCAACATGGTTATCTATATTGTAAGTATATCACAGCTCTATGTTATGCTTTTCTAAGTGGTATATATATGCTATGTGATTTAATATTTTAGGTTCTTTTTTCTAGCAAACACTTCGACAATTCTGGTAGATATACGAGTTTCAAATTGTTGGTCTTACATTGTTTTTTTTAAAATTGTTTTTCTTTCAGAATTTTGAAAAACTCTTCCTGTTTGCACGCAAAATCAAAGACATGATGGCAACAATGTCTCCCGAGGAGGTTAGTATATTGGGATTCTGCATTAACCCTTTGGTAACGATGTTTATTTTTCTTCTTCTCCTGTGCTTAAAGGGTAACATCCTTAGGAATGAATGTTGACTAGTTTCTATATGCTAGACCCTCACCAGTTCCAGGACTCTTTGGATATCAAACTTATTAGTTATTAAATCTTATTATAAATCTTTCAGTTCTTGTCTGCCCCAGGCCATTATCTTTTTAATTTTATTTGTTGGGTATATGTTTTATTTCATTTATCATGACCGGGTGCCATCCTTATTAGCCTCTATTTGACATTATCAACGATTTGACAGATAACGGTTTGATAGTGAATAGCGATTTAAATAGCGGATAGTGATTAGCATTTAGCGATTCATTTAGAATATTAATATATAAGTATTTGATAAACTTAATGGTAGAATTAGCTGATGAATTTAAAATGTCATAATTGGGCGTACAATAAATTATTTGATTCAATGGCTATATAGATTTTATTATATTTTTAATAGATAAATCATTAATATCTCAATGAAACAAAATGAAATTCCACAGCTAATATTTTTATTAAAATACATAAAATATTAGTTACAATAAATTTTATATGCATACATGATTTGTAATTAATTAAATATATAAATATAAAAGGAATATAGCTTAATGGTGATAAAATAAAAATAAGAAAATAATAAGATAAGTTAAGAAAGAAATAATGCATTTGAATAAGGAAAGACAAATATAAATGTTTAAATGCTAAATTCTAGTAGAAGTAACTTTTTTAATATTTTCATTCAAAATGTTAACCTCTACTTATATATGTCTCTTACCAAACAAAAAAATAGCGTTTGAATAGCTAAAAACTCTTTTTGGAATTGCCAAACAAAGCCTTAATCATTGTCAATCTCAAGTTTGAATGGCTACTTATCTATGCATCTAGTTAGTTTTGATTAGGAGCAATTGGCAACAGTTTTCTGGTATTAACATAATGCATTGGCATTGGTAATTCACATCCTGATACTTATCAATATTTGTTGGAGGAATGTGGTTGTCTTGCATTTTATTCTACTTATCAAAACGTAAAAAAAAATGTAATAGGGAAGACAACCTTTTGCAATTTTTTTCATCAATGCAAAAAAAAAAAGAACACATGAACTTTTATGATTAGATCACGTATGCCCGTGAATTTTAATGAACATCTAAGCCTCCTCATTATATCTTTTTAATCTGAAACATCATTTTACACTTGTTTGTTTGAGAAAGAGCATTTTTAAGGAAGATGCTTTGTTTTCTTGTGTTTAACATTTGGAAGATTTGTTCAACAGAAAATATTTCTTATTGATAAAAATAACCTTGTAGACAATCTGAAGAAATGAGAATATTTTTTCACAAGGCATTATCTCTTGTGTTTAGATCAAAGAATTATCAATTTATATTTTTGATGCACATTCAAACACAGAAAACTAAACAACTTTCGCAATTTTTTTTCAAGAATACATTATCCCTCAAAAATGATTCTCGGCAAAACAAAAGCAGTCTAGGTACCTAATTGATTTTAGCTTCTAGTCTTTGAACTCGTTACATTCTTTTCTCATTTTTTAACATTCTCTGTATAGCTAGCTAGCTAGCTATGTTCCATGTTTTTCATCTTCAAGTTCTTTCAACTGATGGATTTTTTTTTTCGCTTATAAAGGGAGGCCACTAGTCTGGTACAAACATAATTAGAAATAATTATCCCACTCAGGACTCGAACCCAAGGAAATAAAGTCCCAATGAGGTGTTTGTTGCAATTCTTGATTTTAATGTACATAATTGTAGTTATCATGCATGTGTTTATCTGTATAAATCAAGAATTCATTTTCCTTTAAAACTTTTTTTAACGAAATAAATGCATTACATACCTATATATGACATCAGTTTCCATTTTTCTTAAACCTGTAGATTCCTTTCCAAGTTGGAATGTCCAAGATGGAACTCCAAAAGACGCTGAACACCAGCTTATCAGAAGTATATGAGTTCCATAACCCCAGTACATTTTCCTCTATTCCTTTGAATAAAGTTTCTTTACTTATCTCATTGAATTTTTCCTTGTTGATAGATTGACAAGACCTTCAATGCAATGTATAGGAAGTTTCAGAACGACAAAACTGCAGAAGAGTTGTTGGTACCATTGTGGGATAAATGCAAGGTATGCCCAATTTTCACATGATTAGTAAACTTGCTGCCAAATTCAGATTTCTTAATATCTTTATTTTCTCATTAAAACAATGTTTTCAAGAGTTCCACGAGCAGAACTTTTTTATATAATAGCCACTCGCGTGTTGCTAAACATTTAAATGATGATTTAGGATTTAACAATAGAAGTTACAACTACATGAATACACTCCTGGAATGCTAGGAAGATGTTGAGGATATTTTACTTGTAAATGATTCCTGATTGAAGAGTAAGCTGGAACACTTTTTCTACATACCAGGAGTGCTAGGTCTTTGATGAGACTGAAAATATTAAAAAAAATATGCTGGTTGCGACGATTGATGTCGAAATTTTCTGACTTTTGCCTTTTCCTGAATGCTTTAAATTTTCGTTTTTTTTTGCTATGCTTTTGAGGAGATTCATATTATTGGTCAACAAATGGGTCTGGATATGATCATATGTATCTGTCATGTTCAGTAAGTAGCAAAGGGGAATGCAGTTAGTAGTTGTCTTGAAGGTTTACCAACACATAGATCTGGATATTTACCACATGCAGCCATAATGATTGCTTACCATCAGCAGGCAGGAATAATGAGAAATGTAGTCACTTTGCATCAGGGTGTAGCACTTATTTTTGCTTTTATATTTATACTGCTTTGATCGAGGTGATTTTTTTAGTTTATTACATATTTACCTCTTTTATCTTTTTTTCTTGGATTATGGAGTGAGCTGTAGGGTAATAGCCACTTGTTTTGGTTATAGCATATGGTTCAAGTGGCGATGAAATGATACCTAGTTATTCATTCATGCCCTTATATTGCTGTCAATTAAAGATCCAACATAGTGAACTAGAATCAAAATGACTTTAATGGTAGTGTAATTTGAGAAGACGTAATTGACCAAAGTTTTTTTTTTCTTTTTTGCTTTGCAGATAGAATTTTTGCGCAAATATAGAAATTTTGTTGAGGATGTTGCCAAAATATACCCCAGTGAAAAAGTACCCTCGGTAGAAGAAATGAAAGATGTTCTTACTTCCATGTAGCTGTACGTAGCCAGTCATTGTATACGCCCTGAAAGATTGATTAGCCTTCATTATCTATTGACTCCAAGACTGGCCTATCCCTGGAGACTGCTTATAAATTTCCAACTACTCTTTTGCTCTTAATGTTCAGCCATTAGTTTCTTTTTTCTTGATCGAAGTTATCTCTTTTGCTCCCCTCAGGAGCCTGAGATAAATGAGTTCCAACGGGCACATTTGTGAGATAAGTTAACGTTCTATTGTCTTCGCAGCGGACTACCAAATTGGTCGGTTCATTAAAAAGGAGAGGCACCTCCTCATCCGGCCAGATGGGGCCTGTAGTGAATGGTTTTTAACTCATTTGATCATATTTTTTCCTGCACAGATAGTTATTTCTCATTCAATGCCTTGTCCTTCCTACTATTCACACCCATAGAGCTGGCAGGAAATTAGATAAAGTTCCAACTTCCGACGTCAGTCCTTGCAAATTGCGTCCCCAGCATCAATTCATAATGCTGGTAAGGAGCATGAAATGGAGGATTAAGGAGATGGTTTTTCAGAAAATAGAGTGCTAAGAAAACACTACCTGATAAAAACATTTTCTTTTCCTCTCTTTGTTGGATCGCATGACTTTTCTTTCTCTCTTTTTTTTTCATATGGCTAATCGTCTGGGCAGAGAAACCATTTTCTGATCTGTGGAGTGTTGCTCTGACCATACCACCAACTCCCATCATAGAAATCACCCACAATGTCTATGAACTTTAATGCTCACTGTCGCTCTTAGTTTTCGAGCATGGTGTCTTCAAAAACTGGTAGGTGAGCTCTTTATCACGACGGTGCTGCCACAGGCATAATAATATAGCCCTCTTAAAGGGTCGTAAAGTTAGCAGATAATGCAAGCATATCAAACACGGCTACTCCTTAAACGGGAGTCCCCAAGATAGTTAAAGGATTATTGTGAAGTAACATATCGATCAAAAACGAATTTAAAGTTAAATCGTATTTAATTGACATAATGAACTAACAAGATTACATTCAGGATGGATGGAAACTCGCAGTTTCAAATTTGGAGTCATCATTGGTTAAGAGTCTATTTTTTAATCCGACTATCGGATTAATTTGGCATGAAAAAAATTGATCTAGATAATTTTTTTCAATAATATTCATCATGATTTTATTTATTTTTAACTGAAAATTATCATATCTCATGTTTAATCTGCGTGCACTTTTAAGGGTCCGTGCAATCTTTTTTTTTCGGTAGTTAAGGGTCCGTGCAATCTTATTACATATAAATGACTACAGTTTATAGTGATATACATGTAAATTTGTGCCGTCCCAGCATTATGATTCAAGTGTCAGTAAAGTTGTCAAAATGAAGATTAGTAAGATCTTAAATTTGATTCTAAGTTTCTACCTACTAATAAAGTATATTTTAAAAGATCAAATATATTTTAATAAATTTATAACATTCAAGTATTAAATTGTACTCCATTAGGTCATATTTCTATTAATGTTTAAGTTAATTTTTTTATCAAAACAAAAGAAGAAATATATCAAATTGTATTATTATTGTCATGAATATATTTGTTATTATTTAAATAATTATTTGATTAAAACTAAGATCTTATTAACATTTTACATACTGATTGATCTGGAAAGTTTGAAATGGCCACAACTATAGAGCCCAGAAAGATTTTTTTCTTTTCCAACTGTGAACGGGTGTATTTTTCATCTTAAGAGAGCTGGTGATACAAATTCGTTTTAATATTCTTAGCTCACTTATGTTTTTTTGGGTCGAAAAGTACGGAATTATTAAATCCTGACCAATGATAGATTTGATAATCGAATTTGAGGAGCTTGACCACTAACACTCAACTATCTTATAACACAATCCTCCAATAGAACCTTTAATACTAACATAACAAATTTGTGTGTGGTATTATTTACTCTCTTTTTTCAGTCTAGTTTAAGGAAGATGAAGTAAGAACAAAATGTTCCATTTAACCTTTATAAGTAATTTATTGATTTTCCCCAATTTACTTTTATTTATATTTTTCTCTTCAAATGATCATTAGCTCAGTTTGCGATTGCGAAACATGGACGGTCTCATCTTTAACTCCTCTACATACTTCAAAGTAACAAAAAAGTATAAAGATGTCGTCCACGGAAACAGCATGTATTTTTTTTTTCAACGTCTGCAAATGCTTTTTTTTTCTGTGTTCACGACCTCAAGGATTGAAAAGTAGCTCCGGAAAATTTTCATTATATGCTATTTTTACCCAAGAAACGTAAATGTGATGTTACCGTAGACTTCGAACGAAAACGAAGATAGAGTAAACAACAAAGACAATATCTTCTTTAAAAATCTATATAGAACAATATTGATAAGAAAAAAAAGTTCGTAGTGCAGTGGGATACACTCCAAATAGTTAACAAAGCACCGCAGTATTGATAACTACATATCCTTGAGCTTCTTATAGAAAATGGCAACCATTGCAACGTGATGTTTAAAACTTCATAAATGGCGTCCAGAGTTAGTTGAGTCCGGCAGTTCTTTTAGCCCTTCAGCTACTATCACTAACCATTCCAGGTAGTGCTTTCCATCCTCTATCACTTTCCACTTCAATTCCCACACGCGACCCGAAACTCGACCTTGGCCAGTCCTCCGCCTCACTGGCTCTCAGTTGTTCCGAGCTCCTTTTGTTGCAGCAGCATTGCAGGAAGCAAACAGAAACAAGAAGTGAAGTCGAAGCATGGAAACTTACACAGTGAAGGTTGAGGAAGGGAAGCCTGCTGTGGGAGACAAGCCCTCCTGTGGCCCTGTCTACCGCTGTATCTACGCCAAAGATGGCTTCTTGCAGCTGCCCGCTGGCATCGAGTCGCCTTGGGATTTCTTCAGGTCAGTGTTACTTGACGCAGATCTGCATGCAGGAAGCTTACTCTCGAAGGACTCTGGGAAAGGTCCATATGCTATATATTTTCCTTTGTTAGTTAGGATCAATGCCATCATTATCCTAGCTTCTTATTATATTTTAGTTTAAGCTGTTTTGACAGTCGAAATTTCTCTGCTACAAAGCTGATGTCTGATAAAACATAGGAGAGAGCTCTGTTTGTAAGGGAATAAAGTAGAGCTATGTGTCCTCTCTTTGGTTTCAACTTTGGTTCTTGATTTGATGCTTTCATATGCATTCTTGTAGTGGATCAGTTAAAAGATACCCCCAGAACCCAATGCTTGGTCGACGTGAGGTCATTAACGGGAAGGTAGTGGTTAATGAATCGTTTTCTCAGTCATACACTCGTCCTACTGTTTACTGTAGATTCTAAGAATTCAAATTTCTAGGCAGGAAAGTATGTATGGCAGACATATGAAGAGGTGTATGATGTAGCCATGAAGATTGGGTCGGCCATTCGAGGACGTGGTGTTAATGCAGTAAGCTTTTTGCGGCTGACTGCTGTATGAAAGTACTTATGATTTTTTTCATCTTGAGCTTGTACTTCTTTCCATAGGGAGATCGATGTGGAATTTACGGATCCAACTGTCCGGAATGGATCATTTGTATGGAGGTAAAGTCTCATCTTGGCTAAATGTGGAGAAATTGAATTGATTACTGTTTGGTATCTGCAAAAGGATAGACATTTGAATATATATCATTCCGTATTTTCATGAGAATTATGAATAACGAGGTCTTTGCCAATCTTTCCTGTAAAGATTCTGATAACGTTACCTGTTATTGTGTTCCCTTGTCACAGGCCTGCAACAGCCATGGAATATGTTACGTGCCATTGTATGACACTCTTGGTAGGTACTTAAATTCCCATGTTTCGACTTTTTAATTACTCTATCTCTAAGCTCTGTATCCGATGTCCATATTGTTTGTGGTGTCATTGGGAAGTGATTCCTTCTTCTGAGTTTAACCTTTATGTTAAGTGTGATTGCTTCTTCTGAGCTTATTAACTTTTTTGTTAACTATGATTTTTCTTACCTGATTAACCTATTTGCTAACTATGTAATACAGGTCCTAATGCAGTAGAATTTATCATCAACCATGCAGAAGTCTCTATAGCATTTGTTCAGGAAACAAAGATTAATTCAGTGAGTGGAACTTCAAACAACGAAATCTAGTTTATTTATATCCTAAGAAACAAAATTTTAAGAAGGAATATCCATATTGTCCCTATGCATGCTGATTATCATTTAAGCTCAAAAAGGAAAACAAACTGAATATACTGCTGCTTTCTAGAAGAATAAAAAGGAATTCTACAGAAATAATAGAATCAGAATTTCACAAAAGTTCAACGCTGTTATGATTTCAGTGACAGCTACAAAATTTCACAAAACTTCAATGATCTTTTGATTTCAGTGACATCTACATTTGTTTGATTCTTTAACCTCTTGTAGCTAATCTTACTATTTTGTCATTTTGTTATCCAGATATTGGCATGCCTTCCGAACTGTGCTATGCATCTTAAGAGTACGTCCAAAAGTTTTCATCTATGTTTCCATTTATTTTCATATCAAAAGTTTTTTAATCCAGTCTTGTGGAAATTGCATCATTGACGGGGGTTACTTCCTAAATTCAGCTATTGTAAGCTTTGGAGCTGTGACCAGTGAACAAATAAGAGAGTCTGAAAAGTCTGGAGTGTCCTGCTTCTCCTGGGAAAATTTTGCGTCCTCAGTATATTCTTAAACCTCTAAATCTTGTATCATTCACTCTTTGCATTTGAGTTGTACATGAATCTTCTCAGAAACATGTTGAAGCAACTCAACTATAGGTGACCCAAACATAAATCTGTGAGTTGTATCACACCATCAATTGATCTGTTCAGTGGCATAGATATTGTGCTCCAATGTGACTAGGTGCACAAAGCATTCACCTAACAATGCAACAATTTTAAATTACAAAATTCTAGTAAAAAGGTAGGCACACAAGTCACATCATTATTTATCAAAGCTGATTAACAGTTTATTTTCATCTTAGGTGAATACTTTGTGCAAACTTCCTGCCAAAAGCAAGGAGGATATCTGCACAATAATGTATACCAGTGGCACAACTGGTGAACCAAAGGGCGTCATTTTGAAGAACAGGGCTGTCATTGCTCAGATCATTAATACAGATCATTTACTCGAAGAGACGGATAAACCAGTAAGCTCTTAAGTGCCTCTCCTTGCAATTTTTAGTTGCTTAAGTTATCTAAATACCAATATTTAATGATGCCTTAAAGTCTTGCCTTCCTAGAGTAAGAAAAGTACTGATTGGTTGTCAAAATACCAACATCCAATGTTTTTTAGGTGACTGAAGAAGATACATACTTCTCATTCCTTCCACTAGCCCATGTATTTGATCAAGTACTGGAGAACTACTATATTCATAAGGGTGCCTCCATTGGATTCTGGCAAGGGGTATGAACTGTAATGACTACTTTTTATTTTTCAGTGTTATTGTGGCCTCTTTTTATGAGCAGAATAATGCTACCAGTTTGAACAGACATTTCACTCGAGCTTCTAATTTGGCATGAAGGATGTTAGATACTTGATGGAGGACCTTCAAGAATTGAAGCCCACAATATTCTGTGGTGTCCCACGAGTATATGACCGCATATATACAGGTTACTTCGTCATTATAAGTTCAAAAGTCACAAATTATCCAGTTGGTTTAAAGATATCAAAACCTGTTTACTGACTCTCATGGAATGACAGGTGTCACTCAGAAGATTTCAGCTGGTGGACTGTTGACAAAAAAGCTGTTCCAGTTTGCATATGACCGGTACGTCATAATTAATTGCTCTGCATATATTACTGTTGTCTGCAGCTTTAATAATGTTATTATTTCTTCATCAGCAAGTTGAAAAACATGAAGAGCGGATTGAAACAACATGAAGCATCACCTTTCTTCGATCGACTAGTCTTCAGCAAAGTTAGGATTTACTTTAAGTATTTTGGTTAGATACCACTCTTGCAACTGTAGTTTTTTTAAAGTTAGGAATGCAGGTTAAACAAGCCACTGGTGGACGAGTACGTGTCATGATATCTGGAGCTGCACCGTTACCCAAGCATGTTGAAGAGTTTCTAAGAGTTGCAACTTGCAGCACTGTTGTACAAGGATACGGTACACATAATAACAAGTTTCTATCACAAAGCACATTTGAATTCAATTTTCTCATCGTCTGTCTACTATACATAGGCCCATGGACAATAATGATAACACTAATTCTTATTCACCATCAATGAGGGCACTGATAATATCCATGACTGGATTATAGGTTTAACAGAAAGTTGTGCTGGTTGCTTTACTTCAATAGCAAATGTGTTCTCAATGTTTGGAACAGTAGGGGTACCTATTACGACAATAGAGGCAAGACTTGAGTCAGTTCCAGAAATGGGTTATGATGCACTCTCCACTGTACCTCGAGGAGAAATTTGCGTGAGGGGTGACAACTTGTTTTCTGGTTACCACAAACGTCAAGACCTCACAAGTCAAGTTTTTATTGATGGATGGTTCCACACTGGTACGATTATATGTGTTAAGCATATACTCAACAGACTGCATTCTGATACACTTGCATGCCAGTTGGTTTATCATGTAAAATTTCAAGCAATAAAGCAGATATGGAGATCAGGAGGAAATTGCTTCCTTTTCTTAGCTAATTGTAACTCAAAATGAATTCTTCAATATTCTGCAGGTCTTCTTGCAAAAACATTTTTTTTAATGCTTTGTTCCTTTGCCAATGCAGGAGACATTGGAGAATGGCAACCCGATGGATCCCTGAAGATCATAGACAGGAAAAAGAACATATTTAAATTGTCTCAAGGAGAATACGTTGCTGTGGAGGTTCTTGAGAACTTCTATGTGCAATGTCCTCTCATCACATCGGTATTACATAGCTGTTCAGCTCAAATGTGACGACTATGTTTTCATATGCATAATTTGAAGTAATCATTCTAGATGCAATGTTGACACAAATGTCGATTTGCAATATGTAGGTTTGGGTCTATGGAAACAGTTTTGAGTCCTTTTTGGTGGGTATTGTTGTTCCTGACAAGAATTCACTAGAGGCGTGGGCAGCAGCTAACCATATTATAGGAGACTTTGAAGAGCTATGCAAGCATCCAGAAGCAAGGAAGTATATTCTTGATGAGCTCAACAGCACTGGTAGAAAGCAAGATGTATGTTTATGCTAGTCCATTTGGAGCTACTAAATAATGATATTTCTGAATAGTAAACTGACGGAGTAAAAAAAATATTTCAGCTTAAGGGCTTTGAGATGCTGAAAGCAATTCAGTTAGAACCAAAACCATTTGATATGGAGAGGGATCTTATAACTCCAACCTTCAAGTTGAAGCGACCACAGTTGCTTAAACATTTCCAGGTGAGAACTTAATTTGGTTAAGCACTTCTTGTTGTCTCTTTTCGTTTTCTTTTTTCCTACTGAATGTCCGTGATATTTCAGGAGTGCATAGACGGCCTGTACCGAGAAGCTAAGGAGAGAAAGGCATGAATCTCCGACCATAAATATTAGGTATTAGTTATAAGTGAATAAAGTGTCTTGTTGATCAGCAAATTTATAGAGATAAGATCTGTATTTGCATCCTTTGTAAATTGCTTCTGTACTTAAAGCTATAAGAAGTATCCTTCAACAACTTTGAAAAGTTTACATCAATTCTGAAAGAATAAAGAGAACTCGTATGATAATTACAAACTCTAGAGCTACAAAATTAATTGTGAAAAGAAAGAAAAGAAACTTTCTAAAGGAATCAGTAATGTAGGTATTGCTCTGTATGCTTTACGGAATAATGCTCCGGATATTAGTCCAAAGAGGATGTTAGTAAAATGAATGGGAGGAAGAAAATTTCTGCCGTGGATGCTTCTCTTATGTTGCAATCATCGCCTGCTTGTGTAGTTGTGTTCTACTGTTTGATCGTGAGCTTTGAGAGAACAAACACACAAGCCGAGGAGATGAACAAAGCTCCAGCTAGACAAGCCAAGTCCAATCCACTTGTGAGAGGCACATTCTTAAATTGCTCCACCACCCCTGCTTGAAGTATCAAGATCACAGCATGCCCAAGTTTAGATTTTGCCTGCGTTATAGATTGGATGTCCATGTAATCTGCAAGCTTCTGCACACAATACAAGTACACAACAGCTGTTAGAATCCTTGGTAGAAATTAACGAGAAACTTCAACCAGTCATGAATGGTACTTGAACTAACCTTGAGATCGAACGAACCAAAGTTGGATCGAACAGTTTGCAGTCCGCTCTTGCTCTTCGTGGCATCAGAACCACTAAACATCACATATAAACCCATCCCGAAAGTGAGCAGAGCAGTTCCCACAAGAAACATATCTGCCAAGAAATTTCAGTATGCCACACGTTATGTTGGAAGAAGGTGGAACTGGTCGAGTTTCTGGTATTTAATGGTGAGGAAGAAAGAGAGAGATAAGGATGCAAATGGTACCTATAGCTTCGATCAGTGGTTGCAGGATGGCTCCATGGTTCAGGTTTTTGGACATCACTTGGAATTGCTGAAGAAATGCTTCGACAACGAAGAAACAACCCTGAAAGAACCATGTCGCAGCAGCAATCATCGTTAGTATCAAAGGATTCAAATGGTCCCATGATTAACAATTGTGACATAAAAAGTAATGGATCTAAGAATGACCTACCTCAACAAAGCACAAAACAGAGCCTATTAATGATCCTGTAACTGGAATCAACGTCATGGATCGGCAGCCAATGATCCCCTGCATTAAGAAACCAAGTAACGTATGATTAAACTCTAAATACTACTATATTATTATCATATAAGAAGAACACTACACGCACCTTTTCGACGAGCATCTCTGCATAAATCATCCAATATTTCCTTATAGCCATGGCGCTCGCCAGTTTAGATGCCAGTGACACCAACTCCGCGATCCCCGCTAGTTCTTTTTCAGCAAGAGGCCTCTGTTTCTTCTCCGGGGAAACAACGACGGCCGCGTCCAAAGACGCCGCCGCTCTCTTCTTCTTTGCTTGGGGTATTCCAGATGACGCAGTGCCTCTTTCCCCGGCACTCCATGGAAATCTCAGATGCGGAAGACAGAACGATGCCGCTGCTGACGACGGCGACGGAGAAGATGAAGAGGAAGAAGGACTCCCATCCGAATGAACAGCCCTCGGGCCTCTCAACAGCCTGCTTGCTCCTATCATTCTCGCTCCTCTTCTCTTTACCGGACTAACTTTAATCTTCCGCAAGTAAACCAGAGCAAGTACGTAGAAGCACAAGCTCTTCTTCCTTGGACCCTTAGCCTTGTGATTCTCCTCTATGCTTTACTCTTCCTGAACTAGTGGAATGACGCCCACGTATCATATTTATAGATGCGAAGCAATGCGAGCACAAGTGTCGACGAGGAGAATTTAGGAGAAGATTCGCGGCATATGGTGGGCAGCAGATTTGACCCTTGGTGCATGTGGTCCACGTGCTACCAACCAAACGCGAGCGCCAATTGGGCGCGGCGCCGCGTGTGGGACCGAGAGGATCCGCGGCCGTGCGTTTTTTTTTTTTTTTTTTTTTGCGTGCTTGTGCACAGCGGATCTTTTCCTGCGACGACGGAGCATTTTCCAAGTTACCTTGTCCTCTCCATGGCACATTTTTATTTAACTTTGCGCGAGAGGCAAAGAAACTTGAAAGAAAATAACCAACAAAGAAATGTGACAAAAACTTCTGGCCGCTCGTTTCGGTTCTCGTGTCAAATTGCACGGTTGACGTGCCGGGCAAGGGGAGGGGGGGAGGAAGGAACGGTGCGTCCAGATGCAAAGTTGCATCAAGCCGCATGACGAGTTGGTAAAGGAGACGAGCGGTAGAAATTTAACAACGGTTGGTAAAGGAGACGAGCGGTGGGGAGTGAAGCCCTCGGAGGACAGCGTACAGAGTGACGAGTTGTATCTTGTCTGTATCCTCGCCTGGCCAGGTCTCTCTCTCTCTCTCTCTCTCTCTCTCTCTCTCATTTTATGTGAACGGTGGCAGTCACATTTGCAGATTCTTACTTACGAGTCCTTTTCCAGGGGTATGATTCACTACAATATGTATTAGTGAATTTTGAAGTGAAAGAAAATAAAAGTGGAAAAGAAAAGGTAACGTGGTCAACATTTGAGCGCTTCCTTCCTCGCTTTTCCAGGGACTTTTTCCAACAAAGATGCGCCCGAATATTACGCACGACACAACGACGGACCGGAAGTTGTGACGAGTGGAAAGGATCTCTTTGCCCAAGGCTTTTTGCCTTTTTGGTAACTCTTTTACCTGTTACCACCATGATATCCAAGTAATAATAATAATAATATTATTATTATTATTATTATTATTATTATTATTATTATTATTATTATTATTATTATTATTATTATTATTATTATTATTATTATTATTATTGAAGATCTACTAGGTTTACTTTATTTTTTATGTTTAAGGTATATTTCCAAAATGTCAATTAAAAGTGATAAACATTAAAAGCACTATGTCCTTATTATTAGTACAAAAAAGAGCTATCCCTTTGATTATTAAAGAAATTTCCGTTTTCTTCATTTTATAGATACAAACATATATGTTAAGGGTAGAACACAAGTTGTATCTTCCATACCTTGAATGTGACCAAGAGGATCTTTACTGCATTGCTTCTTATTAAATTATTAATAATCTACATTATTCTATTTAATATATACAAATAATCTTTTTGACAATTCAAATAACATTGTTTACTTATAAGTTATACCTGGGTCATATATATTTCTTTTATTAGTATACATTTATTTGGATAAAAATTGAATAGATGTTCATAAAATTAATAAATATATTTATAAAAGAGAGAAGAGTTTATATATAATAATAAAATGAAATTGTTTTATATTTTATATTATTTTTAAAATTAAAAGAGAGAAGAGTTTTTAGAAGGACATTTTAGTCTTTTACAAATAAAAAAGCAAAAATAATAAAAAAGTTAAGATGATAAAAGAAATAAGTGAAAATTGCGATAAATTTTAGAAACATTATAAGTTCATATTTTGATATGCGAAAAATCACAATAATTTAGAGAAAATTTAAAAAAATAATTCATGATTTCACAGCCAATAATTTATTACCAAATAATTTATAAACGTTCTTAATTTTATTAATATATTTTACCAGTAATTAATTTAATTTAATATATATATATTGTTATCTTATTTAATAACGTTTATTATTATTAGAAAAGTATTACATGTGTATACATGTCCAACCGATGACCCAACTTCACTATGCACAAATTTATTTGTCGGATCTGAATATCTGATCGTATTTCAATTTTTTTTATTCATCATGACGTGGTAATATATTTTTTTCTTGTTACTCCTAAAATTTTAATGTCACCTTTTAAGATAGACTAGTAGTAAGTCTCGTGGGAAGCATGCTTCGCACGTTATAAAAATTAGTGAAGATATAATTAAGATTTATTTTAATATCATTTGTTAATATTTAAAAGTGATTGATATAAAATAAATAAATCACATTCTTTAAAAAAAATTAGAATATAAAATTTTAAATAGGTTGATGTAGATTATATTAGAGCCAATGCTCTACACGCACATATATATATTTCCTATAATTTAAATTGAATAAGATGAATTGATAAAATCTTTTTAAAATGACATAGAAAATTATGTTTAAAAATAAAATTATATAATTGAATATAAAATTGTTTACTCAAAAGAAAAATACTAACATTTATTCGAAATCTAAATTATTTTCTGAAATAAAATTTCTTTTATTTTAAGGCTTTATATGAGAAACCTTTTATTATAAGATAGCTTTTTTGCTATTTATTGGTAAAAATAAATTGTATTATGTTATATTTTATATTTCATATTCTAAGTTTAAATTCTTGAGAGATAATAGTTGATATTTTGTCTATGACATGAGTAAATTATGAAATTATTTATTAATAATATTTTATTATGTATTATTTGGAAAATAATTGAAAATAAAGGCTTCTATTTTTATTCAAATTTAATTTGCTTTTGTGTATTTAATCTATATTTTAACATGTACAAATCTTACGATATAATGAAATTTGAAAAAAGAAGATCTATCATAAAGGGACTCCTACTTCAAGTCAAACTTTTATTTTTTGAAAAAAAAAACAAACAGATTAGATTTGTATACACATATTAACTTATATAAAAATTTGATACATATCATGGTACGATGTCACTTGGTGTGCTCTAGTTCTTTTAAGGAAATATTATTTATTTAGTACCTAAAACAATACATTATTGTCTTGGCATGGCATGTGGCTACATCACCATTTTTATTATTTTAATGATTTAACTAAATTATTTTATTTTATATTCAATCTTATTTAGTTTTTTAGTTATGTAAAATATACAAAAATAATATTTCTATTTTGAAAGAACCCCAAAATAATTTCTTATTTTTAGGTATATATATATAGCAAAATGTAAATTTGTTTTATTTAAAAAGTTTAAGTATATGATATTTTATTTCCCAAAAAAGTTTGAAAATTATAAATGATTCTGATATTTATTGTTCTTCATACTCAAATATGGCATTCTTAGTTCCAATCGAGATATTGTGTTAATTACTTATTGGAGTTTATGTTATTTTCTAAAAGATATTGATTAATTTAAATTATTAATAAAATCAACAATTCATTATGGCCTATATGGCTTAAATAGAATTGGACTTCCGTAACAAAAATAAATAAATACAATTAAATTATGTAATTTTTTGGACAGAAGGAAGTAGACAAAAAGTTGAAATGGGATACGATATAATAATAATCTAAGTTATTTACTAATGCTATTTATAAGTTATCATTTAATCTGATCTGATAATATTAGCAACAATTTTAGGATATGTTTAAATATCTACTTTTTATTTATGCTAAATATTAGGATGCACATCTCATCTAATATATGATATGTAATACATTAAGGTTAACATTATAATTTGAAATAGATTGAAATTATTAATGTAATTCACTACTCATATTAAAGAATCCAAAACTAAATTACGATAATGGTTAGTATAAGGATTGAATAGGTTGTGATTATTAGTGTTATTAAAGTCCTGCTTTTACTCTGATTAAAGAATCTAAACTAAAAGAATAAATTTAAACCGATACATCTAAAATTACATTTTAATCGTATATTTATTTGAATTTTAAATATTAGTATCAAATATAGGGATAAAAATCAACATGTGAACTAAGTTTTGTTTGTCCTAATAAATTACATATAAATATTATATTAGGATTATTGATGTCTTTGTGAAAAAAAAATCTTGATTCAAAATTCTCTACTCAGATTAAAGAATCCAAAACTAAAAGAATAAAAAATAAATTATGATTATGATTAATATAAGGAATAGATAGATCGGGATTATTAGTGCTATTGAAGTCCTACTTTTACTCGGATTAAAGAATCCAAAAACTAAATGAATAAAATTTAACTGCTACACCTTAAATTTCATTTTAATCATATATTTAATTGAATTTTAAATAATAGTATAAGGATAAAAATCAACGTGTGAACTAAGTTATGTTTGTCCTAATAAATTATATATATATATTATATTAGGATTATTCATCTCACGTGAAAAAATCTTCGTAGAAATCCACGTAGAGATATTATAAATTTTTGGTAATATTAGGATATATACGTCTTCGGATAATATTAGGATAAATAATAGCATTAGTGTATACATAAACAGATTAAGATTAGTATTCTACATGATTGTCAAGTTCGAACTTGGGTAAATTTATCTATATTATGATTAGAAATAGTGTTTAAGATAAGAAGTTACATATAACTACTTTATTAAAATTTATCTATATTATGTTGCAATCTTAAAATTAGACCAAATGGGTTGGATAAAATTTTAACAAATATTAAATTTGAATTAAATTGATATTATTATCTTAAATATTAATACTTTATTCATATATATATATATATATATATATATATCACTACAAGAAAATCGCGATTTTTCAACGGATAATTTTCGACGGTTCTAAATCCGTCGCAATTTGCGACGGATTTTTCGACGGTTCCGTTTTCGACGGATTTTTCGACGGTTATGACCGTCGAAAATAATTTATATTATTATTTAATTTTTTGACTATTAGGAACGTCGATATTTTCGACGGATATCCATCCGTCGCAATTTCCGACGACTTTTCCGACGGTTACGACCGTCGGAAATAAAAAAATTAAATTATGTATTTTTTATATTATTATTAATTTTTTTCGATGGATTTTCTGACGGTCACGACCGTCGGAAATAAAAAAATTAATTATATAATTTATTATATTATTATTTAATTTTTTGACGATTAAGAACGTCGATATTTCCGATGGATATCCATCCGTCGCCAAATCCGTCGCAATTTTCGAAGGTCGTAACCGTCGGTAAATGTATAATAATATCATATAAAGAGTATTTTATTAATATAACTAGCGACGGTCCAAACCGTCGTAATTACCGACGGTTTTGATCGTCGGTAACGATTACCGACGGTTTTGATCGTCGGTAACGATTACCGACGGTTCAAACCGTCGGTAAAATAAAAAATAAATATTATATATAACTAAATATATTTTCGACGGTCACAACCGTCGGTAATTATAAAAATATTTAATATTTACGTTTTTCGACGGCCGAAACCGTCGGTAATTAAAATTTTATTATCCCGCTTTTTTCCCTTTTTCCGCTTTCTTTCCACTTTTTCCCTTTATATATATTCCTCCTCCCTCTTCCCTCTCTCCCTCCTCCCTCCACTCCTCTCTCTCTCCCTCCTCTCCTCTCTCTCTCCCGGCCGCGAGCACCCTCTCCCGCGCGCCGGACGCCAGCGACTCTCCCACGCCGGACGCCGGCGACCCTCTCCCGTGCCGGCGTATCTCTCTCTCGCTCCGCGCCGGCGTCTCTCTCTCTACTGTCGGCCGGATCCGGCCGTGGTCGTTCGGATCCGACCCCCAACGGGCGGATTGGCCGCCAAGCGGCCGGATCGGCCGCCAGGCGGCCGGTTCCGACCTCCAGGGGCCGCAAGGCGGGCCGGTTCCGGCCTCCAGCGCCCGGATCCGGCCGCTAATTTTTTTTATATTTAAAAAATTATTTGCGACGGTTGCGACCGTCAAAAGATCAACGGTTGCGACGTCCGTCCAAAGTTTCGACAGTTGCGACCGTCGAAAAGTTACGACGGCTCGAATCGCCGGCCTTTTCTGGCGGTTGCAATCGTCGGAAATTTCGACGGTTCAGACCGCCGGCCTTTTTCGGCGGTTGCAACCGTCGGAAATATCGACGGTTCGGACCGCCGGCCTTTTCCGACGGTTGCAATCGTCGAAAATATCGACGGTTCGAACCGCCGGGGACTTTTCCGACGGTTGCAATCGTCGAAAAATTTCGACGAATCGAACCGCCGGGGACTATTCCGACGGCCAGAACCGTCGATATTTTCGACGAATTTTTTCAACCGTCGCAAATCCGTTTGCGACGAGCGTTTTTTCGACGGATCGATTTCGACTGAAAAATCGTCGATAATTACGTTACGGACGATTTTCGGGCTGATTACCGACGGTCCGGACCGTCGGTAATTCACGTTTTTCTAGTAGTGTATATATATAGGTTAGGTAGCATGCAATCAAATTTTATACAATCAATATACAACCAATAAATCAGGACCGTTAAATTATGATTAGATGGTTGAGATTCAACTTCTATTGAATTTAATGTTAAGTTATTAAATTTAATTAAATTGATATTATTATCTTAAATATTAATACTTTATTACTAAATATATATATATATAGGTTATGTAGCATGGAACCAAATTTTGTACAATCAATATACAACCAATAAATCAGGACCGTTAAATTATAATTAGATGGTTGATATTCAACCTCTATTGAATTTAATGTTAAGTTATTAAATTTAATCTCAACCATCTCATCATCATCCAACTGTTCAGATTTATTGGATGCATATTGGTTATACAAAATTACAAATTTTGGTTGCATATTACTTCCATTTCCATACATATATATATATATATATATATATATATATATATATATATATATATATGATTCCTTTTTTACTATTAAATAGAGATAAAATGAATGATATTAACATTTTATTAGTGACAATAAGAATATTTCTTTTTATCGGATCCAGCATATTCTTTTTCTCCAACATGGATCCACTATTTACATTTTACTCTCGACATCTAAGTCCAATTGTAATATTTTATAGGCAAATTAGGAAAAAGAACAGGTGGACTAGCTTTTTTCTACCAAAGAGGAGTTTTTTCTAACTTTTTAAAAAAAAGGAACGAGCCAGCTATCTTATTTAATAGAAATTAATTAATTCTTCTATGCTTTGCTTATATTTCAAGGAAACGATGGACATAATCATCTCGGATCCACTTTTTATAAACATTGAATAGTTCCTTGAGACAAAGTAGTCAGATTAGAAATAATTACATGAAGAAAATGAAATAATTACATGAACATGCTCCTCGTGCATGGGAGTGCACTGCTGACTGCTCTCCTACATGTTGGAAAAAAAATGGCCTCCTTAGATAAAACTTGCACAAAAAAAATCGACCATAAGAGAAAAAAAGAATCTTGTATGAAATATTATTACGTTTATTTTTTTTAACCAAAACAAGGATTTTAATGGCCTTTTGATTTATTAGTTTAACAAAAGAATACTACGAATCAAAGAAAATATATAAAATCGATTAATTATAAGGATGGATTTTCTCAGTTTGTTCATATAATTGGGGTTCAACATCGATAAGTAAGTTCTGAAAAAAATATTCATTGTGCATTGTGCAACTAAGCTTTAGAGAGACTCAACATAAAATCAAATTTTGTTGTTGTTAATTGTTAGAAGATATCCAATTATTTATTTGTCGTTAGTTGGGTTTGTTGAAGACAAAGTTGGCCCAATAAACTGTCTGAATAAGTTTAAATAAAGCTATTTAGGAGTGTCATGAAGACAACCCGCGAATGAACTCGACTTACCTTGATCAATTTAATTATTAGTTAATTAAATAAGAATAGTAATTTATAAGTATATGAAAAGATTGATTGATTAGTTAATGACATTTTTACTTTCAGGTGATGTAATTTATTGATTTGACTCATAATTATTTTATGTTATTCGTCTGATTTTGATCTTGTATAGTCTAGTTTCAGTTATATTGTTTTTAAAAAAATATAGAAATGTTTTTTTTTGCTGCGACCTAGCGTTCAGAAAACTATGCTAATTGTCCAACTTGATTGATATTAAGAATTATACGTAGTGTCATATGTTGAAATCTCGGTTCATTATCGAGTCTGACTATTTTAATACTATTCCGGATAACATACCTAATTATGACTGATAAAACTCCTAGTGAAACTTTTTTACATGCGTAAGAGTAGTTCGAACTTGAGATTTTTTTTTCGGTGGTGATGAATGACATTATAAACTGGCATAGACTATGAACTTGAAGTTCAATATCTTAATCTTTCATTCCTTTTTAAAATGTTTTTAATGTAACTTTACTTAAGAATTAATATAAATATGACTGACATGTAATTTAAGATGCACATGTGATAAATTTATCATATATATACATATATAATATACTTTTATCAATAGGTAAATATTACAATTCTCGATCCAATTTTACAATATCCTCCTCTAATATTATGTAACATTTCAATCTTGATAATTTTGATTTTCCATAAACTCACGTAGACTATCGATACTCAAATAGACCAAAAATTGGAAATAAAATTTTGTTTAGTAAAGGTTGGTTCAACTCGAAGTTGAGTTGAACCTCGTGTTCAAAGAAGAAAGATTCATCAATTTCAAACATAATATTAAAAGAGGAATTATCTTATCGCATAACAATAAGTTTAGGTGAGGAATTATTAAATCATTTTAAGATCATCGAATAGGAGAAATTTAAGAAATTAAAAGAATTTAAACTACTATTTTTTTCTTTTTTTTTTCCTTTTCAAATTTGTTGGCACGTTCCATCTGTGTTGGATGACAAAAGAGAAAAAAAATTGAAGTAGGGCGTACAAATAAGCGAACAACCATACGGGTTAATTTTCTGTGTAAAGTGTAAACACATCAGTTGCAATGCTAATAGTGCATCTCATTTTTTGGCCGACGATCTTTTTTAGAAAGAAGTTCCCCCCGGAACTCCTCCAAATATTATACGCATGATGCACATTCATTAATCACTTAATATATATATATATATATATATATATATATATTGATGGCCACCTCAGTATCCGAGAAGCGGAGTCAGTCGTTCAATTCAACGCGACACTAACAATTGTGTAGATCATCACGAATCGAATTCTCGACCCATGCCCCGACGAATCTGATATTGTCTTGTTATCCACTCCGCCCAATCTCATTGGTAATCACTTAATATATTTTACATCGTTTAAAGAAAAAGTGCGGGCGGCAGCAGTACGTCACGCCCGAAGCCCAGCATCTACGCGCCAGCCACTGCGTGCGCGGGGAGGGAGGGAGGGAGGGGCGTTGTCCTCTCGCCATCAACGGGGGACCGTCGATTGAGCCGCGTCACATGTTGGTTGCGTGACGCACCGCCTCCTCGTCCCATTTCATAATTTCCTCACTCTGCTAGCATTTACATTACTTCAAATGGGTAGGAATCTCATAGGCCCGCCCTCCTCCGCTTTAGTTGCAGTGCAAACACTGATATTTATGAGGGGCATTCAATGCAAATCTCACCAACTCTCTTTAATTAGAAATTAATGAAGGATGTGAGAAACCCACCAAACCGCGACCTCGGTATTCGGTCTTCTATGCTTCCTTGTTGTAATCTAATCTCTGTGAATTTGTGTGGAGTAATAAACACATAAACTACATAGAGTTATTAATTAGTCGACATAAATGCATACGTTTACTCTATTATGGACCTTGGTGTTGTGACAAGCTCCAAAATTTTGTTAGCAGAAATCTATTTCGAATCTTTCGAAAAATTATAAAAGATGAACAGAAAGAAGCAAACAGAATATAGATAACATGGTAAAAGAGGAGTTGGGCTCGGTCTGCGGGCGCATCATGGGCTCAACTCGAGCCGGGACGTCCTCGACTGGACCACGTTGCGCTCGTGCGAGTCGCACACCTGCGTGCTGAACCTGCACCCCAACTTCGACCACCTCTGCATCCGGCCGCCCTCCGGCCGCGCGGCCGCGCCGCCGTCCAGCCTCCCGAGCGCCTGCTTCATGTCCGAGCACTCGCGCTCCAGTTCCTGCACCCGGTTCCGCATGCTGTCGATGTCCAGCCGCAGCACCTGGTTCTCCCTTATGGCCGCTCGCCACGTCCCCCTCGCGGCCGTTGCCGCCGCCGCCGCCGTGGAGGGCGCGGCGTCTCCTTCCGGCCCCTCCGCTCCCGCCGCGAGCAGCGTCCCCGCGATCGCCCGCCGCAGCTGCAGCTGCTCGAAGAAGAGCACCTGCACCACGGCCCGCAGCGGCAGGCGCTCGTTCTGCGCCGCGTGCGTGCACGCCTCCAGCGTCAGCTTGCGGCAGTCCATCACGCCGCACACCCTCTCCCTCTCCGCCTCCGTCGTCCGTGGATGCGCCTTTCGTTACAAGGATTCAAAAGCGTCGGAGCGTCACTACAAATGTATTGATGTCCGAAGCAAAAAAACTTAATGCGTTTGGAATCGTATCTCGCAGGAATCGATCGAGTACCTTGAGGTAGATATCGACGGCTCGATAGAGCCCGTCGTGGAAGACCCGCGCGTCGCCCGGAAGCGCCTTGGCGAGCCCGCAAAACTTGTCCGCTTTGAGATTCGCATCAGACGCGATCTCCGCCAGGTAGCCGTCTAACAGCTTTCCCACCGTCTTCAGTAAGTCGACACGTGCCGCCGCCGGCACCGCGGCGCCGCCGTCGTCGCTTCTTCCTGCTGCGATGATCGCCGGCACTCCATCGTCGACGCCTTCGCCGGAATCGGCGAGAAAATGGGCGAGCATGCGCTCGACGCAGTCGACGTCGTAGAGCGTCTCGGCGAGGTAGGAGTAGCTCGGGATCAGGAGGTCATCCAGCGTGGCCAGAGCCAGCTGCGACCCGATCTTCCGCTCCAGGGCGCGTATGGAAGCCTCCGATGCGCGCAGGATGTTCGCCGTCCGCAGGAGCCCCAACAAGAACTTGGTGGTCGCGACGGCGCCGATCGTTGCCGGAGGTCGCCGGCTCGGGCTCTGCTGCGGAAGGCTCGTTATGACCGTCTCCAACAGCTCCCGCTGCTCTGCCTCTGACGCCACGGGCGCCGACGCGTAGCGCCGCCTCGTGGCACGGGAGAGTCCCGGGATCGAGCGCCTGGCGTAGGAGAGCAGCGCTCGCTCGATGGTGTCGGCGTTCAGGTCCTTCTCCTTCAAAGCCGCGATCACGCGCTTGTACATGGGCAGGCTCAGAGTTGCCAGGTCGTCCAACCAGTCTGCGCCGCCAGCGCTATCCGTGTCGCCGCGGACGTCACCGGACGCCGACCGCATTCCATTCCTCCGGCGGACCCCGGTGTCGATACCATTCCATAGGATCCGACCGCTGCCTGCGCTCCCGCGTCCCTCGTTCATTGGCCAGCCGAAGAGGGAGCTGGAATCGACGGAGGCCGCACGGGCGCCTATCACGTCGACGCAGCGCTGCGCAATGCCGAGGTCGTCGGCGAGGGGCAGTAGGTCTTCGCAGGATTTGAGGGTCTTTATGGACTCTTTGAGGCTTCGCAGAACGGACTGGGCCAGGAAACGCTCAGTGAGGGAGATGAGATTGTCCTCGCAGACGTCCTCGGTCATCTCCAGGTACTCGCCGGCACACCGAAGCAGCGCAACGTTCCACGCGGAGAGGTCGACCTTGACGCCGTAACAGAATTTGGCGGCTGCCTCAAAATTCTCGGCGCCGCCTGGGAAATTAGGAAGGTAAACGGCATGTTGTTGCTCGTCCTCATCTGCCTCGCTGATGTCGTCTTCTCTTTCCTCTTCCTCTGCCTTTGTTTCTTCAGTAATTTCCCCTTCTCGTTCCTCCTCTTCCTCCTCCTCTGCTTTCCTTCTAATATCTTCTGCAGAACGCCTTCCTCTTCTTCTCCTTCGTCTTGTCGCCCCTTCTTCTTTCTCTGTTATCAGCCGCTGAAGCTTGCCACTCTTATCCATGAGCGGGAACTGCTCGCAAATGCGAAAAAAAGATGCAATTTTTGGAGACTCAACAGGCTAAAAATCGAATCTTTGACAAACTTTACCTTGTGGAGATGGAAGCTCATGTCTGCGACTTCGATCACGACGTCACTGGGTAATCCAGTAGTGCAGAACCTACAAGAACAGGAAACGTACACGAAACAGCCCTGCCGTCATACACACTCAACAAGACGGATAGAGAGAACGGAACAGAGAGGCTTCCATTAGTACCAAGCTTGGCCTTTGGTCGCGAGCTTCTCAGCTGCCGCCATTCTTGATCCTTCCTTCCTCTTAGAGAAGCAGTTTGAATTGTAACGACGGAGACCACAGAGCTCATGCAACGATACAAGCAACTGTTGCTGGCTTGCTGATCACAGCACGGAGCAGCTCTTGCTTTTCCAAGTCCTCCCTTGCGTCTGTCCAGAAGAGGGGAAGGGCGAAGAGGTTGCGTCTCTCTGGTACGAGTCCATGCCTAAAACGAGGTGGAATGTTCTTCCGGACAGGCTGGTTGGCTCCATTACAGGGAGAAAGGGATGGGCATTAAAGAGGTGAGGGAGGGGATCAAAAGAGGGAGAAAGGTGAGGTGGAGCTCGGTAGAGTAAACAAATGGGAGCTTTGGAGCAAAGCCAAAACATGCTCTTAAAGGGCAATTATAGCGTTCAACCCTCTTCATTTAATTTATCACCTCAAGCTCTGTCGCTGGCAGCTGCTCCCTGTTCATCTTCTGCTACTCCTCTCCTTCCCTCCCTCGCTGCAGGCTTAATCAATTAGATCAGAATCCCACACCAAGTGGCAGTCATTGCTTGCACTGGAATGGAGCAGTTGGGGGGAGGAAAAGAAAAAGGTTATTTTAAGCTCTGACATCTTTCTGTTCATATTCTTGTGTCTGGATGTTTTGCATCTTCTTTATCTTTTCTGTTTGCTGTAAAGAAACATTTTTTTTTTGTCTTTAAAATTAAAAGTTGTTTCCAGTGTCCGTATGCATTCACATTTCATTTCAACATTCCGTGGATTATGTTTAGGTGGAGCTTGGTGGAGTATGATTGCATATTGATATGGTGTATGGAAAAGGATTACTGGTACTGCCATCTCGTGTACTTTTGTATTTTCTTTCCTATCCGATTTAATAGAGTATAATTTGTAGTTTTTTTCCATGTGTTGTTCTCTCTTTCTAACACTATACTCGAGCTAACTAACGTAATAAGAAAAGCTAAATTCTAAGAAAAGAGATAATATCAAACTTCATCCTACCTAAATCTTATCATAAATTTTTTTCAGTACACAATTATTAGGATTTTCAAGTTGAATTTTCATTACCTACTAATTAGTTTGAAATCTGAGTAAAAGATATGAGAAATATTTTCTTGATTAAATTGACGATTAAAGAAATCGGAGGTGAGAGAAATTTAATCATGTTAACCACTTATAATAATTGAATTTGATATGTTAGCCTTTCTTTATCATAACAAGATGAGTTATTTTTATAAATCACTTTAAACTATTATGATTTTTTATATATAATATCAAATTATAGACTTATTTTCTAATTTTTAAACTATCATAATTTTTCAATTTGATCATTCCATCAATTTTTATTAATTTTTTTGTTATCTTCAATTTTTTTATTTATGAAAAATAAAAAATATTCCTCGATTTTATATTTTCATTCCGACTTCTACAATTCCGAGAAGTATTTTTGACTTTTCATAAATAAAAAATAATGAAAATCAAATTAAAAAAAATCTTGATAATTTAAGGATAAAAAAATAAGATCGTAGTTTGAAGTTAAATATGAAAAATCGTGATAATTTAGAAGTGATTTATGAAAATAATTCAAATAAGATTTAACAAACTAATCGTAGAGCATAAGAGGGAGCTCCCTAATAATTTTCATGACATTTTGCATGAGACATTCGATTGTGGCCATCCGCTTGATTTGCCTTCAAATTATGTATATTGCGTTTATTTTTTTTGGACCAAGAGCAGCGTTCTGCCGGTCCTATTAATCTGAGCGAGTGAAATTGTATATATTCTTCATCAAATTGTTTGTGTTTATGATGACCAAAAACATTAAGAAAAGTATAAGTAAAATAAACTAACCTAAGAGAAAAGACAGAATAAGAATAAGATTAGATGGAGTTTAAAGAAAATTTATAATAATAGTGTAACGACATGAAGTTTATTTAAGAATCAAAATAGTTTGATTGAATAGTTTCCACGGAGCAAAATAAGAAATTGGTCTAGTTATTTCTTTCACCTATCAAGATACGTTTTAAATTCGTGTGAGTCGAAAGTTCAAAGTAAACAATATTTCAAATGAGTCAGGTGTTACAAAATGATTCGGAGCCAAGTTCACGTGCTCACTTGAATCATGTGAAAAATACGAGTCATGGAGTTAACATGAATCGTTCAACGAGGACATTAAACATTCTAATGAAGAAGATTGTAAGGTCTATATAAGAACTAAGATGATTTAATTGAATAATTCTATATGGGTAAAATATGAAGGTAATTATGAACTTATATGAAGTTATCTTCTTCACCTATTAAGATATGTTTTAAATTCGTGCGGGTTGAAAATTCAAAGCGAATAATATTTTGATTGGACCACTACAAAAAAATTGTCATTTTCCGACGGGCAATTTCTGACGGTTTGAAATCCGTCGCAATTTGCGACGATTTCATTTCCGACGGTTACGACCGTCGGAAAGGAAAATAATAAATTTTATAATTTATTATTTTATTATTTTATTTTTTGACGATTAGCAACGTCAATATTTCCGACGGATACCCATCCGTCGTAATTTGCGACGGATTTTCCGATGGTTACGACCGTCGGAAAGGAAAATAATAAATTTTATAATTTATTATATTATTATTTTATTTTTCGACGGTTAGGAACGTCGATATTTCCGACGGATATCCATCCGTCACAATTTGCGACAGATTTTCCGACGGTTACGATCGTCGGAAAGGAAAATAATAAATTTTATAATTTATTATTTTATTTTTCGACGGTTAGGAACATCGATATTTTCAACGGATATCCATCCGTCGTAATTTGCACGAATTTTCCGACGGTTACGACCGTCGGAAAGAAAAATAATAAATTATATAATTTATTATATTATTATTTAATTTTTCGACGATTAGGAACGTCGATATTTCCGACGGATATCCATCCGTCGCAAAATCTGCCGTAATTTCCGACGGTCGTAACCGTCGATAAATGTATAATAATATTATAGGAGGAGTATTTTATTAATATAGCTAGCGACGGCCCAAACCGTCGCAATTATCGACGGTTTCGATCGTCGATAAAATAAAAAATAAATATTATGTATAACTAAATATATGTCCGACGGTCACAACTGTCGATAACTTTAAAAATAGTTAATATTTACGTTTTCAACGGTCTGAACCGTCGGTAATTAAAATTTCATTATCCCGCTTTTTTTTCCTTTTCCCGCTTTCTCTTTCCCCTTATATATAATTCCTCTCCTCTCTCTCCCTCCTCTCCTCTCCTCCTCCTCCTCTCTCTCCCTCCTCCTCTCCCGGCCCGCGAGCACCGAGCATCGGACGCCGACGACCCTCTCCCGCACCGGCGACCCTCTCCCGCGCCGACGTCTCTCTCTCTTTCTCTCTCCGGCTGGAGGTCGTTGGTGGCCGGAACCGGCCCCCAGCGGCCGGATCCAACCCCCAGCGGCCGGATCCGACCGTGGGCGTTCGGATTAGGCCCCAGCGGCGGGATCGGCCGCTAGCGTTCTGATCCGGCCGCCCGTCGGTCGATCCGGATTCGACATCGGCCGCGGGCCGCCGGCTGGCTATTTTTTTAAAATTATAAAAATTCTTTGCGACGGTTTTGACCGCCGAAACTTTGACGGTCGCCCGACGACAGCCGAGATTTTCGACGATAGCAACCGCTGATATTTGCGACGGTCAACGAAACCGGCGGTCACGACCGCCGGAGTTTTCGACGATTTTCGACCGTCGGAAATATTGACGGTCTTGACCCTTCGAAGTTTCGACGGTTTTGTGACCGTCCGACCGTCGGAAATCCGTCAAAATTTTCGGCGGTTCCTTCCAAACCGTCGGAAATTGATTTGCGACGATCGTTTTTTGGACGTCTCGGTTTTCGTCGAAAAAACTGTCGGAAACACCGACGGGTTTTGGGGAAATTACTGACGGTTTCGACCGTCGGTAATCCTCATTATTCTTGTAGTGGACTATGATATTACAAATAGTTCGGAAATAAAATATAAATATATTAGATTTAAATTTAAATAAGAAATTAATCTTTTAGAAGTTTTAATCTAATTTTAGTTTAAGATTTAATCCTTAACTTTATATTAAGTTAAAATATGAGTTTGATAGATTTTAATCCCTACAAATAACCCTCGAATGCTCGAACAAGCTCCATCTCCCCGCCTCTCACAAATTTTTCTTCGAGTAGCAAGGAAACAAGGCGCACAATCATCTAATGCAATGGCACTAGTTGAGAACAAGAGGGTTGCTGGCCGGCTGGGAGAAAGAAGTGGAATCAAATTAGTCGTGGGGAAAGGAAAGTTGATTGAATCAATTGATAATATGATTGAGTCCTAATTAAATGTTCGACCGATGTTAATAGTTTTGAATTTTAGTTCCGAAATTATCATTTTAATCAGAGAATAAATTATTATTGTTTTTTTTAATTTCGAATTACATGAAGTGATCCAAGTTTTCAGTGACTCAATAATCCATGAAGCGAAGCTCACGACTGCGATAGAGAATTGTCTATCGTTTGAACATTTAATTTTTATACTTGTTCATAATTGATTTTTTAGTCATGCCTATGGTGATTTCCATGCTATATTTTTCTCTATGCAATCATGATTATGTTGTACGCTATGATTTATCTATATTATTCTCGCCATTTAACACATATAAGTTATGCTCTTGCTTTTGTGATTTACGATGTTAATGTTATGTTATGAATTAGTATGCACGTGGTGATTGAATTGATAATTGAAAATACAAATATTTTAAGTTAAATTACGAAAATTAAAGATAACGTTTATTAATATAGTTGAAGACAAAATAGTGAAATTGTGAGCACAGTGCTACCAACACTATCTGTTGTACAATTAAGACTCCACCTTGTGTAACAAACCCAAAAATTCTTGAGGTTAAGTTATAGTGTGCAAGTCACCAAGGATGATACATTAAAGTTGATGTCTATTTAATAAGATCACTCCTTATGATGATGATCATAAGATTACAAATAAAAATTAATACATGTTGGTTTCAAAGATGATGCTAAGGAAAATAATATCAATGAATGTTAGAAAAAAAAGGAATTTATTCTAAAAGAAAGCAAATCAAGCATAATGAAAGAAATGAACGATGTTAATCAATTTATATGGAAATCAAGATTTAATGTGTTAATGCTTCATGACAAATGTTTAATGTTTCCATATGCATCATGCTTATGATATGCTTCAGTGTGATTAAATATATGAAGTATTATGCAACCTGTATTACTGTGATGATACCCACAGGGAGTTTTCTCCTTTATATTTAGATTCATGGATGAGGAATGAATGGTGATGACGATGTCGGCGATGGCTTCCAATAACTTTCACATGAATATGAATATAATAGTATATTAATAGTGTATGGACATAGACCCAGAATACACGTCCTTTCATCTTATATTTATATATTTCACTTTTTACTAATACGCTTATTATTTTTAGTTTTCCGCTTACGTGATCAAAGTCTAATTTAAAAGTCAATAGTATGAATAAGTAGTTTCTCTCTTTATAAGTTCTTGTTTGAAAGATGTCGCTGCCGAATGTTTTCTTTACCCACTTTTAGTGCTTCTATAGAGGTAATTCGGAGCTCATGAATGCACACCCACACATACAAAAAGTGTCTTCAATTCTTGCAACAATGTTGAAGTTAGGCACATGACCACCCTAAGCAGTCCAATTTGTAAAGTATTGTGTGAGATCTCATTCGTTGTACTTCACCATACGGCTGATTGGAAGTGTATGGAAAACAATCTGATATCCAAACATTGAAACAACAATTTTTTTTTATGAAATGATTGCATCTCTAGCAATTATTTTCGGTTACGAAGGCTGTCTTTAGTGTTATTAAAATCTGACTAATTCGAATTTAGAGTGAAAAGATATTCTTGTAATTAAAATGATGATTCTAGAGATTGATCATGTAGTTAATACCACACATATGTCAGAAGATATTTTTGAATTCGATTTTGTACGAAATTTATGTAAGGGTGCTAATTTTCAAGATAATATAATATAAAGACATGATTGAATTATTATAAATAAGTGATGGCGTAATTCCAACTAAGGGTGAACAAATTTGGATTTGGACATAATTCAATCATCCCAATCCTAACTCAATTTGCTTCGAACTTTTAAAAAGAAAATTCGGTCCCACCTCCGGTCTCAATCTAAATCGGGATCAGAACGCTTTAGTTAAATCGAAAAAAAATTTTAAAAATTAATTGTCCCATTTTAATCATAAAAAATAATGAATAATATATAATAATAATATTTAATATAATTATATAAACATGGTACTTATTAATTAAATTACATATATAATAATATATTATATACATTTAAGATATACATATAATAAAATGCAGAATTTTAATTAAAATAAGCATAAATATAATTTAGAAATAATAATATTATTATTATTGAATCGGGATGCGAATTTTTTATGATTCGAACTTGGTCCAGCCAGATTTCAAAAAGTGAGATCCGATCTCAATTCAATTACCTTTCAAGTCGGAAAAAACCAGATTTTTCGAATGAATGCAAGTCGCGTGCTCACCCTTAGTCCAAGCATTTGCATTATACAAATAAGACACCAAAGGTCTGCTCTTGATTAATTAATGTATTAAAGATTGCTAATTTGACTTTAATAGATGAAACGTCTAATGAAAAAAATCTAACTCTAAAATAACACTACTTTTTAACTAAATCGAATATTATCTGTACTGGGGTTTCTAATCTATTAATCTAATAATGCGATGTTATTTGGGTGGAATTGATTTCCAAAAATCTTTTAAGATTGTTCGGTCCGGTCCAGGTATATTAGAGTTAATACAGGGAAAATAGATAAATTAATATTTTCCTTTTGAAGAATGAACGTGAATTGTATTGTAACTAACAGATGTTGATATTTCGGTCCAACATTTAAATGCGTCGTTTTGTGACGAAGTGATTACGTTTTTTGCATTTCAAAGAAGTTGGCGATTCCCTTCATTATTAGCAAAGAATCCAAATTGACCACCGACCTTTATCTACAATTCCACATTTGCCAAGAGCACCAAAAATCCATCAATCAATCAATGAGCCAACTAAAAAATTTGACTTAATCAAAAGTTGTTGACACAACTAAATAATAAAATTTTATGGTGAGATGGTTGAGTGCTAATAATTTTAAGTTTGATTTTGATCAGATTATTTTTTTATCATTTTTCTTTCGAATATCGAATTTGTCAGGTGCTAATAGTTCTGAACACAATCTCGAACAAAAAATAAAAAAACTTAATTTAATTCATGCTTGTTCTTATCTGCAACAGCTTCAATGATCCCCTTTTATTTAATAATCTCCATGTTCCAAGGCATTCGAATTTTGAATTAATGCATCAGTGAAGTTCCATGGCCTCTGAAAAAGAAAACAAATTTGACTAGAAACCTCTTTGGGTATAGTTGTAGGGGGCTTCTTTTACTGAGCAAGATTCAAATGCTCAATTTCTTAAAAACTGAGGTGGAACGTAAAACTGCAAATGTCATCATTACAACTCGTTTGTTGTTGTGTTCTTTTTTTTATTCCTGAGGTACGAAGTCACAGGTTGTATGTATGAGGGCACATGATGGAAGAAGCGAACTGAGACAAACAAGTAGAGAGATTGCCAACAGAGGCTCGCAAGTAGATGCTGATCCCCTCATTCGTGGCCTCTTTACGAGCAGATTGGGGCTATATGGTCCAAATATTGCAGCGTGGCTTTGACGATGATGAGCGGGACTCGCGACTCGGTGATGGGGATATATGGTCCAAATATTATAATTAATTATTATTTAAGATAATATAAAAATAGTTTAATGAATGATATTAACATTAAATAATAGTTAATAATATTTTACTAATTAAATATAATAAAGAATTTATAGGCAAAAGAAAAGTAAAAAAAAGTTCTTGTTAAAAGTGAGAACTTTTAATTTTCGTCCATGGAGAAATGACGAAAACTTTGCAAGTTCTTATCACGTTGATCGTTTGACAAAAGTTTTAAAACTTGGGTCAAGTTCTGACCCAATTTCCAAAATCAAACACAGTTTATAAGAAAGAGATTATAGTTAAATAACAACTAGCTTATATTCGTCAATTTCGAATTATGTATATAAATTATTTTCATCGTAAATTCAATTCATCATAATTAAAACATGTGAAGCGATTAGGAGCGAAAATTGTGCCATTCATATTTAAACATATTATGAAAAACGTTGAGAGAAATTGCACACACAATTTACGAGTGAATTTTGATTCATTTAACTTAGGAGTACTTTTAATGGGATCATCATCCAACTTTACAAACATTTCAATCACGATCATTGTGATCGTGAGTCAACCGACGGATCATTGATGTGGTACGTGATACCATGTTAGCATTTTTTCTTTTCTTCGTGTCAGCTTTTAAAAAATAAAAATACCACGTCAATATTTTTCTCTCATATATCTAAATTAAATTTTATATCTTCATTATCATTCAACTTTTCAAAATTTCTACATACGATCATTTAATTTTTTAAAATTTTAGTCACGATCACTATTAAAAACTTAAAATAATATTAAGAATAAATAAGAAAATAAATATAAATGATATAAATAAATAAAAGCACTTATATTGACCTAGCACGATTTGGGCATGATCCAGTCATATTGGGCCGTCTAATTTTTTTTGTGTATTAAATATATAATATTTTAATAATTAATATTATTAAATTATTTAAATAAAAATTAGAAAAAAATGTATTACATCTTTACCCTAAAATTTGGACGAATAAAATTATGTTTATTAGATATATAACAAGATTATTTAAAATAAAAATAATTTTGTACGGTTAAAAATTTAAATATATAAAAAAAGTATCGTGTTATGATTTGACTCTACATCCGCTAGATGTTGGACACGACCCAACACCCCACAGGTTGGCTCAATACAATTTCATCAGGACCGAGCCAAAATCGTATTGGGCCATCCAACAGGGTGTTGAGTTGTGCCCGACATCTAACATGGTGTTGAGTGAAATCATAACCGTGATATATTTTATTTTATATAATTAAATATTTAATCATTTAAGTTGGGCAAAGTTATTCATCCGTTTGCTTAGCATTGATAGTCCGATATTCGTTCAATATTCATCCAATAATTTATTGCTCATTAGCCCGTCCATTAATAAATTAAACTTACTAAAATAGTAGTTTTTATTTTATTAATTCATTACTTTTTACTAAAATAGTAATAATTTACTTAATATGACACTAAATATGTAATATTTTATTTTCAGCGCAATAAATTTTGAACTACTTAGCCATGAACATAGGCTATAAGCCGAACCATGTAAATATTTTATCTCTCTTATTTATATTTGACAACATAATGAAAAAATATATAATAATAAATAAAGGAATAACATATTATGATATTCTTTTACTATGTGCTAGAGGATAAATAATTTACTCAATATATTGTAAAAAATTAGAAAACTTTAATGGACTAGCCCGACCTAGCTAATTGTCGATCCGACCATTAAGGTTTGACAGGTCTTAACGGGGTGGACGAGATTAGATACTTATTGAATAGTCCGATGCCCATCCGATAAGATAACAGGTCGGTCGAATCTGTCCGATATTCGATCAATGTCCGATTGACCGGATCTATTAGTGATCCATTAAGCACCTCTACGTCTAGGTCTACTCCAATCTTAAGGAAACTTTAGCGCCAATTGTTTAAACGCCTATATAACATAGGGTCAGATATAATTTATAATTAAATTAAGTCCATGGCATTATCACTACAACATTCTGCTCACTCCATGAATAATAATAATAATAATAATAATAATAATAATAATAATAATAATAATAATAATAATAATAATAATAATAATAATAATAATAATAATAATAATAATAATAATAGCATCCAAGTTGATTCGAAGTTGCATTGTCATGCCCTCATTGTTATTTGTAATAAATGGAAAGTTGTCGCCACATAGAGAGCATCTCATGGCAGGCCCTGTGATATGGACAATTCTATACGACTGTGGGAGCTCTTCTTCAGCTGTAAAAGAGAGGGAATTGGAAGAAAGAAGAAAAGCATCAAATTGACCTGCTTTTGGCATCATGCCAACATTCTTGCATTGAGGCTAATCAGCAAAAATCCAAATGCTCCCTGCCATTTTTATCGATCACTTGAATGGGATTTTGGACCCATGGAAGTTTGGAGAAAAAGATAATTAATTATTTCAGCTACGTTTTAATCTTTCGATAAAATATGGACCACAATTTTGACTGGAGGGTGTTGAAAAAAAAGGAGCCATTTATTTGTTTTGTAATCAAGATATGATCCATTTCCTTTGTAACCTATTTCATAGTGGGGGCGAAGTGTTTGGAATCAGGTCAACTTTTCAGTTCTTGTTTTTTTAATCGATTTTTTAAAATTCAAAGATTATTTCTAAAATCATTTAGGAAAAGAAAAAATCACTTTCCAACTAATATTTTTTTTGGTGTTTTTAAGAAACTTATTTCAGTATAATAATATTTTTTTTTAGAAAATAATAAATTAAAATAATATAAGAGAATTCAAGTTTAAAGCTAAATATAAAATATAGTGGTAAAATTGTAAACTATCGAATTCGAGCTTTCATCAGGTGATAGGAAAAAATATTAGGTTGTATAAAAAATATTATGTCAATAATAAAATTGATAACTTATGAAGCAATTATAAATAAAAAATTATAAGTCAAGATCGGGTCTGATAATTTTTTCCTGACATATTCTAATTTGAGCGGTTTGATTTCGTTTCATTAAAAAGACATCTTAAATCCTATTTGAACCACTATTTTTTTTTATTTGGTCGCATCATTCATTGGGTTGATTGAATTTTTCTTAAGTCCTATTTCATACGTTTGAAATTAATAATATTTCATATGTGAAGCAAAGAAAAATATTTATATATACACACACGAGGAATATTAGTATCACACCACATTAGCTAGCTGGATGCACCGTGCGATTAATTCATCTAGGTCGCCCGATTGCGTATAGATGGTGATTCCTCATGTCTACCTCCTCTACTGCAGTCACGCACATTTTTATAATAATAATAATTCTAATAATAATAATATTCCAAATAACAAATTTAAAATAATAGCATTTATAGTGAAATAAAGTATAGAAGAGAAAATATATAATAAATTTTGTTGTATCCAAATTTTTTTACAATGTATTTTCATTTGCTATTTGAGTATTGAAGATGTATAAGTGATAAATGCTAGCTTAATTGATATTAGTACTAAATACATTAAAGTGTAACATGAGGGCCATCCGATTTGTGCATTAGTACACATATAGATAAAGTCTTAATTAGGGGATCCGATTAAGTAATAGTTAAGTAATATTAATTAGGGGATCCTCATGTGATACATTTCATATACACAAGGACAACGGGGACAAAAAAAAAGAGAAAAAGATGCCAACATTATGTTATTCGGATTAAAATATCCAATTAGAAACAGAGTTTAGTGAATACATCATACTAATTCACATTACATCCATTTAATAATTCGATATGGAATTAATTGCATGACTAAATTAAATTTTCAGCATGATAGTTTCATTGGGCAAAATGACTCTATGCGCAAAGGGCCCAATGTTACACCGGCCTTTCGACATTGATGGTTGCCGTTCTTGAGATTGCATGATATGAGTGACCATAAAGTAAGATATAGAAGTTAAATATTTTTTTCTCTTGCGTTTTATTAGAATGTTCTTCCCTATTTTAGACGTGTGATTACTTTCAGTCTAATTTTGATTATATGTTTTAATTCTTAGTCATGTTTCCTATTTGTGCATATATATATATATATATATATATATATATATATAACCGACAAAAAAAAAGAAAAGATAAAAAAAAAGATGAAGTAAGTCTCCGTCGAACACATGTGAAATATTAACCCAAAATTCAATTGAATTTGGATTCGAGGGATTTCATTGCGCCCACATATTTTAGAGAGAGAAAATTTTTATCTCATTAATTAGATTAGAATTAGATTAGGAAATGAGATTTATTATATAAACCTAATCAAGGAAATTAATCTCTCCTCCACCTACACAGACATCTCTCTCCTTGTTTGGTCTTTCCCTTGTTCCCCTCGTACGTGAGCAGAGGCAAGGAGGGTTCTTTCATAATTTCTCGGTGCAAGGGTAGGTAAGGTCTTTTTCCTCTCCTTCCTACCTGATCTCCATACATCTCCTCACGTCGTTCTCTGCACCGAACGAGTGGGAGGCAGAGATTGAGAGGAAGAGCAGCGAGAAAGTCGAGAAAGAAAATAGGGAGGAAATAGGGGCGGATCCAATATGACTTTTAACCAATCAAGGCCAGGATTAATCACGAACAGAGGTGGATGAACTGAAATCATCTTGCATGACTTCTGAATGTTCTAACTCATGTTCTAATCGATTATGAAATGAAAGAGAACAATAAGAAGGTTTCCTAGGGTTATTGTTTGATTATTTGATTTCTTATTTGAATTGTTTGATCCATGATTTCTTATTGTTTGAATTAATTCTTTCTGTTCTATTATGTTCGATTAGTTGCTAGGAGTTAGGAACTAGATTAGGACGAGTTGATGTTAGAAATTTTCAGAAAAGGTCAAATTCTGCAACCTTTCTGGACGCCGACCGATCGACCTGTCCGTATGTATTGCGAAAATCGGTCGACCGATATAATGACCCACGGCCGGATTCTGAGGTATCGATTGGTCGACCGATCTTCTAGTATTGTGACCTGACCGGTCGACCGATCTCTGGCCACCGGTTGACCGTTCAAGTGAATGGATTGATCGATCAGATTTACCTACCGATCGACCGATCTTAACAGACCGGTCGATCGACCCGAAGCCAATCAGTCGATCGTTCCCTTGAACTGGTCGACCGATTCCTAGTAAACCTTTTTATTAGATTTATTAATTATTTCTCTTTTTAATTCGAATATTACTTGTATACTAATGATCATATTTTATGTCCCCACAGAGATCCATTCCTGATTTTCAAGATCTTTTGTTTTAACGATTTATTTCTTATTGATCTTATCATATCTATTGAATAAAGAACAAAGAGCCACAAGTTATTAAAGCGATTAATAAGTTCATATAGAAGATTAATAATGGGTTGCCAGTCCAAGTCAAGTGCATCATGATAAGGATAATTTTCTCGGTCATAGTTTGATCACCTACTGACCCGCACAAGGCCGTATCATTTGCTCGGCATATCCCAAGAACTAAAGGCACCTAAAGTCATCCTGATTTTTAATAATAAACCAAGATCAAGAAGCATGATTAAGTCAAGTCAAGTTATCATCATGATTCCCAAGTATGTCATGATTTCAAGTTTTACTATGCATCATCTGATTCTCATGATATCCTCTGATTCTTATTCTTATTATGGTTTATGATGCTGTCATATTATCATATTCACATTCAAGTTAAACACGATTATTTACCGCTGATTATCTTATTCATGTCATGCATTATATATCATGTGATTTTCCACTAGACTATAAAACTTACGAGGTGGAGTAAGTGTATGGTGACGAACCTCTGACGACAAGACTGCACATGAACCACAAGGCTTTTTAGATTGTCTATTAGTTTTTCTTTACCTTCCGCATTATAGTCTCATGATGTAAAACTTCATTTTACTTCTTAGAAATGATATAGCCACTTTTAGACTTCCGCAAATTAAAGTTATACTTTTTCTTTATTTCGTTATATTTCTTCCTTCCGTTGACGTGTCTCAAATTTTTACTAAGATATGGTCAACATGATGGTCAAAGTTATAGCATGTCGTAACGTCTCCAGATTGGTCTTCGCCACGTGGCGGGGGTTGATTTGGGGGCGTTACATATATGATATCAGTGCCTAAAGTCGGGACTCTTTTTACGTCATATCGTATAGTATGTTATAGTAATGATACATGTGTTATCGCCGAGGAGTCGCCACACCCTCTACCGTAAAGTACAAGTAAAATATTTCTTTCATTGAGTTATTCTTTATTGATGTATTGATATATATTTCACATGACTCACACAACACGTAGGTGGGAGATGATGTCAAATAATAGAAGTGAAATCAAGCATGTCTAAGTTATGATTTATCGTTATGACTTATGTAGTTCCATGGGTCTACCAATATAGGGGTTTAATAAATTATTTTATATGTTTATATTGATAATTGTGAACCCATAATGCTCGTTGTGCCTTAGACTTCATATGGCCCCCTTATGTTATGTTGATAAAGGTCCTAAGCAAACCTAAATTAGTTATACGAAATTCTTAGTTGGACTATCTTATGTGGAAAAAAATAAGAATAAAAATTATTAATTATGTTCAAGTTATGTAATATACGTATACAAGAGTTTTAAGAATTAGTGAGCTGCCCATGAATCATGTATAAGGTATGGATGGACAAATATAAAAGCTTAAAGGGTTCAAAAGTCACTTTGGCTTAATAAATGTTAGAAGGATTTTTCAATAAGTAAGTGATTGTATGAGTTAATCGAACATTTAAATTTAACATACTCATACGCATATGTACATATAACATAGTATACTTATAAATATATAAAGATAAATAAATAAATAAATAGATTTAATTAACTTAGTTTAGTATATAGTAGACTTGAAATTCTATTCATATGAAGTATATTTTTATATATCCATTATTAAAGAATGAATTCTCTATCATTGCAGTGTAAATATCTTTCCAAAATGAACTTATATGGTTGATCAAAGAATTATATAAGAACAAGCAATGCATGAAAGGGTTAAATGAATGTTAGAAATTTTTGAAAAGATTTAAAATCTCTTAAATGAGATATGCTTAAGGAGGGTATGAGCCCTAAACCATTAAGTATTAAAAGATCAAAACATCAAGTGAACAAATTTAGAAAGTATGGAGGTTAAGGTAAAGTATGAGGAATTTTATAAGTCCCCTACAAAGTTACTGGAGAACTAAGTTATGCACCTGAAAAGGATGATTATGAAGTAAACTATAAATTTTTAATTGATTTATCTTGACTATCGATATATTTATTAGTTTTCATAATAATGTCCAAATCGTATAGAGTAATTAATCATATAATCATGGTTGATGGTTCAAGAGGGAAAATAAAACATATATATGTTTAGATAATGGGTTAAGCAAGCCATCAGATGATATATAGAATGTTCTCTAAGATGCCTCTACGTCAATATGATGAAAAATGTTCAAAATTTTGTCTTGATCAAGTGGACCACTTATGATTTGATCATAAGACATAAATGGATTAGTTCTCCTTTCCAACTTCAAAGTTATCCCGACTCTCTCCCATGTACTACAAAATATCGTCAATGCAAAGGATCATAAAATGATGTGTAAAGAAGAAGAATGACTGCTTGTCTTCTGTTTTGTTGATTGTTTTGTTTTCCTGTCTTATTGTTTGAATCCATTTCATGTGTTTACTTACATTCATGATGTTTTACTAAGGACATGTTAGAGAATGTGCACAAATGATTGTGTTCATTAAGAACTAGATTCTACTATATGATCGACCCCTCATCGTAAATATCATTCGACCTTAACATTGATTCAGAGTGCTTCAAGATACTTAAGGAAAGAACCTGCTGTGATAAAATATAATCACTGGCCTTCTATGAAATTATATGATCTGACATTGCAAGAAACAAATCAATGTAAGTCAAATAAGTTATGACTTTCACTCAAAAGCTAAATGATTATGATGATGACTCTTAACCCATGATATTTGATTATGTTAGATTTTTTGGATTCTTTCCTAAATGATCCATAAAAAAATTCATGATGAGTAAGAATGAAATACTCTATGAATATAGGACGATCCCAAGATGTGACAATTGGCATACCTCATATGGCCACTTCATATCTTTTTTTTCATATCACACTTACATTAACCATACTGCTAAGATGATGAAGTGTTGATTTAATGACTACCTATTTTTTATGTTATATGTGATTCTCTTTTATATCATTGGTCTGATCATCAATCAAAGAAGTATTCTTTTTATGATGATGTTTAGAGTAGGGTTACATCAACCATAGGTCATCGTGAAAGTGATTGATCTAAATTGACATGATTCTGTTATCAATTTTATCGAATCATATGATGATGTCATTATCTACGATGATGAATAACGTTCTTAGTGAGCTTATTGATCCTTGCATGACATATGCTACCCAATAAGGACGACCCTATGGAAATAACTTCATACCATAAAGTCCTGCTAGAAACTTCTTAGGAGGATTACGATGGGATTCCTATTTGATTCTTCCGTCTAAGATGTATAGACATTATGCAAAAAGAAGAATATAGTTGTCAGTATTCAAAGGTCTAAAAGTTATAGTTAGAAGTTGAGTGTCATATCGACCTCCTTTCAAGCATGACCTTGATTTTCAAGACCCCATGACACATGAACTGAAAAGACAAATTTAATAATTGTAAGACGAGGAGTTTATGAGATGGAGGGTCTTATTTTTAGATATTCCACTTCTTTTGTAAAGAAGAATGATGATTTTATGAATTTAGAGATTTATTAACAAGTTGTTAAATAAAATAACCATCAAGACATAAGTGTCCGTTATCATGCAAAGATGGCCTATTTAATGCTAGGTGTTCTCAAGATCGATTTATGGAGTGAGTACCAGCAGTTTCGAGTTACTGAAGAAAATGTAATGAAAATAATTTTTCTGATAATGAATGATCACTATAAATTGAGCGATGCCATTAGACTAAGAACACTCTTCAAACCTTTAGGTTCTCATGAACATTATGTTCAAACTATCCCTACATTTATGTAAAAAAGATTGAAGTGTTTATCGATCAAAAGAGTCTTAGGTATGTTTTCTTTAGTAATATGCTAATATGTGACAATGAAGATGACATGAAGGTTGAAAGATTCTGAGTTATCCATGAAGCACCATTTTGGTAAAAATGAACTCGGTTGCACATACACTCAAACACAAGTGATGCTCACTAGGCTTCATGAGGCTGTGTATGAAATGTTGGAGGAACTAAGCATGTGAAAATCAAATGATAAAGTTCTAAAGAGAGCCATACTAGATGAATAATATAAGTCTGCAGTTGCGATCCATTTGGGACGTACACATATGTATAAGGATAAGCAAACAGTAATGACATGAAACATGGAGATACAAAAATATGTCCTAAGTACCCAACATGTCAATGTGAAAAAAGTAGAGCATCAGAAATTCTAGAAGATGATGATGCATGATGTTAAGAATTCGTAGACTTGATCTTCGCTTAGTATCTAACGCACATAATGGAGCGCAAGGTGCAACGTCAGAAGAACAAGGAAATTAATCTCTCCTCCACCTGCACGACCTCTCTCTCCTTGTTTGGTCTTTCCCTTGTTCCCCTCATACGTGAACAGAGGCAGGGAGGGTTCTTTCATAGTTTCTCGGTGCAAGGGTAGGTAAGGTCTTTTTCCTCTCCTTCCTACCTGATCCCCTTACATTTCCTCATGTCGTTCTCTGTACCGAACGAGTGACAGGCAGAGATTGAGAGGAAGAGCAACGAGAAAGTTGAGAAAGAAAACAGGGAGGAAATAGGGACCAATCCAATATGACTTTTAATGAATCAAGGCCAGGATTAATCGCGAACAGAGGTGGGTGAACTAAAATCACCTTTGCATGACCTCTGAATTGTTCTAACTCATGCCCTAATCGATTATGAAACGAAAGAGAACAAGAAGAAGGTTTCCTAGGGTTATCGTTTGATTATTTGATTTCTTGTTTGAATTGTTTAATCCTTGATTTCTTATTGTTTGAATTAATTCTTTTTGTTCTATTATGTTCGATTAGTTGCTAGGAGTTAGGAACTAGATTAGGACGAGTTGATGTTAGAAATTTTCAGGAAAGATCGAATTCTGCAACTTTTTTGGACGTCGGCCGGTCGATCGGTCCATATGCATTGCGAAAACCGGTCGACCGATATAATGACCCGCGGCCGGATCTTGAGGTATCGACCGGTCGACCGATCTTCTGATATTGTGATCTGATCAGTCGACCGATCTTCTGGTATTGTGACCTGACCGGTCGACCGATCTCTGGCCACCGGTCGATCGTTCAACTGAATGGATCGATTGATTAGATTTACCTACCGGTCGACCGATGTTAATAGATCGGTCGATCGACCCGAAGCCAATCGATCGACCGTTCCCCTGAACCGATCGACAAATTTCCAGTAAGCCTTTTTATTAGATTTATTAATTATTTTCCTTTTTAATTCGAATATTATCTATATACTATTGATCCTATTTTATGTCCCCACAGAGATCCATTCCTGATCTTCAAGATCTATTGTTTTTACGATTTATTTCTTATTGATCTTATCATATCTATTGAATAAAGAACAAAGAGCCACATGTTATTAAAAGCGATTAATAAGTTCATATAGAAGATTAATAATGAGTTGTCAGTCCAAGCCAAGTGCATCATGATAAGGATAACTTTCTTAGTCATAGTTGATCATCCACTGTCCCACACAAGACCGTATCGTTTGCTCGACATATATCAAAAACTAAAGACACCTAAAGTCATCCTGATTTCTAATAATAAACCGAGATCAAGAAGCATGATTAAATCAAGTCAAGTTATCGTCATGATTCCCATGTATGCCATGATTTCAAGTTTTACTATGCATCATCTGATTCTCATGATATTCTTTGATTCTTATTCTTGTTATGGTTTATGAGGCTGCCATGTTGTCTTATTCTCATTCAAGTTAAACATGATTATTTACCATTGATTATCTTATTCATGTTATGCATTATATATCATGTGGTTCTTCATTAGGCTGTAAAGCTTACAGAAGAACCTCATCCCCTATGTCTGATTTTCACAGGATCAGATCAGTGACGAGGTGGAGTAAGTGTGTGATGACAAAGCTTTGACGGCAAAACTGCACATAAACCACATGCCTTTTTGGATTGTCTATTAGTTTTTCTTTACCTTCCGCATTATAGTCTCATGATGTAAAACTTCATTTTACTTCTTAGAAATGATATAGCCACTTTTAGACTTCCGCAAATTAAAGTTATCATTTTTCTTTATTTCATTATTTTTTTTCCTTCCGCAGATGTGTCTCAGTTTTTTTACTAAGATATGATCAACATGATGGTTAAAGTCATAGTATGTTGTAGCGTCTTCAGGTTGATCTTCGTCATGTGGCAGGAGTCAATATGGAGGCGTTACAACATATATATATATATATATATATATATATAATGAAAAGTGTGACATACTTTCTTATAATCTTTCTTTAAAGACTTTCATACATCTTGACCAAGTTTAGTTCCAAATAGTACATTATGAGACAGTGACATAAAATACTAAGAGACCTTTTTTATCTTTTGATTAACATTAAAAATTATGTCACGACTTAACTTACTTAACTAGAATTAATTTAAACCAAATAAAGATAGAATGGAATGGTAAATTTAACTTCACATTATGAGATATAGGTAGTCTATGACTCTAAGGTCTCGTTTGGTATGGGAGCAACTGGTTTTGCAGCTAAACAACATATTTTTGGAACTCGCGGGGCCCATATTAATTAATGTGGAAGGTGAGAGCAATATGTTCGTGTAGGGGATGAAACAATTTGCTCTTGCTGGGTTAAGGATGTAAATTATCTTGTGGTTACAAAAAATTTATTCTAGAATATAAGAAATGTATTCAAACACCGAGGTGTTTGATACAAGAACAAGATGAATGAGAATTGGAAGGAATATTTCTTTTTTGTTATTGTGAGAAGAACAAAAGTAAAAATATTCTTCCAACAAAAAATAAATAGTGTTTGGATATAACAAAAAGTAAGAACAAATATTTGTTCCTCCTATTGGCAGGAACATTTTTTTGCACATTGAGAATAAAATATGGTGATTTTACATTTTTCGCAGTAGATTTAAATGTTTGATGGGAACAATCTATTCTAGAGGTGTTTGAATGCAAAAATAAGAATAAGCCTTTTGTTCCAACTACCAAACACCATTAAGATGGACGATTTTTAAGATATCAAAGAGATCTATAGATTTAAAGTCAAACTATACCGTTATGCATTTTAATGTATGCAACAACAACAACAATAATAATAATAATAATTTTATATTTTAATTATCTATCTTTTTTAAATGTGAAACCATTTAGCGGGTGTTTGAAAAGTGGAATTGGGTGGAATCAGCCCTTAGTTTCATCCAGTTCTTCAAACACTCCATTTGGTTTCATACTGGAATTAGGGTTACCTGACTTTGGTTCCAAGTCGTTTTGGTGGAATCGGCATTTTTTTTTACTTTTTTTAAATGATGTCTTGGTTTTTTTCCTAACTTTTTTTTTATCGTTTTCTTTTATAACTTTTCGTATATAAGTTAATTTATTTTATTATATATAAAAATATAAATATTAAAAGATTAATCTAATATTATTTATTATTTCATTAAAATTTTTAAATATTTCAATAATCATGAAATATTAAAAAATTGAATTTTTATATTCAATTAATATATTTTTTGACAAAATTGTTGACATATTTTTTTAATTTATATTATGTATTTTAATTTTTTAACAATATTATAATATGTATTTATAATATATATTTTAATACAATCACTCACTAAAATTAATCTATCATATCTATTTTTTTTCTATCACATCAACTATCTTATTTCTCATCGTCAAATTCCACTCTAACTAAATAATTCGAACTAATCTGTCACTTCAACTATTCACGAGAATTTGGTGGAACTCTATTTTTCGTTACCAAAAAGCCCCTTAAGGTTTCTTTAGTTAAGCATTAAATAAAATTTCTATTAGCGACTTATGAATTTGCACAAGCCAAAAATTTTGTTATATGATTGAGTCTAAATAGGAATGTTGTATTTCACTTGTATATTGTGTAGTGGAATTTAAATTTCTGAAAAAAGCTTAAGCCATCAAAATCCAAGTTGTCGTCATGAGCATTGTTTGGACATTACTGCTTATGAATATATACTGATTCTACCAAAAGTCTCGATCATGACATAAAAGATTTAACATCGTTCTGGAAGTTACAAAAGGCTTTAAATTTTCCAAGTTATTTCTATATATTGAAATTGAGACTACTGGTACCGAATGAATCACTCGACACAATTCGACTAGCTAGTGTTAACTAACTGTAATTAAAGTTCAAATCACTTGGTTATTGCACCAAAGCGTGCTTAACATCGGGAGCTTGTCCACCATTTTATAAAATTCTTCAAAAATGGAGGAATTGAGCCATTCCGAGGTATGCAGGAAGAAAGATGAAAGAGATTAATTAACTAACTATAAAGCTTCTATTATATATCTCATATTATTAATATATTAATTAATTAATTTTCGTTATGTTTCAATTAGTGTCTCTAACGTTACTTATAATTTATATAAAACTAATTCTTCATATTTCGTATTATAATTTGAAAATTTATTAATAATTTTTTTTAAAAAAAGCGAGTATTAAATATTTCTAGTTTAGAATAAATTTGTCAGGTAATATTAATTTCATACTTATTCCTTATTTTAGTCACTTTATATAGAAGAACAACTATGAATATCATTCTATCAAACAAACACAAATAACAACATCAACAAAGTCAATTTTAGAAGATAATCTTTGATCGAAAGACATTTCGACAAATATGACTAAAATGATTAGTTATCCCGTTCCTGGTGAATTGATCAAAATATTTCCTCCGGCCTCTACTAAAAAATAAGGTTTATTTGTTAGACATATTTGAACTATGATATATTTTTTCATCCTAAAATATAATTTTACAAATTTTATTGATGAATTTATGTCCATTTGACACTCATTTTATTAGATTCATTCGAATCTAAGCTATTTTTTTTAATAATTATGAAAATTAATTTTTTCCTTACATTTTTAATAAAAATTTATTAAACATTTAAGAGCATAAATACAACATTTTATTTATTAAAATATGCTTTTGAAAAATCCTTTACTAGTATTGATTATTTTCTATTTATAAAATAATTTGTTATATAATAAGCGATAAATAGAAAAAATAATCTTTCATACTTACTAAAAATAATATTTTATAAAAGAATTTGGTTAAAATTGTTGAAAGATCCTACATGTCAAAATCGGATAAATTGACCAACTAAAATTTATATGCCATAGTTAAGGGAGCACTAAAAAATGAACGTGAAAAAAAATAAATTTTGGTTGATAAAAAGAAATTCAAAGAAAAAAATCCAATGCACAAGTATGGTCTATTGATGTAAATCTTAACTCACAAATAAAATTTTTTTTAACTTATTTTCTTTTTTCAAAATAGATCTCAATGGTTGTGTTTGGGTTACCGAAACTTGGGCAAGAACTTGCCCAAGTTCCGATTAGTTCACCCAAACAATTGAATTGATGGGAACATGAAAAGTTTATGTCAGTTATTGTCCCGTGAATTGAAGGGAGCGCGAACTTGAGAGAACTTTATGAAGGGACTGTTTTTTTTTTTTTACTTTTACGTTTTACTTTTTATTCTTTCAACCTTTTCTTATTTTTAATTAGTAGAATATTATTAATTACTATTAAATGTAATAATATTTATAAACTCTTTTTATATTATCTTAAATAATAATCAACTATAATGTTTTATTTATTAGTATATTATCAATCAACTTCTAAAATAAATTCTAATATTATAATATTAATAACATATGAAAATAATAAATTATAATATTATTATTTTCAATAAATTATGAATTATAATATTAACATAATAATTTTCATAAATTAGAAATTATTTTAATTAGTAAATATATAATATTTCAATTCATTATAATTTTATATTTCATGAAATAATAAATTAGATCATTAGTTCTTATTTTTTATTTTTTATTCAAGCACCTATTGAATCTTATCTATCAAATCAACTTTTTAAATTTTTATTGTCACACTTTTTATCCAAATATTACACTTAAACTTTTCTATTAAATTAATTAGTTTTCGAGAATTAACGAAACTAAAAATTTCCTATCTCAATGAGTGCAATCCCTTGAAGAGCTGCACTGCTAAACGAAAGTATATTATTTGTATACACTTCAGGGCCATAACTTCTGGAAGGATTAATCTTTATATATGTTTCTCAAAATAACAAAATATAAAAAAACGAACATATGCTTGATTCTAATGTTGGGAAAAGAAATCAGATTTATAAATAGATAAAAAAGAAAAAAAATTACTCCCATTTTCCAGAGCATTGTACTGACAAAATTACAATTATGGGCATTTATTCTGCTGTCATTTTATGAGGGTGCCTTGGGTCGTTATAATTAAAACATTTAGGCTTTCGTTTGATAATTTAAGTTAAAGAGGAGCAAGTTAGGATGATGTAATGAAGGTTGATAAGTTTGATTGTGGTGCATATTTATATAAATTGTGTTTGACTATAAATTGATGAGATTGATTGTGTTAATTTAATTCACTTTTTTTTTGTTATAAAATATAATATATATGTTAGGAAAGATTAAGTTTGATAATATCTTTATTGTTCTTGAGAAAAAATATTTTTTTATTTGGTTGACAAAAATAAGGGTAGGATAGAAATTATTACTTTTAATTCCTTCGAAATAACAAATGATTTAATTTTAACTGATGAACTTAGGAACGTTAACTTAATTAAATCCTAATTATTATTATTATATTCACTACATCCTAATTAAATCTAACTCATTCTAAACTCTCTATTCAAATGCATCATTAAATCCCTTATTATTATTATTAGGTTGGCCCAGTTTGGTATGTGAAGTTGGGCCCTGTTTATAAATTGTTCTGACATTTTAAATAAAAAACATGGACATTGTATTGTAAAAAATTTGGAAAGCATGGACATTGTATTATTACTATTGTTTCCTGAAAAGTAAAATTTGGAAAGTTTTTATTTTATAAAAAATTCCATCTCGGATCCCAAAATAAAAATCTTATAAGATAAATTACGCCAAATATTCTTCAACTTTGGTCGTTTTACAAGTCTACCTTCTAACTTTACTTTATAACAACATTGTCCTCCATATTTTAATTTATTTCATCAAATGTCATTTTCATCGATTACAGGCCATTTATCCGGTCGCACTATTGATGTGGCATTGACGCGATATTTTCTCTCTTCTTCACATAAACAATTACCAACGTGATATATTAAAAAGAATAAAAATGCCATGTAAAGGAGAGAAGGAGGGAGGCGCCGTGCCGACGATGGTGTAGGGAAAGAACAAGATCACAGAGTGGAGGGCTGTCGCCCCCTCTTTCCCATCGTCCTCTAGGGCGCGTCGGCAAAGAAAGGAGGGTGGGGGGAGGGGGCGCCACCCCTTTCTCTGTCAGCACGCGTAGAGAAGGGAGGGGGGCCTTGCCCCACTCCGGCATCCATCGATAGTCGCAGAGGGAGTGGAATAGGAATCACACTCATAGCCTTCCATGAAATTTCTTTTTGAAACGGTTTTCTAGCATTGCTACCCTTTCGGACTGTTACTTTGAAAGCCTCACATCAAGGTCTTCCGACATCTAAACATTGGAAGCCCCATTCCACGTCAATAGTGTGATCGGGTAACGGCTTATAATTGATGAAAAAAATATTTGGCGAAATAAATTAAAAGATGAGATGACAATATTGTTAAAAGTAAAGTTAGAGGGTGGAGGATATTTGGTATGATTTACCCAAATCTGATACCAAATATACATGAGAAAAGGTAATATTATGCTATATGTATTATGTATGTACGTATGTGTGTGTGTTTTATTGCAAATACCAAGATTTAGGTTGTGATAGGCACATGATGCGGCCTTTGCACGAATATGCTTTTTAATGTTGTGCAATCCCTATATATTCCCACACAATCTTCATAATAAAATGAACGCATGCATTAATGACTACAATGTATTAGAAACCGACCCTAAATTGTCCTGTGACAGTTACAACTTTCTCTTTCAAAATATCGTTTTCAATTAAGGAAGAGATCAACTCTCGCGTTCATACACTTTCGGATTTTCACGTGTAAAAATATAAATTTAGATACGAAGATACATAATTAAAGAGATTAATCCAACTGCTCATCATTACAACCATATATACTCCACTTTGTGCATTTATTGTAGCCTACACATTTCGTTTCGTCCACGGTCCACCCCACAAGGACCACAACCCTAACTGAGTCTTCAAATTGCCATACTTGGCCAACGGCCATATGCACCATGCATGTAATTCCTGCCCTTGTCCCATTACAGACGAAGCCCTGGCCATCAACATGCAGCAATTGGGCTCAATTGAATTCTTCCAAGTGCAAGGTGAAGTTTCCGAAAGTATCTAACATTTTATTGTGTTTTTTTTTCCAATAATTTGGCCTTTTCTTTCAAATTGACTGTATAAAATATGTTAGGTTTCTCGCAATAATAATTGAGTTGGAATAATAAGTTTTTTTTTCTAAGATTTCGGATAAGATTTTAGAGATCTCAATTGTGCAAAGAGTTAATAATATAAATATAAAAAAAATATATTCTTTTTAATAGTCCAGAAGAAATAGCTCTAATTTCACATGCTACTAATACCTCTTAGTTACATTTCTGACACCTTCAAATTAATGCCTCTTACCCTTGACTGGACCAGAGGAAGAAGTTAAAAGGAACGAAAGCTAACTCGATCGTGTGAAATGAACGCACCACTTAGGTTAGTCGTAGGCTCGTGCCTTCTTGCCACGTTTGGCGAATCGGTAAAGAGTCCACGCCACATGCTCGTTTCTATTGGTCCATCAACTGCTGGCACAATTAGTGTTGGAAGCCGTTTCTTTGGATCTTGCAATTACAATAATAACAACAACAACAAAGTCTTATCCCACTAGATAAGGTCGGATACATGGATCATACGACGTCATTCCGCTCTATTAGTAACTAAACCTTTCGGTATATTATTCACCAATAGATCTTGCTCTATTAGTTCGCCAAGTGTCCGCCTTGGCCTCCCTCTCTTTCTTTTAATATTCGTTGATCCATGTTCATAAGATTCGACAGAATTTTATGCTGACTGTCGGGGCCTAACACAACCCTCCTCTTTTATCCGGATTTGAGACCGACTATAAAATATAGGCGGAGTTATTAGTAAAAAATTATTAGTAAAAAATTATCTTACCAACTTTTTTAAATTGGATCATCATAAATTCAACATCATCATAGACAACATCGCCTCAAAAGTTATTACCTAAGATTTTTTTTTCTGGTCCATGGGCTTCCACATGACCAGAAAAGCTTCCACAGAAAATTATAATTGTGAAGATTATTAAATTATGATCTCACATCAATTTCATTTTTTTCTTTTTTTATGTTAAACTATAATCATAATTTGTAGACAATATAATTAATGTTTTTTCCCCATCAGAAAGAGTTTAATGAACCTAATTCATAGAAAAAGTAAAAAGGTGGATAAGAATCTTCAATAGAACGTCTGTTATTTCCATGCATATAATTTCGTGATTCGGCAACTAATTTCGTGATTTCTGGCACGTGGATTCTAGTTTTGCCATATGCGTACTAGGGTCAAGTATTCTTTTGTCTGGAGAAAATAAATAAATATGTCAAATAAAAATGTTATGCTCCTCCTACAACTTTAGGTTGAAGTTTTCTTGAATACCTGTATTTTTAAAATATCACAACAGTAAAGACTAAACAAACGAATTTACACACATGCTATATATGAGTGGCTTAGGGGGGTCATATCCTCATAAATTAGAACCTGATGTAGTATTGAACGATCTGTTCCAAATGATATAATTATTCGTATGTTGAATAATTAAGAATCCCAACGAAAACTTTGTAAACGCACAAGGGAACATAAAATAAATTTTGATAAGAACACTTGGGCAAATATATTGGAGGTTGGTGCAGCTGCTTGCATTATTTAGGCTCATCTTGGCAAAAACTTATATGTTTGGAGGAAAAGAAAAGAACAGAACAAAATATGCACGGAACTGTTTGGAGGATTAACTTTTGGGACTTATTATTCCAATTGGCATGAAAGCAATCCGAACAGAAAGGAGGTAAGGTCAAACTTTTATTCCAACTTTTGACAACTCGGACAAAAGAGCAAGAAGCAGGTAAGAAACATGACCACTGCACCGAAGTGCCGTGCGTTGCGCTCTGGCTCATGACTCATGAAGTAGCCTTCGTCACCGAGGTGACGGTGACCTTGGTGCCGAGCAGCTCCGTGCCAATGTCCGCCGTGAACGTATCATAGCGCAGAAAGAATTCCACCACCAGCAGCCGCCCGACCAGCACGACCAAGTCCTTCCCGGCGCACTGCTTGTTCGTCAACGTTGTGGCCTCAGTCTCCCGCCCGTTCGACCAGTAGACGTACATCAAGAGTTTCTTCCCGTCCCCGACGAAGCGGTCCCCAACGAAGGTATTGGCGTTGTCGAAAACCTTCGGGTCCCTCGTCGCCATGGGCTGGTAGCCGAAGAGCATCTCTCCTTTCTTCACCGTGTACGCCGCGTCGTGGCTCTCCACGACGAGGTCCATCTTGGCCTTCCCGTACTGAAACTTCACGGGAGGGTCGATGCGCAACGCCTCGTACACCACCGAGTTCGTCAGCTCCATCTTCTCCACGGCGGCTAGCGTCACCTTCCCGCCCTCAGCCGCGACGGCGTCCCGGATCTCCTTTGCAAGCCTTGCGTGGAGGCTCGTCCCCGCGCCCGCCAGACACCCCAGGATCCCTGGTAGCAGCACCTTAAAGCCGCCGTAGGAGTTGAACACGGTGGCAAAAAGGAGGTTGTGGCAGGCTTCATCCCTCGAGAGGCCGAGCTTCTCGGCCATGTCCAGGGCTGACGACGCAGCGGAGTTGAAGTAGGCGTAGAGGTTCTTGTAGTCGGACCGCGCGATAATGGGAGGGAGGGGGACGGAATGGAGGAAGAGCTCTTCGATAACTCTGGGCAGGCCAAGAGTCATGAGCGGCGCGAGCTGGAGCAAGAGCCATTTGGTGCACTTGGAAGGCCCATTGGTTCCGAGCGCGGTCGACGAGGGCCGCACGCCGAAGTAGGCCTCGCAGATGAACTCGAACGAGGTGGCGTCGTTGAGCTTGTTGAATTCGGACTTCCCGGCCTTTGCGATGTCGGACTCCACGGTCTCAAACAGCGCGGTGAAGTTGGTGCGGAACGTGGGGATGACGTAGTTCTTGCGCGACGCGAGCACGTTGAAGAGGAGCTGCTTCACCTTGGTGTGGTCGCCCTCGGAGGGGTCGAGGTACGAGCAGACACGGTAGCCGCCGGTGAGCGAGGTGGAGGGCATGTACGTGCCAGTGAACACGTCCTTCTTCTCGACTTTAGCGGTGTCGAAGAGAACCGGGAAGCTCTTCGCGTCGAGGACGGCCACGACCCGTGGGTCGGAGGCCATGAACGGGCCCGGAGGCACATTGATGCGGACGACGGTGGACTTGTACTTGTCCACGCGCGACTGGAAGTACTTGTCCTGGCCCTGGTTGTAGTAGAAGTCGAGGCGGTCCTTGATGGGGGTGATGAAGGGCGTGCCGGTGTTCCCAGGGATGTCTTTGAGCACTAGCACCTTGGAGGCGCTGGAGGGCTCGTCGCGGGCACTGCTGTTAGGGCCTGACGCCATGGTCGAGCTTGCGAATAGTTTTTTTTTTAATTATTGCGAATAGTTTTGAGGTGCTTCTCAAATGGTACGTGAACTCAGAGCAGAGGTGGTGGATGGAGCGGAAACATCCTTCGCCATTTATAACGCTGCAAACCCACCAACGAACGTTATCGCTACCGTAGTTCCACGGTGCGCGTAGTTTTTTAATTACTCGAATAATTCAATCGAATACTGGAATAATTGAGACAAGACAAAAGATGTGCAATAAACGTGTATATACTATCGGTAAAGAAGCATAGAAAAAATATTATAATGTTTTTAGCATGATATGTAAAAAACCTCTCAATTAGTCAATTATTTGATAGACAATCAGATAAATACTTATATTATTATCATATAAAAAAAAAACTTTTCCTGCTGGGCAGAGTTACATTGGAAAAAGATCTCTTTGACATATTTAAACTAAACAGCAAAAAAATATGTGACAAAATAAATTGAAAATGATTGATTTGAGGCTTAATATGAAAGGCCAAAATTTACATAAAACACACACACACACTATATATATATATATATATATATATATATATATATATATATATATATACTTGCGACACTTCCGGCTTTTGGGAGAAGCATTACTATTTATGAAACAAGAGATGTATTATTCTTTGTTTATTCAAAAAGAAGAAAAAATTGGTGTACATGAGGAGTGAATAAAATAAAAATAGGTAGTGGATTAGGTAAAAAGGAACTATCTATTCTTATATCATTTTTCTTTCAAACAACCCCAATGTAAAACACACAGCATCAAATAATTTAATTTTAAGTGGTTTCTAAGCAATCCAAACATTACCTAATTTTAATCCTTTTTTTAGGTAAATAGTATTTATAATATGTTAGTACTACATAAGGTCAATGCTTATCTACTATAACTTATATAAACCAATTCTCTTGACTCTTTATACATATGGCTTAACAGAAAGGAGCGTGCATGAGAGTTTAACGATAAATCTTTTTTTTTCAAAAAAATATTTATTTATTAAAATAATACTATTTTTCATATAGTCATTATTCAATATTCGTTGTTTTAAAAAGGAGAAAAGACATATTGTTTTTTTAAAAAAATCCAACAAAACATCAAACATTGATTGTTCTATAATCATATATATTAAAATATTTGAATGAATTGTATAATTTACTTTTTTTCTTAGTAAATATGTTATTCTATGCTTCAAAGAGAGTAATGAATTTGCAAATTTGATCTTTTTTCTACTGAATGATAAAAGTTGTTACCTTTACAAAAGTTAACCATTCTACGTTATCAACGCTAACCTGACACATGTCCAATATAATGATGCTTTAAGAACTCATTATTATTAAACTTTTGAATTTCCCATTGAGATAATTAATTATTATTTCTTATTTCAATTATATGTGTTAGAACACTTTATCATATGGAAACATCTCTTTATAGCAATATTTAAAGTTTGATTTACACTGACTTTTTTCATATTTTAATAATCTTAATTTAGATTGCGGATCCAAATCAATTCTACACAGATACTCAAGAGTTTATGAAATATACAATCAATTCAATCTGGAATTTTAATTCAAAAGGTAATATACTGTATCTTTGTTCACAAATTATAAGTTGAGGCCAAAGCTAAGTGTAATAACTAGGAGATCTTGAATATGTCATGGTCATTCGCACAAACATTAACAGATTATAACAAAAATATAATAACATAAATCTTAAATCACAAAGAAATGTTATTTGAAAATAAAACAACTATCAAATAGCATGCATTCTCAAACAATTGACTAAACATTCTTTCATAATACATAAGAAATGAAAATGTTCTTGCACTCAAAGAAGCTATTGTATTCACGACATCTTAGACATATACAATCCAATCCTTAGGAGCTCAATCTATCGTCATTTACTCTTACTTAACTACATGAATTTAGAATATATGAAATATTTCCTAATTAAAATACGTAGATAATGTCCTATTAAAGGATATCGCATGTAATCATAAATATAAAATAATTTATGGCATGCTCTTTATTAATATGTCTATGTGACATATAAAGACAATCATTCATAACATCATGTCTTATTATACGTCATGATATAAGATAATATCTTCATACATATTTTCTTGTCCTTTAAATTTTTACATACTTTTAGTAAACATATAATTCTCTCGGGATTATTCTATATCCCTTTGTGCCTGCATTATTATATTATCTTTATCTTTCTTTCTTATGATACTTTGTGTAACACCCCCGAAATGCACACTGCCACGTGGTCGAATACACTCTGAGAACGTTACGGGACTTGACTTACGTGTATAATAATTTGACCAAAATAAGACTTTGACTGGTCAACATAATAGAGGAATAATTGCGGAAGGAAACATAGCTATTATTCGCTTAAAAAAGAGGCATAATTAAAATGAGTGCGGAAGTCGTAACAAGATAACATAACTAAGTCTCACATAATCTAAACCTGATAGTTTGTATAAATAAATACAACTCGATGAAAATAAAAAGAAAGCTGAAAAGACTCGATTTCATGTGCAAAGATCACCGCGAACTCGATCTGTCGTCTGCGCCATCATCCTTTTTACTGGAACGGGTTATTACCTGTGATATTGAATACACAGGGAAGGTGAACCTCCCTGTGAGCTTTGACGCCCAGTACATAATAATGATATGACATATAAGCAAGAATGACGTCATAAAGATAATCAAATGAACATAATCATAATTGATAGAGTCATGTAGATATGATTGATACAATAACATCATGATCAAGAGGCATGAACTAGAGTGACATTAATGATGATAATATGATAAGTGTAACAAGAATAACATGATCATCATTAAAAGATCATAATATCATTGGGCATTGCCCATCATCATAATTATTATCATCTTTACATTTTTCATTATGTTACACTTATTTTGGAATGTCTTTCAACTCCCTAAAATAAGGTCGGTGGAGTATCTTTCGACTCCCTTTTGGCTAGGGCGGAGCATCTCAACGCCTAATATGGGCCGGTGGAGTATCTTTCGACTCCCTTTTGGCCAGGTCGGAGCATCTCAACGCCTAATATGGGCCGGTGGAGTATCTTTCGACTCCCTTTTGGCCAAGTTGACCGTCGTCAACCAAACATAAAAAGAGCTCTTCATTTAGTAATTTTTATCTTTTATCTTATCTTATTATATAATTATATTTGTTCATGGATCAAGAATGATAAGTAATAAGAATTTAAAAAGAATATTTGAATCCAGATGCACAACGCATGGTTCTAAATATATGACCTCATCAATATTATTATGTTACGGTAAGAGGACAAAGTAGATAACTAATTACTTAAATTATAATAACTTCGGATAAATCATACAGCAGATAAAACCGATTGAATACATATGATGTGAGGTGCATTCGATAATAGCATGCTACATTAACATGCTTGACGTGTATTAATTGGGTGCATCTGATATCATTAGTCATTTAGTAAACATGCCACTCACGTTCTTATATTTTTGCACGTGGAAAGGTGCATGTAATGCACCTGTAATGCATCAAATGCATTTACTATGTGCATGACACCTATATGGCATTTACTATGTGACACCTATATTGCAATCATTAATATGAGATCAACCATCATAGCATAGTGCTAGATAAGAATGGAATCGTATTTAATTTCTAGATTAAAGTCATAGTAGATGATAAAGGAAAAGAACCTTGTGTTATGGTTCTGGTAGCTAATGGACACATTGACGGGAGGCACGACAACGAGTATGAATTGGTATTGAACATTGTGGTATTCACTAGAGTATTAACCCGATCAGGCAAAAATAGATAATAGATTATACTATTTTTTTTTTTCATGCGAGAGTGCAATTCCATATGTCCACAGTGTATAACATTATTCGATCTGTAAAACTCCATTCTTTTAAACGATGATCCAAAAAATATATATAGAGCAGGGGACAGCCGAGAGACATTCATGTATCCACATAATTTCTTGTACAATAAGTGGACGTGTGATTAGTTTGTTAATCAAACTACATGAAGAGGGATTTCGCTGATTTTTTTTGTGTACCTTTGCAAACAGTCGATCTGATCTTACTGTTCACGATCTCGACGTCTCCTTCGTTGACGATGACTTCGCGTGTATTTTCGTTCTCCCTCTTCCTCTCCTGCGGCCAAGACGACAAGATGGAAACAAAAGCCTCATATCCTCTTTTTGGTTTCCATTTTAACCATATGCATGCTGATTGCTCCGTGGATGCAGGGCAGTTACGAATGAGTCTCTCTCTCTTTTTTTTTTTACGAAATTCTCGGACGTCACACTTTGCAACATCTTTATCACATGATATTTCAAGTAAGCAATACCACCAAGAGTACTCATGTCATAAGAAACGCTATGCCTCATGCTCTATCAACGTACATTCCAAAATTGTTTCAGGAGTGAAACTTTATTCGCACAAACACATACATAAAATGTAAATTTTTATTTTTCAACTTAACTTTTATGAGTGGTTGAGATGTATTATTCAACTTAGAGTACATTATGTAGCAGTCATATCACGCATTTATGTCTCCAAATTTTTAAATTTTAATTAGTGTAAATACATAAACAATGTTTACTTTTTCATCAATTTGCATACAATATTCATAAGCATTAGATGTAAAAAATTTGTGATAGTTAAATTCCTAAACAATGTATTAATCATATCAAGTAATAAGATAGAGCGTAAAGTGTTGATCTCAGAGGAAATTAGTTAAATTTAATCAACCTCAATAATTTATTATGAGATAAATGAATTTTACAATGAACAAATAGAAAATTAAAGCTACAAAAAATAAATGGTGTTGAGCCTTGAGATGATGAATAATCAAATATAAGAATAAACTAGTATGCACAATGTTTGTGATCAAATTATACATATAATAAATAGGTCCAGTTATTAAAATAGAGTGTAAAATGTTGATCTCACAAGAAACTAGTTAAATTTAATTTATCATAATAATTTATTAGGAGAGGTGAGAGTTTTACAATGATCAAATTGAAAATTAAATGTGCAGAAAATAAATAATGTTGAGCCTTGTGATGATGGATAATTAAATATAAGAATAAACTAGTATGCACATCATTTATGGTCGAATTATAATGATAATAAATAGGTTCAATTCTTAAGATGAATCATGACTACATAATTTAATGATTTCTTAATCGAGTAGATGAAACTACTTTAATTCTTGCTGAAACTAAAATCACTAACATCAAGTTAATTTAGTTTAACAAGATATTAAAGTGCATTAAAATGTATATCATAAATTACCAATAATCCAATGTTGGATAAAAATTGATAGACTGCACGAATTCAACACAAACATTGAGTTATTGAAATCAGATTATGAACACTTCAACTTTCAAGTTAAAATTAATTTTTAGAGAAAGGTAAATTCCTAGAACTAATCACTCGGTAATAGATTTGTAATATAATTTCAAAATGTAATAATTTCAGAAAAAAGACATTGCACACAACATTCATCAATGAAGAAAGAAGGCATATACAATAAACTAATCAACATGTTTATAAAACTTTTTCAAGCGATTAAAAAAACCTACCTATTACATAAATGATACAAACTATAAAGATCTGAGTGTTTAATATTCAATAAAAGACAAAACTCTTTATTGTTGATGACCTCTAGATCAGTGAGAAGCACTATTGGGTTATTTTGCAAATTCCTCCGAATAGTCACCTCCAAGCTTCAAGATTCATCTTAAGCGATTCAACATGGCTCCCAAGTTCAAGAACCATATTCTATACCCTAAAAGACCTCTATTTAAATTTCCCTAGTGCCCAAGGGTATCCGCAAAGTTCTTGACTAATTGGGACATTTTCCATTACAAAAAAATGTAAATTAGGATTAAAATTTTGTTGAGCTTTATAATCATCCAAAACCTCCTAAATTATGAATAAATAAATCTCTAGAACTTATGGTGAGGTTTGGAGTCGGTGTGCAATTTAAATTCTTCACAAACATCAAGAAATCTCGAAATCCTACTTCATCACGACCATGACAAATTTGTAATGACTTAAACAATGTTTGAATAAGAGTTTAAATGAGATATCATGGCCTGTGACAGGAGTTTCACATAGGAATGGAATTCGCCCTTGTTTGGGGCGGAGGCTGATAGGAAAAAAATATAAAAAGGGTTAGTTGAATCACAAAAAAAGTTGAAAATAATGAAAATAATAAAGTTACAAGAAGGGATATATCTATTATTCGGAACCTTGATGTGGCTGAGTGAGTAGATCCGTAAGGAATTATTGCCTAATGACCTAATGGCAATTGCTTTGAGATTCTTCGATTGAATTCTCATTGAATGGATCATAAATACCAAATCACATAATCTAAAGAAAAAAATGATAAAGGAAACAAATGAAAATCTTCAAAGTAAAAAAATAAGAAGAAGAGTATAAGCTCAGTATGCAATTATTTTTTTGACATTGAGACTCTTATTTTTATAGACTTCATATGTTTTTTTTTTTTGCATGAGCCGAACTTGAGAGGCTTAAATATAACTAATATTCAGAAATATATTCTACGAGCCTGGGTAACTTGAAAGGTTGGAGAGATACTTTGACGATGGATGACTAAAATATAATAAAGTAGTTAAGTGACATGATGGAAATGATGATTAACTATTTTAATTATGTATTCTGCCTTGAACATTACTTGAGGATAAGCAAGTAGTTAAATTTGAGGAGTTTGATGCATGCAAAATATAACGTAATATTAATCTTCCATTTAATCTTATTTGGATTCATTTTCATGTAGCATGCATTATTTTATGAACTTATTTGCCTTAATTCATAAAAATAAAAATCTACCCAAATTTAGAACGAATTTCAAAACTTGAAAGTCAACCAACAGAGAAAGTTGTAACTCGATGTAATATTTAGAGATCTTGAAGGCTACGAATTTTACCTCTATCTTTTAATTGAATGTTTTTTTATCTATTTTTCATATTTTATCTTTTCTGTAATGTAAACTTTATTTTCTATTTCATAAGGAAAAAATATTTGAACCTTGTTATTAGTTAAGTTAATTGATCATTTTCATGCCTTTTGATTATGCATACTGAATTCATTGTCTTTTAATCAGTGATTTGATTTCCGATATTACATTACAAACCTATAAGAGGGTTGGTTAGTTTCAGAAATTATTATTGCTTTGACAATATTAATCATGTGAATTTGGTAACTAGTCATTTATACTGAATTTTGTATGGTCTATTGTCCTGTCCAGTATTGTGGGTGAGTAATAGCATAGGAGATATAACAACCCTAATTTTCGAGATTTGACAAAAGAATATTTTATTATTTTTATTATGGAAAATATGATCATGAATATTATTATTTTTAATAATTTTGAAAATAAAGGAAAATCAAGGATAAAATTTATTGTAGGATTATTTAATTAAATTCGGATTTTATTTAAATAATTTGAATTACCTGGAGAGATTAATTAGAAGATTAAATTTGATTTGGATTAGAAGTATTGTTATAGATTAATTGAGGATTTATAAGTTCTATAAATAGAACTATTAAGATTGATCGTACTCTTTTCATATCTACAAAAGTTATTTTTCTTCCTCTCTCCATTTGGTGTGCATCCGGTGATCAAGAAATGTGCGAGGTGTGACTTGATGATTAACGGAAAGGTCTGAAACAAGATTGACCATATTAAGGCGCAAAATAAGGTATATAGGGGGATCCATAAGTTTATTGCATCATGAAATTATTCTGTTAAATCGAATGCGTCGGGTAGTGACCGCACATTGTGCCATAGTTGATTTCTCGACGCGCCATTGATTTTCTTGAAGACTTAAAAAAATAATACGAATAGGATGGCGGGCACAAGTCGTGGTGGCGTTAGATGCGGTGGAGAGAGAATGGAAAACTTCTACCGAAGGGGAGAGACCAAATGGAGAAGGAAAAAAATGAAGAGATAGATGAGATATTTGGTGCCCAAGGGAGAAAAAAATGAAAGCCTTTCTGTCGTTAGGGAGAGAGGTGGAGAGAGAAAGACAAGAAAAAAGGGGCACTAAGTGAAGGCCCTAAGTGAATAAGAGAGTGAAAAATAAAATGAGAGGAAGAATTGGATTCTTCGGCCAACAAGAGAAGAAATAGAAAAAGAAAAAAAATATTTAAGCAAAGAAGAGAGAGAAGAGTAGTGCAAAGGGAGAAGAAAAAAGAAGAAGATAATATGTCATGCAGTGTTTGGCGTCAGGAGAAAAGAAAACAAAAGAGATTGAAGGCACTGAACACGATGACTCTTAATGATTATAGTGAATGAAATTAGAGAGAGAAAATGCTCTTTTTTTATTAATTTCATTTTTTGACGAGAAAATTCTTTTATTAAATTGCTCGACTAGAAAAAAGGAAAATAGAAAGGAGAAAAATAGAGAGTTATTCATTTATTTTAATATGATCAGTAATTTTAATTATTAGTTTTATAATAATTATCCTTCTGTTATTATTATTTAAATATGATATATTGTTTGATCTAATCAAATTGTTATTATATTATTATCATACTTGATCATAGTATCATCAAACAAAATCATATTGTATCATATATGGTTATCATATCCAATCTTATCATTGATTATAGTATTGATTCAGTAGTCTTTCTGATTAGATCTTATTTCATATATATAGATGCTTTAGGTAAACAAGATAAAAATCGAAAGTTGTTAGGTCACAAACCATATTATTATTGAATTGAATCGGGGAAGACAATGTACCTAAAAGTGTGAAAAATCATATTTTAGATAAGCTTTGACTATCCTGTATTTGGTCATAATCTCCCATCATTCACGAATCATTGTTAACGCTATTATTATTGGATGACTTACTGCGGGTTGATCTCCCATTGACCTACATTAAAAAGACATGGAATTTCTTTTAATTGACCGAGCGCTCCTCGTTGAATTGAATAACTCCGAACATTGTAAATTGAATTGAATCGAATTGAAATCGAATCCAAAAATCATGGACATTTGGATATATTGGCATTGAATTGACATTTGATTTTGCCCTATTGAATCAAATTATTATTGACCAATGATCATTGATTAACGAATTGAAAATTATTAATTAAAAATTGATTATTAATTAGGCAATTGATAATTATTAATTGGATATTGTTATTGATTTATATTGGTCTTTTGATTTCAGCATGATATTTAGCTTATATTGATAAATTATTATATTATTAATTGATTATTGTAATTGCTTACTCAATTGACTCATCATTTAACATACCTTATTTTTTATTGAACATATTTATTGTCTATTGGACCGTGCTGAGTATTTTTTTATTCATGGATATTTTTTTGTACCTACATACGTGCAGGTGGGAGAGAGGATGGTCAATTGACAAATAGATATTGCACATGTTCTAAATCAAGTTGTCCAATTTTTATTATTTTTGTGTTTATTAGAATTATGAACTTATTGATATTTTAATTATTTTGAATATTATGGATTATTATATATTATTATTGAAAAAAGTCTTCTGCATTTATGATTTATATTTCGAAAAAATTATTTTATGCAAAATTGTGTAGCGCTTTTGGGGCAACTTTAGGCATGTAAAAATTAAGTGGGTCTCGGTGCGTTACGGGAGACACATATTAATGCATCTTAATTCTCTGTAAAACTGATAATTGACTCATCGTTTGCGGTTGTTAGTTTTATTATAAGTTAAGATACTTTGATTTACGCGTATTGGAGAGATCGATACCTTAGGTACTTCTAATCCATCATAAGAATTGAAACAATTATTATTGATTATAACTCAACTATTACAGATGATCATACATATTTACCTTGTATTAATTATCCATCCCAATGCTTAACATCAATTTAATTTTTGTTATTTAATTTTTGCACTTTTATTTTGTGTTTGGAATATCGAAATATTTACTTCTCCTAGTAGATTATCGAGATATATTAGAATTAACTACTTTTTCGTGGGTTCGACATTCTACATTCTACATTCTACTTTATTATTTAATATGTTATACGACTAGTGCACTTATCAGCAAATTTACTTGTTACAAATTCAATATATAAATGTTCATAATCATGAATTACTATACATTCCAAGTTGTGAAAGTTGTTTGCCTTGAAACTTCCTATCTCTCGCACACAATAGTGATTCTAAAGTCGTGCTCACAATTTCACCATAATAAGTGAGATTAGTTTTTTTTTACTTGTACACAATCACAATATAAATTCAACCCATAAAACATTGACAAATCATTTCTCAAGCTATTCTAAATTATCTTAATATAGTACAAACATAAATAAACATTTACGTTGAAAAGAATCATTGCAAAAAATTATCATCCAGTATTTATAATATTTTAGAATCATGAAAAAGAATATTTCTAAATCAATCATGGTATACAAGATTCTTCTGTGGTCACGTAGAGTATACAACTAGTATATTTGAAATATAAAATGTCATTAAGGTTGCATTCCCGACTAATCCGGAGTCGAAAAGATAGAACTATAATGCTTTATTCCTTAACCATGATGGGAATCCAATTTTGAAAGTAGTTTTTTTACACAAATAACTTTCTTTTAGTTAATGTAGTGTTTGATGAATATCTCTCAACTTTGTTATAAGGTTGCTTTTAGTTAATTTAATGTTTGGTGAATATCTCTCAAATTTATAATACGAGAAAGTCATTTTTTGTGTTTTTAAAAAGGTGGCAATGAGATTTAGTGGAAAAGCAACCTTTCTTCAAAGCTTACTTTTCTAAAAGTCTTTCCCAACCAAATGCACCTATTCATATGAAAACAAGTTAAAAGAAAGATTATATTCTTTTCACATATCTTAAGTTTTGTTGTCGCTCTGAGTTTCATTATTTTTATTATTATTTTAGAGCCTCTTCTTCCTCATTCTATCTCTTCAAATTCCAAATCAAGAAATTACTTTGTATACTTGGTAGTCGTCACATAGGGAAAAGAAGTAAAGAGGAAAAGAGAATAAGGAAGTTGTAGACCCATTCTGGATCCACAGTTGTGGATTGTCATCAATCTCGCGATCGACGATATTCTTCAACTTACTCATAAGGCCGGATCCGTTCAGGCAGAGAATGAGAAAAAAATCAGTTCACATCCCTCTGTCTTCATCTTTTGACTTCCCCGCTTCCTCTCCACCCACTGCATCTTCGCTCGTCGTCCTCTGTTGCGGCCCTTCCATTGCTGCTCTTCTCCATCTGCTCTCTTCCTCCATGATCACATGCATCTTCACTTGTCGCCCTCTCTTGTGGCCCTTCCATTGTCGCTTTTCCATCGACACTCTTCCTCCATGGCCACTATCGCCTCGTGAGAAGCCACCTCCAAGACAATCTTTGAGAAGGAGAAGAAGGTGCTTGTCGATTCATTGCCATTATTTTTCTTGGCCTCATCCATCTTTGTGTTGTCATTGGCCTCTCCCCCTTACTCCCAATTGATGAATGTTGCCTCCTCCTCACTTGTCATCAAGTGTTCTACACCTTTTGCAATGATATTGCCTCTGTCACTCTCCACCATCCATCGCTCCTCCCGCCGGTGCCCCCAGAGACGACTTCCATCTCTACTAGTGAGCAATCAAGATCTGATAGCTTATGCATCGAGATCGATAGTGCCAACCTCAGAATAGCCCTCCCAGGGAGATCAAGAACCTAGCGCAAGTCCTCCGACCATCATCGCTCCCTTCGTCGTCATAATACCCCAATTTTTTTCAATTTAAAATTAATTTATGTAATTAAAATAAATCCAAATTTTTAGGATGTATTAAAAAGTTAAAGTTTGAAAAAAAAATAAAGTATAGTTAGAGTAAGGGTAAGAAAAGAGGAAAACATAAGATAAGAAAATTTTGAATGAGATAAAAGTTTTATTAGATAAGAGATTTGAAAAGATTTCCTAATTAAATTATGAGTTAAAATTATAAGAATATTAGGGATTCAAAATTAAATTTGAATCTAATCATAAGTTTAGGATATAATGGACTCCTCATAAGGGTTAAAATAAGAATTTTATGTCAAACAATATGTGGAAGATAAAATAATACTTTTTATTTTGAAAATTTAAATATAATAATATTAATTAAATATAAAATTTAGGAATAATTATGTTTATGAGAGATAGAATAAAGAAATAAATAATTATAAGAAGACAAGGGATGAAGTGTGATATAGGATTGAGTTAAGACTCCTAAGGAAGTTGAAATTAAGAGTTTTAAAGATAAATATTTTGAAAATGAAATAATAAAAAAATATTATTCTAAATCCAAAAATTAAGAAATAGTGATATTAACTTATTATTCAAACTCAAAATTTATGAAAAATAAAAGATAAATTGTGGATAGGAAATATGATTAGGAGTTTAATTATATTAGAACTTGTGAAACCTTTTCCTATAAATAGGGCTCCAAATATTTCTTCCAAGCCATCTTTCTCCCTCCTCCACTTGAGTTTTTTTTTCATCTTCATACTACATTTTCTCTCTACTCAGTGTGTGTGATCGGATGATTTGATCGGTCATTTTTTCGTGGTTATACCCTTGGTCAAAGGATGCCAGAGACATTGCTAAAAACTAAGCATGGTCACACTGGAAAACTTAACTAAAGTTTTGGTTCCAAGTAGTCCCACCTGGATAGGTATGTTGGATTTATTTTTTGATATAATTTCTTAATAGATCTGATCAAGTTAAGAATATGAATCAGTACCCACATGTTCTATGATGGTCAAATAATAGTTTTCTATTGATTTTATGTGGAAAGAATGCATGAATTGACAAAAAAAGTTAGGGCAAAGTTTGGATAATTCGACACTCGAATTCCTCTATACAGGAACTCGGTCCTAGTTCTTCAGTAGTTAGGAAATTCTGCGAGGCGACAATGCCAATCCAATCCGAATTCACATAGATCCGCTTTGGATTATGAGGTGTGTGACCTCGATTCCTCACCGATGGAATGTAAGTGTTCGGTTCAACTAAACCGACCTCACCTGAGTTTTGATTATATTCGGTATGAGTTCTGACTTAAAAGATTAAAATAATAGCTTATGGGGCTTGGTCTAAGTCACAACCCATGTCCAGGGCAAACTCGGCCCGGGTTTGATATCACCCGATCCAAGTTTTCTTATTGGTGTGTCATGATGTCAAATGATCATTCTACCCTCATCTTGCCATTGTTAATAGGTTATTATTAAATTTGCTTTTATCATTTAATACTAATGATGATATGTTAATTTATTTTATACTTGATCACTCTTCTTTCTTCTCATTTTTGTTTTAATTTTTAACATTTTTTTGTAATTTCATTTCTTGTTCTCTCTTTCCCTATTAATTCTCTATGTTACATTCCATTTTAATTCTATATGCTTGGTGACTGATCCACTTTCTTCTCCTCTGCTTTTCTTCTTCTTTTGCGTTTAATTTCCACATCAGATCGGTGGGTACTAGATCGAGATTTTGACAAAGTGATTCGGGTTGGTTTTTCTATTCATACATTTTTATCGTGTCAATTTTTTAAAATACAAAAATCATCCTAAAATTATTTAAAAAATTTTGCTTTCTAGCGTACCAATTTTTTGGCCAATATTTTTAATATAATAAATTAAAATTAATATAATTATATTTAATTTATTAAATAAATATAAATTTTGGCGGGAGGGTCAAATAAAATATCCTTAATCATCGGAGATTGGAATTAAGTATTGTATGATGGGGGTGTAAGAAAAACCCGACCAACCCAAAAAAATCCACCCGACCTAAAAAATCGAACCGAAAAACTAAAAATTGGGAGTCCGAATATAATTTAGGATGATTTTAATGAATTAAAATCCCACTCGAAAAAATCGTAGGGGTCCGTGGAGCGTATTTTTTATTTATATAATTAATACATATATTATTAATTCTTTTATTATAGATATAATATTTTTTATATAAAATTTCATACTTTTTTATCACATTATCAAACTCTAATTTAATGACTTTAAAATTTTAGTAGTATATTTTATATTTAATACAAAATTAAATTATTTTATATTAATTTAAGTTATTATATATATTTTTAAAATATAATTATATAAAAGTAGGACCCCAAAAAAATTGACCCGTTGGAGAGTGATTTTTATTTTTTTCAATTTGGTTTAGTGTGGTTTTTTTAATTTTAAAAATCGACTTAAAAATGGCGATTAATTTTTTAGACTGAAAATTCGACCCGATCCGAACTACTTTCACCCCTATTGTATGAAACTAAGTGCTTCACCTTACGAAGGAAAAGTGAGATCCACGTCTAGAATATGTAGGAGCCACTTTAGAATTCAATTCTAATGAATTGTACGAAAGTATTATGATTACTCTTAAAAAAATAAAGAAGAACAAATATGAATATGACCAGATGCAAGATCATGAATATGGAATAAAATATGAGCATGGATATGAATAAGAACATGAATTTATGAATATGAACATAATATGAGAAAAAATAGTAAAAGTCATGAAAAAGGATGTTTATTAAGCATATGATTTTCTATATTTAAATAACATATTATTTAACAAAAAAAATTAATTTATACTTTTATTTTTGTTAATTAATAAAAATATTTTTTATATTTATTTCTATTTAAATATTCACTAAAATTAATTTATTATATATATTGAAATAATCCATCAATAATTGAATATATATAATTCAATTATTGACGTAGATTTGGAAGCTACTTCTCCTCAGCCTTGTTATTTTGTTTTTTTTTAACATAGTCCGTGGCCTTTCTTGGTGGAAAAAATCGTCACTCTCATGTCAATATCCACTCGGTTTACATTTGTTTATAATTAAAGCTCTTCCCATTTTGTTATGTATGATACTTTTTGAATTAATTAAGTTTTTGGAAATAGCTTTGGAGAAAAAAACATTTTTTTTCTCGGATAGACCTTTTCTTCCTGAAATTATTTCCAAAATTTGACCGAAAGCTCCAACATCTTCCACGCACGCCTTTCACGTTCTTGGGCGTTGGGCCTGCGAATGAATGAATGAATGATTGAAAGCGTATTTATTAGGGAAATAAATACAGCATTTGTCTTTTGTGGCGGGTCAAGAGTATTTTTAATTAAGATATATTTCTCATTTGTAGGGTGACGTGTTTAATGCGTGTGCACAAATACTACCGCGTCGTTTATAGGGTGAATAGGTAAATGAGTTGTGAGAACAAAGTTAACGAGTCCAATGACTCCAATCCCCGTAAAAAGAGTACAACAAAAATTTATATATCTTTGACACTTTCATCTAAGACTAAGTTAATAAAAAGATTTCATAAAATTTTGGGCATCAAATATCAACACAAGAAGTCAGGAGAATTACTCAAAGAAATCGGAAGAAGAAGAAGAAGGATTTAACTAATTGGCATTCCTACACGACAAAAAAAGACAATAATTTGCATTATTATTGACTTCGATTTTGATCTAATTTAAAAAATGAAGAGGGAAGACTTCTTTTTCGTTTATTAACTCGTTATATTGGTTTCAAAAAAAAAATAAAATTCAACATATAAGCCCCATAAGGCATGAAATTGCAAGTTCGAAAAAAGACAAAAGAAGAATGATTTTTGGGAAGGAAATTTGGAGTTATCGAAGAATCTCAAAAAAATTATATTCATTATTTTGACGTTCATTATTGAATGTCATTTTTTTATATTTGGATTTTTATAGTAATAATTGAGGTATCCCCTGCAATAGCTCAGACACACATATATATATTGTGATATTATATTATTTGTTTTATTTTGAACTATATCGATAGTTAATATAATTTTATACTTCTTTTTAACTTGGCCACTACCATATCATCTAGAGCCATTATCATAGGGTTGGAAGAGTGGGCCACGCACCTCCCCAGGCTGACAGGTTGGTAGTGCTCATTGGTAGGATTGGATTTTATCTGGATATGAACTAATCATATATGATCGGATCGATTGGATTCGATGTGATTTAAGGCCTATTTTAATTCGATTCGATCAGATTCAAATTCGGTCAAATCATTTAATCATTAATTTTTTTTATTTTTGTCTCACTATTTTTACATTTATTTATTATAAAAATATTATCAAATATTTATTTTAAAATATAAAATAAGTTTTCTAAATATTATTTTCATAATTATCCGATAAATACCTCTAACTCAAGTCCTCGTACCAATAATATTTCAAAAATCAAATAGGCAATCGAATTCATCAATTAGCTGAGTTATGATTCGTGGCTTCAATCAAATTCGATTGAATTAAATTAGTTTTTTTAATTAAAATTATACTTTTTGAGTATAAATGTTAGAATAAAAAGTAAAAAATAGTAGAATAATTATATGTTAATAACCATTTAAAATTAATAAAATATTTTCAATGTGCATTTATTATAATACTTTTAATAAAGTATTTTTCATATCTTAAAAATATATATCTTAGTCATTTTTTTTGTTTAGAATTTTTGTGAATAATGTTTTCTTTTGATTTTTCATTTCTCTTTTTCCCTTTTTCTCTCCACAAATTTCAAATTTCATTTCCTTATTATTACTTTTGTTTTCTAATTCACAACCCATTATTTACTTTATTCTCCCTAGTTGCTTGTAATTTAATTCTATTCTCCCACCTTTATTTTCTTATTATACTTTCCTTCTTTTATATTATTTTTTCTATAAATTCTTTATTTTATTTTTTAAATAAAAAAACTAGTTGAACCATTTTTTTTTGCTTAATCCAGTTTTGCCATCCCATTTTTACCAAAAAAATTTAATCAAGCCAAACGGAAATAAATAACAATATATTTAGGTTTCATGGGAGTTTTTTAAAATATATTTTTTCCAAAAATATATTTAGGCCATTTCTATTTTCTTGTACCTATTAACAAAGAAAAGTATTTAGTTAGAAGTTTCCTTTAAAACATAACTATGATTCACTACAACTCATGCCAAGCTTTGTCAAATTATCTAAGCGGTAGTCTAACACCAAATTCCATGCCTTGCAAACGGATGCATTAACTCCTTACCCCAAAGCAAGATGGCATTTTTGTATCGACTTACATGCACGTGCACTCAAGAAGAGAACATGGTTGTCGAATGAAAATTTTGACTTCATTAAAACAACCTTCCCTCTCCTAATCCATGATCACTTAAACACTATTTTTCATGCTACATATTAAAAACTATCATACATCTTAGTAGTGGCCTGTCAGCCTCGTTCATTTCCCGTCACTCCATCTTCTTTTTCATAATAAAGAATCATTTTATTCATTTATACAGACCTTTGGTTGCTAGCCACCACAAATTTGATTCCCACGTCATACCTTGCATTTTGCTTGTCTCCTCAATAATATGCTATTGCCAAAATGAATCAGATGAACAACAACTGCCTCTCTTAATTATGGAGTGCAGATGCTATTTGTAGTACCAAACTCAATTGACACATTGCATAACATAAAAAAAAAGCAACCAACACAAAAATAATACTTGTGTTGAAGTATATCATCGTCGGCGACATCAACTTCATTTACATCTTCACGATCATTGACTGAAGCAGCTCTATTTGCAGTGTTATTAGCTGCAGTGTTAGACGTGTCTTTATAATAGTGCTATTACCGGTTTGATTACTTTGTAACAGTTGAAGATTAGTATAAATAAGTGTTAGAGAGTGCGTCGTAGATCTGAGCAGTTGTAATCAATTTACATTTAAATAGTATTAGCTTAGTTTCTATCAATTTACATTTGAATAGTATTAGATTAGCATAAATAAGTGTTAGAGAGTGCGTTGTAGAAACAGGACGAAAAGCGATGCAATTTAGCAACACAGTGTTGACGACGCTAAATCGACACTGACAGGGTTGAACAGTGACCCCCTTGGGTCAACAAGCTTGTGGTGCTAGTTACCTCCCCATGGTCTCTCATTAGTGTCGCCTTTGCGTTACAAGCTCTCGATGCCAGATGTGACGCCTTCTCGATGCGATACTATCACTAAAGATTTTAATTAGCGCCTATTTAGCGTCACTTTAGAGGTGCCTTGTGTGTCTCTAATCGGCCTATTTCTTATAGTGCTTCCACAATTCTCTCTCACTTCATCCTCTTCTCTATCGATGATCTCTCTCCAATGTGCGTCAAGGAGCTCGATCATGCTTCTTGACATGGTATCAGAGCCATGAGCTTAGAGATCTGGTTGAGCTCCTCATCTCCTGCTTCATCACCGGTGAGGTTTGAAGATCGCCTGCGACTTTGAGGTTTCTTGTCACTGATGATATTGAGCCTAAATGGCGCACGTAAGCCCGAGTGCGATTATGATCAAAGATAATATCACCCATAAGATCATATGCTCTTCGTCGACGTCAAGATCTTGGTTCGCAACTCACTGACATAAAGATCACTGACTTGAGCTCCTCTACTTCAATTTTCTTCTCTGATGGTCGAAGTTCTCATTTGGTTTTCTACTCTATTTTTTCGTCTCTGCATATCTGAATTCCTTCTTTCCTTTCGCTCTCTAGTTTTCTCACTTTTGATTGTTCTTCCTCTTCATCTCGGTCGTGTTGTTGATTGTCCAATGTTCTATTTATTATTGTTTTTCTGATGTATTCAAAATACAATATATAATTAGCTGTGCATTTAATCATATTTTAATTTATTTTCATATAGCATGCAACATTTTTTGACCTTATTTGTTTTAATTTTATAAAAATAAAAATCTACTCAATTCTATATTTTATTGCAAACAAGAAGATAAAAGAGTCATGAAATCACTAGAAAAAAATGACACTCAAATTGACGTTAAAACAAAGACAGAAATCGCAAATTAGTGAAAGTTGTTAAGACCGAAATTTGAATATAACGGACCGTGGTGAAAGTGTAGCGGGTCGTGATAAATATGTTTAAAATTTACACTACCAAATATAACAAATTAATGTGATCATCGAGAAGTTTGAAATCCCCATTATTATTCTATCGCCAAAAAGGAGCAAGCAACATAAGAGCTAAGTTGGAATCCCATGAAACTCCTGAGCAATGTCGTAACGTCCCAAGACCTACGTGACTTTCACGTACTCAGAGTCTTTCTAGAGATATACACAATTCTCTATAAAATAATTTTTCAAAAATATAAAATATAACGGAATAATATGAACTAAACAACTCAATAGACTCAATCTAGAGTCTCCACTATGCCATGTGCAACGTTCATCTATCACTAAGCTGAGTCACCAACAAATTCATTCTCTATCAAATCTCTCTCATCTGTACAAATCTAGGTACATGATCTATGAGTATAAGAATACTCAGTATGTATAGTCTAATCATGATCAATAAACGATAATCAATAATGTTCAAGATATGAACAATAATCAATTGAGCACATCGAACAATATTATACGTATGCTAATAAATCAATAAAATGATACAATGCCATAATTAATGAGTTAATGAGACAATGGATCAATATAATGATATAATAATTCATCCATAGAACAATAAGCAATTGATCAACATAGTGATGGATCAATATAACTATGGATGTAATGATAGATCTGATGGATCAGGTTAAGATAAGAAGATCAATCAATAATGATAACAATTATCCAATAACAATTTCAATGGGCCTGATCAATAACCAATAACAATTCAACTCGATGAGCAGACACAATCACCATCAATGTTAATATCCAAATGACCAAGATTTATACAATTCAATTTGATTCGATTCAGTGTTCAATTTAATTATCAATGCTAAGAGTTATCCAATACAATAGAGGGCACTCAAAAACTTTATGTCTCTTTCATGTAGGCCAATGGAGGATATCAATCCACGATAAGTTGTCCTCCAATAATAGCACTAAAAATGATTAATAGTAGTGGTCAATCACAGGATAGTCATAATTTTTTAAAGGATGACGTCTCAAATTTTTAGGTACACTATCTACCCCATACAATAAACACTAACAATAACAATATAGGTTAGGGGGCTTATAGAAAATTAGAGTATATAGAGACTCAGTAGCTTTTAGCTCTTATCTTGTTTACTTAACACATCTATCTCTTAACAATTTAGGTTGAACAAGACTCAATCAGAAGAAAATTATTGGATCAATACTATAATAAATTACATAATTGGATATGCTAACAATAAAATCAATGTAATGACAATGAAGTCAGATATGATCATGCTTCATATAAGCTAATAGCCACATGATCTGGTGTGGTAGTAATATGATCAGATATGATGATGATAACATCAAATATGATGATAATAAAGTCAAGTATGACAATGATATGATTTGAAACATTTAATATTAATAATAATCCAGTTAACTATAATAAAATATTTTTTGCCTCCATAATGGTGGAACCCGGGCTGTGTTCAGGAAACATCCAATATGCCTCAGCCTCCTAGGGCGAGTATTATGTGATCCCGGGTCGGATTGACCCGGGTCAGATTCACCTCACTTCATGTCCTCTGTCCAATGCACCGCAACCCGACTCGTGTCAACACTAAATTCGGACTGGGCTTAGAGAACCCGAGCCGAATTCTACGAGCTTGGTCTAGTTCCAACTGTGATTCGGTCCAGGCATCATACAACTCGGGTCGGGTTCTGCCACCCGACAAAAAGTCGCATTCCGATGCGAATTTTCGATCACCATAATTATATCATACAATATTTGATCGATGCAAAATCTATATCAATGGAATCTCAGTACGTAAAAGAAGATAATAGGGTTACATGTCGCAAAAAATTGATGCTATGGAGATCCCTCCTAAGTACTTAAAGTTTGTTGAAAAATCAACTGAAAATTTTCTCTTGGATGCATGAATGTTGAACTTTGGATGACGATTCCCCTCTGTCCATGTTACTAAATCCATGACCAACACTTGGACAACGATCTCCTATATGTTGACTTTAAAATCAATCGTCGAATGCCTTTTGGAACGTCTCAATTTGCGTAAAAATAAGAGACAAAGTGTGGCTCGTGATAATAAGAATTTTCAGTCACCCTTTAATGTCTATTTATATTTATAAGCTAGGGTTTTAACTTCTATTGGACATTAGACTCTTTTAGAATTAATCTGATCATTTATCATTAATTAACCTATTAATTATTTATGATTAATTAAATCTGAATTTAAATACCATACTTATAACATTTTTCACATTTTCTCAAAATCCATCTTATTTCTCCAACTTCTCATCTAATTTCCATCAATTTCACAATTATATAATTTTAAAAATTTTAATAATAATTTTTCAGATTCAACAAACTAATTAAAATATCTTTTACTTATTCTTGGAAATTTTGGATCGTTGCAAATGTTCTACTAAGGAATAACAATAAAAAATGCTAAACAAACCAAGGTACTTATACTAATAAATTTATCAGTGCTAAATGATTGACTTAAATATGCAAGTTTTTGTTTTAAATGAAACCACACGGATATTATGCAGAGACAGGGCACTAAGTAAAAAAAAACCCATAAAAAATTATTCTCAGAAAAGGCTAAACTTATGTAGGGGTGTTCATTGGGTCTGGTCGACCCGTGAACCTGATGACCCGACTCGGTAATTGGATCGGGTCGGGTATGAGTTCAAAAAATTCAATCCGAGTTGACCCGATCCGACCTAATTTTTTATTCTTTTTAAATTTTTTTCTTTTTATTTAAAGTTAAGATTTATATTTGATTTAAAAATTTTAAAAAACTGAAATAAAATATTTTAAATGCAAAAATAATATTAAATATTAGAAAACTGATTTTATGCTTTTTAAAATAATATTGAATAATATTTTTTGTATTAAATAAAATATAAAAATAGTAAGAACAAATAAAAAAAGAAAATTGGGTGCACCCAATCCGAACCGGGTCGAGTTGGGTTGGTTCCAGCGCCCCTAGCCCCATTGACCTCATTCGATTTGGTCGGATCGGATTTGTTCATGGGTCGGGTCCAACTTGACCCTTGAACACCCCTAAACTCATGTAGGTTGTCATTTTCTCACATAAATACTGGAGATTTTTATCCATGTTTAATAAAATAAAGTGCCAATAATATTTTTGAAGTGACAAATATCTTAAATATTAAAATATTCGAATTAGTGAAAAGCTTGAAATATATATATAATTATTTTCTTACCCTCTCATAAACTATACGATTTTTTACACCTAATTTCAAAGTATAAACTTAGCTTATGATATCTCTAGATTTTGTCGTCACTTTAGTCATTTTGTCGCATTTCATTATCTTTTCTATTATTTTTGCTTTTTTTCCACACTAAAGTGTCTCCCCATGTAAGAATTAAAATATATGTGATATTTTTTAGTGTTTTTTTAAAAAATAAAATATTAATAACAAAGAATATAAAAATTAAAAGTATTCATTTTTTTTGTCATCGCCCTTTTTATATTATTTTATTTTTTAAAATAATACATTTTTTCAAATATTATTTGGGGAGGGCACTTTAGTTTTTTCCTAAATGAAAAAAAAACAAAATTAATAGAATGGCTAAAATGAAAAATACGATAAAAAATAAAAATATCGTAAGATAAGTTTATATTTTGGTATTAGATGCGAAAAATCATAATAATTTAGGTTCAATATATATGTGAGACCAATCAAATTAATTATATGTTTTATATACTCCAAAAGGTAAGAAAAAGTGAAAAATTAAAGAACAAAAAGTACCAGTGAACAAGAGAGTTGGGCCAAAGCCACTTAACTGATTGGGTAGTGGCCATTTATTTATTTATTCTAGCCTCGGAGAGAATGTTTTTGGATTTGGTCTTCGATGCTGGGACGTCATTTTTTGGTGATAGTTTACAGAGATTACTATTTAATTTATTTAAATTTTTTAGAGCATCTCGTATTACCACATTTAATTATAATTATCAATATTTTAAAATTATTATTCCACTAGTAACCTAAATCATGAAAATACGATCACATTAAAATATAATATCGTTGAATTTCATCTTCTCAATTTTTGTTAATCCTGTACCAATGATAATCTAGGCTCATCATATTTCTTTTGCATTATCTTCTTTTTTATTTTATTTATCCATAATAATTTTTTATCAAATTTAAATAAGTTGAGAGAATTTAAATATTTTTCAATTATGTAGTCCTACAAACTATATGATCCTTATCGATATTTTGTTTTAATAGCGATATATAAATTATTTATTAATTAAAATGAGTATGCACAAGTTAGAAACAATGTAAGAATGACATAGAGCATATTTATATTTACGAATGCAGCAGCAAAGCAATTACGATGACGATGTATGTTTCCTTTTTAAGGCAATGGCGAAGGATTTTGGCATCAGTGGGTGACATTACCCAGTAAACTTGTACTAGAAGGAGAGCTTTGCTCACTAAACCAGGGATCCTGCACAGACACAGGCGAATCCACCTCAACCTCGTCGATCCCGCCATTGATCACCACCAACCTCCTGCTCTTCGATGTGCCCCTGGACTTGTCAGTGCAATTAGAAGGCGACGAGCACAACGATGACTTGGTAGACATGAAGAGGTTGTCCTCCGCCGACGGCGCCCAGCCGCCGAGACAAATCTGCTCGAGCTCGTCGGCGACCTCGCTCATGGAGGGTCTCATGTCCCGATGGAAAGCGAGGCACCTGAACGCGAGCTCCGCCACCTTGTGTATGGAGGTCAGCGTCCATGCGTCCCTGTGCGGGTCGATGAGCGGGTCCACGATCTCGTCCACGCGGCCATTGCCGATCTTGTTGATGGCAAACGCCGCCAGGTTCACCTCGCTCTGCGCCCTGCTGAAGTCCACCGCCTTCAGCGCTGTTATGATCTCGACGAGCACGACGCCGAAGCTGTACACGTCGCTCTTGTCGGAGAGGTGGTAGTTCTGGTGGTACTGCGGGTCGAGGTACCCGGGCGTGCCTTGAGGCGCCGTGGAGATGTGCGACGACTCCACCATGCCGGTCCTCGAGAGGCCGAAGTCGGCGACCTTGGAATTGTAGCCGTAGTCGAGCAGGATGTTGCTGGACTTAATGTCGCGGTGGAATATGGGAGGGTGCACGGCCGAGTGCAGGTACGCGATGGCCTTGGCCGTCTCGGCGGCGACCTTGAGGCGCACGGTCCACGGGAGCGCCGGGCCCCGCTCACGCTGGAGGTGCTGGGCTAGCGTGCCGTTAGGCATGAACTCGTACACGAGGATCTGCTCCCCCCTCTCGATGCAGCAACCCAGAAGGCGAACCAAGTTGGGATGGCTCACGGAGGAGACGAGCTTGATCTCGTTCATGACCTGCTCGATGCCGTCGTCGTCGTGGTTCTTGATCCGCTTGATGGCCACCAACTTGTCCTCGCCCAGCTTGCCGGAGTACACTGTCCCGTAGGCGCCGGTGCCCAACCGCTGGCTGTCAGAGAAGCCGTTGGTGGCCCGCTCGATGTCCTTGTAAGTGTACAGGGGAATCGTGCATGAAGCTTCTGATAGCAGGTGTCTCATGCTCTTCCGGTTTCGCTTCAGGGATGTGCGCCGTCTGATGAGGCAGCAGAGGAGAGCCAAAACTGCCATGCCCAAGGATCCGGCAACAATTCCTGTTACCATTTACATTTTAGTACAACACATTTTTATTCAAGTTTATTACAATGAATCATCAAGCAAAGTACTGCTACTTCTTCTCTGTTTTAACAGAACAAAAACTAAGATTTTCTAGTTTGGTTGCTTGATTATGTTAATGTTAATTCGACTGGAAGAAAGATATATCAATTCCTAGGCTCAGTTTTCGATGGATTGATCAGCAATGATACTTGGCTCTTACTCATATGTTCAGGTTTTGCCAACCGACTGCTGATGATGAATAATTCCAACTTCTCCAAGTTGCACTTTCTAGGAAAAACTAGTTCTGATTCTTCTGAATTATTTCGTTTTTTTTCATTTTATTGACAGAATTATTTTAATACGTAAGAACATTATGTCAAACTAAACAAAGTGCCCGTAAGGTTTTATTCAATGGTGCGATTGGTAGCTAGGAATCAAAAGTCTACCTGCAATGAGAACGCCAACTCTGTTAGTTCCGCCGCATTTGCCGGACAGGTACTTCGAAGCATTGCATTTAGCTGGAAAAATTCAAAGTCAGACACAGAAATAAATTTATATCAATATCCGTTGTATATGTTTAATCTCATAAAGAAAGAAGTCCGCTTGCAAGATTAGTTCATTATATTCTTCACTTAACCCCGTAAAGAATCTTGTAAACCAACACCATTCACCAATGGCCGCAGTTCCTATCCCAGATATCCAAAAAAAGGAAAAAAAAAAACAAAGGTGCGTTAAGTTTGCAATTGAATGACAAACTTATTAGTGCATCTAATTCCTTTACAAAAAACAAATCGAGGAAAGTGACAGATGCAAGTGGAGGAGGAGAAAAGGAAAGCAAATGTTTGAATAGCGTCGTTCTACAATCAATGCGTGCAATTATGGTCCACGGAAGCCATTAAATATGCACTTTGCTGGGGGGCGTTGACTGCAACAAGCTCTTGACAGGCCTCTTACATGACTCGAACTTAAAGAGGAGCAGGAATTGGTAGCATTTCCTGTGGCGTCATATAATGCAGCAGTTGGGCGGTAGCAGTTGGGATTTGAAGGCAGCAATGGCGAGAGAGAGAGAGAGTGGAGGTGGTGAAACATCCAAGAACCGGCTTGCAGTTTAACTAAAACGCACAGCGGCCGCGGGTAATTGCTCCGGTAGGTGGAACAGAAGGAGTGACCATCCTGCAACCCCATGCATCAGACGAGGATGTCATAATGGCACACCACAGAACTCATTTATGATTCTCTTGCCATTTCTCACTTCCTCATTTATGAACTTTTATTTCTTTTCTCACTTTTGTGCTAACTGCTGAACAAGTCCCAGAACAGAAGAAATCAAACTCGTTTTATCTTATTGACCCTCCCCACAAATGAACCTGTTTTAGTTGCCTTCTTACCTAGAACTAATATGACAACAGAATGATGAAAAAAGATTCACCAACTCTGTTTGTCCAACTGCTGAAGCTTACTTGTAAGCTATCACAAAGTCCTGACCAAGCCGATCAGATATATATAGTTAATAACTTGCATTCGTTAAGAGTTGAGGACGTCCAACTGCTGAACTACTTCACTTTATTAATAGATAATTTTCTTTTGCTAAAAAAAAAAGAGTTGAGGACGTCTGTTAATTATATTGACATAGTAAATTCTGTTCACAACTTAACAAATCTATAAATTATGCTCTTCAGCTGTCCAATTGAGATTAAAGTTGTGGGATGCAGACTTGATCAATGGTTAAACAGAGAACTTGCACATGCATTGTTTTCTACCCCTTCGGTTGAGCCAAATATTTGTTTAATCGTGCAGAAAAGTTTGACGTTTTCAACTTTTTATACTATTCTAATGGCGATGATTCAAAGGATACTAAAAAAAGTCTATATCCCAAAATTGACTCTGACGCCATGCCACCTAAACGCCGACGGCGGCCTGCCGGAGGGGCAGGGAAATGCAAACTGTGCAAGAGTTCACAAAGGGAAAAAAAAACTGACCTTTACGACAGCCGGTGCCGTTGACGAATCCGTCGCCTTCGAACCCGTCCCTGCAATGGCACCTGAAACCCGGTTTCCGAGTCACCGGAGACGTGAGGTTCGTGCAGTTGGCGTTAACCGAGCAGTTGCACTCTCCGTCGAGCCACCAGGTGAGCTTCGTGGTGTTGAAGTCCAGAGTCTGGACACTGGCGCCGCCGCTGCCCGCGTCGTAGCTCATGGACGTGAACAGGTAACTGCAATTTGTGGCGGCGGCCGAGGAGATGCTTCGGTTGAAGAATTCCTCGCCGGGCTTCCCCGAGTAGCAACTGGTACTGTTCGAAAGGCAGCTCCCCGTGCCGAAGAGAGAAGCATCGACGATGCACGCAGACCGGCTGGGGGCGCTGCAATTCCGAAGGAACAGCGCGTTGTACGACGCCAAGGCATAGTTGTGGCCAAAGAAGCTCTCCGCGGCGGCGATGGGGAGACTACAGGAAGGGGGTACGTGGAGGAGGAGGCTGTCGGGTGTGATGTTACGCACGGTGAACTCTCCGATTCGGATGGACGAATTCCCGGAACAGTTGAGACGAATCGGGCAGCCGGAGGAGAAGCCGAAGGGGTAAGGGACGGCGTCGGCGCCGCAGCGCCGTATGCAGTTCAAATCGTGGCTGTAGACGGTGGAGGAAGAGGAGAGGAAGAAGACGACTGCTGTTGCTACCACAATTGCAGTATGATGGAACAGACTCATCATCGCTTCCACCTTCAGATGCACAAACTTCTTCTAATGCGATCCTATAGCTCCACGAAGAACTCCTGCAGAGACCTCCTCCTGGGCTGCCCGATGTCCATCACTCTCTTTCTCTCCTTCTCTCTCTCTCTCTCTCTCTCAGGTCTCAAGGTCTGCAAACGGAGCCTTCAATGTCTTGTGATTCGATTATAAGTAACATGAAGCGCAACTTGGGTTCTCTTTTTGGAAAAAAAATGATGGGACAGAAAGTTCTGACATACGGGGAGTGCGATGATGACCCCCTTTTTTTTCTGCATTGGATCTCACTTAGATGCGGGTAACATGTCATTAGTAATCCGGTCAACAGCGCCACTTAGCGCATAGATTAGACCAGGTGAAGAGATTGGAGCGGTTGGACTGGACATGGAAAATGGTGGCAATATGTACATATTTCTTTTCTCTATTTACATGCATTATTATTATTACCTCACGAAAAAAGAAGTTAGCATTCACTTTGGTTGAAGAATAACTTTAAAAATAAAATAACATAACATTGTATTTTAAGAAAGTTATGTAATTCTTGTTTTACTTTATATTCGAGAATCAAATTTAAAAATATAATCTTTTAAATACAATATTTTTATTATAAATAGTTGATGGTTATTATAATAATATAATAATAATGCATAGTTAAATATTAAACAATAAAACATGGTTAAAATTGGAAATTTTCTATTGTTGGGATAAAAAGTGGTGATTTCACTTTCTCTAGGTGATGCTAAAAATTGAGATTTAATGAATTTCTTCAATGATAGTTATTTATATTTTTTAAAAAAATAATAATAAAATAGAGGCGCTCCTCTCTTAGAGGAAGGGCATCATATCTCTCATTCATTTAATCATTAGATTCAAATATTATTTTTAAATTAATCTGATTCATATATATATTTTATAATGAATAAAAAGGTAAGATACAGGATAATTTAAAAGAAATTATCTTTTTATAATTTCAAAATCATAATATAGTTTAAAATTTATGACGATTAACTTCCAGATGCCCATCGATTCAATATTTAATCTCCGTCAACGATTATAGTAAGTCATCAACCATTTAATATGCTACTTTAACAGTCTTATGAATCAACAGTCTCTCTCACACACACACAAAAAAAAAAAAAGGAATTTGAACTCTCGGCACTTTTGCTATTTTTTTTTCTAATCTTAATTTGGATCTTATTGACCATAATATACGCAAGGCTCCATACACTAAGACCATGACACCATGTACATATATGAGTGCGTTTTTCTCTGACCTCTCCTTACAACTGGTCAAGTTAGGAGTCTGATGCATGGAACCCATACTTTGAACCATTAGGTCTCTGGTAAAACTTTGATAACCGCAGTTTAAAAGAGCTGTTAGAATTGCCATTCTAACGATAATTAAAAAAAAAGGTTTCAAATCTTGATTAACTCAATTGATTAGCAAAATTGGGTCCGAGAGGACTAATAATTTTAAGTTCGATCATTATAATTCTCATCTTAATTAGAAAATAAATTATTATTATTTTATTTTTTAAAATTCAAATTAATCGAATACTAATAATTTTGAATGTCCTCCGGCTTAATTTTTTTTTCAAAGATGTCATTTAGCATGAATAACAGGACCAATTCCGCGTGAAAATAATGATGCACTGTTAGCCTTAAACAAAAAATGGGGAGACCGATCAGACTTCACTTGATTAACCTGTGAGATTGAACTGGTAGATTTGTTGACTTGGGTTTGTTCATTTCACATCGTTGTCGTCGCCTTTTTTTAAAAAAAAGAAAAGAAAAATTGTATATGAATGAGGTCCCTTTAAGAGGACAAATCAATTGCGACCCGGTGCTTTGGATTGTTGACATAGCAGAGAATATTTTTTGTATGCACCATGTACCACATCTTTCATCTTAACCTAAAGAAAAATTACAATGACCGTGAAAATGTACGATTATGACGATTATCATAATAAAATAAAAAAGTAATGATTGATGTCTCTCTTTTTGTTACACATAGGAGGTTTATAAATCTAATATAAGAAAATTAAAAATTAAAGATAAAAGAGTACATGCGATTTATTGACGGATTAAACTCATAATTTTTCGACCTTCGAGTGATAATGTGCACCACTATATTCTACCCTTATTCCCATAATGTCTCTCTTTGTTTGGGAAAGGACACACATTGTAACTCTAAATAAATAATAATTATTAAGATTATAAATATAATTTTATCGATTTAAGTTTTAGAATTACTGATATGTATCAAGGTAGGATAGAGTTATCTACGATACTCTTGAACTATTCCTGCTATTTTTTTTCTTTTAGAATCATTAATAGCACCTATAATTCAATTATTATCATGTAACATTAATATTCACAAAACGCCCCATGGTTGCAATAAAAAGAATCAGGCATGAAATCTTATTTCTTTCTTTGACAATTTTGAATGTGATTGCATTTGAGGAAGAGCTGATAGGGCTGTCAAAACTTTTTTACGGCTGTTTCTACTCTTCCAAAAATTAGGACGTTAATTATTCTTATTCATCATTTAATTTTAAATAACAGCGGTTTTGTTGCCCCATTAAAAGATTATGCGCTCGCACATATTCGACCGTTAAAAATGAGAAGACACGATCTAACTAAATTAATTGAATTTGATAATGAGATGAACTTTTAACTTGTGAATAATGTATTTTTTAACGTTCGATATTATTTGCTCACATAAAGTTAGTTAAGATTAAAAAATATCTATTTATGTCAATTTATCACCGTCAAATCCCATCATATATAAATCCGGGGAAAAAATAAAAAGAAAATGCAACTTTTTTTTTTGTTCCGAGAAGTTCTAACTTTAAAGTTTAAAGAGGGGACACCTCCATTAATAATTAATTAATAAGATTAATTCATGAAAAAAGTAAGAAGGATTTGTCCTCTCCTTTCCGATAAATTGACCAATAGTCAGTGGTATCTTCAGACAAATATTCGCACGAGGACGAGCAACTAATAAATAACCAAGGAGTGAGTCCTCATCCATGTTATTAAAACCGGAGGAACATGTGAAAAACCGGCAATTGGTGAAACCATGGGAAATCCGGTTCAAGTTTAAAAACGAAAACAAAAAGGTATAGAAATAAGTGAAAATGGACAAAATGGAAATATAAAGATAAAAAGAATGTAAGGAAAATATGTGAATCAGGCATTCGAATTTAAAATGAAAAAAAAGAAAAGAAAAGTAGGGAGGAAGAAGTGGAAATAACAAAGAAAATTAAAAAAAAGGTACGAAGAAAAAAAAAGAAAAAAATGAAGGTGTCCCCTATTTAAAGGAGGGACATTATGTCTTCTATATTTTTATCCGTTGAATTAAAAATTTATGGATTTTATTTTATTCATTTCCTTTTAAAAACTTTGAATCTGATTCATTGATTTTTTATCTGAGGAATAAGAAGAGGGGTCCCACCTTTAAAGGAGGGACACGTCCATTAAGTTCAGAAAAAAAATAGTGACTTCATATCATTAGTAGCGTTATATGGTAAGTAAAATTTCATTTTTAATATTTTAATATATATATATATCATTAATTAGTAAGGTTACCAATAGTTTTTTTAATCAGCACGGTGCCGAAAAATATTGGTCCTAGTGGATGGGTGAAAGGTGTTCGGTCCGATCGAATTTTCGGTCGAAAAAATTAATCGTTATTTTTTAAATTAATTTTTAAAATTAAAAAAATCATTCTAAAATTATTTTAAAAAATAAAAATCACTCTCTAAAGAGTCAATTCTTTCGGATGTTTTTTCGGATCCTACTTTTATATAATTATATTTTTAAAAATAAATAGAATAAAATAAAATTAATATAAAATATATTTAATTTTATATTAAATATAAAATATACTAGTAAAAATTTAAAGTTATTAAATTAAAATTTAATAATGTGATAGAAAAGTACGAAACTTTATACAAAAAATATTCTATCTATAATAAAAGAATTGATAACATATGTATTAGTTATATAAATAAAAAATCATAAATAAAAAATGGACTTTACGGCTCCTATCATTTTTTTCTGATGAAGTTATAATTTTAACGAATAAATTTTAATTTATTAAAAATCATCCTAAATTATATTAGTATTTCTAATTTTTTATTTTTTTATTCAATTTTTTCGAATTGGATTTTTTGGGTTGACCGTGTTTTCTTCCACCCCTATCCTAATGACTAATGTCCTCAACAACTATTTTTATTACTCTTTTGCAACATGCACCTTTTACACGGCAACGCCCAATTACGCATATCATCGCAGCTGTCTTTGTGGCATCTTCCACGAGCCTTTTCGACGACCGTCTTGTCAATTAATTTACTTTTATTCTTTTTTTCCCCTCTATTTCGAGTTAAATAATTAACATTGGACTAATTTTTTATTAAGGAATAGATAGAAACATAATCCACTTAACCAACCTTTATTCTTAATTTACTTCAATCGCATATTCCAATCACATCTTCCCACATTCAATTGTTCAACAGATACAAATGTTAGGCACTCAGCACGAAATATATTGTCCTTAGTCAGTAGAAAACATGCATGCTCTTCCTTCTCTCCCAATTATCACTTAAGTGTTTGAAAAATAGAGTTAATCATTATATACCCATCACCAACTAAAAAATTGATTCACTACCGGGTCCTATTAATTTAACATCATTTAGAATATTTTAATGAATAATTATATAAGCAAGAGAGTCCAATCCAAAATTTATTTAAACCGTAAGAAATTACTTATTAGTCTACCTCATGGAAGTGCTATGATCTGATTGAATTTTGAGAGCCCGTTTGATAACGAAATCAGAGTGAAATCACGTTCTGATTTCACCTGATTTTGTCAAACACGATCAGAAAAATCATAATTCTAGTGAAACTGCAGCTGACTCGATTCTTCACTATAGCAGGTGTCCAATTTTTTTCTCATGACGTGACTTTTTTATATTTGCCTTTTCTTTTCTTTTCTTATTTTCTCTCACTCACACCTTACCCTTATAAAATACTGTATTTATTATATATAAAATAATTTTAATAAAGTATTAATATAACATAATTTATTACTTATTATTTCATTAAATAATTTCCATATTTCCTTAAATAAAATTAATTTTAAAAACGTTTTTTAGATTTAAATAATATATTTTTTAACAAAATTGTTTGCATAAAAATTTTACTTTTATTAATAATAAAATTATACTTTATAATAATTATTATTTTTAATTTAAAACTTTTTAAAAATTTATTTATCATATAAACCTTTTTTTATATCAAATCTTTGATTCTTATTATCGCCTTGGCTCCATCAAAAAATATTTCGAATTAATTTATCAATTTAAATATTCATTCAAAACTCAAGTAATTTCTGATCCTATTTCCAAACTGAGGGCATATGCGAATAAGTGAAAGCAGGGGGTTGAGTGTCGCGCCATTAGAAACAACATGCATTGTAACGTGCTGAGATTCATGTGATTTTCATATGATTAGAGTCGTCTCAAAAATATTACTCAATTTTTTATAAAATATTTTTATGAAATATAAATAATAAATACCGAAGATTTTTTTAATAATAATAACTAATAATTTATTATATTCAAAATAATCGCTGATCCTATTTTCAAACTGAGAGCATATGCGAATAACGGAATAAGTGAAAGTAATGAGTAGAATGGGTTTGAGCGTGGCGCCATTAGAAACAACATGCGTGGAGAAGGAATGGAATTTGGCAGCATGTCATGGCGGCCATTGATAAGTGCCTTTGACTGCTGAGCTTTACAGATAAACTTCGATTTGATTGCATATCGGGCGAAATAAAAATAAAAATAAGAAGAAGAAGAAGAAGAAGAAGAAGAAGAAGAAGAAGAAGAAGAAGAAGAAGAAGAAGAAGAAGAAGAAGAAGAAGAAGAAGAAGAAGAAGAAGAAGAAGAAGAAGAAGAAGAAGAAGAAGAGGACATCATCGCTGCTAAAAGGGACGTAAAATAAAACTTTTCCTTGTTCAAGGTGCATGTGTTATATCGCCTTCGTTATCTTCAAGCCTTGGACTCATTCTTTTTGCTCTTTTCGACAAGGACAGAGAAAAGGCGAAGAAAATTCTTAAATGGCTTGGGACCGAGCTGTTTGACAATTCAATCTGCGGTGCTTTGTTAATATCTTTTCGTTATGTATTAGTTGATATCAGTAAATCAAGATATCGTATTCATTAGTTCAATGCAAAAAATATATATTACAATTGCCAAAATTTTATCTCTTCCAGATAAATATGAATCTTAAGTTCCCTGCGGAACTATAATTGTGTTGCCCTTAATTATCTCATCATTAAGAAGCAATAATTAGGTCTTTCTCGTTACTGTAAATTCGAACTAATATGTTATATGAAAAGAAGTATTCTTCGTCTTATAAAACTGGCACTGATAATTAAATTGACTTTTTATAATATCACAACATAAAATTGATATGTTCTAAGATTATAATAATCGAGTGTGACTATTTTGTTAGAACTAATTTGTTTGGACATCCGTCGCGTCGCTAGTGTTAAGCAAACTTGGTTAACTTATTAATCCGCTGGGGTGCCGTATCTTGTTCTTGGGCTTCGTCGTCATCCGAAATTTAACGCGCTTTTCCTCTCTCTCTCTCTCTCTCTCTCATGTGCCATATACCTAAACTTCTTTTTCGGTTGGCGTATTTTTTGTTGACGCTCTTGCACGACGAAACATTACTTACGGGAAACTAGAACATGTCTGCGTTAGAAAATATTTTTCTCCCTATTGTGTGTAAACTTTTTGGACATATCTATAAATTACAGCAATTACACTTTTTTCTCATCTTTCTTGACTTTATTCAGTTATGTCTTATTTCTGAGATAATTTTACCGCATTTTTTGTAGATGTAATTAATTGTTGTTTATTTATCCTCAAATATTTTAAGTAAGGTTCGTTAGACAATTAAGGCACCTAAGGAAGAGGAATTTTTTTATTTTATATCCTTATCTCCTTTATTATATCCTTAAAAATATTACATTAAAATCTGTCATCATATTTTATACTTTAACAATCTTCTCTAATTCTGATTGTAATTCTCTAATTCATATTTTATATTTTAATTCTGATTGTTATTGTAATTTTAACGGGTAACAATGGAGAATTAATTTAGTTTCATGTAAAAAAAACAAACCTATATAGGTGGTACATAGAAAAAAAATATAGAATTAAGAATTTAGTCACTTGGTGTCACGCGGTTGTAATTATTTTGTCTTAATATATTTTTTTTACATATAAAAGCAGATTACTATGAGCATTTCTATCTAAAAATATAATTATATATCATATTATAATCTCAAAATTACCGTAACATATAACAATATTTATAATATGATGCATTGAATTGGGGAGCATTGATATAAATAAACTATTCATCTTCTCTAAGTGTCTTATCTAATTATTATTATTATTATTATTAAAAATATTAAGGGTAAAGTAGTATGAAAGGGACGACACTAATATTTTGGTACCCGGGATAAAATGTGTTCTACATCACAAATACTTTATAAAATTACATCTTCACTATAAATATATAATTTTGAATTCAGGAATATGTCACTCAACTTTAGTAACGATTTATCCTGTTTGATATTATCAACGATTTGATAAATGGATAATAGCTGATAATAATTCAATTAATGAATAGTAATTAGTGATTAGAAATTCATTTAAAATATTAATAAATAAATATTTGATAAACTTAAAAATAATTAGCAGATGAATATAAAATGACATTATAATACATGGTAAATTATTGATTCAATCTCTATACGAATTTTATTATAATATAATAAATATATCATTTATATCTCAATCAAATAAAATAAAAATCCACAACTATTTTTTTATTAAAATATATAAAAAATTATATTGACAATAAATTTTATATAGTGGATACATGATATAAAAAATTTAATTATTAAATTAATATTTTATCCATTGTTACCAAATAAATAATTAATTAAGCATGTATATAAAAGAGAAATAGATTTGAATGGTGATAAAATAAAAAATAATAAGATAAATTGAGAAAAAAATGGTGCATTTAAATAAGGGTAAAATTTTAAAAATAAATCTCTAACTATTTTTTAATGTCATTTACTAAATAAAAAATGACGCTTGAATAATTAAGTATTACTTGATGTTGCCTAATAGAGTCTTAATGTGACTTACCTGATAGGTGGCAAAAAAAATCACTTAATGATCTCACTATAAAATTTTAATGTCGCTCTTTTTTAGATTATTTTTTATGTTAAATAATATACAAAATACTTATAGTCAAAGGTGAAGGATAAAAATTCACCAAGAGAATCCTTATGTAAATTGCGACATCTAGTCTGCAATCTAAACCATGATAAAATTATAATTGAGTGATTTATTCTTTGAAAATTAATTTTCGATGACTCACACACAACAATTTTACAAAACTTCTTATTACAATCATAAGATACCACCAGCTGGTCTCCCTTTTTATCAAAAGAACAATCAAAGACTGCACGCGTACACTCGCACTTGCATCCAAAGCTGAGAGAAATATTATTATCACCAGAAACCTGTGACAGTTCGACTTAGACCACCCATGCAACTTTTTTTTTTCACTAATATTGATCTATTTTCACAGCCCTATCTCTCTGTGTTAATAAAACATTGTGCAAAAATCATTGAGGCAAACTCTTCCTGTTTTGTAGTGTTGGGACCTTCTGGATTAGTAAAAAATTCAAAATAATTTAATTGAGGTAAGTACAGGATTTAAATGGCATCGTTTTAGAAATTCATTATATTCACTCAAAAATTCCCAATAAGTGTAAGGTTTTTTCCCCTTTTTCTGCACTAATTTTCTTTGAAAAGTTAGTGTAATGAAATATAAAGGCTTAACGAGCCATTGTGAGGTGTTGATTTCAGCCTTTTCATTAACGATCGATCTCCCATTTGTCCCCTGTAAGATATAAAAGAACAACCATCCTCTTGCACAAGTCATTTTAGTACCTCAATCCATGCAATTCTTATTCGAATAACTCAATGCATTCTCTTACAGCATTTAACGGAACCTGTGAGTTCATATGAGCTTATTCCAATTATTATGCCTATCCAGGCGAATTTTCAGTACATGCAACTCAATAGATTTATATGGCCACCTCGAAAATAATAGTTCAAGTCGACATGATTTAACTGTCCATCTCTCATACACAAGACATTTTGATACAAATTTGACTTCACTGATCTCAGATGAATGAAATCCCTTCAAGCAACAGAATAATTGCTGTACAAAGAGCATAATTGGTATTCATTCTCGAGTCGGTTTCACTGTTAAAGACATTAGATATGAGATCTTAGAGGGGGCAAATTGACTTAGAAAAGGAATATATAGAGACCACAAAAGATGAAGAATTAAGACAGCTTGTGCACGTTGGAGCGCCTAAAATATTAAATGGCAGTCTTTAGATAAAATGTTTTTATCAGTAGTTTGAAGTTGTGAACATAAGCCAGTGAAGTGAAATTTGGGGTCTTTCCCCAGAAGACCCTTCAGAATCACAATTCAAACACAATTCTGATAATTGTACCTTGTTCTCATGTATGTCAATTTCAGTCTTTGTATTTCATTGTTTCCTTCTCGAATCCAATTGTGGGGAACTGCTTAGCATACTCCTCTACCTCATGACGGAGCTTCTTAATCTCAGATTGAATGTTAGAATCTGCTTCAATGGTTGCTAGGAAATCCTTCAGCTTTGATCCACCTGATTAGAATTTGAGAAGTATATAATCACAGAGCATAACATTACGATAATCCTAGAGCCCATAATGAGGAAAAGTATAGAAAGCAAGATGACAAAAAATGGATATGTACTTTTAGTTTCAGCTTTGATCTTCAATGCCAATTTAACTGCTGCGTCAAAGAATTCAGCAACTTTAGCGAAATCCTCTTCAATGAAACCCCTTGATGTAAGGGCAGGTGTTCCTGAATCAGCACAAAAAGCTTGTTGGAGAACTCCAAGTATGTTCATAGGAACAATAATCTTCAGAATGAACAAACGCCATACCCATCCTGATGCCTCCAGGAACCATAGCAGACACATCCCCGGGTACTGTGTTTTTGTTGGCAGCAATATGGACTAATTCCAGAACCTTTTCAACTCTAGACCCATCAATGCCCTATAAAAAGGGTAGTATGAATGAAGTTACTCATTTGAAACAACCAGTGCTTAATTTAGAATGGAGTAGAATTTTTTCAAGTTGCTGATCCTTATTCCCTTCTTTTCCATGGGCTGACTTTATGACTTCTTATGAGTGAGATACTCAGTAAATGCCCCAATGTGAAAGAATTCGTTTAACTTCTATAATGTAAATTCCTGGTTCTGATTTATATAAAGGTCTCAATATTACTATTACCTTGTTCTTAAGATTCACCAAAACCAAATGGTTTTCTGTGCCACCAGAAACAAGTTCATAGCCTTTCGCAACCAAGGACTGCAACAGCACATCAAATTGTTAGCAAGTAAAAGACTGGCCGAATCAAGAAACCAGGTATCAGACAATCAAAATCCATATAATGATTCTTGCTGAAAAAAATGGTAGATAAAAGCAGGGATAAATATAATATACAATAACCATACCTGAGCAAACTTTGAGCAATTGTTGAGTACTTGCTCTTGATAGGCCTTGTATTCTGGAGTGGTAGCCTGTGGTGGACAATAAAAGAAATTACGGATAAGAATATAAATGCAAGGCATTGTAGCAAATATAACATACTTCAACAGCAATGTTTTACTTCTACCGGAAGTGTTTTTAATTGAGTTCAACTATCTTGAGTGCGAATTTTTTTACTGTGTAGTCTTTCATTTCATTGATCCAGTCAAGCGGATTCATTGATAATCACATCTTATTGATGACAAAACTACATTATGGATAATCAATCTCTTTTCCTAAGTCATTTAGCATCAATTTTCACCAAGAGAACGTTCACGTTCAATTCAAAATCCAATAAGCAAACAATGTTCATAGGGGATGGCATTTCTTAAAATCCTCTGTCAAACAAGGCTTTCTTGAGCTTTTATGATTGTACACTGCTCAGAAGTAGATTTTATATTTTACCCATCCTGCAAGTTCTTTTGCATGCATATACTTTATGCCATTACCAAATTCCACCCTGTAATGGATGTAGTATACAACAACAGGGTCTCGGGAAAGATAAATATGCTAGTTTATGAAATTGGATAACAAAAGAAAATATACATCTGAGAATTATCCTATAATCATTCTCGTGCCAACCATATGCCAAAAAGAAATTACCATGATGAAGTACTAGTTATAGTTTGTCCCCTTTATTGGGTACCTTAAGATTAGACACCTCACAAATTAAGGCAGCAGTCTGATTTGCACTTAGTCATCATTATTGTACTTTCCATTCAGTAGTATAACCCTGAAGGTTTGCCACAACAGTTCCTTATAGGAGTTATGAGCAAATTGGCAGATTATGTCATTGCAACTCTAACTTACATTTCTCATTAATACAAAAAAAGGTTTTCCTTCATTTTATATTTCCTCACAAGTCATTCTTCTGCTTCATAGTTTCTTTATGAACGCACCTGCTTGAGTGCAACAGCTAAGCCAGTAATTGTGTGGTTGTGTGGGCCACCTTGAAGCCCAGGGAAGACTGCTTGGTTGATTTTATCTTCAAAATCATACATAATCTAATCAATGGAAAACATTGTTTGGTAAGACATAAGCACACTCTCATCTCATGGCATAAAAAGTTTTGATAAAAAAAAATTACTCTAACTTGCCTCTTTCCCTTGCTTATTTATCTCTTTCACTCCTTTCCTAAAAAAGATCATCGCACCTCGTGGCCCACGAAGTGACTTGTGTGTTGTAGTTGTAACTACATCAGCATACTCAAATGGTGATGGAATAACACCAGCTGCGACCAGTCCACTGATGTGTGCCATATCTGCCAGAAGAATGGCTTTTTGCTTGTCGCATACCTGTTAAAACAAGCGATAAAGATAACTATAGTTAGGAATAAAAATTATAAGGTTTAACAGAACAAGGTTACGAAAGATATTTAACCTTCCTTATTCGTGCATAATCATACAGGCGAGCATATGCACTGGCTCCAGCAACTATTAACTTAGGCCTGAAGAGTGTGGCACTTTTCTCCAACTGTGAAGAAATTATTAAATTCAGTTGACTAGGATATAATTGTTTCATCAACTAAACATGTAAGGAAGAAATTTAGATGCCAATATCCTAAGACACATCAGGCTTAGAGACAATGTTATTATTTCAAGAAGCTTATTTAGCCAAGAAGCAAATGAACATGGATCCACTCTATTGTGCTCAAACTTTGGGCTAATAAGACAATAAATATGGATGGAAAACCAATATGTCCTCTGTACTACAAGATGTGGTTATACACGACAGGAATTTATCGGACATTTAAAAGGATTGGTTAAACAACAGAAAGAATATAAGAACCTGATCATAATCAATGTAACCAGTGGTCTCATTCAGCCTATATGGCATTGTCTCAAAGAATATGGACACTGCAGAGATCTTCTTGGTATCAGTCTGCAGAAATTAAAAAATTTGATCAGTATTAGTGCTCCAGACAAGTACTAACATATAAGGTAAGCAAAACATTAACATGATTTACCAGGCAACAATAATAATTATCATTCAACAAATTGTATGATGAATTTGCTACCTTTGGCCTTCATAAAATCATTATATGCAAATAATAAGAAACTTCATTTACCTGGTAGCCATGAGAAAGATGACCACCATGAGGCAAATCCAGTGCCATTATTCTGTCATGTGCCTTCAGAAGTGCAGTATATACTTGAAAGTTCGCAGGGGACCCAGATAATGATTGAACATTTACTGCAAGAAATATTGACAAAACTCAGGAAGGCATGACATATTAAATATATGGGTGCCACTATTGCCACTCCAATACTATCGCCACAATTCTGTTAGGTAGGATAAAAATGCCCAGCGGGAGTGGCAATGGAGCCACCCTAAATATATATCCCAGAAAAATAAAATTAAAAAAAATGTCAGAATCAATTAAGCAAACCATCCAGTTTCAATGCAAAAAACTTTTACCATGCTGCATCTATAAAGCAAAATGCATCAGTAGGTCAGGTTCGAGTATATGAAGTTCTATATTGGTACAAATCACTTACAAAATAGAACAAATCTTACATGTCTTCATGGTGGAGAATTCAATATTTGACTTGACGAAAAAAGTACTTAATCAACGAACTAGTGTAAGACGCTGCTACAATGATTTTCAGATTCTGGATTCATGCATAACTAACAATATGTTCATAGCATAGCCACATAAACAATCTGGAATGGAAATAGAGCAAATCATCATACGGTGGAGACATATAAGTGTGTGAGACTACAAAGAAGGTAATAATACACACACACACACACAAAACATCATTGAAGTAGAAACATTGATAATGGTATCCAACTTACCTCCCCATTTTGCAGGATCCAAGCGAAAAGCTTCCAGAGCACGTTTCTGGCACAAAGATTCCGCCATATCAATGTATCTATAAGAAAGACAAACATAAGGATTGTCATGAGGGAACCAGTCATAAAAGTGTCAACAAATTCAAAGTTTTTCTCATCTTCCTAATTTGGATAAACGTAATTGGACTGCTTAAAATTATTATTTACAAAATATCAAAGACTTACTCATTTCCACCATAGTATCTTGCGCCAGGGTACCCCTCGCTGTACTTATTGGTCATGATGGATCCCACCGCTTGCATCACGGAAACGGACGTAAAATTCTCCGAAGGAATGAGTTCAAGTCCCTTGGATCACATTTCAACAAATGATTCAGAATTACAATGACGAATCGCAGGAAACATCTGTCGCGGATCGACAGAAACCAGAATTGCTACCTTCCATTGCCTCGCCTTCTCGAGCTCAATAATATCCGCAATCTCCGGATCCACGACATGCAGCAGAGCGTTCAGCTGCTTCGGCCACTGCACGTCACCGCGGAGATCAAACATCACATCGGAGCAGAACAAACAATAAGTTCTTAACATCGAAAAAATGCTAAAAGAACGCTCTTTTCACAAGAAATCACGTAAAATCCTCACCGTGACACCGGTTTTCTCCTTCTCATAGACGGCTTCGTTCGGCAGTGAAGACTGCAACCGAATTCAATAACAGTGAACTTACTGATTAAATTCGTTCGTGGAAAACGAAAAAAAGCTACAGAAACAAAAAAAAAAAGTTTTCTCGAATTCTTGGTCTGCTCTGCAAACGTTTGAAAGAATTACCATGTAACAGAGAGAACTGCGCACGAGGGGCTGCGTCCTCCCGACGGAGGAAGAGAGGCGCCGGAGTGCCATCGCCATCGCCATTGTGCGTGCTCTCTCTCTCTCTCTCTCTCTCTCTCTCTCTCTCTCTCTCTCTCTCTCTCTCTCTCTCTCTCTCTCTCTCTCCCGCGCTCACCCGAGCTCTCCGAATCGCGTGTAGAGAGACTGAGGAACGGGTAGTGGGGGCAATCCAGCGGTTATCGTGGAGGGGCCAAATATAATATTAAAAGCCGAATGGCAATAAAGGGTGAGATGGATGCCGGGAAATGGATTGACGGTCCAGAACAATCCGCAGGCGCAGCGCCTGTTCCATGGGAAACAGCGGGACGGACGATCCAACGACAAGATCTTTGCAAGTGAACACGTCATGGCCAGTGAAATCTAAGTCACTTCCACGACCTCAGCCCAAAAACACACCCAGTGGAGCACTTGCCCGGAGGGCCCACCCTTCCGTATCATGTGATGCTCCTTTCTTCCCGGAGTCGTACCAAGTGACTCCATACAAATCGAGATTCCTTCCTGGGTATGGAATTGGCTCCATCAACTTGATTTTTTTTGGGTTGAAATAAACTTGATTTTTTATTCTGTTCACAACGAACTACGTAGTTTAAAAATATATATTAAAATAAAAAGTATATGTAAATCTAAAACCAGCTATTTTGATTTACTTTCACGATTAATTAATGTGAGCAGAACAATATATAGTGATCGAATGACTATAATAATCAAAATTTTCGACAAGTATAGATTCCTAAGTAATTAGATCAACTAATTTAATTTGACTCGCGATATTTTGGTTCTTTTCATTTTAAAATTGTCTGAAGATTTAATTTCGTCAGTCAAATTTATTTACATATTTTTTTGTTATTCAATGCAAATTTCGGGAGAGAAAAAAGAAGGGAAGAAAAAACATAAGGTAGGGATTGAGTCATCAACAAGAGGTGGCTGATCAGGATTGAGGCGCTCCACTCGCACCCTATCCTCTACTGCATGGCCACAAGGCGCTGCTGATTTGAGTAGAAGAATAAAGAGAGAGAGAGAGATGAGTGTTTAAGACCACAGATCAACCACTAACATGGGAAACTTGGAAAGATCACAGTGTGCACAAGGGACAGTGCGATTGTTACTCTACCTTCCTTATCCATGGGAGGCAGATATATGCACAAGAAGAGGGGTCAAGGGCCACAGGTTGCAGGCAAGTAGAAGACGGTTTCAGTTCGTGACATGCGCCATGACATCCCAAGAAGCAATTTGTCGAACAAAACTCTAGTCCACTGAAAACATTAATTTAATTAAAACAAGGTAATCTAATTTAAAATTGTATCAGATTGTGTTATCGCTCTATGTATATAATGGTATCTAATTAAAGAAGACAATCTAATTTAAAAATTAAAAAATATATAATAGTTTTACTCTAAGTCATATATATATGAGGAATATTATGGTGTATACACTGCATACAATTCATCATAGCCGTCGAATTTAGTATCGACGACTAGGATAGATGCGCTTGAACCGGAGGAGAGCCTGAGCCTACATCGGTTCATTTTTGGGCGATGGATTGGCGTCGGAGCTCAGGCGATGGATCGGCGTATCTCGGGTGATGGATCGACGTCAAGAGCTCCGACGAGGCCTGCGACTCCTCCGATGTGAACATCTCAGCATTCATCTCTCCCACTCGCTGGCGCAGCAATGAGAAAGGGGGATGTTGGCCCCCCTCTACGACCTCAATCCCCCCTGGATGCCGACGGCGATTGGAAGAGAGAGAGAGAGAGCGACCAAGAGAAATCGAGAAGTAGGAGACGCCAGTCGTTCCTCCCTCCTCGCGCAGGACGCCAATGGCGAGCGACTTCTTCCTTTCGTGCATCAAGATCGCAACGGCGGATGGCAACGATCGGCGGCTTCCGTAGATGGTGGACGCAGATGGCAGTGATCGATGGCGGCCGTTATGCAACAGGGATGGAGGTTGGCAGCGCCAGCATGTTGATCGGCGGCGATAACCTGCTGGATAGGGATGGAGGAAACTGTGAACTGGACATTATGTCTGTGAACCGGGACATTATGTGTGTGAACTAGGAGTGAACCGGATGCGCCCCAATCTCAGCCGCTGCATGCAGATCCGATGGCTTATATATGATGATTGCACCTGTTGCACCTAAATGTGTATGCACTCTAATATTCCTCTACACACACACGCATGCACGCGCGCGCGCGCACACACACACACACACATATATATATATCTAGTTTAGGGGCGGTTTAAAATATTATGAGTGGATTATTAGGGGGGATGAGCTCGAATGACGATCTTTGAATGGAAAGCTCTCCTCCCTCATCTGGTCCCTCCTCTTGATTGCCAACGAAACAATCGTCACCACGAATCAGCCAACGGGTGCAGAGTCACCCCCCTTTCGCTTTGGTTGGCGTGGCAAAGAAAAAAGAATAAAATGGTAAAAAATCACCATCGTCGGTGAACTAGAACAAGTCACCATGAAATCACCACAAAAATCATAACAAAAATAATCTAAAAACAAACGGCGGAGGGCGCATCACATCGAACGACAGCGATCTTGAATGGCGATCATGAAGACAAATGGCAATCTCGAACAGAGATCACCTTTTCTTTCACTCAGTTCAGTACAATGAGGCATAGATCGACATGGCAAAGCACAAAATGACGAGGGCTTCGAACGAAGCAACGAGGGCTTCAGACTTCGTAGGGCGACTGCTCTTCCGTTCGGTGAGATCCAGCTCTTCCGTTCGCCTTCGTCTTTCGCCTTCACCATGCAACTGCTCGGAGGAGGAAGAGCGATGTCCTCCTCCACATTTTGCCTCGCCGCACGACCGGCAAAATGACTTTTTCCTATAGCTAAACTGCTCCGTTGCTGTTAAACTACCCCTAAATTGGATCGATTTTTTCTAGTAAATTGTTGTCCGTTTGATGCGCACCTGATGAGATATAATGGCTCCAATCGCTGGGTTGCATGGTGTGGCCACTATACATGTGGTGCCACCCTAATATTCCTCATATATATATATATATATATATATATATGGTGTGGCCACTATACATGTGGTGCCACCCTAATATTCCTCATATATATATATATATATATATATAGAGAGAGAGAGAGAGAGAGAGAGATTAATGTGGATGCAACCAAAAAAATTGGTTGTAACTTACAACCATGCAACTAAGAGCGTTGGATTGTCATCTCAACTAAGGAGCGGTTGTGATGGACGCGCTAATGAATCGGTGTTTTTTTTTGGTTTGCAGTCTCCTACAAATGAATTTTCCCTCCTACGAACGAAACCCCCTTCCCGAAAACCCTTTTCCTTCCTGTGATTTATTTGTGCTGCCTGCCGCTGTTGTGGCCGCTGCGAAGCCAACGCCGTTCCAACCTTTGGCGATCGATGATCCAACTGCATCTTCGACGATTCGACGATCTTTGGCAGCCGCTGTGATCCGATGCTATTCTGCCGCTGCCGCCGCACCTCCAAAGCCCTCTATTGCTGCAGTCCATCGATGAGCCCTATTGCCGCTGCCGTCGTCTTCCCAACATGAGCATGAGCCCCTCTGTTGCTACAACGACGGAACCTTCCATAGATGCCATCGTGTCGCCGACAACAATGCCTTCTGACGGAGAGAAGGGGGACATGGTGGCGTAGAACGTGGTCCGTTGCCGCCGTGTGGGCACACCGCCAACACCCGAACGTCGTGGCGCACTGCTCCAACCTCAACAGCGACTCCATGCACAAGGTCTATTCGATGAAATGCCTTCGAGGGAGTGGTAAGAGGCATCTTCTTGTCGGTGCTCTTTTCAACTGTCGGCCCCTTGGATTGCTTCTCACTTCGACAAATTTGCAACAATTACTGTAGGAACCATCGTGGTCTTCGTCATTACTAGGTCTTCGAGTTCATGGGCAATACAAAGACTACTGCAAGACTGTTGGTGTCTACAAGAAGCGATGAAGCTCCTTTGTTTCTTGTTTGAAGAAAGTCATCAATTGAGTTGTGTCTGAGCAGTATTATTTTGTTCTTGTAACTCTCGTTGCAATGCAAAGTCAATTTTCTTAATTCAGATTTAAGTTTGAGTTATATGAGGAAGCACATTAATTATTTAAGGCTAGAGATTTTCTTAAACAAATTACTGTTAACATATGTAATTGAACCAGCTTATCTGGAGTTATCCTTGGGAGTTTTTTGTTTGCTATCAGAATGATAATGTGGGTACGATCATCAACGGTTTGTGTTTCAATACTATCAATGTCACACCCAACTCCATGACTAAGTTTTAATCTCAATTATCATAATCTTAATTATATTTAGCAATTCTAAAAATAAAATCAGAAAATCTCCCTCCCTTACTTATCTTGTATTATTTGTCAATACATACAAAAGACACATATATATTCATCAAAGTTTAATAAAAATATATAAGATATGACATTCGCATATTGTCATTATTTTTTTCTACAAATCATTTCACATATAACTCCACAGAATTAAATCTCATACAACTTTACAAAAAGTTTCTCACAAACTTTAATTATAACATCTAAGACTATCTATTACATATACATGATTCAAAAAACAAAAACAAAAGTGAAGGGGGATTAAAGTACTCCAGCGGCTCGACCTCTTCTATATGCAATAAAAATAAGCTCCGAGTCGACTTAACTCGAGAACTTACGAGTATCTGAAAAAAATATTTAAAATGAATATTATGAGCAACAATCATTTGCTCAGTGAGCGAAATAAAAGTACAACATAAGAGAATAATACGAGTGGATATATTATTTGAATAATCACATTTTTTTCATATAAGAAAACATTTAAAGCATAGCACATATAACATAACTTGTCAAATCATATGAACTTTCATAGAAGTAAAAGTAACTCAAGATATCATAATTTTTATATTTAAACTCCAAACATGTGTCATTGCACATACTCATCATGGGTCAATACGTATCTCTCTATTATCATGTGTCATACAATTAAGCAGAGCTTCATAATCAAGAGTCATGGATACGCAGAGCAAATCATGTGTCAATACATATCCCAATCATGATTGTGTGTCATTCAATCATGATTCTCAATACATAGAGCATATAATGGGTCAATACGTGCACGCAGAGCAGCCCCCAAAGGGCAAAGACACACAATATACGCCCCCAAAGGCTTCATATATATCGAATGTGATCCCAAAGATCATTTTCAACTAGTATGACTAATGAACACATAGAGTTTAATAATATCAAAATACTTGTGTCATAATCACATACCATTATCAAGTAAAACTTATTTTCATTTCATAAGAATTGTTCCCTGAAAATATTTTTGTATAAAATGTTACTCCATCTCATTGAAATTCTTGAAACATATCATAAATAATTTTCATAACTCAAGATATGTTTCAATAATAACAATAATAAGCTTTGCTTGAGGTAATACCATAAATAAAAGAACTAACATATAACATTTTGCTATATTGTAAATTTACCCACTCACCTTGTACTTTATTATTTCAAGGAGGTTTATTAGATTTCCTCCCTTTCACTTGCAAGTTTATGTTTTTCTACAAACAATAATATCTTTTTACTTCACAATCACCAATAAGGTAATATGCAATGCATGCTCATGATGTATGAATGCTTATGCACCCTAAAATGCATGTAACCTCCTCTAATACAAATTTCTACCTTCAGACATTTATATTCATAAGCTATTCCACACTAGAAACTTTTCAATTCCCCCAAAGCTTAACTAGGTGTTGTTTTAGGATTTCAGACTGAGCGTCTGTCAATAAATAATTCATAACTTCTTAACCATATGTGCAAATCTTATGATTCTGGATTAATTAGAAACTATACATACTAAAGTTTTCAATCCCAAAATATCATTATCAAATTCCAAGTGAGTAAGTTAGGACATCCCAAGCAATCTGACCTATGATTTGTGCCCTGGCAAACTGTGTGTCACTGAAATATTGATTTATATATTTTTTTTCATACTTATCCCTTTAAGTAGGGCATAATTTTCCTGAAAACTAAACTTCATTACTAATTTGTCATAAAAATTATAGAATTTAACTCATTGTATAGACTTATAACAAAAATAGTTAATTCAGGTTGTGATCTGTCCACCGAACCCTTAGAATTTATATTTAAGCATATCTAAATTTCAAACCCTAATTCACTCTATTGTAATCGTGCCTAATTTACAAATGAAACTTGTATTAGACTCGGGACAAGATGAGTGATATGCAAATTTAAGTTCATAACTTTCTCTATAAAACTCCTTTTTAGATGATTCCAGAGGCCATGGAAAGCTAACTTTGATTGGATGAATCATAATTCATAATTTATGGTTCATTTATCACAAAGTAATGATCCTCTCAATCAGAAGAACAATTTCCGGATCAAAACTCACCTGGAATAGTCGATGTTTCCGATTTTCTCCAAGTCGTTTTGCTCGAGCTCTTCCTCTGATAATTTTTATACGGTGAAAAGATAATGTTAAGTGACTTATATATTTTTTCCAGAATTTTCTAATGTCATATGGCAGTTTGAAAAAATATCCCTTTCAACAGCTCTCACCCTTCTCCTTCAGCTGCTTGGAACTTAAGTGATGGTCAATCATATTTTTTATCATAACTAAGTATTTTAACCCTAATTAATTTTACTTAATCCTATTTAAATATATATTATAATATTTATAAATTTTATAATTTATTCCTAATAACCATATATAATTCTTTTGTAAAGTTTATCGATAATTAAGTAATCATTATACACTAATCAAAATATTAATTACTATATAAAAATATCACTAAATGCACATCCAAACTAACTTAGTATGTTAATTGAATGTATGATTATGCATAAATGATATTTATAAGACACGTCCGTAATAATCAATTTCTTTCTAGTTGAACTTGGGGTGCTGTTTTTTTCTAACTTATGCATTGAAACACTTTTTCACGTGATATTTGTGATTTTGTATAATTGCACAGTTGTGGAAAGTCTCTCTTAGAAATCAAAGGAGGCGAAAAGTGAGATGCAATCAGATGTTGTTTTCACGGGAGATCCTAAAATATTTCTCAAAGATATCACAAAAGATGTCTTGTGTACATGAACAACCACTTTTCTCTCTTTGTATTGTCTGTCAAGGCCATCCCAGCCAGCCCTGCGTAATGTCCCTCCTCTCTAAGTGGATGTGTCTTGGTCCTCTCCTACTTGCATCCTGCAGTCATGTGGATCTCTCTCTGTGCAACAGCGAAGGACCACACTCATTACATCTGCACAACACATATGTGATCTGCCTCACTATAGTGAGTCAGTCATTGATCATCCATCTTTGGTCTTTTCTTGAAGATGTACATATTGTCCAAGCATAGTAATCACAATAAAGACAAATGCAAAGTAGGAGCATATGAACAACATAGTTCCACCATGTAAAAATAGTGTATCATCAAGTACAATTGCAGATGTTAGACGAAAAAGAAATTTTAATACCTGGAAAGCATAGGACCGTTCAACATCTTACTCGTAGATATATAATTACACAACAAATGGATCAAAATATAATTGAAATCACACTTCTAAAAATTTTCTTGTTCTAAATGGATCAAAATACAAGACCATTCAACAACTCTTTGAAGACCAACACCATGAAAAAGGGCAACATCTATCCATGTTTAATTTGTCCCAAAAGTTAGCATGCCTTTATTACCTGTAATGAGCAGTACAATGATTAAGAAATATAATTGAAAGAAAAAAAATCAGTAGACAAATTATTACTCATTAGATTTGTCTCTACCATTAAATGTCACCCTCTTCTTCTACACGATTTTCAATCCTTCTGTGTTTCTTCGAATTTTCATTCTATGCAAAAATAAACACGTGAAACATGACATTAGTAAGCAAAGCACATATTCTTTGAAAGGAAAAATGATAAAATTTCTTTATACCTTCCGATGACAAGTAGATTTGTAATGACCTTCCCCATCACACTCACCACATATACGTTTCTTACGCTCACCTTGAAAAGTTGAAACTTCAACGCCTTTGTATTTTTTTTTGCCTACCTTTGACCTTTACAAAAGTTGAGATTGAATAATTGCATCCAATTCTTCTGAAGTTTGGCTAAACATAGTAAGAGCATCATTTGAAGGCATATGATTTGTAACATTTAATGTTTCGATTCGTTCAAAAAGTTCTTTCATAACTGAAACTCCAATTTCCAAAAAGTCAGGCGAACGCATGGCAAAATCATTAACTTTGCACATATTTGTTCGCCATATAAATTTTTGAAGTGGGGTTATAATTTGGGTGTCATCTGTAGACATACTGACATTATCATGAATTGCACGTGCTTTTAAATATCGAGCGTCCATTGTCCAACGATGAAGTATATATTCTTTGGGTAAACTTGTAATCCTCTTCTTATTAAGGACATTCAAAATATGGACACAAAATATACCTTCTTGCTCAATTTTTTTACATGAGCATCTCACTAAAATCTTATCTTGATTGCTATACTCCACAAGGTTTCGCCTTTGATTTTCTTTCCCCATCAAATATACAGAGTATACTACTTCATTATCATTCTTTGAAATTTTTTCGATAAGATAATCATTAAGTTGTTTGAACTCTTTTTGGAAAATAGCAAACATATGTTGCATATATACCTTGCTCGCATGAATTTCCAAAAGATGTCTTGAAATTAAAGAAGCCATTGAGTTCAAGTTTTTAAAATCTTCACGTTCTTCCGCTTCACGACGTGAACGAAGAGCTTCATAACACATAATCTATTAGTGAGGTATTAGAATTGACATAATAATCAAAGAAGGTATTCATACTTTCTTATCTTTGTAAGGAAGACATCCCTGCAAAAAAGATATCACTTAAATAGCATGGGATCCAATAGTGACTCTTATTATACATATTTTTAACCCAGTGACCATCTGGTATCTCATAAGTTTGCTTCATTTCAGTCCATCTCTTTTCAAATTCTTCAATCTTTAATATGTGTATCCAATCTTTAAAGTCCTTCATGAAGTTGCCTCATCCACACAATTTTTTGTGTTAATCACTGCATTCTTTTTTATATGCCAGATGCAAAAATGATGTCTTGTACTTGAAAATACTTTACGAATCGCATTACCCATAGCAATATCCTGATCAATGATGATAGATATTGGATGCTTTTCATTCATGCACTCCAGTCATATTTCAAACAACCAAGTAAATGATTTTTCAATCTCATCTACGAGCAAAGTATAACCAAATAATATAGACTGCCTATAATGATTGATCCCCGTGAATGGTGCAAAAATCATGCAAAATTTGTTAGTTCTATAGGTAGTATAAAAAATGACAACATCTTCAAACATTAGATAACTATCCCTCGATCTACTGTCAGCCCAAAAAACATTTCTCACGATGTTTGTTTCATCCTTTTGCACCCTAAAAAAAGAAATCATAGTCATTCTTTTTTTTTCTTTTTGAAATAAGAAATGACACCCATGCATTCATTGTCAACATTGTTCTTTCTTATTGCTTTCAAGTGATCCATACATTATTGACTTGTAATTGTTGGCTCACCAGAATACTTAAGAACCTTAGTAATACCAGATGGACCAATGCCTGCATTGTGCAAGTTGTTATTGACCCCTTTCGAAGTTTCACTTAGCATAAAATGTGAACGCATTTTCAATACTTTAGAAGACATTGCCAAAGAATGATTATGTTGTTCTTCAAATCTTTTTACAACCCATTTTCCATCAACTTTTTCGCCAATGAATAAATGTGCACTGCATTCACTTCGTGTTTCTCTTCTTCGAAATGATTCTTTGCCGTCATTTTGTTTAATGTCTTTACGCCCTTATTTCGAACAAACAAACACCCTACTCGAGAATTTTCTACCTTCACCTGCCTTATAAAAAACATGCTTTCGTACAAAAAATCTAGTCGATCTAGAATAACAGTTATAAAAATCATATCCTGCTTTTTCATAATCAAATGCCATTCCAACATATGGTTTGATTATGTTAGTAAATTGTTTTGAAGTCTGACCAATGACTTCCATCTCTTGATTATCATTTCCATTATCTTGCATATTACTGTAAAAAAAATGTATTATGAGTTCAAACACTAAGAACAATCAATGGATTTGAGAACCAAAAGTTCTAAAGATAACTTGGACAGAACACCTTACCACTAATCCAGATTGGAGACCACTCTCAGCAAGACCAATGAAAAGTGTGACAACTACTACTCACGATAATGTCAAGCTGCAATATTGGAATGAATTTGAGCTTCAATTTGAGTTTGTAGAATTTCTAATAGGTTAAATTTTTAAGGGAACACGACTAAAGAAGTAAATAATAATAGATCTCTAGCATCTCACGAATAATTGGAGCCCTTTACTTCACTTTTTATTTTGTTATATGAGGTAATTTTTTAACATATTTATAGGTAATTACCTTATGTTGTTATCGAGACATTTTTTCTTCATAACTTTGGGAAAAAAATTCAAACCATAGAAGATGACTTTGTGCACCATCAAATAAGCAAAACATGAAAATTTAGCATAGGATGCAAAGAGAAATGAAGACAAGGGAAAGTGATTGAGTTAATTAATCTTTCATGGCTAATTAAATTGGCAATTCTTTTGGTGATATCCCCGAGAGATACCTTCTTCTAAGAGTGCCAAGCATGTCCCTGAGAGATACCACCTTCCTATGCAGCGGCAATTTTTGGCGGAGGCGGCAACATATCACAATGGCGGCGGCTGCACCAGATCACAACGTCGGTGTACCAGATCGCAACGACAGTAGATCACAACGGTGGCATAGCAGATCTCAATGGTGGCATAGCAGATCACAACGCCAGCGTAGCATATCACAACGACGGTGGCGACAACATATCACAACGGCGACGACGGTGGCAACAAATCATATTGACGACGCAGTAGATCACAACGGCGACAGTAAAAACGGTGGCACAAACAAATTGCAGGAGGGTGGAGGGAAAAGGGGAAAAGGGTTTTGGGGAAGGGGGTTCATTCGTCCAGGGAGGGAAAAGTCTTAGGGTGAAGTGGTTGCGAACAAAAAAAAACACTGGTTCAGTAGCGCATCCATCACAATCACTCCTTAGTTGAGATGACAATCCAATGCTCTTAGTTGCATTGTTGTAAGTTACAACCGAGTTTTTTGGTTGCATCCACCTTAATCTCTCTCTCTCTATATATATATATATATATATATATATCTTACTACAAAAATAATCATAATGAGTTGGGGTAAAATAACATTCATGTGTCATGAAATTGAAATATTAGAACACTATTTAACGTCTGGATAACTATTAATGTACCCTAATTATATACCGATATATTATATATTGTATTAGTTTATTATACTTATATTAACATCACATACTCTCCCCCTGCCTCCAAGGGCCCCTTCATTCCTCCTCTCCAGTGATTGCCCCCACGGGCAAATGGCCTCTAGAGGGAAGACTCAAGTAAGTCGTGATACATATTCTCATGACACACCAACCTCTTTAGTTCTTAGTAGATTTATCGAGGATAGAAAGTGACATACTATTGATGAGAGCTTATCTGATAAGGATCAGTTGGAGGACCTTGACCTTCAACCCTCGTGCGCATCCCATATCGGAGAAGAAGGCATGACTTGGACCTCTCACGTTAGGATCTTCTCAAGTTGCTAGTCTAACAAGAAAGTCAAGGGTGTCGGCTAATAAGAAAGGTAAGTTTGTAACTACTGATGCCCCGCTCACTCCATCTGCTTTATGTGCAAGCCCTTCTAGACACGACGCCAATGGGGAGCATGAAAAGCACATGCATGTGTTATATTGGAACTATGGAGGCACGATTAGATCGCAACCAAAACCTTGATATGTATTGTATCTTGCATGAAACACATGAGTGTGTAATAAGGCATTGTAGCTCATTAAACGATTTGGACCGCATTGGAAAGGTACCTTCCTCATTAGCATATGGTGGTATTATCCTTGTTGGAAGGACTAGGACGTACAGATTATCCCACTCCTCTCCTCCTCACAAATTTTATGTTTGTGTTACATGTGATGATTTCTCTTTCTTGATTTTTTTGCATTTATATAAGCACATTTCCTACGACATGTGGGTCAGATTTATGAAATCTCTTTGTGACTTAGATATTAATGACATTTTGTGTGCATTGATAGGATACTTTAATCTTGATGACAAACGACGAGGACATCCCTTGCTCCCCTCCCACTTCACCTAGTGCAACAATCATAGAGAATATGATCATATCCTTTGCAAGCTGGATAGACTCATGGTAAACCATTATTGGATTCTCATGTTCCCGATTTTCACCCTCTCAACTTTGCCTCAAGGAGCCTCACACCATTCACCCCTTTTATTATTAACATTGCACCACGGTCTAACACCAACAACTTAAGAATGTCATTAAACACATATGTGACACTTGTTCTTCAGCTTGAACGAGTTAAGATCAAAACCTTAAAATGGAATCGTAAGGTCTTGGATAACCCAAAGCTTTGGGCTAAGAAAACCCAAGCTAGCATTGCCTATCTCAAGCATAAGGATAAAGCTCTTGATCTCTCGTCTTTTGAATTGAACTCACTTAAACCAACCTTATACAAGCATGCCATGTGGACAAAAACACTTCCTTTTTCACTTAACGCCCTCATGAGATATAGGAAAAAAACTTCATCCTAGATATCAAATACTCCAAGGGTAACACACTTTTTTATGATTTCCAAGATTAGACAAGCCTTTGTAACACATTACTAAACCTCGAGGCAACCTCAGCTTATCTCAGCCGCCCCTTTGGGCGATTGGCCCTTCCTCTCAATATTGTGCGGTTACGAGGTTACTTCGTTGATTTTCATAGCAACGGTGGAGGAGATGTGTTTTATCTCTAGTAGCTCCCTGAGGAAAGCCCCTAAATCCAATGAGTTCACTACTAAGTTTTATCGTAACCATTGAAAAATCATTGGTCCCGAATTATTAATGAGGTTTTGAAAGTCTTCCACACTAACTCTTTATCTACTTATTAACACACTTCCTTGATCTTTATCCATAAGGTCCTAAAACAAGACTATAGATTCATTATGTAATGTACTATATTGCTTGATTGTTAAAATCTTTGCCAACTAAGTTAAGCCTTGTTTCAATGGCCTATTCAACTCAATCCAAGAGACTTTCATTCCTATGAGGTCAATCTTGCTTTCTCAAGAGCTTTTCCACTCCATCGGGCATGACTAGCGTAAACATATTCTCATCAAGGCTGATTTTGGAAAAGCATTCGATCGGGTCCCTTCGATTTTTTGCATTAACATTAATAAACTTCCCCCTCCATTCAACGCAAGGATACACATTTGCATTAGCTCCCCAAACTTCATATGTGTTGTTAATGGTTCTGAGTTAATGCCCTTCAAAAGTAATCTGAATCCATGAGAGAGACCTCTTATTACCCTATATATTCATCATCATCTCTCATATTTTCTTCACTCTATAAAACAATAACGTTAGGAAGGGCTCCATTATCTCTTTCTCCAAAGAGGTTTATTCCTTGACCCATTTGCTTTCTACTGATTATCTCTTAATATGCACCACTGCAAGTAGATTGAACTACAAAAGGAAATATTCGCCTTGTTCTCCTAACTTACGACCAAGTTGTTAACCCTAATAATTCCAAAATCTACTTTCCTCCAAGGTTAGCTCCTAGATGTCGCACTCTCATTTCTTTTTTCCTACGTTACCCCATGGGAAACTTTTCCTTCACGTACCTTGGAGTTCCCATCTACCTTAAACTCATCCCAATTTCAATCCTAAATGTCGATAAAGCATCCGTAAGATTTTATGTATGGAAGGCTAGGCTCTTCTCCCAAGCTCACATTAATCAATTCAACCTTAACTTGCATGTCGATCTACACACTTAACTCACTACACCTATTAGACGTCATCATTGAGTCACTTGAGTATTTATCAAGGGATTTCGTGTGGAACTTTGACAATAGGGCCTTGGTGTTATATATTTTACTACCTTGCATGCCCCTCTTATGGCATAAAATATGCTTGAAATTCTTAACCATGCCAACACTCCCTCATTTCAATGTGTTCTAAACAAATATGTCATGTTACATCCCTAGGCATTATAGGTGCATCCACGTCCACACAAACTAGTCATGGGCTTGAAAAATGATGTTCAAGCTTTTCCTTAATCTTAAAACTTGAATTTCAAAAGCTCATCGATAATAGTCTTTCTACTTTTATTTTGGATGACCCTTAAATCTTCAACATTTTCTTTGCTTGGAAGCCCACCTTAATATGGATGCCCCCTCACTAATCAACTAGTATTATTCATGCGCCATCAAAACAATTGGAACCTTCCAATGTTTGTGGATTTATTTGGCAACTCTTTGGTGCTTTTCTTTTTTTTTCCTAAGCAAGCCAAGGATGATGTGTGGATTTGGGCCCTAATGTCCATAATAAAGTTAAATGCAACAATATATAAATTTCTCTACAACTATACTTTGTTGATTCGTCCATCTTGAAGGTTACCATGGCGGAAGATTTAACATATTAAGGTTCTCCCAAAGGTTCATATTGTAGCTCTTTCATAGCCTACTCCTTACCTTAGATGTCATTCTTTTCAGTCCATTTATTGATACTACTCGCAAAACATATGGTCTTTGTCTCGAGACTAGTGCACATCTTTTCTTTACTTGCCCCTTGGCCTTCATCTCTGGTCAATATTTGCGACCTAGCTTGGGGTAACTTTCCAATATTAGTCATCTTGCTCCCTAGAAAGAGGGTGCAAATATGTATCAACATGATAGCTCCTCCTTTCTTTCTCCTTTCGTTTAATGCTTTTGGTAAATTTGAAATTAACAAAATAATGTCTACTTTCGTTCATTGCATGCAACCACTAGAAGAATACGGTAGACAATCATGATACTCACTTCACACTTGAGGCATTTTCCCCAATGGCCCTATCGAGGTCAAGTGGGAGCCACCCACCCTGTTGAGTTCATCTGAACTCAAACATATTCTTTACAAGACCTAAGGTGGTTGGGGTACTAATTTCATTCTCAAAGTTGACAATGACCATTTTCTTTTTGTAGGGGCTAGTTCGCATGTTGCATCTTCTTTTTTGGAGCTCAAGGCATGAGCACTCTTGCTGGAAATTCAAAATGTGTTTCATTTGAAATTTCTTATGTTTACATTTGCATGGATTCCATAAAGCTCATACAACTCATCAAGAAGGAGGCTCCTTAACCATGGAGGATTAAAAACTTTATGTATGATATTTGGTATGAACTTTAGAATATACAACTAGTAGTTATTAAGCATTGCTTTCGGGAGCTCAATCAATGTGCACATTTTTGTGCTACCTTTGTTCACATTCGTCATGGTGTTCACTTTTGAGAGAATGACCCCCTTCGAGTTTCCTCCACCTTTTGTACCTTTATTTCATGAATACATCCATTAATTAAAGGATAATCATTTTTATAAAATAAATAGAGCCTTAGTTATTCTTTAAATTCTTTGGATAATTGGTTAGACTATAGCTAATGTTGTCACAATTTTGGAGGGGATCAAATATCCACAAAGATCAACACGAGAAAAATCCTTCGATTAGTACAAGATTATGTGTGATAACATCATAAGTAAGTGACAGATCCTATAATCATAGATAAATTTAGTATTTACTTTTCTTGCTCATAAAAATTAGCATGCAAATGAGAGCAGTTAGATGTGATTCATATTATATGATCACAAGACTTTTACGTCTATTTTTTTAACAATAATAAGAAGCCATATATGGCAAGTCAATTTTTTATCGTAATAAAAGATCACACTCCTAAGTTAGTTCATCTTTCACCTTAAAAAAAGAATCATTTCATTATTCCAAGACTTCATCTTTTTCATTTTGAAAGGATCATAAGTTCATCATTGTTCTTTATACATCATCATTAAGTCATAGTCTTTTTATCATCATTATCATGTAATATTTTTTTATCATTTTATTTTTCTTTCATTGAGTTGAAAGAGCTTCCCACTTTATAGTATGCCATGTGAAATAATATAACTTATACCATAATGGTAGATAATCAATATCACAATAAGCACCCTATTATAAGGAAAGTATGCATCACTCCTTACTGAAATAATTTTTGTTGCTCTCCATATTTTGCTTTTACCACAACATATGAACAATGACTCAATGTTTTGCTTTTATCATATAACTTCAGTATTGCATTTTCAATTTCACTACTTGTCATATATTCAATCATTGTTTTTAGTTCCTTTACATTTTTATAGACAACGGCTACTCTTATTTTTTTCATCTTTTATTTTTCTTAATATATCTTTCCATCTTTTGGTCACAATGGTTCCAATCAAATCTCATGGAAGCAAGGGAAATTCTTAATCAATAACATGAATCCTTAAAAAATTGAGATCAAAAGAAATTGATGTGATTTGAGTTGGATTATGAAAATCATAAATTCCCCATCTCTATCAAACTTTCGGACATTTGAAAGTGCTTGTCTGAATGTTCGAAATTCGAAGGTCTTTGGGTCAATTATGGTCATCCAATCATTCAAAGACCGATAAACTTTTGGACGTCCAATCTTAATAGGATTATCTGGCTATTCCAACGTTGATGTGCAATTAGAATGTGCGACCTTACTTAGAACACAAAGTGTCAATTCTCGACTTTAGGGATTTTGGACATCTGAAATATCAATTGTCAAGTTCATGGGGGTTCATTTTGTTCAACATTTTGGGATGCTCTATCCGAGGTAGTCAAACGTCTCATCAGATGCAATCAGACATTCGATCTTTCAACATCAGGTAAGATTCGTATAATTAACTTTTCAATCATTGGCTCAACGATGATGAGATGTTCAAAAAAAGTGCAACGATTATTTTTATTGGAAATTTAAGACGTCCAAAATTTTGTCTCATATGATTTTTTCAGCAAGACCACAAGTCAGTGTAAAAGTTCTTAAATTTTGAAGTAATTTTCAAATATAAACATCCATAAACTTATCAAATTAACCTACGGTATAGTTAGAAGCCATTTGTAATAGTTTCTAAATCAATTTCATCATCAAATGCAACATAAGTTCATTCTAATATGTCTTTTCCATTTTCATTTCATAAACTGAGGAATCATTTATATGACCAATTTATGATAATTAAATAATAACTATAGGGGATCATCTAGGCATACATCAAGACTATGTAATCCATTTCATGCATAACATTTTATTCATCAAAACAAACATACTTAAGTTCACTTTCATACATTTAACACTTAATATTTATAGTTGAGAACAGTGAATTACAATTCTAAACATCATATAGTTTCAACATATATATGTGTAATAAATAGTTATTGCTTTGTAATTGTTTAAAAACATTTAAATAACGATCAAATATATATCACGATATTATTAATTTATCATTAATTTTTTTATAAATTCTAAGATGAATCTTATATCTTTTTTTTATTTTTTCACTCATAAATTTAATATTTCATAACTAACATGCGTAGACAAAAAAAATTATAAAAAAATGACATAATTGAATAAGAGAATAATGACTTATTTGAAAATTAATATATTTGAAATAGATGAATAATTAAATGTTAGTGAATAGTAAATTATAATTCAAAGAGTAAATTTTAATAACCTTTGGTTGAAAAAAGTTATAGCATCGTTAAGGAAAAAAATGAATAAAAGTATACAAGTTCTAGACAATCACATAATTAAATAATATAAATATAACTGATATTTTTACCCATAGATTTTAGATCTCTAGAGAAATTTTGATAAATCACAAAATTAAATAAGAGAAGGAATATGTCGAATGATCTATATTATTATTAATATATTTAAAATAAGAGAGTAATTGAATATCAGTGATTCAAGATGATTAGTAAATTATAATTAAAATAATTTTTAATAAAAAATTAACTTTTGCTGGCTAAAAGTTATAACAATATTAAAATAAAAAAGTTAAATAGAAAAAATATACAATATAAAATTTGTATAGCTAAATACTACAAATATAATTAATTTTTTTAATAGTGAATACTTGCTTATGATAATAAAACAAAAATGTGAAAGGAGAGCAAGAGAGACACCTTCAAAACCATTGAAATGAATGACTAACAAATAATTTTTTATATTTTCAGTGAGTGCACTCGTGCCCATGGGCGCTCATGTGCTGGTTGAGAATTAGAATTAATTTTAAGTCCTAAAATACTTGAAAAGATCACCAAAATATATCCTATTTTGATATAACAATTATTTCTAAAAATTAGAATAAATAACATCAAGTAAAAATATTTGATTAAATATAAAATATAGTATGTGATAGAAAAATATTAAATTTGTATAAAAAATATTATATCAATAATAAAAAATTGATGACTTATGAACTAACTACATAAATAAAAAATGGACTTCATGACCTCTGGGTAGGATCCTAATTTAAGCGAATCGATTTTGTTATATAAGAAAATCACCATAAATTATAATCGAACCTCTAGTTTTTTTTCTTTATTTTTTGTTAGATCTTTTTGGGTTGAGCAGTTTTATTATATTGGTCATATTTTTCTTGCAATCCTACCACACACTCACTTTTTTTCCTAATATTATAATATATATAATTATGAAATTAATTACTTATATATTATTTAGCAATATTTTCATAACAGAACTGGATTGTCAACTGGGTCACGGTTGGACAATTTTATTAAAATAATATTATTTATAAAAAAGTAAAATTATAATATGATTAATATTATATAATTTATAATAATATAATAATAACATAGTAATAATAATATAACAACATGAATATATTACTTAAGAATTACTATTCATAAAGGATTGACTCTCAAATTATTGATATTGAAATATTAATATTAATTTTATTGATTCTTTTAATTTTGATATCTTTATCTTTATTCATTTTTTTATTTCATTAACTAATATCCTGTCATTTTTCATATTGTATTAGATAAATATTAATTTTTTCTACCATAAGTTACTCTTATTCTCTTTATTTTTTAATACTTTCTTTTTTATTTCAACAAAATCTCTTTACCCATAAATCTTGCCATATCTATTTCCATTAAAATTTATTTCCCCATAAATCTTGAAATAGATATAATTAAAGGGGTAAGTATGAAAAACAATGGAAAGTACAAAAGTTTTTTGCCAATTTAAAAGGTGAAACTTTATTTATATATGGTTAAATCGACCAAACAACTTTCTTTTCTTTTTCATTTTATCTTTTCTTTTTTTGGTTTTATTTCCATATCAATTTTCTGAATTTCTTTAGTTTTGAAGTTGAACTGGTTTTTTAGCCGGTTCGTTAGTTCACCGATTTTTCCGATTAAATTAGTTTTTGGTAAGTTCAAAGCTTATTCCGATTTTAATGTTGAACCGAACTGGACCCTCTACCGATTCATGATTAAATCGGTCGGTTCGGTCCGATTTTAATAACATTATTATTTTGTCTATATATAAAACATGGTGTACTTACTATTTGTTGTCATTGTTATACAATACAACCTAATATGTACAGTTATATACTAAATAGTACATACATATAGTCTCGTACTCCTATAGTATAAATTGATCATTAACTTATTACTTATATTTCTTTTAATACGCAGACTTATTAATTATAAAGTATATGCTATTACTATTAGTCTATTTAATATTGTAATATGATATATTTTATACATATATAATATATGCATTAATTGCTAATACAAAAGCACTATTTTGAGAAAAAAATGCATATCTAAAGTTTACACATATGGACCAATGTAAAATTTCATTGATGGATATTAATGTAGAAAGTTATAATAACTTTGATGTATTAAATAATTTAAGTAATTATCTACTGAATTGACAAAAATTCTTTTTTGATTTACAACTTCAAATTGCTCTACTATTTACTATTACTTAGTTACTAACTTACCACATGATCATAGTATATAAAAATATATTATATATAATTTATATTTGGATTTTTTTTGTTCTTACCTCTTTTAAATTATAGTTTATTTAAGTAACTCATAACCTTGAATATTAATATTTTATTTCCTCAACTTTTTAAACATTGTCGGTTACCTCAAAGTGCTAACGAAGTTAAATTTGAATTATTTATATATTTTTTAAGTTATTATTAATTTGTACTCTTAGATAATAAAATAGGATAAAAAGGAAAAGTAGAATAAGGGGTCAATCCATTGAAGATGGACAGCTTTTTTCGATGTTTTTCTCGTTTTCTATCAAGTAAAGATAAAAATAATTTAATAAATAAATAAACACTACTAATATCAATCATTTGTATTTTGAAGCGCATAATTAGGATTGACACCCGACCCTCTTCGGCCGTCGATGGGCCCCCGGCCCCGGCCCCGGCCTCGCCCCTCCCCAAATCCTTTTTTTTTTAACTTTTATCTCCCGCCCCGATCCCCGCGGGCCCCGAATCCTTGTGGGGATTTCGATTTCCCGAACTCTCGTCACCCTCTTCTAGCAAAAACCAGCGCTGCTCTCTTCAAATGAACGCCGTTGTCGTCCTCCTCCTTCATGATGGAAGGGATCGGTCATCAGGTGGAGGGATCCGTCATTTGGTGGAGGGATCCGCCATCTGGTGGAGGAAAAAGGAAGAGATGAGATCAATCATTGATCGTAGGTAGAAGAAAAAATGTAAATGGAGCAGCCGACATGTGGTCACATGGAGGAAGAAAGAGAATATAGTAAAGAGTTAAGATTTTTGTTATATATATATATATATATATAATTATTCCAAAAAAGAAAGAACAGCAGACAATGAGATCAAAATAATGAATGAGAAATCGAGTTCGGGTTCGAATTCCATAGATAATATAATATGGATACTATATTCTATAATGATAGAAAACTGAAAGAAACTTATTCATGATTTGATCTACTATTTTATATTATTATCATTTTTTTATTTTGAAAAAAAAAATTAGTTGAACTTGAAAATTGACTCATTCCATGAGTAAAACAATTGAATCGTATTTGTTTGGGTGGTACTAACAAAATCGAGTGCTAACTCTTATTTATTTTTTATTGAATTAACCGATCAACCTGTTATCGGACATTTTTTTTATTTTAGATTTGGCACTATTCCAAAAATAAATTCGACATATTTCACTTTATTATAATTATGACAATGAATCCTACCCCTTCTAGTCCTGTGGTTTCCACACATTTACGTTCTTAGTGTGCCTATGATGTATCACCAGGCGGATTTTTAGCCAGCGTATATCATCTTACGAGAATACAGTATGGCATAAATAAAGCAGAAGAGGTATGCATAAAAGTGGAGGGATCCGTCATTTGGTGGAGGGATCCGCCATCTGGTGGAGGAAAAAGGAAGAGATGGGATCAATCATTGATCGTAGGTAGAAGAAAAAACGTAAATGGAGCAGCCGACATGTGGTCACATGGAGGAAGAAAGAGAATATAGTAGGGAGTTAACATTTTTGTTATATATATATATATATGATAGAGTGGATGGTTGAAATTTGATCTGAAGATTATAATAAAAATATATATATAATTAGGGTGCGAGAATTCGAGGACCCACGGGATGGAAACAACTTCTCCGTCCGATCCTCAAAAGAGGGTCCGGGGGCAATTTTCTCCGTTCCTACCCCCGCAGGGAAAAATTTTTTCGAGTTTGAGGCACCGATCGCGAATTTCCTACGGGACTCGGGACTCCGAAGAGGACGGGGATATTCTCATCCCTCTAAACCTAAATTGAAAAAAGAAACTAAAAGCAAAAGAGAAAAATGGGTGGCACGGTCTCCGAATGGGAGGTCCAGTGAAGAGCTTAGTGAATCACGGAACTGCGACATTTTGGTAAGAGTCTGATTAGCCATTTGTAAACTCTATATACAATTTTCTCAAGATGGGTGACCAATGCATTTATATCTTAAGTTGCCAACAAAAGAAATGAGATACAAGAAGAAAACTGATCCCCAAATAGATCCCTTTCAGAAAGAAAAAAAAAAGAAAAGAAAAGATAGATCAAAGAAAAGTGAAGAGAGAAAGAAATGAAAAGGACCATTTACATAAAATTGTAATGAGAAGCAGACCAGTTTTTCTCGGCACACAGGGCGCTGATAACAGCTTCATCTGGGAACCTGTACGAAAGGCTCCCTTCTTTTGCATTGTCTTGACGCAGCACCGGACGCATGATGCGGCTGCTTCTGCTGCCGACGGTGTTGAAGTCGAGAGCTGCATCCACGACGTTTTCTCCTTCCAAGATTCTCAACACCTGATCAGACCAAATCAACAAGAACATGAATCCAACTAAACATCAAAGGGAAGTCTTTCGGGCCAACTCTGGGCAAGGAGATCACCTTGGACATGCCAGGACGAGACAGTGGGTCTCGTCGCAGGCACAAGGCGGCTGCCCGGGCCATTGCGCGCAGTTGGTGGGCGAAGAAGCGAGCTTGGTCCCTATCCAAATGCGGGTCGAGGAAGCGGTCGACGGCGATGGTCTGGCCGTCCTCGGACGCCAGGGACAAGAGGGGCCGCGCCCACTCCACCAGAAACTGCTGCCCCTTCGGCTGGTTCGTGTCCATGGCTCGACGGCCGGTGATAAGTTCAAGCAGGATCACCCCGAAGGCGTACACGTCCGATTTGTCCGTCACGATCCCGTACTCGATATACTCTGGTGCAAGATACCTGGACGCCGAAGCGAGAGATTGAGCATGAACTCCGACTCAAGAAAATGGAAAAAAGAAACATTCTGTAAAAGAGCATTAATAGATACTGTTACCCGAAGGTTTCAGGGATATTGGTGTCCACGGAGAGAGATGTTTCCGTTTGCCATCTTGTGAGCTTGAAGTCCCCTATCTAGCAAATGGAAATTACGTAAACACCCAGCAATCTTTGAGAAAATCTGAGTTACAATGTTGTTTTAGCATAATGACTTGGTTCTTTATCGAGGGAAGGGGCATCCATGCATGGCTATTAATGGTTTCTTTCTAGTGCAAGGTGCATCCGCAGCCAATGCTGCACAGCATTGGACTTGGACAGTCGGCAAGGGCGCGAACAGTGGATCAAGCACGATTGCTCCACTGTCGAGGTCTTGCCTGATAAATACGGATGCCAGCGTCCGAACGCAGGGTCTTCCTGATGCACACGGCATACAGGTCGACGTAGGTATATGAGCGTACATGCAGATTTTGACATGATGCAGACGGCAGACGACGAGCTTAAGGTGCCCAAATAGAGTACAGAACTTACCAGTGGCTCATAGTCATGGGTGATAAGAATGTTATTTGGTCGCATGTCTTTATGAACCACGAAGCCAACCCTGCAGTCCTCATGGAGGTACCTCAATCCTCTTGCCACCCCTAAAGCTATCTTGAGTCGTGCATGCCAATCCAGCTTCTGTTTGGCTTGCCCTATACGTGCAACAACGGGCAGAGAAAAGAAATTAAGCTGAGTAGGCTTAAAAGAACGAGAGGACCATTTTTCATGCTTATAGTAAATGTAACTTGAATGTGCCAATGCAAAGTACCATGTAGATGAAGGTTCATGGAGCCATTACAAATGTACTCATAAACCAACACTCTCCTCTGCTCTTCAATGCAAAAGCCCACCAGCATCACCACATTCCGGTGTTGCGCCCTGCTAAGCACCTCCACCTCGGTACAGAACTCATCCGCGCCTGCATCGCCGACCGTCTTCAGCTGCTTCACGGCCACGACTTGCCCATCTTCTAGCACTCCTCTGTGAATGCTTCCGGACGCTCCCTCTGCCACAAAGCTCCCTTCGGTGAATCCATCAGTGATCTCCTCAAGCTCTGCGAACGTGAACCTTCGAGGCGGCTTGCCGAAGACGGGAGTCTTGTGGCGGCACAGTGAACACAGTGGAGGGGGGACAGACGGTGAGCTCCTGAACAAAGAGACTGCCTCCCTTACGTTGGAGTTGTAAACGGCGCTATTTTCGTCTGACAAATTCGGGCGGAAGCCAAAGTTTGTGGACTCTTCGAACCGTTCTTGCAGGGTTTTAGTGGCAATGGCAGTTGTCGTCGTTGGAAGTGGAAGTGGAGTTGGCTTGGTGGTGGTGTTGCTGTTGTAACTCCTCTCTGCTACATGGTTTTCTGGGATCCAGTAGGTTCCATGGTGATGTGTTATTGCACAAGGATGGAAGCCAGAAAACTCTTCCCGAACTGTACAATAACATAATGCATAAAAGCAGAAAAGTGATCACTTGCATGGACTTGGCAACATGATTAAATCAAACATTTAGATTCAGATGTTAGCACATCCGCCATTTACTCGTACAACTTTAACAGTCCAGAAATGTGAATATATAGCAATTGACATATAGGATAAATTTTGTCCAATGTAATGTGGTTAATACTTTTATCATATGCTGATTGAAACCAATGCATTTGCTTCATTTAAACTGCATATAAATATGAAGAGAATGCTTCTATTTTTTTCTGATATATTTCACCTATTGAGCTATTCTGTTTTTTTTTTCATATAAACGTTTCGGTAACTTACCAGCTTTACGGCGGAGGTCGAAGCCGAGATGGGTGGATACGGGACTCTGCTCCCTGCTTCCATGGGAGTCGGACGTCCCCTCACCATCCGAACCCACGTCCTTTATAGGCCCGAGGCCCCCGTTGCCATTGCCATTCTGGAGCCTCTCAAACAGAGGGTTGTGCTCTCGAACGAGGAAGGCAGCATTGCCCGGCCCTTTCCCGGAGCTGACCGCGACCGTCGTCTTAATTTCCTTGTCCGACGCGGTTTTCTTGACGTCATGATCGGTGATGATCCTTTGCTTCGGCTTCTGCGAGTGCTCGATGTCTGGAAACTTTTCTCTGACAGGAGGATACGCCGAGGACAGGGAGAACGGGGGGAGCGGCTTGTTATGTATCCCTCCCAAGTTGAGCCGCAGCACCTTCGCGGAGGAGCCATTCATCACCACGATGTTGCATTGCAGCTCCTCCATGCAACGCTTCTGCTCTTGCTTCAGCTTTCTGCCGCAGAACGACAGCTTCACAGTTAATCATACTAATTCTGCTTAGTTTACGCGTGAGAAAGCAAAACAAACCAATGAGGACCTTCATCTTGTAAACTAATGGATTCAAATGATTAAACAATATGTTACACAATCTATTTAAGGGCCCTAGTTGATTTCTAATTCTTCTGCTTTGTAATCTTCTCCTTTGGCAAAATCCAGACAGCTGTGCGCTCTGTTGTGTCTCTCTGCACGTTTGCTACAGCCAAGATTGCATGCAAACTGCTAAACAGATGCGAAGGCGATACAAAAGACAAAGTGGCTCTGAGGCCAATCTCACGGACAAAAAGATAGATGGCCGGCACAAAAAAGCGATCGATGTGATGGTGGAGCGGATCACGTGGTAAACTAGCAAACATATGCCACAGCTAACAATTTAACGCCAGTGTTCATGTACAATACACGACATGATATCGATTTGGTGTTGTCGTGGCCTGAGGACCCACCGATGAATGCCCGCCATTTAGAGGGGGGCATTTCGATCGTTAACCATTCCGGTCCCGACGAACGCTGCCAATTATTGCCTGTGCAGTACTTGCTCAAGCCAAGTGGGCGATTTTTCTACATTTTCCTCTCTCCTTTTTTATTCAGTTGAAACTTGAAAGCCCAGGGAGCAATTTTATACAACAAAGATAAGGCCGGGGACCAGCAATTGGGTGGGAAACTTAGCTGGTAAGTTCTGTGGTCACTTCGCTACAAGACGTTTACCTTCCAATCATGCTACAAGTTTTCTCCTCATTATTAAAGCAGATGATGTGTATTAGAGAAAACTTAAAGATGACTGCACTAACATGAAGTCTCATTCCACTCGACCAAGGGATATTATTTGTTAAGGTTGCCAAACAGCAATGTTCTTGTAGAACCAAGTTTTGAAACACACAACAAAAGGAGAGGATAACTATATATTACACTTGTCTTAATATCCACTCACCATGAGTGGTATATGATTTGTCTCAGCTGGATGCCTCCAACTTTTTTTTTCCAGAGGCATGATAAAGTTTGGAAAAGGCAGGATTAGAAGTGTTCCTGGTCAAATTGAACAAGCGGCTTACAAGTGTTCATCATGACCTGTGAATTACTTTAAGTTCCATCTCTTTCTATATTATTAAACTTACGTCTTGTCTGTGTGACAAGAAATCGAAGTTAGGCACGTCGGTGATAAAAAAAACGTATATATAATATTTTTTTCCGATGCGTCTAATCGAGCATTCGGAAGCTTCGCCAGGTGCACGTAGGCGAAAGAAGAGGCCGCCCCATGTGCCTCTCTATCTTCTTCTTATATTATTTCTTTCCTTCCTTGGTGACTTGGTCTTCCATAATTTCTCTCCAGATCGTACTCAGAAAGCGAAAACAAGGCATGATTTGGGGGACAATGCTGTATATGAAACAGAAGATAACAGGGAACTGACCAACAAGCCCATAACACTGCCAACAACTCCCGGTGTTGAATCATATATATATTTTTCCTCTGATATACAGTTCAAAATAATCTCATTTATATCTCAATTTCAACGAGCTTGTCTACCTCTCTCGCTAAAAAACAATTATATAGTGCGCCTAAGATTATACTGGAATTGGCATCGCTCCAATGACTAGTACATTGTAGCCAGCTCGGTTTTCCTAGCAGTACTATTTGCCATTCATGCATGGAAAAATTATTGTTGAATTCATAAGCTAAGAGAACAGATAGCACATGGATGAACAGTAGAAGCAAAGCAAAGGAGACGGCTACGTAGATTACGCATTATAATAAGTGCTTAGAGGACGTAGACTAGAAATGGGGATTTAATTACTTGTCTAGCACGACCCAGTTGGCTCCAACTCGCTTCGACTCCGCCACCACCACGCCGCCTCCTGCGGTGCCGGAGGAGGAGGAGGAAGAACTCGAGGACGCACTTGGCTCTGATCCCACCACCTTTATCCTCACGTTTATCTGTTGACAGATAGTGACATATAGCACCAAAGTTTCAGTGAAAAAGATTATAAGAAAGCAATGCCCAGAGATGACTAAGTTTTTTTTTATACGCGAATGATGTTGACTCAAAAAAGGTACGTCCTTTGTGTGAACTTGTTCTAATTTAGGCTCTTATTTTTGTAAGATAAAATGTAATTCTCACTTCTTAGAAGGACATAGTGAACCAAAAGCACTAAACGGCTTCAATAATGGGGATCTAAGAGGAATGATGAACAGATGCTATGCTGCGGTTGTGAAGCAATGAGCCCACGACAGCGAAGTGACGACAGTACACGATATTGATGGAAGTAAAATGCAATTATTTTGTTCATTGTGTTTGTCTTGCGATAGGATTAATACCTCGTTACGCCCGTCGATCTGCAGTGCCATCTGCGAGCAGGAAGCAGAAACCTGGCACTGCTCTCGGCGGCGGCTTCCGCCGTCTCCGCCGAACCTTGGGAACCCCCAGAGCAGCCTCCGGCGCCAACCTATCAAACAAAGCAGAGAGAAGTGAGAGGAGTGGGCGTTTGCATACGCCGGCAGGCACGATTAATAGTACTGGCGAGGGCGTTAAGGACGCGTCACCGGAAGCCGGGCCGTCGGACAGCACGGCGAGGAGCGTGACGATGTCCCCTGGTCGCACGATGTGCGTGAGAGCCCACGCGAGCGCCGTCTTCGATATCTCCCGCTCCGCCCTCACCGCCACGACCACCACGTTCTCCGACGCTGCCGCCGAAGCCATGACGGAGCCGCGCGCGGCCTTACAGTTGCAGGCCTCTAAGCGCAACTCCTACGCTTCTCTTTTCTCCTCCTCCTCCTCCTTCCCAACTCTCAACCACATGACCCTGCCGTTTACTCTTCCTTCCTGATATGTTTTCTTTTTTGTCTTCCTTGCTGGTGGTGATGGGACCACGAATCATAACTTGAGTTAGTTACATCTTTTCGTTGTAACGTGTATAAGTAAAATATATGTCTTCTATCTACTGCCAAGTCTCTGAAATAATCTGACTAACTAATGAATGGGCTCCTCTCTCTCTCTCTCTCTCTCTCTCTCTCTCTCTCTCTCTCTCTCTCTCTCTCTCTCTCTCTCTCTCTCTCTCTCTCTCTCTCTCTCTCTCTCTCTCTCTCTCTCTCTCTCTCTCTCTCCACCTAATGTTTTCACAAACAAAAGGGGGAAGGGAAGACAACCTATTGGAACAATGAGATGGTGGTGGTGAACTGGTGATGGTGGGGAGGAGTTGTATAAATGCTGGGTGGCCTAGTGGCTGTGTTATTTGCGTAGTAGACCTAGAAGAAGCAGTGGGACAATCTATCTCCTGCTTCTGTATCCTACTGCGAATAAGTAGATTTCTCTATAGAAGTGGCTGTAACAGATATTAGAGTTTAGAGAGAGAGAGATAGATACTGCTGTCATGTGCACCTCAGGGCCCAGTGGGTCTCATGCAGACGTGGTCCTCGGACGGGTCGTAGTCTGAAGGCCTTGGTCTCTTTCTCTCTCTCTCTCCATCCACTGCTCTTACACAGTCAGTTGAGGAATGGGCCAAATAATGGCATTTAATGTATCTTGAAACAGTGTCCTCGGTTGATGGTTGTCGAGAGTACTTGACTCGCTATCTAAATTAATGCTCGGTTCCATGCTGCTCAGTATCTTCTTGGTTTTCTTAGTTTTTTCTTAATTTATTTTTTTCTCCCTGTGGCTCAATAGATGTTTTTGCAGCAAAGCAATTAATAGAGGCATTCATGGAAACAGTAAGAGGGCTCTGCAGGCTCATAAGTGATATGTTGGGGATCCCAGGAATGATTGCGATGTAATCCAGAGGCGACAATTAATGGTTCAGATTAATTGTATATGGTAATACGAAAAAGATTCAAGGTTATGGTATACGAAACTGGCCGGCCTAAAGCCTACTCGAACCAGTGCAAAAAAGGTCCATGAACTCCGGTTCCTACTGGGCCGCTTGGCATAAAGTACACCCTCATTTGGCGAAATTCTTATTTAAAAGACTAAAAACAAATGATGATGATGATATATTTTTAAAATCACAATTTAATCAAGGAAATATAAATCCTCATTTTTACTTCGTCTCAAATGGTAAATTAAGTTGTTACATAAAAATTGTGTAAAAGATCGGTTATTAGTGAGATGCACTAATTACCTCGACGAATTTTTTTTATTATTTTGATCAAAGTAAAAAACATAAGGTTCTTCATGTTTTTTCCCTCATATTTCACTTCCTTGTTAAATAAATAAAACATGCTGGCTTATTTTCATAATGCCATAAATTCCTGTTGTTCACTCTGCAATCACCCACTAGAAAATGTCTATCATTTGTTCTTCCAATGTTGTTTTGCTATCCAAATTTGGAACCTATGTCAGCTTAGAACTCACTTCACTTTTAAATATTTTTCTTTCTAGCCGGAGAGGGATTGGATTAAGAAAAGCATTACCTTGAACATCCTATCCCACTGAAAAGTCTTAATGCTTATTGCGCCTTTGGAATATCTAGAAAGCCCACAATGATTCATATTTTCGCTCTGTTCAGATAACCACGACTTTTACCTGAGAAAGGAATTTTGCTAGCTTCTATGAGTTGCACCTGATCCACAACTCTGAGGGTACATCCCCATCAATTCCTAGCCGGGTGAGATGGGAGCCTTTGAGCAGTCGGTGTTTCAAATTAAACACTGGTGGCTCTTTCGTGAGCCATGACTGTTTGAGGGTGCAGGCTTTTTATTTAGTTTGCTAATGCTACTTTTGTGTTTGCAGGTACCATTATGCAGCGTTTCTTCTCTGCTTTGGAAGCTGAAGCTAGAGGATTTTTGGAGGGACTACGCTACTGTGCAAATAAAAACTTCACTAGCATCCAAGATGAGACAGATTCGGAACTCCTGACTGCTATGATAAATAAAACGAGCACGACTCACTGAAAAATTCGTGCCATTGTTTGGGACATTTGGACTATCACCCAAAGTTTTGCTTATTTCTCATGTAAACACCTTAGTCCCAATGCAAACGGTGCGACTCATTTTTTTTACTGGTGTTGCCCGGCGATGGGCTGATCCCCCGGGACTCCTTCATATCTTGTATAAGAATACAAACTCTAAAAAAAATGTTGCTAAAGCAAACAGGAAAGAAATATTTCCAATTCAGGTTTCAATTGAAAAGGCGATAACAAATTTGAAATTATGATGCATAATTATATTTTAATTGGGTTCAGGGTGGTTCGAAGGAGGCTCACGATCGAAGATGTCAGTGTTGAGCCCCCATCCTCTCGTGTTTGCCCTAGCATGCCGAAATCAATGTCCTCCTCCGACGCCGATTGAGACCTCCTCCGATGCCAACGACACCCTTGCTCCTACAACACCGGCGTCGTTCTTGCTCCTACGACACTGACGACCTCCTATGACATGGGCATCACGGATCTCCTCACGGCGAACTCCTATGACATCAACATCGTCGATCTTCTCACGGCGACCTCCGACAGCCTCGCGTCAACCTCAGGCGACACCTAGGATGTCGATCTCCTCGTGCGACCTCCTCCAAGATTTCAGTGGCAATGTGCTGAACTCTCACGGCCCCGTGCTCGGGGGTGGCATCATCATGTGGGAGAGGGGTGAGCGGATGCCATCGTCGCCATGGGAAGGAGCAACTTGCAAACGAGCAGAGAGGGATTCGATGGGAGGCGCCATCATCGCCGTGGGAAGGGGTGAAGCCATCAGGGGTGATTCGGCAGGACGGGGGCACCATTGTCGCCGTGGGGAGAGGCAATTCATTGCACAACCTCAGGTTGCTACTGTTGGACTGCCAGCGTTCCATCTTCCCTCTCATCCAGCGTTCCATCTTCCCTCTCATCCATCCAGCGTTCCATCTTCCCTCTCATCCAGCGTTCCATCTTCGATCCAACGATGAAGCGCTTAGAGTAGACTATCCCCCATTTAAGTAGAGAGACCGTCATTAAATCCATTTCAGTTTTCACCACTCACCAGCTAAAACCTAATAAACCATTGAATTTTAGGCTTGGTTGTGTGTCTCCCCGTTTTGTCTAGAAATTTTAACATAGCATTTATTTATTTCCTTTTCAAAAACAGAAATTAAAAAAAAAAAGAAGATAAACCACAAAAGCTCCTATTTCTAGAAAAAAAAAATGTAACTTGAAAATAAACAGTTTTTAGAAAATGAAAGTAGCAAACATTAGTAAAACCAAAGACGCCTAATTTTTTTCATATTTCTAAACCAAATCTCAAGCAGTTTTTGAAATTTGCAGTTAAAAAGTTAATGAAAATGTTAGTCTTGCTGAAGTACAATTCCTAAGTTATATACTGCAAAGTGCAAACCTTGGTTGACCATTTGCTCCATGCATATATACTGCAAAGTCCACGTTTGTTCGAAAAAAATAGCACAATTTTTTTTATCTTCGTATTCTAATGTAAAAAGTAACAATGACTAATTAAATACGCGCAGCATTAGTAGAGGAAAATGAATGGAGAGTTCGAGTACACTCCACTGACGAGATCAATTACATGTGATTTTTAAAAAGATGTTTGTAGCGGTAAATGTTGAGTTACTTGTTTTTTTTTAATGTCCCGAGTTTACGGAAGAAACTAATTCGAAGTGGAAAAAGCGATAAACATGCATTCCAAGGATTAATCGAAATGAAAAAAAATGATAAATATGTATTTTTTATATATATATCAGATAAAAGAATATTCGGAAAACTATGACATCCAATTCGCACACAAAAAATGGACAACATTATCCACATAAACTTCATTAATGTGATGTTACAGTTGTGCAAAGAAAATAAAAGCCGATAATTATAACAATCCTCCCCGTACGAATTAAGAATTCAAACACTAAATCGCAATTTTCCAATTACGAAAAAAAAACGTGGAACGTTACAATTTATTTATTTTTCCAATGATCTCAAACATTTTTTTATTTTTCCAATGATCCCAAACAGGGCTTAAATCGCATTTTTACGTCAGAGCAACGCTAATATCACTTTATTTTCTATGTAAACGATTAATTATTTTTACTCTAATATAATAAAGTTAAATAATAATTTTAAAGTGACAACAGTGCCTCCTTTGAATTTTAAATATCTATAATACATTTTATGACAACTGCAAGTTATTATTTCGCGAAAAAAAAAATTAAGACCTGATGGGGGAATTAAAACCACTACACGAAAAAAAAAATTAAGACCTGATGGCGAAAAAAAAAATTAAGCTAGCTCTGATGTTTAATGTATCATTATGGGGGAATTAAAACCACTACACGATGGAACCAAAATGGCCTGCTACAGGATCGATCATACTGGATCCGAGCTGATCACGCTAATTAATCAACAAAAGAGAAAGAAACAACACTGCATTTTTAGCCGAGAAGAGTTGGATCTGCATGTGATCTTGCCACGCACCGCCAGCCATGCACGACACGCATCAACTGGGCGCGAGCCGGTTCATGAGCATCCAAATCGTCGACTCCGAGAGGGCCATGCTCCGGATCACGGCCACGTCGTCGGAAGGATGCTTCCGAGTACTACTCGTCTTCGTCTCCTCGTCAGCTCGCTCGTCTCTTCTTCTTGTGAGCACCTTCGCCGCCGACGACGACGCACAGCTGCTCGTAGCCCTGGAACCCCCACCGACGGCGGCGGCCATGGCCACACTCTTCTGCCTCAATCTCGCGAACTCGAACGTCCAAATATCCACGAGGCTGGACATGATCTCTCTCTCTCTCTCTCTCTCTCTCTCTCTCTCTCTCTCTCCTCTCTCTCTCTCTCTCTCCTGGTTGCACTCTTGTCGTAGTTTACAGGAATTGAAGAAGGTGGAGATTTTTTTTTCTTCTCTAAGATATTGTGTGTGATGGAGACATGGAATGCTAAGATTTGGATGGGTGCCTTATTTAAAGGGGAGGGGGGGCCCTCCGGAATTCGACGGTATTGAGGAATCCGGGGGTTGCGGGCCCCTGGTAAGCAAACAGCCCACCCCCAGTTATTTTCTGGTTGGCACATTGGATATGCCGACTTTATTCCTACTTTTTTCGTGTGCCAACAGAAGGTGACAAACCAACGGCTGAGTTATTAATAATTTGATGTTATTGTTTGAGCAGGCACTTATTGTCTGCGTTACGGATTAATATGGAATTATAAAAAAATATGTTCTAATAAGTAATACAAAAATGTTAATTTTAAATTTCTTCTAGTTATTAGGAAAAGTAGCATATGTTTTCTCACGCTCATGTGATCACCACTTTTCCACTTATGATCTACGGTACATCATTAAAAATATTCAAAGATCAGATTAATTTAGAATATGGCAATTCTTGCTTTGCAAGTAAGAATGGAGTGCATTCTTAATAATGTTCATTCTTACCCTTAATTAAGCCCTTTTTGGATTGGACATGTTAGTGCATGCATTCATGTTTGGGAGACGCTTATGTGATTTTTCCGGTCCGTTGAATAGCTGAATAGCTAATTGGTCGTTTCAATGACGCATCTAATTATTATATATCTCAAAATATATTAATAAGTCGTCCTAAAACTCTATTATATTTAAAATTATTAATGTACGGTCAACTTGATGTTGGAAGGAAAGTGAAAATATAAACTCTATTCATTACCCTGTTACTATGTCACCAAAAATTTCCCCTGAAGTATGCGGCCAACGGATGGCATGAGGTCAAATTTGACGTTGTAATCTCCGGTGCCATGTTAACAGATAATTAATTAAGAAAAAAAAAATTTATATCTCACCTTATTTCCTATCATCTTCATCCCCATATTTTTATTCATAAACTATTTGAAAAATTTGATATATAAAAGATAAAGAATGAAGTAGAGAATATCAACATTGAACCCATTAATTAATATATGAAAATATGGAAAGCCTTTCTCGTAAGCTTAAATAGTAAGGAAAATAAACATGAACTCGTTCATATGATAAAATTCATATGAATACAAGGTCCATAAATCTTCCGTAGCAATGCAATTTTTCTCGTTTAAAAATGTTTCTTTCTTTTTCTCCTTTTTTAGGGAGAAAGCATAATTGAGGTAACTAAATTCGAAACAAAAATCAGAACATTCAAAGTTTCATGCTAGGTCAAACTAAATTCAATTCAAAAAATGATTGGTTAAAAAATGTTATATACATATAAGCTTAATTTTTTAACCATCAATATTTAAGTATGTAACTAGAACTATCAGTTTATTTTATATATATACCTCGTATAGATAATTCTAAAAGTAAACTTCACATATGAGAATAAAAAGCTGATTCCTACAAATAATTAATCCTATATATATAATTGAATTGGGGAGAGCTCATTCAACTTTTATACAGTCTCTTAATCCGTCCATATGCTTTGTGATTAGGAAATTTCTAATGCAATCGTTGGATTAACGAAATACACTTAAATTTTGTTCAAATTGTTTACTTAAATAAAAACATATATAGCGATATTGCTTCATTAATATAACACGTTTCACGCAATACACCTATTTTTTTATTATTCAAGATAATGTAAAATATTGCTTCTTCAATTATGCCGCAAAAGGATATTTTGCAGGTGCTCAAGGGGCCGTATAACGCCAAATATGGCTGGTGATAACTTCGAATGCTTGGTCAGGATAACTCCAACATATTCCGCAGGATAATTTTGAGATATTCCTGTTCCACTAGGTTCCTTTTTTGGGGACGGGCAATTAAAGGGGAACGATTACTTCAATAACGCTTCAAATTCCATATAGATAAGACAATAAAAAAGAAATGATTAGTTTAATAAATAAACACTTCAAATTTTGCTTGTTCTAGAACTTTAGGAGATAATCATTGCTTCAGAAAATAAAATTTAGATAAAAATTTCAACCCTCGCATGTCTCTGCTTTCATCAACAAAATTGAAGATTTCTTAAAAGTAATTCTACTCTTGGTGATTTTTGAAATAAAATTGGTGTGTTAGCAGTTTAGCACAAGATAAAATGTTTGTTGAACCCATACACATTTTTCTTTTCACAGAAAGATGAAATGAACAATCCTACAGAAAATTTGCACAGATCAGCACTTCATAGCCACTTCTCTAAAATAAAAAAGTTGAAGGTAAAGATTAACCCAATGGCCGGACGAAATTGACGGCGATCTTTTCGTTAGAAAATTTTCTATTGGTTAAAGGGTTACTTGTGCTAATTAAATGCCGACAGCATGCGGCTGCATGCATTAAATAATAGGTATTCAAAGTTTTGAAACATATTGCTAATGGCAAATTGGAAAAATCTCATGTATGACCCTCCGTTCACTAATTTTCTTTTTTACATATGATGCTTTGGATAATTATGTTTCTCTATGCTACATGCCTATATTTGTTAGCGTTTGTGCACGATGTTGCACATGACATTTCAGATAAAGACACTAATTTTCAACACGTAATTATCGTCCCGGATATCAATTTATCCCCAAATAAGAAAGAAAAAGAAGCGCCGAGGCAACATCCAATGGCCTAATCCAACAGTCCAAAGGAAAGAAAAATGACATGCCTACACAGAACACAAGATAATGATTGTTTTAAGACTATAATATAACTCCCACGCTTACGATACTCAAAACCAAACTTTCGTCATGACATTCGACGTCCTATACATCGTCTTTATAAAGCGCTAAAGAAAACTATCAGAGCTGTTACAAGAAGACGACTCTTGTGGTCTAAGGGCTGAAACAATCGATGAACATCGAGAGAGCATCTTCTGAGCAGATTGTTGGTGAAGAGCGGTGCTTGATCCGTAGTACCTCGCTCAGAACTGGGTATTCAGAAGCATTATGTTCTTCCATTCCGCTCCCGGCCTCCATCTCCGGCTCCGGGCGTGGGCTTGACGAACTACGGGAGAAAAGATCCTGACCCTTCTGCCGCAGCTTGGCCAGTTCAGCTGTCCACAGATCCACTAAGGTAGACATAACTTGAGTTCGGAGAGCTTGCAGGAAAATGTAATGTCAAGTGGAATTCAACCTGGGACGTTTATATAGTGGGTCAAAGCAAATAATATCCGACATCAGTAAAGAAAGGGAACAAATGACTAGGAGGGTTAAGCCCTTGGTTTTGGAACCGACATAGGAAACCATTAACCATGCATACCTTTCGGTGGGAGCCCAGCATCTATGTGCCCTGTGAATCCGTTGTAAACACAGCATCTTGATCCTCAAAGCACAGCCAAGGCCGACTGCGATGGCCTACCGACGTATCTCATGCTACTTTTTCCTCAGCGCGTCCACCACTTCCATTTTTCTTCTCTCAATAGTGATGGCAAGGCAATTTTTAACTTCAAGTGTCCACTGTGAAAACAAGAATACATCAGTAAGTCCCTGTTAAAATGATATCTAAAGTTCCTCTTTCGAAAAAGGAATCTACGAAGCCTCCAGTTCGTTAAACACCACCACCACACAAGATTTATGGCAACTATGATATCTATTTCTACCTTTTATTTTGAGAATATGGAAATATGTTTTTGAGGAGAGAGAATATGGAAATATAGTTGCAGATTAACCACGGAGAAACTCTGACTGATGTTGGGTATAATCACAAGAACTTAATTATAAATACAAGTTTGATCAAAGGATGAGATGAACTATGACCGAGATCGTTGTATTTAACAAAAAGATTTGGCATAGTTGAGCTATGCTTTTACGTTAGCTTGCTGTTTGAAAAGTTCCTAGATGTGAACAATTCTTTCATCCATTTTGCTGAAAACTCTATTAAAGAAGGGTACAAGAACAAGCCATGGGAATAAAAAGGAAAAAAAAAAGCAGTTTACAGAAACATTTAGAGAATTTAAAAACCAGTCTAGAGAACCATTTACATTGTGTTTATCCATCGCAATTAGTTCTTGAGCCAAGGCCAATAACGCATATACATATGGTAACTTAATGTAATATCTAACTTCCAAATATTCCAATATTTGGTAGGGATTGTTTGATTACATTAAGATCTAGCAGTTATCGCTAGAAGAACAGGGTCTAGCATTTATATTATGTGATGCAGACACAAGGTATAGCATGAAATTAATGGACCACAGTGCAAGGATTAACATGAAAAAGATTATTTGTACATTTTATTCCTTTATTAGGAGCTTTACCCCACCAGATGTAAAGTGAATTTGTGATGTAATTAATTTTTAATGCATAAAGTAAAAACATGTGGAATGTAAATGCATGAATTTCTCCACACAAATGAATGATCACCAGTGCAAATCAAACAATTTTTAAAGCAATTATTAATCACCTTGAGCAACTACCTAGACCTGGGCCTCAATGTGCAAAGAACAGGCTGTGTCCGTTTGCTGTAAAACCTAACATCATCAAGACACACATCAAATATTTCAACATTATTTTTAATTCTCAAGTGAAAAATAAGAACTATCAAAATGTTGCATGTTGATTTCTTGTGAAATGGATTTTACCTGATGTGTGGAACAAAATAATGATCATATCCAAGGTGTCCAGCCTTCATACATGTTACATAAGTTATCTATACTGGTTGCTTGCTTGAGGAGATGATCTACTTTCTCCGATACCATGGAGGAACTGTGCAGAAATTTAACAGTGAGCTGGAGTCGGTCATTGATAAAATGAAATTATTTTAGCGCATACCTGGCATCCTCCATAACGCCTCCATCTATTTTGAGTTCAATTTGCTTCAGAACTGACACAGCATACACATTTTTACCTGTCATATTGATATACAAAATGAGAAATATGAAAACATAGGTACACTCCAAATTCACAATGACGCTACTTTTGAAATCAAAATGGGAAATAGAAAATGATTCATAACCAAGACACAAAATGAAAGTCACCAGCCTATGATTTTTCTATTCAACCAGATATTTCAAATGCACAGAATTTCAAATTAAATGTGCACAAGAGTATCACCTGCATTTGGATTAATTCTTAAGTAACAAATGAAAATAACAGTCCAATCTTCATAAAGTTGGATCAATAGTATCATTGAGTTTAGCTTTCATTGATACTTTCGCACCATATCTATCATTGTCATCACCGAAGATAAGATGATAAATTAACGTTTCGTTGTCTCACAACTCGCCCTACTAGTGTTTTCTTTTAATGAGGAAAGGATGCTACCGAGTTATGGTAGGCATCCGGCAATATTATATCTTAATGTTTCAAAAATATGTACATGTATAAGAACCAAACGAGGACCCCCTAGTTGGGGCCGAGAGGTAACTACCCAAAACCTTGCTCATGGATCAAAAAAGAGACATGGTGCACGATGTTTTTAATGCGACATCTCTCACCCTCAAAAAGGTGAGATTGCACTGAAACCAAATGGCCCATATGACAGCCAAAAATGATACCAGCTGGCCCTACCAGCGCTTCTCTAATTGTTTCTTAATTTTTTTGTTGAAATGCTGAAATTAGGAAGTGTTGTCTTACTTTTTATAGAAATATAAAACAATATGTAACATAGGCATTATTCTTAAATCCTAGAAGTTCCTACCTAAATCAATATTCTTATTCTTATCTCTCTCCATGCATAAGTATGGGAAGATATAAAAGAAATGAACAATGAGTAAACAGATGGAAATTGTCACTAGATCATCACAATTCATTACCCCTTGCTATCCGGCTAGTAACTTCCTGGGATGAAGGTTCTTGAAGATTTGTATCAGGTCTGTTGACAAACTTCCAGAAGTGCTGGTCATTGTTATCCCTGGAATCCTCAGCAACCTCCAAGATTTCATTCTCTCTTTCAGATGAAGTCTCAAGTTTCTCATCACCAGCTCCATTATGCAATGATGAGGAATGGTTATTATCATCCAAGCCTGCCAGGCAAACAGTTGAAAACCAGTTACACTCTATCTTTTAAGGATCTTGAGTTTTGCTTAAAAGAATGCTTCTGAGGACATATGTTACTAAAAAGAGACACAAGTACCTATGTAGTCGCCTTTAATGTTGAGGAGCAATTTTTGTTCCTTACTCTTTGGTTTCTCAGCTATGCTTACATCATTGGAAGTGGTGCTGGAACCGCTGGAGTCTGGGCTGCTAGTGTACACTTGTTCTGGGGGTGATATCCATTCTTCATCGGGGGGAGCAAGATCATTTGAATTGCAAATCTTGATTTTTTCTCCATAACTCTGAAGTGACTCATTCCCCTTTTTGTCGACCACATCTGCTTGATTTGATTCTTCAGGCTTAGTCATAGCAAGGTGGTCCTGAGACCTCAAACCTTGACTCTCACCAAGACCTTCAAGAGCCTGAAAACGAGAAGAGTTAAAGTGGTCCCACAAAAATTATACATCTTTTTTTTTTAGGGAAAATTATAGGTTATCAACTATACATGTATAGTCTACCAAGAACTTGTTTCTAACTTATGCCCATTGTTCTCTAAATAAATAAATGCATTGTACATGCTCATTAGTATACAAGCATATAAAAATCCCAAATTTGTTTTTTCTTCCTAAAGTTAAATCAGCTTATTAGTAGAAATCATTGAGCTCACAGCACCAATGAAGGCATTTGAACTTTTTTGTTTCAAAACTTCTAACCTTACATCAACTGAACTTATGCAAAGGGATGATCATAAGTTCATAACTACCATAAAGTCATAACTGCACATATTTTATTTTATATAGAAACTGACTGATATCATGAGTTGAGATTGGATTTTGATTGAACTGGCACATTAATTATTCATATTGTCACATACTGATCATCTGCGAAATGTTAGGTTGCCCTATTGACAACAAAGGATTATGAAATATCATAATAGTACTAATGGATTCCATATTTCCAGTTTTCAACACATCTAATTATCCGTTTCAGCACAAACAAGTTTTTTTATTATGCATTATAATCTTTCTAAAATAGAACTAATCCAGTAACTGAAAATGTGCTTTGCATTAATTAATTAAATACTTGCAACCTTTCACCATTTACACTAACAATTTAGGAAGAAGATTTCATATCTGAGGTGATAAATGGAAGAAGATATTGTCAGCCTAGATCCAGAAGTTATCTGTAAATAAATTACTTTATGAAGATTTCCCGCATGCAGGCTCGAAGAACGTGCAAGCCTGGTTAGCATAACGTGGAGTTCCTTTACAGTGCCAGTGAGTGAAGGCACCAGAGAATCTAAAGATGGACAAGCTTCTCTCAGTCTGAATGTATAAGATTTGTGAAGTGCTTGTCCATGAGCTGGAGAAATTCCAGCACTGCCTTGCAATGCCTCAGGCAAAGCCAAATCAGTCGAAAGTGAAGCTTCAAAAGGAAGAATAATCCTGCTTGCCTGGAAGAAAACATAAAGTTTGAACAAGTACAAAATACTTAAAGAAAACTAAATATGGAAATTTGAGTTTAGATATGTATGAAACATTTCAAACAAAAAGAAGGATAATGAATACTACTCATGTATTGGTATACAACCTCAGAGAGATCTGCCATTAGGGCACGATGTGCTGCATCTGATTCTTTTGCCAAACTGTAAATATCTTGCAAGCCTTCTGTTATAGCTAATATCTAAGATAACCAGCACAAGATATTAGAATCATAGAAAGAGAAAAAAAGGCAATCAATTATGATAAAGCAAAAAAAGAGAAGTAGAACATGATACAGATTATCCCTTCTTGCGCTAAAGAAATGTGGCATATATATGAATTAATTAATCATAAAAACATTAATCACAGAATGTGTCAAGTTCTGAAGTATGTTTAAATCTGATGCTACACCATAAAAAGAGAGTAAACAGATGATCCGGAACATTCTATTTTGACTTTGATGTGTGTGTGCATATATATACATATATACATACATACATATATCTACATATACATATACATGAGTAAAAGTAAGGCCACATAAAATGTGGGCCCTTGCTCACATGGAGATCATATGAATTAAAAAGGGAATGAGGGTACCACATGCCTTTTACGTCTCTGGATGCATTTTACCTTTATATATACACACACACACAATATGTTATTATACACACACACACACACACAGGAATTGGTGCATACGGCAGACACATATATTACATAAGGCCTACAACCAATGTGAGGTCTCAATTTTTATGAGCCAGTACATAGTTTTTTTACGCACCTAACATTCATATAGATACACATTTATTGAGGGGATATTTTGGCTCCAATACATATTAGATAGAAAGGAATGACAATAGAGACACAATCAAGAAATTTTCATGTTAAATACTAGAGTAGCATGAAAAAGTGAAGGAAACTAGAAGATTGCTACATTTTGCTGCTCAACAACAACAACAAAGCCTTATCCCACTAGGTGGGGTCGGCTACATGGATCATACGACGTCATTCCGCTCTATTAGTAACCAAACCTTTCGGTATTAAAGAGGAAAATGGCGTCAAAATGCTAAAATCAAATGGGATCAATAACCAGAAGAGGTGCTTTAACTCAGCTTGGGTTGCCTGTCATCACTTTTAGTTCAGAAAGAACATTCAATGCACATAACTATATGTGCATAACCCACAAATGAACAAACTACACAAAAAAAGACCCATAGAACTAGAAATTTCTCAAACACAACTAATGACTAAAATCACTTAGCAACTCCTAGCTACAATTAGCATATCTAATATTACTACATTAATGAGGACATATGTGATGTTCTGTAAGAGAAGAATTTCTTCATATGCAAAAAGGCCCTACCTCCTCAAGCATGGCACCACATTCAGTAGTCAAAGCTGTATATCCCTTTGAAACACGACTGAAAGCAGAGACAGCTGAACTTGCTTCAACAGTGCACTTTCTCATTGCTATAAGTGTGTCTTGAAGATCACCTGAAAATGAGGAGAAATATCATTTTGGAAGGAACATTGTGAACAGTTCATCTCATAAACACTAATAGACAATGGATGATGGATGGTGTTGCCCATGCTAAACCTGAAGCGGACTTTGCCTTTATCGAGGAAAGACGAAGTTCGTTGGTTACAGCAAACAATGTACTTGCAGCAGCTTCCATGTTAGATTCTGCCAGTTTCCATTCTTGTTCAGCACCTTTATTCAAAATAACAAAAGAGAAAACATGAAAGAAATAAACATAACCACAAAAGAAACTGAATGGATTCAAATTACAGAACTTAGCCAACATTCAACTCACAGGTACAGTTGTGATAGCAAGTGTCTAATCTTGTCAAGGTATTCAAGTAAGCTTGCTGCCATACTTTGCCATCTGCAGCAGTTCGTCCAAAAACTTTCTCACCGGGTACCCAAAAAAGGCCATCCCTAGATGCTTCGAATTCCATTACAGATGAGCAGATTTTCATAATATCATTTGCCTGCTCTTGCGCTACACGAAACATCTGTCTCCTCCTTGTTAGATGATCATGGAACTCAGAAGGAATTCCTGAAGCCTTAGCTTGAGAGTTGTTTGTTCCAACAATACTACTACCACAAGCCCATCCCATGGCTCTTTCTAGTTGCCCCTCCACTGATACGGAATTCTTTTCACAAGCCTGCAAATATTCCAATGATCTTGCTACCGTTGACATTGATGATTGCAACTGTTCCAACATTTTTGACCTGCTGAGATTCAAAAGTAAAGGAAGAAACTTATCATTATCCAGAATGCTTTGAGACAAAATCTTAGTCTTCAGTAGATATGGCAAGGAAGGATCATGAACCCATTCCATCCTAACAATATCCAGAACAGTCTTTCCCAGGGCTTCAGTTAATTCAATCATCTGTCTTTTCATAAGAGAAACTGCTGATCTGGCAGCCATAGTAGTCTCATGTGTGTTACAGTATTCGTCAAGCATGAATCGAAGTCTTCTCACAATGTCAGCATCTATATTTACCTGATTAGAGGGGAACTCACTTCTTGCTTCTACCATATGCTGCAAGGTCTCTCTCTCTTTTACTAACTGCACTAGGAAGGTGCGCGCGACTCTTTGGTTCAGATAACGGTATATATGTTTTTGCAAATCATTTGCAATCTTCTTTCTTAGACTGTTACAAAGCTGATCAAAGTCCATATGGGCACTATGATCAACTGAAGATGATATTTCATGAAAGCAAGTTTGAAGAATAGAATCCATCATGCTAACTTTCCAAACAAAGAAAGCATGATTTTTCAACAAGTAAGAAAATTCCCATATTGATTCAGATAGTGAAGAACCCGATGCCAATAAATATCCGAGATTACATGAGGGACCATCTGAATTGGAAAGAATAGTACCATAAGATAGAAGCATATGATCAATTGATTCCAACTTGGAGAAAGGTTTTGCTAAGGAAGCTAGAAGAGTTTTGCTTTTTCTAAAAGGCATATCTCCTTCCTCTTCAATGTTCAACAAAGACCGTAGATATTTCTGAGAAGACACTAGAGAACTTTTAATATTAGCTTCTAGCTTTGCTAAAGAAGAGCTCCGCATATCTTTCTGGTTCCAAGTTAGATGGAGCTGATCTAACTCTGCTCTACAAGCTTCTTCTTGAGATGCTAGCTCTTCAGCTTCTTCCCAAGATAGATCATCACGGCCCTTAACAGCTGCTTCTCCAAGAGCTAGCTGCTGCTCTGTTATGCGTCCAACGGTTACAAGATAATTCTGCTCTAGTTCTTCCAGGGATACCCTTTCCACTTCAACCTCAACAAGTTTTTCCAGTATTGTATCAATTGAACCACGTATTTGTGAAAGTGAACCAAAGGCCTCCATTACTTCTGAATCATAAGATATAGCTGATCTTAGAATCTCTGGGAGAACTTCCGTCATTTCTTCAATCAATTGCTTACTTAGATGCAAAGTAGTCTGGAAAGCAGAAGCCCAACTTTCGTCAGGTTTAGATTTTACATGATCAACACTTGTCTTGGAAACTGAGAACTCTGCATCAACCACTTGCTGAACCTCAACAACAAAAGCTGCAATTAGTGAACCCCTCTCAATCTGCTCCTGAAATTCCAGAAAAGTGAAATGTGATTCATCACCTGAAATATTATCTCCTGTCCTCCAACCGATTTTCATTGTTGATTTACTAAAGATGTTCATCATCTTTGATTCAATTTCATGATATAGCTCAATAACAGCCAAGTACAGCACAGAAAGTACTGTCAGTTTCTTCTCTTCAAGATTTCCATGCACAAGATTATCTTTTATTTCATTATGTCTGTTCTGATCAGATAATGTTATCGTATCTTTTTCATTCGTTGAATAGCCCACAGACTGCATATAATTTGCAAAGGACAAGAGCAAATTGTCCTTGGATTTTGATTCTGTATCTGATCCAATAGAACTCATCAGCTCAGAACATTCATTAGTCAATTTTTCTATCGCCGATGCATATTTGTCCATTTTCTGCAAGAGATCTTGATGCCTTTGACGAATCGAATCAAGGCCTTCTCCCTGAGACTTTGCAATGAGCTCAGAAGCCTGCTTTCTGGCAACTAGCAGGACATCAGGTGATATGCTTCTGGCTGATAATTGCAAAATTTGTGCCCAGCCACTAACAGGGCTGGTACTTATGTAATCCAACGGGAGAATTCTTTGTAATGCCATGGTGTATTCATCTAATGCTTCCAAGGCACGAGAAATCCCACTATCTAACTCTGTACTCACATGAGAAACTTCTCGATCCAACTCAGAACAATGAGCTTGGGTTGGCTCTGGTACAAGTGATAGTGGAACTCCTGACACAACAACTGCAGAGATGAGAGAAAAGGCGTCCTTTGTGTCACTCAGCTTTAAGCATGCCTTCACATCTGGAATTGAGCCAGCTCGGAGTGCATCTAAGACCCTTGCATGTTGTTCTATCCATGTGACTACTTCTTGTGCTTTCTCTGCCATGATAGCTTTTGCTTGAGCAAACTCAAGAGCCTGAACCTCAAATGTTGCCCGAGCTTTTTCTGCAATGGATGTAACTTCAGCAACCACAGCCTTTGCTGTTGCCTCACGCTGCATAAGGCTTGATCTTTCTTTATCAGCGTGATAGGAAATAGCAGATATAACCTCAAATTTGTTTAGTGTGTCCAAGAAGGCCTGTGAAACAGTTAAGTTATAAGAGTTAATGGAATCTCTTGGTCATAAATCAGATGTTATATGAATTCACAAAAATGAAATGCGACACACACCTTTAGAGCAAACTCAACTGCCGGCAAGGTGGCCACCAAATGATCATGATGCTCCTAAACCACGAGAGATAGATGTGAGGCTGAGTTACTTCACAATGAGTTGCATTGAATTTTTAAAGAAAGAAAGGGGAGAGAAATATATAGTATTATAAATTAGCCAATCTTGGTAATCCAAGGCAGATAATTAGTTGAGAGAGAGAAAAGGGAATTCCAAATGTAGCATATGTCTCCTCCCTCAAAAAAAAGACATTCAATAACCTTAACAGAGAAATCTCAACAGTTACCATTTTTTTTAGTTTTTTTTACTGCTTAATGAGACCCAAAATAAATTTTAACATGTGCTAACAAAATAAAAGGAAGATTTGACCATTGAGGAGCTCAGTTAAACATGTGATACTTATGAAAATCGTAAAAGATTGGTTACTTTAATTGCAATTGAGGTCAAAAGGAGACATAATTGACTCTCCATTGAAAAAATAGCTGCTACGAAATGTATCAAGTTTTTTTCCAAATGAATAAATAAATCTTTAATAGCCGACTCCACTTAGTGGGATAAGGCTTTGTTGTTGTTGAATAAATAAATCTTTAAACAATTAATGGTCTTAATATGATTTTTTGTTTCCATGGGTTTCTCAAGTGGACTCTTGGAGAACGTACCTGTAAAGGAACACGAATCTCCTGAACTCTTGAGGCAAATAAACTTAAGCTGACAGCAAGTTCCATTCCTTTCTTTTCCTCGCCAACCAATGCAGCTTCATCATGATTATCTCCACGAGTCCACTCTACTAATGGATCCCAGACAAAGACCTCCAGCAACATTAATATGGCATCTTTGTTTTTCTGAAGGAGCCTCAAAACTTCTTCACAGTTGGACCTGAAAGCTCCTTCTATTCCTGTCAATCCTAAAGCTGCTTCAATTATCTGAGTTAAACGGAAAGGGACAATTTCTGGGATTTTCAATCGCCTTCCTTTGTCAAAGCAAACATTATAGTCTATATGAACAATGTCACCGGTGCAGAAGTCCATTAGAATGTTATCCAAATGTCTATCCCCCAGGCCCAAGATATGGCCCACAATGCTCATGGTTGCTACACTGCCAGAGAATCTGTAATTCAAAATATAATTGTTCAATCCCAGTATGCTGATATTCTAGACAGTGCATTTTAGGGATTAAATAGTTAGCAAACAAATATTTCTAAATTTATTGGAAATCAGTCAAGCTAGCATTCTTTTGGTATAAGGGTGACTACAACAAGCTAGTCATCTATGTGCAAATCTCAGACGATATACATATGTGTTTTGCCATGCCTATTAACCACATATTGTATAGCCATAAAACATCTAGGTAAAACTAGTATTCTTGAGCAATTCTTTTAAGATGGCAGGGAACTAGTCAATGGTGGAGCCACATGGGTGTCAGTGGGTGCACGTATTTGAAGATGGCAGGAACTAGACTATGACGGAGCCACATGGGTGCCAATGGGTGCACGTGCACCCACTGAATAAATATTTTAGGTGTAGTATTTATTCCTCCCCCAACATATAGCGTGACGGTTGAAGCACTGCATCTTTATACACAGGTCGCAGATTCGACTCCAGCCAATGATTGTTATATATGTATATGTTAACACTTGGATATGTTTTTGCTTTTTGATTCAATTGTTTTGATAACAAATATATTTTATATCAATTTATCATAACAAATATATTGATTCTAAAAATAGGTTAAAATAAAATATCCTTCAAGTTTTAATTTATTTTTTTCCTTTTTGATTTAACTAGTTTGGTAGCAAATATATTTTATATCAATTATCTTAAATTGTATGCTTTCTTAATAAATATAGTCTATTTTATTACCATATCATGACATGGAGTACATTATATTAGTTATTAAGAAATTAGAAATTTTCTTTTAAATTATACATTTACCCTTATTATATTTTTATAGAGCATTATTGCATTGCATAAAATATCATATTTAATGATTATATTTGATCTCAATTTGCTTAAATTATATAATTTCATGGAAAATTTAATTTCAACACATCGCAGTTGTCCAGAAAAAATGAGCCATCATAATTATGTTCCAAAGATGACAGACATCGGTACATCAGGAGTGGGACGGGCATCAACAAACGTAACTGCTAAGGGAGAGGGAAGGTACGGAACACCTGACCCGCGGTTACCGGCAGCCCCTGCCGGCAGCCCCACCTTCCATCTCCGGCAACACCTGTTGGCGGCGCCACCACCCTTCGACCCTCCTTTCCTCCAACGTGGACCCATGCGCATGCAGGCCCAGGCGCAGGAAGATGGCTGGATGGCAGTCTCCCGACGGCCTTTGTTTCCCAGCCAGCGACCGGGTGACCGACATCCGGCTCCACTGAACTGCTTCAAGTGCCTAGGAGTTGACCACCTAGCCCGCGAGTGAGCCGGTCCCCTGCGGTGTTTCCACTGTGGGGGAGAGGGCCGCCGCCCTGCGGACTGCCCACACCGACGTCTGCAGATTCCTTCGATGCGACCCCCGGCATCTCCCCTGGTGCAGGCCGGCGCCATTAGCGGCCCGCCCATCAGCATCTCATGATTGCCGGAGTTACAGAGGGCGACGGAGTTCCTTTGTGGCTACATCGTGGGTGAATCTTCGGGTCTGCCACCGGAACTGGCCGAGCTGCGGACAGTGATCATTGCCTAGTTGGTACCACCACCCCTTTCCATCTAAGCCGCATCTCTCCATCGTCGTGGCTTCTCATCCCGGTTCCCTCCATCAGCGGACAACTCTTTTGGCTGCCCCCTCCAGCCTGTCTCCCGACGGCTTCGTGTGGTGGCATCCATGGTAGGAGTCTGATGGTGCTCTGAAAATGCCACCAAAGGTTAGGAGCATCGTGCACCTCAGAGGCCTTCACCTCCATTTTCTGAGGCTGCAAGCGGTCGTGGCCGTCATCCACAACTTCGGCACCCCTGTCTCCATGGCCATCCCCACCATTAGCTCGCTGGATCTCTCCCTCGTGTCAACTGAGGTGGAACTCCAGGAGACAGTCAGCCACCTGCTAGTTCCAGCTGCCGATGACGTCTTGGGCAAACCTTGTGGCCGGTCGTCCACTGCCTTCTCAGTGGGCGCGTGCTGCATGTACGCCCCTACAACACCGCAGCGAGGATGGTATGGGAAGGACACCTGTCAACAGCTGGCTTCCCAACTTTCAAACTCATCACACAACACCAAATCTCGACCACTCATCTACTGCCAGTGTAACCCCCCACTCGCCTGACCCGTGACCCAACTCATCTCCTCCCCCACCCGGCCTGTGCCCACCATCACATGCGTCACGCGCCAAACACCACACCACCCCTCTCACAATGTATCGGACCGAACCCCATCTTCCTGAACCCAATCCACAACAAACTCAAACCCAACACACTACAGACCCGAACCCTAACCTCCTCTCATGAACCTGTCTAGGGGACCGCCGTAACCTGCACCCAAAACAAGAGGCGGACCCAAGCTCGACCAGGACGAGCCCACTCAGTACCTCCCCCCCTATCCACCAGCCGCCCTTCCCCCGACACCATCGGCATCTCCTTCACCTCCAACGTCCTTCTGCTGGTTCTGCAACGGCAGACTGACACCTCCTCCTCGCCTGTGGTGTTCCTCGATGAGCCACCACCCTCCCACCTACCCCCTCTCTCTCCCTTGCTTTCCTCCACCCTGCATCTTCCACCTCCTCTGCTCGAGACAACGCCGACACTTCCAGGGCACTCAGGCTATCAATGACTGGGAGATAGACACACCCCACACCTGCCGGTGACGACTCCCTCTAGCGGCAACTTTCAGATCCAGGTCATGGTGGCATGACCTCGCTTCTAGGTGCGCCGCCACCACTGTCCCTCCTCTAGTGCGGTGACGCCTGGCACCGACCTGCCACCTATGGTGTCCCAAACTGCTGCGTCAGCCTTGATGGACCAGCCAAGAGAGCCAATCAACCACAGGTGCCTGCCATGGGCTGTCCTCTTGCGGACAGGGATGATGAGGAAGTCATGGCGGTGGCTGCCGGTGCTGGGCTTCGTCACACGCACCAGCGCCCAACACAATTAGTGGCGCACCGGCCGTTGCACCGCCTGCTGGGGACATGCGCAGGCCGCCTTGTTCTGGTGTGCAGCGGGAGGTGACGAGGATTTCTCCGCTCCCTCTCCCACATCGGAACTTTGCCGCCGGCTGGGGTGTGGTGTGCAGCGGAAGGTGACGGGAATCTCCCCTCTCCCTTTCCCACACTAGGTTGCAGCTGTTTGGCCGGAGCTCGGAGATCAGTGAGAACGACAGTCCAGTATGCGTCGCAGGTCACTGGAAACCGGCGGCGGATGAAAGTCATACAGCCGTCGCAATGAAGAGCACCACCTCAGACAACAACGCCGGCGACTGCCAACCCACTGTTACAGGTGCCTGCAGGATGGTCATTATGCCCGTAACTGCTCTGGCCCTCTGCGATGTCTGGGGTGCAGGGGTGAGGGCCACCGGAGGTCGGGATGCCCTCGTGATGCACAAGGAAGAATGTCGACTACGACTACACCGATGGCAGGCGGTACGCTTGCTACGACTGTGCAGCCGCCACCTCCCCATATTACGGTACCATGGTCACCAGAAATTCAGCGAAATGCCGATTTCCTCTCAGGATGCGTCATTGGCGAGGTCACAGGTTCTTCACCCGACCTGGCGGTGCTTCGCACGGCAATTGTGACCAGCGTCGGGGAGTCGCTGCCTTTCCACCTCAGCCGTGTCTCACCGGGGTTATGGTTGGTCGTCCCCGGGTCGCCACAGCAACGAGAAGCTCTCCTGGCTACTCCGACAAACCTTCCTCTCCAATCCTGGGTGAAGTGGCGTCCATGGAAGTTCGACGATGGGGCAACTCTCGCACCGTCGGGGAATCGACAAACCATTGCCATCCACGGCCTGCCGCTCCATCTTCAACGGCCGGAGGTCGTGACATCAATTGCCAAACAGTTCGGCACCCCCATAGCCGTCATTCTCCCCCCTCTTGGATCGCCGGATCTGGCAATGACGATAGCTGAGATCGATTTCTGGCCGGGATGCAATCTGCCGGCATCCCTCGTCCTCACGGTCGGTGATTGCAGCTTCATGATACATCTTCAATTCACCCGACGTGCTGTTTCTTGGGCTGAGGTCGCTGCTGGCCAGCAATCAATGCAGCCCTTACATATGGCAAGGGCAGCGAGTGCGGACGGTGTCCGTACTGTAAGTACGACCCTGCACGGGCGTGAAGGGGTGTCGCCCGGTCGTAAAGGCAGGGGAGGGGGATCACTGCACGGACGAACTCTCAGCAATAGCTCATCGCAAGCGCAAAATGTGGGACACGACCTTGACAGGACAAGGAATGGCCGTGACAGTACCTTGGAAGGCACTTTACTGATCGGCCACGACCGTGACACTACCATTGTGGATACGCGACACAGTCGGGAAGGGATGGAGAACGACCGTGACACCAACACTGGAGAAGCACGGCACGAGCGTGAAACTACCCCAGGGACCCCCCGGCACGACGGTGAACTCCAAGTAGAGGGGAAGATGCAAGGCCTGGATACCACTCCAGCATCTCCACTGTTGGGGCAACCCTCCTCCGGGTTGCCAACTCATCACTATCGCCGCAGGCGCAGAGGTGCCACTGCTACCTCCAGTTCGCCGCCACCTTGCGTACCTCCGGACTCAACCCCACTTCTAACGTTGAGGCTGGAGACGCCGGGTTCGCCGAACACCGACCACCACTTGGGCTGCCACGAGACCTCCAGGTCTGGCAGCCGAGACCGGCATCATCGCCAGCGCTCTACCTCATTGCCACCGGTTGGCAACCGAGGTCCATCATCGTCGTCTGCCTATGATGATGAGGAGGTTCATCTTGTGGCAGACACAGCTGGGCTTCGCCACACACGTCGCCGGACTCGTCTTCGATCCGAGGTGGTTGGAGGACCACTCAATCAGGGGAGTGACTCAGTGCCCCGATGAAGGTTCTGACATGGAATGTGCGGGGACTAGGCGACCCCGCGAGGCGGCGAACCTTGGGCCGCTACCTTAGAGAGTGGGAGGTGGATGTCGCCCTCCTTCAGGAGACCAAACTGACAGATTGCAATTTGGGGATGTGGGCCCAGATTGGGGGCTCTCGCATATCGGAGCATATCTCGCTACATGCATTTGGGCAATCTGGAGATTGCATTATTGGCTGGAGGCCGGATCTTCTATCACTTGTTGACTCTTGGACAGCTAGATTCTCGATGACGGCTCACTTTCGGAGATTGGGTGACGGCACTGACTATCTTATCTCCTGTGTCTATGGCCCTTGCTCAGCATCTTTGCGCAGCACCTTATGGGTGGAGCTTCAGGAGGCACGTGCCCACCTCTCTGAGGTCCAGTGGTTGATTGGTGGGGACTTTAATGTCACCCTTGACATGGAGGACTGGCCCATCAGGCGCCGAGGGAGGGATATTGGTGCAAAGGAGTTTCGTGACTTCATTGATTCGCAGTCGTTGGTCGATTTTCCGGCCACCAACTGTAGATTCACATGGCACAGCACTGCTGCTCCATCTTCGAAGTCGAGGATCGACCATTTTCTTGGTTCACCGGAGCTTGCGGAGGCACATCAGCTGGCGGATGTCCAGGCTCTTGATTGACCGTTCTCGGACCACACTCCTCTTCTGTGGAGGTCCAATGATGATCAGGCTCAGCGCTCCCTTTTCCGATTTGAGCGTTCTTGGCTTCTGGAGGAGGGCTTTCGACAGTTAGTTGCGGATCAGTGGCGTAGGGTGGTGCCTTCTGACTCTACGGCCAAGACTCTTGCGACCCGCCTATCCAGCCTGCGATCCTTCCTCTGCCAGCATCGTCGACAGATTCGTGAGGATCGGGCTCGTCGCAGGACTGACGCCCTTGGGATCATTGCTCAGTTGGATCGCATAGAGGACTCCCGCCATCTCACGGACTCTGAGGTAGTTGAGCGGAGACGTGCACAGGAGACTATTCAGATGGAGGATCGGATAGTGGAAACCCAGTGGAGGCAGCGCTCTCGACAGACTTGGCTTCTGGAGGGCGATGCCAATACTAGGTTTTTCCACCTATATGCTAGCTCTCGACGGAGGGCGAATAGGATCGAGCAGTTAGTCATTCAGGGGCAGCGGATCACGGACCATCAGAGTATCGGGGAGTCTATCACTTTTTATTTCCGCGCCACCTCTCGACGACAACCACTTGGCCCCTGGCGATATCCCCAGGCTCACTGACACTCAGTCGTCATCGCTTGATCAGTCGATCACGGAGGATGAGATTTTTGCGGCCCTTCAGGACCTCAATAGTGAGGCGGCCCCTGGTCCCGATGGATTCCCAATTTTTTTCTATAGAGAGTTTTGGTCTTTGGTGCGAGAGGATGTTGTTGCGGTAGTCAGGGAGTTTGCCGACGGGAATTGAAGTTTTGAGCGCCTCAATCGGTTCCTGTTGTTTCTACTTCCGAAGCGCACTCCAGCAGAGCGGGTCGAGGACTTCCGTCCGATTGCCTTATCCAATGCCATCTACCTTCTGGTGGCTCAGGTACTGGCGAATCGGCTTCGTGAGGTTCTCCCAGTGCTGATCCATCCCGCACAGTCAGCTTTCATTCAGGGCAGATCCATCACCGACAGTTACACCATCGCGACAGAGATTGTTGCGCAGTGGAGGAGGACCGCCTCTCAGGCCATCTTATGGAAGGTCGATTTCTCCAAAGCCTATGATACAATATCCTGGTCCTTCTTATGGCATGCCCTGCATATCCGTGGATTTTCTACGACCTGGATCGCTTGGATGAAGCGGTGTATTACCTCCGCTTCTTTCTCGGTTCTGGTCAATGGAGTATGTGCAAGGAATTGGGTCCAGCCACAGAGAGGGGTTCGACAGGGCTGTCCCCTGGCCCCCATGCTATTCGTACTAGGTGTGGACGCACTCGCCAGGTGCACACAGGCCTCTTGCGAGGCTGGACTTTTCAGAGGTTTTGCCAGGAGCCTCGTGCCCCTTCTTCAGTATGCGGATGACACTGTCTTTTTTATTGAGGGCTCGGAGCAGGAGGCTCGTCGAGTCATGATTCTAATCGATCTTTTCGGCACAACGACCGGCCTTCAGATCAACCATGCCAAATCCTCATTCATTCCCTTTGGCATGGTTACTGAGGAGGCCGAGCGATGTGCGGCTCAGCTCCACACCCCGATCACCTACTTGGGACTCCCACTCAACGACCGCCACATCACCTCTAGGGGGTGGACTCCAGTCATTGAGTGCATGGAGCACAAACTTCACGGTTGGAGTTCACGTCTTCTCTCACGCGGGGGATGTCTTATCCTCTTACAATCAGTTCTCTCGGCGCTAGTGCTCAGATGATTGGACTCGTTCAGGAACAATTTTTTCTGACAGGACCGTGGACCTGAGCACCGCGGAGTTCACCTTGTCGATTGGGCCAGCATTTGCCGACCTACTTCCCAGGGAGGCTTGGGGGTCCGGGACCTCCGGTGCGCCAACCGGGCTCTCCTAGCTCGGTGGTTCAGACAGATTATGGGGTCCGAGGATTGTTTTTGGCGTACGGTCTTCTTTACCTGCTATGGACGGGATCTATCCTGGGAGTCGAGGACCATTCTACCTCGCGGAGCTTCATCCTTTTGACGGGGAGTTGCGGCTACGGCTCCGCGGATTCGCCCTCTCATGGTACCTTCCCTTGGCTCGGGGGAGAACTCCTTTTGGCAGCATACCTGGTCCCTTGGGGGCTCCCTCGCGGAGGCTTTTACCCGCCTCTGGACCCTGACGACATCTCCCGAGGCCACAGTAGCAGAGACTTGGACGGAGGAGGGGGGGACGGGATCTGGCGCTTGGTCTCCTGGTTTCATATCGCACCTATCTGACCAGCGCTTCATGGAGTTTCTTGCACTCCAGAAGCGTCTGGCAGGCCTACGCCCGGACCGGTCCAGGATGGACGGTTGGGTTTGGCTGTCGGAGTCCTTCTCCACCCGAAGTCTTTACATCCGCTTTCTTCCCACTACCACTCTGCCAGAGGAGTTCACGACTGACTGTAGACTTATTTGGCAGACCCGTATCCCGCTGAAAGTCAAGATTTTTGCTTGGCTTCTGCGGCGCGGTCGCCTCCTCACCAGGAGCTACAGGGCGAGATGGGCACCAAACGGTGACACATCGTGCGTTTTATGCGGCGCGGCAATGGAGGACATATCTCACCTTTTTTTCGACTGTGCGACATCGCGGAGTATCTGGCAGCGGACGAGCATTGCGAGCCTTCTTGCTTCAGGCCTTGAGACCATGTGGCAGACTCTCCGGGGCCTCATCCGTCAGAGGCAGTGTTGGAGAGTGCCATTGGCGACTTTTGTGGCCGGTGCCTAGATCATTTGGCTGCAGCGCAACCGGATTATTTTTTGTGGAGAGAGTTGCCAGCCTGAGCGTGTTGTACACCACATCTCCTATCTTATAAGGGAATGGGGTTTTGGTTAGGTTGGGGTCCTCTTTTTATCCCCTTCTTGCTCACTACATTTGTACACCTTTTTACAGTATATATATATAGTTGGATGACAACCACAAATCTGGTGGTCATCCTTTTTCTTCTCAAAAAAAAAAAAGGAAGTCAATTAGATGATCTTTTGATGCATCATATGAAGCTAAGTTGCCTGCTAGAAACCAGTTACCATGCAGATGATGTCAAGGGCAACAGTTTCATCGTATTAGTTTTCTCATAATGCATAAAGCTCATGCTAGGAAGCAAGCTTCGTTAGAGAATTTGACTAACAAAATTAGAATGTGTTTCTCGAATCCAAAGAAATATTATGGAAAAAGAAATAAATGTTTATTTTCAAATGGAATAAGGAAAAGATATAATAATAAGAATTCATCACCAAGTTGAAATATGATAATATGAAAGCTGGGAATAAGCATTTTCATAGTATTTTTTTTGAAACAAGAAAGGATGACTAGCAAGAAGGTAGTCATCCAGGAGTATTTTCATAGTATGAGTTGTAAAGAATATAATGGAATATTAAAGAGAAAAAGTTCAATACCTTTTTGCCTTTAAGCTAAAAGCTTTGAACCCCTCACTAGCACACCATATTTCCTGCCAAAGGAGTTGCCTTGGAGTTTCTTTCATAAGCTCCAAGAAAACCTTTCTTTTGACTTCGAGAGGCCAATCCCGTCGTGATATCACCTTTCTTATGCCTTTTTCTTTCAGTGCAGGTATGATTTTCCCATAGAACATATCACTGGGTCGTGGAACATGTGGCACCTGATCCTTTGAATTGCCAGTATCGACGGATGAAACTTGGGCTAGCTGGGAACGAATCTGCCATGACTTGTAGATACTATAAATACTTGTTACATCGTTAACCCATTGGATTAATCCAGCACGATCACTGATTGGAGTCACAGCGTAATGGCGTATTGAAAGAGATTGCTTACGAGTATCATTACATGAGTACAACATACTATTGATTGCTTGCAAAAGCTGCATGATTCGAGCATCAAGACGCAAATCCTCTCTACCTTTCAGAAGATACACATAGTTCTGACCATCTGATCCTTGTAAAACAAGCTTCTTAGGTTTTGTCTTTGTTGATAGAATTGTTACTTCTTCATAGAAGGAAGAGATTGTAATAATACCCTGGATTTCAGTTGAGCTTCCTACGGAATCAGGTGTTGGTAGTTGCTTCTCAAAACCAGGCATTGGAACATCAGAAGATGAAAGACATGCGAGTTGTGGAGCTACATCCAATAAAGGTATGCATGGCTTTCTATGATGAGTTGCTAAGGAAGCAGCAATAGTCTCAAATGGCCTCCATACATCTCCAAGAGCCATTACAGATCCAGGTGGTGTTTTAAAGCCTAAGATGGCTGATTTCAACAGTCCATTGTATTCCTTGTGAAACCATATTTCATGCGCTGTACGTGGTTCACGAGAAGTTGATGCCAATCGACGCTCTAATGCCACAACAACTGGGGCCATCATAGCAGAATATTTGACTGCATTTATCTTTATCTTTTCTGTGTCACTGAGGGTTGAATTTTCAGCAATTCTTGCTGCTTCCTCTTTTAACATATTTATTCGCCGATGCACATCTACGAGTCATAATTACTTGCTATTAGTACCAAAAAATAACCAAGTACATTTGCAATGAAAAATAGCAATGCACTGAAGTTTTATGTTAAATGTTATCTCTTCCAGGACCTGTCTATGCTGGAATGTTTCAATTTTTTTTAAAATTTTCCATATGTTATCCAAGGACTACTGAGTTAGAACAAGTATGGGCAATAAGAAGTCACATTCTTTTTGACATTATCCTAGATATCTCCCATAAAAATACGACGCCCAATAGTCCATTGGGTAAAGATGGTAGGCTAACAGGAACATCTAGGGTAGGCCAATGTTCTACCTTAAGACAAATTAAATGATAACTTTTTTTAGTACCTTTTTATGTGATTAAACTCACTTTTTCCAAGGGAGAAAAGGATGACTAGAAAGATTGGGAATAATCTGATGCTCTCCGTAGATGTAGTAATTAGGTATAAATTATTACAAAGACTAGACAACTACATCACAATAAGTTCCAAATTAATCTTTTCATGTGAATGAATTACATAGGAGACTCACCAGTAGCACAAAAAAGGCAATTAGAAGTGGATGTTGCTAATGTAACAATATATTGACTGCACCAAGTTACCTGTGTGCAAATCCTGAAGTGTGCTTAGCCAAAGCTCCTCCCAGAGAACAGTTATCATTTCTAGCTCATTTACGACGAGTTGAACATCTTGAACCAATCTTGGATAGATTTTAACCTGCATTTTAACATAACAATAGATTCTAGTAAGACTTAAACTATTTAAGTTATATGAACTGTTTTACTCAAAAAAAAAAAGTTATATGAACTCTATCCATACTGATCATTCAAAAATATGCAATGATCAATACAGTCAAGAAAAAAGAATAAATGGAAATAACCGAGTACCAAGCAACCCAATATGCGCTGAAGCTCCTCAGATGGGTGCCCTTCATAAGCGTTTAAATCAACAAGTGTAGGGTACACCACAGACCAAGGGCACATCTTTGCTAGCATCATGAGTATTCCCTCTAGTATCTTTCTTACTGCCTGTTTAGGATGTGAACTTAGGCGAGCAAACAGCTGGGGTATGAGTTCCTGCAATAAAATTGACATGAGGAAAACTGTAAGAAAATCGAAATTATTCATGCAATCCAGTCATGATTGTATAAACTCTGAGCATTTCACCTGCCAAGGTAATAATGAAACTTTTCCAAGGCCCTGCTCTAAAGTTTCTCTTAGTTCATATCCATAATTCACAGTAATGTGAAGTATATACAACATTGCCCTGAGGTTGCAGGGTCTGGCTTTCTCCTTTAGAGCATACTTATTTGAGTATCCTGGAAATTTGGAGGAATATGAAAGATACTGAAAGTAGCCATCTGCAGCATGTCCAAATAATGATACCCTTCTTTGCCGCAAAGACCACCAAATTCCAACTAACTCATTGACTAATTGAGAGATGTCAGTTTTTCTAATACCATGTCCTGAATGAAGAAAAAGCACCTCTAGCTGAGAAGATAGGGTATCAGATGGGCATTCCCCATCACAAGATTCAAATCCTGGCGCTCCAGCAGCATCTTGCATTATGTAAATTGCTTTCTGGACCAACGATCTAACAATGGACACATTTTCATGGAGCTGAATGGATCCCCTTTGATCATACTCTGAGCCAGTTACAGTATCATATATTTCACTACTACATATCTTATTAATTATGCTTTCCACTTTAGAAATCTCTTTTTCCGTCATATTGAATCTATCTGGGGACAGTTCTGTAAGAAGTAGAGGAGACAAAGTGCAAGATTTAAGAGCAGTACCGCCACCAAGCAGAGAGCCCTTAGCCTGATCAAAGCACCAAGAAGCATATGAAAGCCATGCCTTACCCATTAGCGGGCAAAGTTGACAAGATAATTTTCTAGCTGTACCAACTATTTCTTGGAGAATTTTGTGACAGCCTGAATCAGAAGTTAGGTCACCATTGCCGGATGAGATATCAGGTCCAGTAAGTGTAGCGCAAGAAACATTTGAAACGAAGTCATCATATAACCTAAGAAGAATACTTTTGAAATTTGGATATGAGAAACCCTGATTCAGCCAAGTTGCTAATTTCAAACATGCCTTTGCCTTGAGAAAACTAGTGGTTCCAGCAGAAATAGTTTCTGTAAACACCATGGTATCTCGTAAAAGTGACCAGATATCTTGCAGGGCCTGTTCATGATTCCCTTTTGCATGTTTGAGTAGAATATCTTCATACTTCAAATTCAGATCAAGAAACTGAGCATCTGTTCCTTCAGGAAGTGTCAAAGCATGTTCTCTAAGATATTGATTCATCCGTTCGGCCAATGTGAAGTTGCTCTGTTTTCTAGCCATAGTAAGAAGTCTCTGAGAAAGCTGCTGAGATACTGAAGAATTGGGCAGCAAGGAGCGACAAACTCTAAACAGCTTTATCCATGAACTGGAATCTTGACGGAACTGACTAATTGGAGATTGCAAAACTTGATCCAAGGAAGACAAGAATGAGGAACAACCATTAATTCGGTCTTGGTTACTTGACTTTATGCCCTCTTCAAAAGCAGCAAGAGAGAGAAGTTGAACAGAACAAGAAGCTGATTTGCTCAACCTATCAAGTGATACGACAGAGAGCATTTCATCTAACATTAGATTTGCCTTTGCAAGTTCCTCTCCTATCTTCTCAGTCGTGTGTCCTTCCTTCTGAAGCATTGACCGCAGTAGCATCTGCTCACTCCTCTCTAATGCAATCTTCGGATCCAGTGTAATCTCACAGCTACTCTTAGGTGTTAAATCAAGATAGCCCCATGCTGCCTGAAAATCCCCATCATCAAAACATGCCAAAGCATGTATAGAATTTAAATCATTTCCAGCTGTAGTTAAAGCACCAGAATAGGACTTCCCAGCATGCAAAGCACGAAGAGCCTGCAATTCACTCAGCCAGCTTTCCAGAGACTTCCAATCAGAAATTGATGTATAACACTCTATGACCCGTTCAATAACAAACCGCACACCATCAGAACCCATGAGGTTTAGTGTGACATCAGATTGAAGCAGGTGAGTATAGTATGCAGCAGCCTTCTCATATTGACCCTGAGCTTGATACACAAGTCCTGTCATCCATGAAAATTGTCCAAAGTTTGCAGTGATACCTGCACCTATCTGTTTGTCCTCCTTAAATAGGACAGAGAATTGTGTTGCAACCCACTTTTGAAGCCCAATCAAAGCTTCTGATTCATAGTTCCTGCACATAGCCAAGGATGCATGTCGAAGTACCTTCAGTACATCACCTGCCAATCTACTTCTAAGATTAGAAATATCTGAGACAGTTGTTCCACGAGCTCTATCCTTAAAGGTTGAGATTACCAGAGTTCGAAGATCCTGCAGCCTTAAAGTGCAGTATTGAATAGTAGTGTCATGGCAGTACAATGCCAACCCAGCATTCATCATAGGCTCACAAATTCGAGAAAACCACTCTTCACAGACCTTTTTATTTGCCCGAAAAAACAAGGAACTCTGTCTGGTTGAATAAGGCAAAACAAATGAACCATCATACGCATTATAAACATTCTTCTTCAAAGACTCAACAAACTCCAACAGCAAATACATGGGTAACAGGTGACCACTGGACAAAGCTATATGACTGCTGTCACCATGTTCAGCATCTAACATAAGCACATTAGGTATGTCCAATAGCATTCTCTCTATGGCTGCAAAAGTCTGGGTGGGACCTCCAAGATTAGTCCTCAAACGAAGAACAATGCAATGTCTAGCTGCCTCATGAATTGACCACCAGAGGGCAGCAATATTGTTTACTTGGCAAATATCATCAAGTTGTGGTTCCTCCACCTTTCCATCCTTCCAGAGGATACTGCTCCCAAATTCTTCAGTCATTTCCGGTTTAGCAGAAGAGAGATCCTTTTTTCCATGGCAACTGAAGATTAGGCGCTGAACCCGAGATGATAGGGGACCCTTCCACTTGTGTGATATGTAACTAATAATTGAAACAAAATGGTGGGACTGAAGCTTTCTTGAACTCTGCTTCATGGCAAGAACTCTTTTCCAAGTCAAGTATTTTCTACTGGTGATACTAGTAGGCAGAAATTCACTAGACATTTCAGCATCTTCCACCAGACCATGCAAGTAAATTGTTAAAGGCAGGAAAAGAGATACTACTCTTGTGAATGCACTTTTCACAGTTCCATCTGGATCACCGAGCTTGTCAAGAGAAACCACGGAGACATAACGGAAATGTACAGAATCAATAAACCTCCCCTGCAAAAGTACTTCCAAAACAGATGCAACATGAGATCTAACTTTAGGTTCCCTTGAATATGCTGCATCTAATAGTGCAACAAGTAGGTCACTGCCAATAACAGCATCTTCAAGTGGTTCAGAGAATAACCAGGTCCACTCTGTGTCTTCAGACATGGTTATGACCATGCGACTAAATGAAATCATCCAGTCAAGGGCTTCCATTTTAACATTTACATGAGAAGCTTTAAGACTTCTAATTATGCACGGACTATATCTTCTTAAATAGTCCATAACAAGGCTATTAGTATGTTCATGACATCCTTGAACTTTTTCCGATGGATTACCCGAATCAGTTTTCCAAGAAGTTTGTATATTTACAACCCTACTTGAGAATGAAATCTCACTGAGTTTGTGCAATGCTTTAAGAATAGAGGATTGTAATTCAGGGTAATCGTCAATACTAGGATCAAAAGGGTCAAACTTCTCGAAAATGAATGATAATAATATCGTTGTTCTGTCATATCTGAGTTCACTGATCACTTCGTCGATACCATTAATAGAAACAGAACTTAATAATATTTTCAGGTCAAATTTTATTAACGAAAGCAATTCATGTTCTGTAAATGTGCTAGCAAAAGATAAGTTTGACTTTAGTGGATCATGTCTAATCTCCACTTTCTTGTCACCAGGGTCAGCATATCGTCCATGAATTTTTAGTATCATGATTTTGAACATTTCCAACTCTTCAATCAAAGATGTAACAGCCTGGGAAACAACAACATCTGACCTATGTTGCACAAAGAAAAGGTAAGTAGCTGCTGAAATAATAACTACTTGGTGATTTGGGTGTAAACGCAGCTGAGACAGTGGGGAAAAAGATCCTAATATAATATGTACAGAAGAAGGTAGAAGTGCGAGATTTTGTAGGGATAACAGTTGCAAATTTGTTTTTAGCAGTGCATGCACTTGCAAGGATGGAATTCCTATTAAGCTCTGAAACAAGATATCAATAATCTTTGGATAGAAATTGGAGAACCTCTCATTCAGTATTTCAGCAATCTGAGTCAAGCATCTCCAGGAGTCTCTCATCCATTTTGATGACCCAAATTTACTACCAAAAACTGTTATACATCGTACTAATTGAGGAGTAATATTCTCAAGAGGCTCTCTGATCTCTTCAAGTCGATTCATTTCCATCATCCCCGAAGTTGTAACTTGTAGAACAGTAGAAAAACAAGTGAAAAGAGCAAGCAACCTCCCAAACTGGCCACCACCATTTTCATGAGTAACATCCTGAACAAGAACTTCAATATCACCTAAAAATTTTGACAGCAGTCCCAAAGTAAATTGCATATTATTCAACCAGTGTTTCTGGAACTTCAAGAAGCTATCCATTATTATTGTCCTATCTGACTCAGAGAGATCAGGCATGAATGCCCATCCTAGAAGCAAGTCAATGATGTCTAGAAAATGTAGCTGGAAATAATGCCCAAACTTTAAAGAAATTAAGGTCAGTACTTCAAGTAACTGTTGCAGCAAGCTTAATGAGGTCCTCTCATTCTCAAGCAGTTCCTGAAAGGCTTTCAGAATTGGAGGAATAACGTGATCAATGCTAATGGGATCTGCAATGTTAAGGAATTGTTGTAATCCTTCCAATGCTAACACCGTTGTGCCACTTGTGATGCCAATCTCCCCAAGTAGAGGCAAAGCCCAAGCAACAAAATGGTCACTCAAGGTCATAACATGATTCTGGGCACCATTTGAACCAAGTGGCGTAGAACACAGAATGGCACAAAGGCAGGCGTAGGTAACTGCTGCAGCACGGCGCACAGCGTATGACCTGCAATCCATCTTAAATGGTAACACAACTTTTCAAGGTAACTAATGCAAGAGATAATACATCAAGTGACAAACTACTAATCTGTTGACCTCGTTGGATTGTGATCATATCAAATATCATTAGAAAGTTTTCTTCGTTCAAGGGCATAATTTTGATCAAAACTATGATAAGTTATAAATCCAGGATTACGAGATCTTCCATCTTGAACAGTTGAATAAATTCCAGAAGGAGATAATATCTAAAATTGCAGGAACGTGCTTTTGGTGGAACGACTGCAGAAAATAGTGCTCACTTGTCCACAAGGATCTGCGAGAGGCCGTGTGACAGGAAAGGAGCGGACTGTGACAGGACGAGGGTGTTGGGTGGGTAGAGGACAGCGCGCCGGAGCGATTCCAGGGCTGAGAGCCTGACGGCGTCATCGCCCCTGTCCACGGAGGCCTCCGGCACAGCCTGGGACGCGGAGGAGATTGTTGTATCGCCTCCATCAGCGCTGGCAGAAGAAGCGGAGGCCTTGGGGAGTGCTGCCGAGAGGAGTGCAGCTAGCTGCTGTTGGAGGTGATGTTGGTGATGGAGCTGGTGGCTTTGCATCGCTGTTGCATCGCTCTTCCTCTATTACTTGGTTTCGTCGTGCTGGTGATTACATCGAACACCTCGCGGGCTCCTCCGGTGGACTTTATATCGGCAGAAGAGGGAGAAAGAAAATAGAATTATTGTTTTTATAGAAGAGCGAAAAAATAATTATTAAAAGAAGAAGTGAATGAACTTATCCGTCCAATATACTCCTTAATTTTTTTTTCTTTTATTATTATATTATTATAGTAACAAATCCGAAATTTGGATTTCCCATTTGGCTAAGTGAATTCATGGTTTCATCCAAAGAACAAAATATTACTAAATTCAATACGCTTCAAACAAAAATGAAAACATATAAGTTGAAAGAAAAATATAACTTGAATTGAACACAAAAGTAACGAAACAATGACACAATGTGATTGAAAATTTTAAATTCAACAGGAAAAAATGGATTAAAAATATTAATATCATATCATGTGCCAAACATAACCTTATTTATCATAAAACGCATAAAAATATTATGATAACAATAGAATAATCTAATTTTATGTTTTATATTTTTTATATCAGATATTCTCCAAATTTATTTATCTTATTTATAAAAGCAGAAATAAAAAAATGAGAATGTGACAAGTGGCATATTATTGCGATAACATGTGTCATCTAGTAATAATACTTAATTTAACCATAATTATAATTTATGGTACTAATATTAAGTATCCTAAATGGACTAAGTTAATTCTAATTATAATATTATCCACACGTATATATCCTAATATTAGATAGAGGTGTATTAAAGTGTAATTACAATAATTCAAATTATTTGTGTTTCGAACCGTCATATCAAAAAAATGTCAATGTAAATGTTCAAAATTATGAGATTACATGATATAATTACTTGTGATTGCACCCTAACTTAACTCTATTAGGTATCCTAAATTACATCATATAATAATCGTTCATGAAATTGTAGATAGTAATATTAATAATATCAAGATACATTTAACATGTGTCATCTGTTAATAACATTTAAACTAATCATAATTATAATTTGAGTAAATTGTATAAAAAAGTCTAAACTTTAATTTTATTCTTAAGTCTAGCCTTAACTTTTTTTTAGGTAAAAAGTCGTGAAGTTTGAGTTTGTTCTTAAATGTAGTCTAAACTCCTATTTTTGTATAAAAGGTCGTGAAATTCTCAAATCTAACCTAAATAATTATTTTAAAATTTTAAACTGGTTACGAATATAACCTAGTATTTTATTTTTATTAAGAATAATAATTAAGTGATCATTGCATAGACAAGTGGTAAAAAATAAAAGGGTAACAACTTTTATAGTAAATTAGTTTAAATTTTAGCCATATTTTATAATAAATAAAATAGCATCATAACGATATAAAAAATACAATAATTTTAATTAATTTACTATCAAAGTTGTAAAACATGTTTTAAATTTATTTTTTACAACATGTCTATGCAATGATGGTTGAATTATTATCTTTTAATAAAAATATAATAATCGGCTATATTTATAATATTTTTTAAAAAAAATAAATGTAATAACAGGCCCAAAAAGATAAAAAAAAAGGAGAACCGCGATGGACGGCCGGGCAGAACACGAAGGGATTAAAAACCAAATCCCACTTAAAGTTGAAAAGAAGGGAATTAAAATATGATCTCATCAGATTTAATTAGTAGAGGGAGATTTAGACAAAAACAAACCTTTTATTAAACCATACCCTCCTAACCACATGAGACCTCTCTGTTTTGACCCCTGCGGCCACGCTGCTGTCATCGAGAGAGCAAGCCACCGGAGATCGAATTCTTCTTCCCTTCCCCTACTGCAATTACCTGCATCACACGCCCTGTCCTTCAGCAGTTGGATTAACGCAGGCGCTAATCGATCGGGAGAAAATAAGGCACAGGAAGAAGAAGACAGGGGCGCCGGGATCGATTTCCAATGAATTGAAAGAGGGATTAATCGCGAACAGAGGTGGGTGAATCGAAATCACCTTGCATGACCTCTGAATTATTCTAATTCATGCCATAATCGATGTGAAAAGAAAAGAAAAGGATCAAGGCTCAAATTATCGTTTTAATTGTTTGACTTCTTGAATTCTTTGATCGGTTGATTATTTGCATGCATAACTCATTTCCTATTGTTCTATTATTGTGTGATTGATTTGCTAGGAGATAGAAACTAGATTGGTCGAGATTGCATCGAAGAATTAATGAAATTCAAAAGTCCTGCAACTTTCTATACGATGACCGGTCGATCGGTCTGCAAGTATCGTTAGCAATCGATCGCGACCGGTCGACCGATCCCTGTCACCGGTCGATCGATCCCTGCCCACCGGTCGACCGTTCAACTAAACGGACTGACCACTCCGAATTACTCACCGGTCAATCGATCTGAACAGACCGGTCGGTCGACCCGCAGACCACCGTTCGACCATTCCCCTGAATTGATCATTCTCACCTTTTATTAGATTTACTAATTACTTTCCCTTTTTAATTCCAATATAATTTATATACAATTTATCCTATTTTTCTTACCCACGGAGATCCCTGACTGATTTTCAAGATATAATCCCTTATTGATTTATTTCTTATTGATCTTATCGTATCTATCAAAAATGAACTAAAAACCATAAGTTGTTAAAAGCGATTAATAAGTCCAGATGGAAGATTAACAATGGGTTGTTAGTCCAAGCCAAGTGCAGTAAGATAAGAGTAGCTCACTTGGTCATGATTTGATCATCCACTAACCCGCACGTATCATTTGCTCGGCATACATCAAGAACTAAAGGCACCTAAAGTCACCTTGATTCTAATAATAATTCAAGATCAAGAAGCATGTTTAAGTCAAGTCAAGTATGACATGATTCTAAGTATCATTTGATTCCCATGATTCATGATATATGCTGATTATTACTCTCATTCTTATTTTGATCTATACAAGTTATCCTTTCACGTTCCAATTAAGCATGATTATTTACCGTTGATTATTATATTCATGTCATGTCTTGTATATCATGTGGTTTCTCACTAGACTGTAAAGCTTACGAAAGGATATCTTCCCCTGTGTCTGATATCCACAGGACCAGGTCAGTGACGTAGTAGAGTAGGCGTGTGGTGATGAAGCTCTGGCGATAGGACAACACATGAATTACAGGGCTTTTAGATTGTATTTTAGTTTTCTTTACCTTCCGCATTATAGATTCATGATATAAAACTCATTTTATTTCTTAGAAATGAAATAGTCACTTTAGACTTTCACAAATTAAAGTTATCCTTTTCTTTATTGTTCTTTCTTCCACTGACGTGTCTCGATTCTTGACTGAGATACGATCAATATTATAGTCAAAGTCGTAGCATATCGTAGCGTCTTTAGGTTGGTCTTCGCCACGTGATGGGTGTCAATTTCGGGCGCTACAATAAAGGTTTATACTAGAAGTTTAGGGAAAAGTAGAAGTTTAGGCTAGATTTTAGAACATACTTAAAGTTTATGATGTTTTATGCAAAAATAAAAGTTATGTCTAGATTTAAGAATAAAGCCAAAGTGTAGGTTTCTTTTCTTATGCAATTTGCCCTCATAATTTATACTACTAATATTACGTATCCTATATGGACTTAAATTAATTGTAATCGTAATATTATCCACACGTATATATCCTAATATTACACATCCTAAAGTTAACTCTACTCTGCTCTTCTATAAAATCATATATAATATGTAGCGCCCTCAAAATTGCCCCTCCTGCCACGTAGGCAGTCAGGTTGATCCCGGGAGTGCTACACTGCCTACTACACTATTGATCATGACCATTTAACAAAATGCACACATGACATCAATAATATAATAAAATATAACAAATGACTTTAATGCGAAAGTTCAATAGTCAGAATACCAAAGAAATAGTTCACTCATGCATATGATAACAAGATGTCAAGAGTTCATAATTCTCACGAAGTTCAATAGGCGAAAGGAATTTAATAAGCGGAATAGCATGATGTCTATGGCTAACATGAAATTATAGCACTAAGTTCAATCGCAATAGGCTTGATAATAGAATAGTCATGTGCAGCATCCTCCAAGCTCTATGCTCTCCAATATATCGTCAGTTAGTGTTCTCACCTACAAAATCTCAATGCAGGGGAATCGAATATCCACGAGTAAAAAGTCCAGTACAATAGCAAAATAGACGGTGAAATAGAGATCAATGATAATTATATAATCAATATATCAATGATGAACAATACTGTACTCTGATTTCTATGCATTAACTATAATGGATCAATACATCATTCATTGACAATATCAATATATGTGCTTTGTTAGCTTTGTTGTCTCCTCAACTAACCACCTGCCCCTCTCTATACTCTACTCTGATCTCTGTTCCATGCTTTGGGGGCGGCACATAATAATCCCATGTCTTTATCTTTACTTTACTTATTTTTGCTTATTATGAAATCTATGGATCAGAGCTCAACTGAGCGTTAATCTTTGTACAATAGGACTAACCAGTATAGGTGAACTGGTTAGAGTCTCATAATCATAGTTCGAAATTAGAATTGATCTACTGTCTGCATCGGTCGACCGTTCCTGGACCGGTCGACCTTCTCTGTCGGGTTCGGGTGTCTATAGATTGGTCGATCGTACATATGTGCCGGTCGACCGGTTACTCTACTGGATCAGTCGACCGTTCTGGTGATCGGTCGATCAGTCGTAAAGTTTACAAAAATGCTTATTGCGCGTAGAATCGATCGCCCGCTCGAAAGATCGGTCGACCGATTGCAAGATTAGACCTGTCAGATAATAGGTGGGTCGGTCGACCGCCCTGTGGAGCCGGTCGATCGATCGACAGGAACTCCAATGAGTTCCTCATAAGGATCGATCGATCGTTTCTAAGATCGCTCGACCGATCCTTGCGATAAAATAAGGCCGCCGAACTTCATCTTCGATTCCGACGGTCTTCCGGTCGTCAAATCGTTACGATAAGAATAGGAAAAACGAAGGTAACGACTTCAGGATCTCAATGATACAACTCTTTGCATCAAACAATCCATATTTCTTCGTCTAGAGATTTAAAATGCTAAGGTACCTTTGTTCGACGATTTTCGGTTTGCCGAATTACTATCGTCGTCCGATGATCACCGGTCGTCCTTGGCCGGTGTAGGAAGATGCGCCTGGTCCTTGCACACGTCGAGGAGGGCCAAGGTGCGTCGAATAGAGGTCGGAACGTCTGTTGTTTGCCGGCGAGGTTGCGCTCTGCTTCGTCTCTCGTACGTGTGCCTGTCGATCGCCGACGTTCGCAGAAGAGGAAGAAGACGGAGAGGCAAAGGTCGGCTGAAGTCCAAGGGGACGCGAGGTCGCCCTTGCGTCCTCCCTTTATAGGATCGGCCGACCTCGTGGCGTAATCAGGGAAGGATTTACCTCCCCTGTCGGCCGTTTTGGTCCGTTCATGTTTTTTTTTTGAATTGGTTTCAAATTCCTATTTCTTGCCATAATTACTGATTAAATTTGATTTGGAATTGATTTCATGGTTGTTAAGATTGCAGTCGTTACATAATAGAATTAATAATATCAATATTCAATATATATCCTAATAATATTACTAAGGTATATCATATCCTAATAATTCTATATGAGACGTATATATATATATATATATATATATATATATATATATATATATATATATATACTATCAATTGCTCTTCTTTACATATAAAGATAACTCACATTATTATTCTTTTTGCTTCGGCTCTCTAATAACAATAGTTCCCCATCATATCTTAATATTAATACTAACATTTGATACTATAATATCTGATTACATGGAAACAAATCAGAATTTAATCCAAATGTTTAAAGCAAAGAATTAAATCGTAACTGTGTAAAAGAGTCATTCAAATATATTTAAAATCCTAATCCTAAGTTAAATAATATATTGTATATAATATACTAAATGAGATCCGTATCCCAATATTTTTATATTTCATGTATTATATGATATCACTATTTTAATATTTAGTATAACATAGGTTTAAAAAAAATAAATTGAAAATAAGTAGATGATGATACGTGTCATGTGAATTTAATAATTAATCTATTGGTAATCATAATCATATTCCGAATATGTACTATAGATTGTTTAATTTTAGATTTATTTAAATAAATACAATTAATAATTAAAGTTTGCTATATAAAATATTGATTTTATCTTAACATTTAATACTAACGGTGTTTACTATTTATTTAATGTATAATTATCAATCTTAACACACTTTAGATAACAATAAGTTTATGAAACAATTGTTCAGTTTATATTTAATTTATTTATCTATAAGAAATTATATCTTACAATTAACAAAGTACAATAATATCTTTTTAGAAAAATAGTAGCAGTAATAGCTCAAAATAAAAAAAAACACATATAGTTATAAAAAAAACTGCCCTATAAAAACCTTAATTATCTCATAAAAATATTGAAATAAGAATGTAACCTTAATTAAAGTTAAAAAGTTTTAGTTTGATCAAATAAAGAACTCTTGTCTTATTGTTTTTCTAAAAAGGTTTTTTTAAATCACTTTCGGAATTTCCACCTAAACAAGATATAAAGAGCTATCAATTACATTTTAAACTAATCCCAATCATAATCCTAACACGTATCCTAATATTAACACTATATGGCATAATGCAATAATGACAAGTATCATTTAATTAAAGTTTGTTATATAATGTTGCAATATTTATAAGCTTAAAAATTAAAGAAGTACATATTTAAAACTTAACACTAATTTGATTAGGAAAATCAAATTTTAAAACGATTTGAAATTATTGTAGTCCTAAGATGTATCCTTATATTAACATTACTCTTTAACTCTAAGCACCGGATTACTGATACTAATATCCTATATCGATACTAATATTTAATCCTAATTTTAATCTTGATATATATAGTTTAATATCTGATAAATATCTTATTATAAAAGTTTATTATACATGGTTACAATATTTATAAGCCAAAAATTTTAAAAATAATAAATATGAAAGTTAAAATTAATTTGATTAGAAATAGACTAAATAAAGAAACATATTAATTTATTTTAAATCTCTAAAAATAAAATCTAATCAAAGTACTACTTTTTGGTTGATTAAACAAGTAAACATATTAATTTGTTTTTTAAAATTTTATAACGTACTAAGGTTTGTATTGTGGATCATAATCGAGTCTGGTTAAAAATACTTGTGGTTTTCGATGGTCAATTTCATAGTCCATCGTTTAAGATCATCATCGTGCATGTAACATTAAGAAAAAATGTCATTTTGCACTGAAGGGTTGCCCCCACTCTGCTAATCGAAGCTTAACTGGACCTTAATCGGATCCAGTTAATAACACCCGTAGGGTTTTGGTGACCAATTCCATTAATCATTGTCCAAAGTCATCGTCGTGCATGCCACAAACTTACTCTATGACTATAATCCATAAGAAATTGTAACGATTAAATTGCAATTTATGATAGAGTTAAAGTTTTAAAGATCTGTGAACTCTTAGGATAGCCAAAAGTTAGAATAAGTTTCTATGACTTAAAGTTGAACCTTACTCTAAGACTATAATTTGTAAAAGCATTATCATTGATTATAATAATTAAACTACTGTTTGAGATGGAGCTAAAGTTCTAAAAATCTACAATCTCCTACGATATCAAAAAATTATAATAAGTTGAACTTTACTCTAAGACTCTAATGCATAAGTGCTTTTACCATTAATTATAACAGTTAAACTATGATTTGAAATAAAGTTAAAGTTTTAAAGATTTTCGATCTATACCCAAAAGTTATAATAAGTTTATATAACTTAGAGCTTCGAACATTACTTTAAGACTCTAATCTATTAGAGCTTTATCATTTATTGTAATGGTTAAACTATGATTTGAGATAGAGTGAAAGTTCTAATAATCTACGACCTCTTATGATATCAAAAAGTTATGATAAGTTTTTATAACTTAGTGTATGAAACTTAATCTAAGAATCTAATCCATAAGAGCTTTATTCTTTATTGTAACAATAAAACTATGATTTGTTATAGAGTTAAAGTTTTAAAGATCGATCTCTTAGGATAGCCAAAAGTTAGAATAATTTTCTATAATTTAGAGTTTTGAACTTCACTCCAAGACTCTAATATGTAAGAACTTTATAATTGATTATAACGATTAAACTACTATTTGGGATAGAGTTAAAGTTCTAAAAATCTATAATCTCTTACGATACTCAAAAGCTGTAATAAGTTTTCATAGCTTAGAGCGTTGAATCTTATTCTAAGGCTATAATCTATAAACATTTTATCATTGATTACAACAGGTAAACTACGATTTGAGATAAAGGTAAAGTTCTAAAGATTTTCGATCTCTTAATATACCCAAAAGTTATATTAAGTTTTTACAACTCAAAGCTCAAACTTCACTCTGAGACTCTAATCCATTAAAGGTTAAATTACGATTTGGAATAGAATTAAAGTTGTAATTATCTACGACCTCTTATGATACTCAAAAGTTATGATAACTTTCTATAATTTAGTGTTATGAAACTTAATCTAAGAATTTAATCCATAAGAGCTTTATCCTTAATTGTAAGGATTAAACTACAGTTTGTTATAAAGTTAAAGTTCTAAAGATATCTCTTAGGATATCCAAAATTTATAATAAGTGTTTATAATTTAGAGCTCTAAATCTTAAGACTCTAATCCATTAGAGCTTTAATAATCCATTGGTTGTAATAATTAAATTACAATATGTGATAGAGTTAAAGTTCTAAAGATCTATCATATCTTGGAATACTCAAAAGTTATAATAAATTTATAATTTAATTTAATTGAGACTTTTCTTAAACAAAGAAGTAATTTAATTTGGTTTTTTCATTCGAAGATAAGATTTGCGCACCTACAAATAGATATTCATCATAAGTTTTAAAAGTTAAAAGAAGATATAATCCAAGTGGTAAATCTAATTAAATTATAAGTATAATTTTTTATTTAGTTAAACAAATAAAGAATTTAGTTCCTTTTTAAATTTCATTCAATAATAATATTTATATACCTAAGATCATAATTTTTTTTCTTTTAAAACAATAGTAATTATACAATGTAAGGATATATATGTAAAAGAAATATGGAGTTTTAGTTGGATCAAGTAAAAATATATCTTTTTAGATGGATTAAATATGCTCTTTGAAAATAAATAAAAGAACAACATGGTAGGACTGGACACGAACTAAGTCGAGCTAGGCTATCATTTAAATAGACCAAGTCTGTTGTAAAATAAAAGTATTTAAGCCTGACCTATAGCCTGTAATAAATTATGAATATAAACTTAGCATGACTTGTTTGATTAAATTAACTTTTAATGTCTGACCCATCTTATTAGTCTATTAAGTCAAACATATTTTTTATGATCTACTGGATTAAATATAATAAATCTTATTTGTTAAAAAAACAATAGACATGAATTAAATATAAGAGACCACTAATATATTTTTTCTAAACACATAATAAAAATAGTAATATTGAACTCAAAATTAAAGATTTAAAAGATGAAAAATTAAAAATTATATAAATATATAATGTTAATAAATCTTAGCATGATAATTATAATGATAGGCTAATTATTAAGAGACTAATATTCTTTAAGAAAATAAGCTTTATTTGATATTTCATCCCGACTTATTTTGATAATAGGTCGAGCCAAGTTAGGCAAAAAATAGGCAGAGCCACGAGTTGCTCACAAATGGCTCGATTTATTTCAAACCCTAAAATTGGCAGCACACTATATATGTAATTAGAATATTAATTAGATTAAATAATAAATAAGTTAATTGATTTTTTTTGTAGAAGTAGGATTTGAGTTGAATCAAATTAAGAAAAATAAGAAGTGATGATAGTCCAACAAAATTTGAATTTTTCTGTTACTTTTTTTATAAAATTATATTTTATGTTTTCTCCATTTTTTTCTTATATTTCTTATATTATAAACAAATATTTTTATTAATCCAACTAAAGAACCTACTTATAAATGTATTATTACGTTATAAATAATACATTTATAAGTAGGTTTTTTAGTTGGATTAAAGAAAAAGATATCTATTTTATAATACAAAAATAAAAAGCACTAGCAAATAATATATGTAAAACTAAAAGATAAATTAGATTAAATATAAAATGTTAATTCATTTTTTGAACTAAATCATGAAAATACTTTTCTAAAAGAAAATAGAGAACAAAGGTAGTATCACATGCCATGTTCATAAACTTTTAAAATAAAAAAAATTATATTTTATAAATAAAATATAATAATAAATTTGTTTATATATTTGTGTACAGATATATATATATATATATATATATATATATATATACATAGAAATGGAGATTGCTTAATAAATTACATGATGAAAATGTATTTTTTTCAAAGAAAATAAAAAAATGGCAATATATGTCACTTGGCATGCTAATAAATATTTAAATTTGAACTAACTTTTAAAGTAATATATTTTATAAAAAAAATTGTACGTATATAGGGTGATAATAACAACATCGTGTTTAAATTATTCTTTCAATATGTTTTAACTGATGCATTTTTTTCATATTTAACCAATTTTTTTTGTCAAAATAGTCTCACTCATTTATCTTTTTCAATTACTAAAAAATATTTTATATTTTAAAAATTACAATATCATAATTATAATAATTAATTTTTAGAATATACGTGTCACTAGTTTTGATTAATTAATCAAGTTATTTGAATATATAATTGTTAAAAAATATCCATTAATTGAGGAGAAATGGAATTGGACAAATTAGTTCGCCTAATCTTATATATTTCGCAAATACATGTACATAATTAATTAAAATAAGTATTTACATATTAATTGGATATTAATTTGTTATTAAAAATTTTGATGATTGATTAGGAGAGTTGCTACAAGATATTATTAATTATATATTTTTATGTATTAGAGTTTCTCTATTATGAAAAATAAATATAAATGTTTTATTTTAAATTGAACAAAGATTATGTCATTTTTCAAATAAATTAGCAATCAAATTGTATAAAAGTATAATATAAATACTTCATGATTTATTGTTAAGTTTAGCTTGTCTACTTTGTAATAAATTTCATCAAGAGTCATCCAATTTAAAAGGTAATCAAACATTAGAAATGTTTCAATCGCAACTAGTTATTACTTATTAATTGATGAATTTATTGACGTATATGTTTACATGATACTGCATCAATATTTTCTCTTTCATATATGTCAATTTTTTTTAAAAATAAAATTATCACGTCATTTTTTAATCTCTCCTCTACTCAAACTTAAAATTGTATATGCGTGATCATTAAACTCATCAAAATTTTCAGATATGATGATTTAACTTTTAAAAAATTCATTTACAATCATAATTAAAAAATTAAAACAATAAAAATAAAAAACTAAAGGCACTTGTACTTATCCCCACACAGTTTAGGCATGACCCAATCGGCCCAGGCCATACAGTTTTTGTGTGTATTAAATATATAATAATTAATATTTATTAAATTATGGAAATAAAAATAGAAAAAAATACCAACTACATTTCCCCTAAAGATTGGACTAATAAAAACATAGAAATATTATAATAAATGATATTATGATTATTATATATATAATAAAGACATATTTATGTATAATATAGTTATAATGCACGATTAAATGTTTAAATATATAAAAAAATAAAAAAATTCGTGCGATATATAGTCGGGTCAAACCCATGTTGAAACGTGCCTAACACACCCCGTTGGCCTGCGAAGCTGGATGGCCAGCACGAAAGTCCACTATAATGCTACCATTTCTCACATCCTTTGTAAGAAATGACAACCTCTTTTAGGTTTGTTGTCTCTTTTTTAATATTCATTTATTTATCATTTTAAATTTTAAATGGAGATAGATAAAATACTGATGCAATATTATTCTATGCTTCAAAAGAATGAAAATGGTCACAGAAGTTAAATATTCCTTAAACAGAATTTATTTATTATTATTTTATTCATACTTTTTTCAAAAAAATTAATTTATTTTAATGATCATCATGACTGAGACTTTGTAAAAGTTAAATAAGTGATCACTGTCCATAAAAATCTATTGCCTTGCACTGATAATTAAATTGTTATATTATTTATTTATTATTTCATTCTACCTTTTTTGTATTATTTTAAATTTTTAATAATGGGCATCATTGAAATTTTGAAAAATTGAATGATCATATATGAAATTTTTTTAAAAGTTGAATGATACAAAATTAAGTTGAGTGGAGAAGATATTAAAAATTCTGATGTGACATTTTATTTTTTTTAAAATATGATGTGAAAAAAGAGAAAATGTTGACATTGTGTTATGTGGACATTCACGTCAACAAATTCATCATCGATAAATAAGTTATAGACGGTCGCGATCGCAATTGAAATATTTTTAAAGATCGATTAAGTAAAGTTGGATGACCATATTGAGAATAATGACCATCGCTGAAATTTTGTCCTCTACTTTGACCTCTATGTGGTAAATATAAAAAAGAAGCGGACAATATATTTCATTATTGAGAAGTAGATAGCTAATTATTCGATTACCAGATATATTATAAACATTTGGTAAATAAAGAGGTTGCATTCAATAATATTTCATATCATTAAACACTAGAAATAATTTTTACATAATATTAGCCATTTTATTGGTTTTCTAAATTTATCCATTTATTCAAGAAAATTGGAACTTCCGCAAATTGAAAAAGATTAATCACATTAAAATAAAAAATAAGTATATAAAAATATAGAGATGTGAAATAGCATAAAAACAAATATAAATAAACGGGGGGTCAGGGTAAGCATTTTATTTTCGCGACACATATTAATCGAGTAATAGTAGATTAATTTTTTATTCGACCATTTCGAATAATATGGTGGCCTTCCAAAAAAATTAATAAACTAAAAAATGAAGAATAATATGTTTTGAAATAAATACACATCCTCGTTTAAGCCGTTGGTATTGCACTGAACGGAGACTACTTTGGCCTCCATTCATGGATATGGCCTATATCTTGATCAAGAATTTCTTTGCCTGCCTCAACCCTCCTTTGTTCCACACGCAAAAAGAGAGTATCATGATTCGTGAAACAAGAGTGCACGCTAGAGAAAGAGAGAGGTCTGCTATGGATCCTTGCCAGATTCGACAACATGGACAGTGCTGAGGCGGAAAGAGGAGAGCAGGGACCTTTGCCATCGTCCACTGATCTTGATATCGACAGTTCAGTGTTCTGCATGTATGCAAAATTTTGACTGGCCAGCATATACATTAATCCATAATAATAATAATAATAATAATAATAATAATAATAATAATAATAATATTTATTATAAAATATTATCATCATAATCTAGTGTTGATTTCTCTTTCTTTGCAAGTTTGAGTCGAGATGTTTACAAAATTTGTTAAGGATTTAATATTTGTGTTATCATTTTTAAAGGGTAAAGACCTTCATCTATCATCATTAGATAAATGGTGAATCTATTAATTAATTTTTTTTCGATTCAAAATTCGTCATGTAATAATGATGATGGATAGAGATCTGATGATGCACAATCATTTTTTTTTCTATATTTTAATCATATAAATTTGAAAATTGGATGAAAATAATTTCTCAATTAAAAAACTAAAATTGATTATCACAGTTTTTTGTTCGTCTTGTCATTTCAAGGGAGCTTTATTGTAGAAACCTTATATTGCCAAATATTGAAAATGATAAAATTATTTTAATAATACTTTTATAAAGTCTAAGAAATTCCAAAAGTGTCATGTCTGTTAGATACATTAGCATCCTCCAAGGGGTAGTTTGGAAATGAAATCGCGATTCATCCTAAGTTTTTGGTGTAAAGTTAAATTGACAGATTAATTCGAGTTGTGTTTGGTTGCAATGGAATTTGATGATGAGAAATAAGGTAGTTGATGAGATAAGAAAAAACAGATGTGATGAATGAATTTTTAGTGAGTTTTGAATTCAAAATAATTATTATAATTGTGAAGTATAATTTTATTATTAATTAAAATAAAATTTTAAAATAAAAAATTTTATGACAAAAATTTTGTTAAAACTATATTATTTAAATATAAAAAATCATTTATTAATTAATTATATTTAATGAAATATTAAAATTTCTTAATGAAAAAAGGTAATAAATAATATTATATTAACTGATTATTAAAATTATTTTATATTTATTAAATAATTTATTTTAGAAAAAATATTATGTGAGAGAAAAGAAAAAGAAAAAAAAGAATTTTGAAAAAAAAATAAAACATCACGTCAAAATCAAAAGGAAAAAAAAAGTGTGGCTCCCGGTTCCACAATCTTTTGTAAAACTGGAAGTTAGAGTTTGTTTCCACTCTGAAATCTGGTTCTGAAATGGTGTTTGATAAAATCGGATGGAATAAAAATGCGGTTCCGGCTCGGTTCCGCAAATAAACAAGGCAATTCAATAAATTTATTAAAGGATGAGGTTTTAATGCAAATAAATTATTAAGAAAAACAAATTATAAAGTGAAAATTTGAAAAGTAGTTTATTTTTATATTCATATAACTTTTTAAATGTATCGAGAATATAAAATAAAAGTCTTGCGAGAGAAATTTTGTTCGTTTAAAAAGTAAAATTAATATCTTTTTTTTTCAAATTTTAGCATACATGTTCATGTGGATCGGGGACTATTTTCCAATTGACCAATATATTCTATGCTTTCTGGTATTGAAAAATGAGAAAATCATTGTTTCAAAAAATATACTTTTATCAAAACAAACCATCATCAACAGCTGACCAGAAAACCCAAATGTGCTCTATAGTGAAGAGACATAATAAGTTGTTCCGAGGAGCATTATCTAAGGTTCGATACGTCATTTAAGGACAACACAAATTACTCAAGATCTCCTTGTACCAACTCTATTCCTGTGCAGTTTCACATTTGAAGCTGAATAACCAGTATGCAAATGGATAGTTCAGAAATCTACCATGAAGAGGTGAGTACGATCTTTACGTCCCAAGCACTGCTTTGACAGGGATCAACCTCCAGAGAAGATAATCTACAATGGTGCACGACGTGGTGCTTGTGCCAGTGTGGATAGCACTATAGCAGAAACCAAGCAATATGCATGCAGGATGTCCAAACTCTGACAGCATCTCCGGCTGAAATGGAGAAGAGGGATTCAAGAAAATGTTGGAAGAACCTACACATTTTGACAAGCACTTACGTAAGGTTATATACAAATTGTAAGGTGACTGGTAAACAATATTATAAAACAAAAATAAAAGAGAGAAATAACTTCTGTACGAGTCATGAGGTTGAAACATATGAATTAAGAGGATGATAATGGGCATTTATCAGTGTGGATTCGCATTAGCTAATTTATGTATTTGTGAATAAGTTGTTTGATTTAAATTTGTAGTCAATATGATATGCATTAACATATGAAAATTCTCTCCTAAAAATAATGCAGAAAATTTAGCATTCATCTCTGCACAGAAAAGGCTTGCATGATAAAACACAACTTTGCACTTGAATTTATGACTCGTTTTTTCCTTGGGAATCTTTTTGTTAGGAAAAGAGATAATTTCAGTAAAAAAAATCCAGAAACCATCCCTTCCCAAGGATGCTTATCCTTAAATGAATGAAATGCATATCATATATTATTGATGCAAGATCATGAAATTAGTTAAGAAAATAGTATGTAGTGTTAGTCGCAAGATACAGATGTCTAACGGTAAGATGTTTATGGCTAAAAGATGTGCTACCTGTACGTCTCATTAACTTTTTTATGCTAAAAACGCCAAAAATAAAATTTGTACAGTTATGCAGGCTTTGTGCTACGATCCAAAATGGGTTTGACATTATGATCGACAAAATGTAAGATGATAGCCCATGAATCTAGTAGTTAGTTTCTTTGCATTGAAGCCTGAAATAATTTTGTTGCAGTTTTTTGGTGTTATAATTATTGCATTAATTAATCCACTTGTGAATGACAAAAAAATCAATCTAATCAAGTTAACAACCAAATATATGCCTAAGAATATTACTGAAACCAAAGGAATCTGACATACTAATTAAGACGGTATAAACTGCCAATACCTCAAAATTTTTTGCAACTGAGGCAATGGATAAAATGTGATCTGTATTTTTTTCAGTTTGCAGTACATCCTGTCTGACTGATCTCATCAGTGTTTTCACAACTTCAGCAAATCGTCTCCGGAAGGTTGGCATTCTCGTAAGAGTCAGAGTGAAACCATGTAATCTGTTGTAAATACGATATGATTAGATGTGATTACTGATCACATTAGTGTTTTCCTTAAGATGTTCATTTGTCTCTTAGTTTCTATATGCAGATCTCAGTGTCACTAATCAGCATCGATGAATAATTCAGACAATCACATATAAAGGAAAATTGTTAAATGTATATCAGTTTGGCAACTTTGATCAGGTTGTTGGTGACTGCTTTATGGATGTGTCAATTGTTTAATTGGTTTTGCCAATAACAAAAGATCGGCACGCATAAGCTTAAAGGCTATTGCTCTTCTCCGCATATGTGAAGATCGTCTTGCAGAGGTCAGCATAAGACCCTTTAGTGTCTCATTTAAACTTACAAGCTGTGATCATCAGTATGAATTTTGATCACACTAAGGCATCATGGAACCATATGGATGAAACAAACTTGCAAATATAATGCTTGATTGTCAAATAGCTCATGGTGATATGGAACTTTTGTCGTGGTTAGGTTAATAAATTCTTAAGGCTTTCAAGTTTTGCACTTTAAAAGAAAATGCTTTCAAGTTTTGAAATCCTACCCAAAGGGACTTTTCAGTGAATATTTATTTCAAAAAGAATTCAGTGAATATTAGCATATAGTTATCTTGATTTTTTTTTCTAATGTGTATTGTGTGCAAATTCTTGAATTCGTTGATATCTCTAACAAAACTCCGCTTATGTTTTATAGCCGGTCCCAAGCCCGGATAAAAAAAGAGAATTGTGTTAAGCCCCGACAGCGTCAAATTTCATGAACATGGATCAACGAATACGTCGTATGATCTATGTAGCCGACTCCACCTAGTGGGATAAGGCTTTGTTGTTATTGTAAATCAGTTTGGCAACACTTTTGTCCATGCTTGTACTGGAAAAGTTAAAATGCTGCAATCTAGTTAAGCGGGATGAATATTGCAATTAGTCATTTTGGTGTGATGTTGAAGCCTTTTTTTGCTCCTTTTGCATTGGAGAGAGTCTAAACTGTCAGTTTGACCAATTTCCTAATCAAAAGTCATAACATGTAATGCCTCATGTACCTTCTATTTAAGCCCTCCAACTGAGCCTTCTTCACCTCATCAGCTGGTGGAAACCCACCATTTTGCCAAGCAGCAAATCTCTCTGTATCACCACAGCAAAGAACCAATTTATAAAGATATGCCTGTTCTGTAAAATCCAAATGTGAAGCCTTAATCTGCTCTTTCAAGACAAGCATAGGATCAAAAAACCAATCAAAAACTCTTCCTTCTGGCCTATTTATACTTGTCAGTTCAACGTTATCACCTGTAAAAATTAACGAGAATTTTGTTATATGATTATCTCTCAAAGACGTATGATCCATGTAGCCGACCCCACCTAGTGGAATAAGGTTTTGTTGTTGTTGTTGTTGTTGATTATCTCTCAAAGAACTTGGAGAATGTCTAAAATTTCAGAGACATTTCATACGCATTACAAAGCCAGTCGATCCACTATCTATAGAGCGAATGAAACATTGAAGAAATACATAGGAAGGCAATCCTATGTTGATTATTTTGTTCTTTGAGTACTGCCATTCCTCTAAATCTGAAACCCTTATGGCACCAGCAACAACAAGCTCTTTTCCAACCAGCTCACATGCCTCAAAAAAGTACTCCCATATCTGGAAATGTGGATAAGTTAGGGTCAATTACAAGCAACAATATCAACCCCCGACTTCTTAGTTTCTTACCACAATTGCTTTTATCTCCTTCAGTGAAATTGAGGTCATGTTTGTAAGTGGATATTTCTGAGGACTTGCATTAGGTTGCTCTGCAACTGGCTTTAGTGAAGGTGATACTGTGCGTGATAGAACTGCTTTACGGTACTTAGGTCTGGCTGCCAACATAATAAAATAGTAAAAAATAATCATACGTGTGCATTGAAACAGGACTTCAAAATTGGTGGTGAAAACTTACGAATGATTATACCAAGATCAAGAAATAAAAACTTTACAATAACAAAAACTAAATTCTACAGTTCAGGAGAGAAGTTTCTATTTCAAGTGGGTTTATAAAACAAGAGCAAGAAAATATATCTTGTACTCAAACCAAAAAGCAACCATACCATATAATGGCAAAATGTTGGACCATATTGTCATTCATATTTGAAAATTGATTAAAGTCAATCAACATTAGCACCAATAGAAAATAGTTGATACATAGAACAAGGAAAATTACACATATAGAGCTCTGAACCTCTAAAGGAAATCACTTAGGCAATTAACAACCACATCGTCAGTTTCTGTTTTTTTTTCTATAACTGGAGAATAGTAGTAGTGGAACAAAAACACTAACAGAAGCTGTTTTCCTTTTGGAAACAAACACAAGATTTTACTAAAAGTTTCTAATAGGAAACTGTGTTTTTAAATAAGAAGCATACCTTGGGAAGCAGGAGCCTTCTCTCATGTATATAAATTCATTGGTGAACTCATCAAACATAGATATAACAGATATTACATAGAGCAATCCGCTCTTCGTAGAATTTTCCTGTCAGCATATCATAACCAAAAAATACAGTCACCAAAGGAGAACTGCACATATAAATACATCTTAATCTCATTATTGAAAAGGACAAGAAAATGTCATACCTGATATGCGACGACAGAAGCATAACATCCAAGACCCACACTTGAAAAAATTCCTGCGGAAGCTGACAGTCCAACTGCTACAGGCCAAAGTAAGATCAAGAGCCCGGCAAAAGGAACACAAATACTTTCCATAAATGGACCTGAGCGCCTTAAAAGGTCCTGAATCAGCTGCTTCCATCCCTTATACAGCATGACAGGAGCCTTGTAAAGCACTATGAGGCTAATCATAGGTACATCAGCAATCATACCAAGGGTTCCTGCAAGCATACATCCTGGTATCTGCAAGAACCTAGATGAGTAATACACAGGAATCAAGATAAAATTAAACCTTTTAGACAATTACTAGCCAAATAGGTGTGAAAATATTATCTTCCAGTAGGAGATGGTTAAAAAAGTTAAAATGTTCTTATGTGCAGAACTGAATGAAACAACAATGTGTGATATAAAAACTCATGTGTCAATGGAATTTAGTTTACAATATTCAATGGACCAAATGAAAAATATCATGAAATTTGTGGATATGGTTATGTGATCGTGTAGGTTTATGTGAAAACATATTAATCTAAGGCCTTGTGAAGGAAAAAAAATGATAACTAATCTAGAGATTTAGAAGCACTTCGTTGCTTTGAATGAGGACCAAAAAAATTCCGGCTAGTTAGTTTATATTTAGCACTGTCTAATTTGAGACAACAGAAAATTAGTCATTCTATCAATCTCTGGCACATAATGAGCATTTCTTTCATTAGTTCCCCATCATCATGTGTATTTAAATTGTAAAATAACTTTTTGGACTAATGTTTATATTTAAATGCCACCAAGCTTTTTCCTTCAAGGCTTTGACTCTCTATTAGTGAAGCTCACATCTTAATTTCCAGTAACAAAATGTCTTCAATTTCTTCTAACATTTCCAAATTCCAATTCCAGATCTTTCAACCTTTTCTTTTTGCTATAAGGTAACAATCACTCTTTACATTTGCACCCAAGATAGAAAAGCCCAACCTGTGAAAGACATATAGATGATCCATCTTTCATGATGGAGATTTCATGAAGCTAATGAAGAGGCAAGCTGTTATTTTGCACTAACAATTTTTCAGTCTGCTTGAAGAAAAAAAGATTGCAACAAAAAAGATGTTCAAGCCTACTAATTGCACCAGTGATCAAACGGGCCGATCATCAAACATGAACCACACAAGATAATTAAGTACCTAATATCCAGTGATGTATCGCCCCTTGCTTCAAGCAATCCATCCATAAAGGATAAGTACGAATGATAGCACATGTCCATGAAATCACGCACAATGGTGCGCCCTCCTTGAATCGTGCTCAATGTACCACCCTGTGTATAAGAACAATCTGCATTCAACCTCGGTGATCATACACACAACACATCGTAGGAAGAAAAAAAGTGTTTGCACGGGGAAATTAATTAAAAACCAAAACTCCACTTTGCACCGTGAAACACCTAATTGATGGGAAAATTCGAGAACAAGGAGAGAAGACCGCAGAGAGATTGCAAAAAAATAGAGGAGACACACGAATTTACCCAGGTTCACCCTTGAGATAAGGGCTACGTCCTGCAAAGAGGTTCCACTATATCTTTTAGGTTTACAGCCGCCACGCAGATTACATATGAAAATAAGCTATAAATAGCCTCTCCAAACGGATTCAAAACCCGAACAAAACAGAGAAAAAAACCTAATCCGAACCACACGGGTCGGCTAAACAAAAGCCCAAAACCCGTCTAAGTTTCGAGGGCGCTGCCCCGAACCCCCGCCCGCTCACCGGCGAGCGGGACCGCCGTCGGGGGGCAGGGCCCCCCGAACTCCCCCTTTCGTTCGTACGCCAGCAGCACTGCTAATTGGGTAATACTCAAATTCCCGTAAGCTCACGTGGACGAATGAGAAACAAGAGGTCCTGAAGTATTCACCAACTCTAACACTAACACTAATGAAGTTAATGTCAACTCCTTTGCCGGCAGCCTCAAATGTCGCAATCAACGGCATGCCCAAGCCAAATCCTGATCCGGTGAAAATAGTACCAATTGTCGCCATTACCGACCAAAAAATTATTGAAACTGGCACCAGGAGTAATATAAGAACCTTAAGCACCAGTCCAAACTTTCTCTTCCTACATATCATCGTATAATTTAAGTAAATAAACACGTTAGATTCAAAGAAAATAGCACAAGGAAAAAACTTGAAAACAAAACACGAACACGACGCCAAATGAGAATAAGAGGGCAATTCCGAGGGACCTCAAGACACAATAACAAGTCCAAACGACATGGAACGGGTACAAGCCGACGACGACCGCCGTGTTTCCGACGACGACGATGAGGAAAACGATCGGCGCGACGATTATGGCTACAAGCAATGACAAAAGGAAAGCCGACAAAGGATTCGGCCGCGTCAAGAATGGATCCAGAAACGAGAAAAAGACGAGATTAATAGTGGGAGATTGGTCACCTTTGGCGATGCCGAGGACGAGGAGCAGAAGGAAGATAGGGACGGATGCGAGGAGACGGCAGGGGTGCGTGGCGAATCCTTCCGGCGCGGCCATGGCCGTGGGGTGGTAAGCTACAGAGCACGAGGGCGTTCCATATGCTCCTTTTGTAATGCGTTTTGAGGTGTGGATGAAGACAAGGAGCTGTTGTTGGAAAAGTGCTGTTGCTAGGGGAAACTCGTGTCCGGAAGCAGAGCACGAGGTATATTTCATATATATATTATATATATATATATATATATAATGTATATACTACGCCTCTAATGTAGCAAGGTGCTACGTTATTTCTGAATCGTTGGATCGATAGTGAAGGGTGTATGATGCCCTTAATGGTAGCTCGGTAATGGAGGACCACGTCTTCCCCTTTTGGCAAGCCCACCAACGACGCCGTACCGTCGTTCCCGTCGGCGAAGTCCTAGAACTACAATTGTTCCTGTTGCCTCTGGATTTTTCTCGTCGTCGGCATCTTCTACCTCTTTTACAGCCCGCACCGCTCATCCTCCACTATTATTGGGCTCCGTCTAGCGACCCTCGATGTTAACTCCGGCAACCAGCTCGGGAGCGACTAAGCTCTGGCTGATTTGTCGACGGAGATCGATAGATTGTTCGTTGCAAATGATGAGTATAAGCACAAAAGGGGACTCGATGTTGAAGGAGGAGCGAGAGGAAGCGAAAGAGGGAGGAGTCTTCTCCGAGAGCAGTGACATTATCGCCATTGCCTCCGCGGTCTTCGCTGGTGAAGTGGAAGACGAAAATGGAGCAGAAGACGTACTTCTCCAAGCTCCTCGAGGCTCTTTTCTGCGTCCGGAGGACCACCTCACTTGCTGGGGGGCTCCCCAAGAGCCGCAAGGTTCGAGAGGCCGCCGATCGGTGCTGGCCGTGGCGGCGCACGGCCGAACACGCTGGAGCTGCGCGATCCTCTCTAGCCTCGTGGTCAGGCTCAAGGCTTGAAATTTCCAGCCCTCCGCCCAGAAACCCACCGCCTCCCCTTTCTCCTCCTCCGTTTGCGTCTCGCCTAATGCGGCGGCCTCTGCCGTAGAGAAGAGGAAGACGCCTGCATTGGAGAAGAAAACAAGGGTCCTCGGCCGGCTCCAATGACGTGCATAGCACATCCACCGTCCATTTTTTATCGGACAACCACCGCACGGGCGTCGCATGTTCCTACGTTTAATGGGCGAACATATATATATATATATAAATATATATGATTAAAATGAGAAATGTTGTTGTTTTATTTTACGCCAAATTACATCTATATAACATCTCAAATTATGGAAATTGAATTTTAATTTTTTTAATAGATGTGCACCACTACGCTACATCTTTGTTCCCAAAATAGATTTCAATTATATTAATATTTTAATCTAAGCTAATATACCGACATATTATTTGAATAACAAATTGCCAATGTCATGATAACAAGTTCATAGGGTAAATTACACCAAATGCCCTCCAACTTTAAAGTTTGCTCAGCGATACCCTCCAACTTCACTTTGTAACACAAATGCCCTTCATCTTTTAATGTGTTTCACCCAATGCCCTCTTTACCTGGGATAGCCAATTTTTCGATTTTTCATCGACGTGGCGTTTACGTGTCCATCTCCTCTCTTCTCCACGCAAATAGTCGTCCGACGTGGCATGCTCCGACATGACACATAAAATTACACCAATACTCTCCAACTTTAAGGTTTGCTCAGCGATATCCTCCAACTTCACTTTGTAATACAAATGCCCTTCATCTTTTAATACATTTCAACCGATGCCCTCTTTACTTGGGACAGTCAGTTTTCCGATTTTTTATCGAGGTAGCATCTACGTGGTCATCTCATCTCTCCTCCATGCAAATAGCCGTCCGATGAGCATGCTCCGTACTTACCGTAAGTTGACCCACTCACCGTTAAATTATTTCCTTATTTTCCTCTTTATTGTCGTTCGTATGAAACCTCCTTCGCCATTCGCACTCCTTCGTCGTTCGCTCTTCTTCGTCGTTCGCCTCTTTCATCGTTCACTTTTCGCGTTCATCGGCGTCGTCTTTGCCCAAATTGGTGTAATTTTATGTGCATTTGGTGAGCAAACTTTAAAGTTGGAGGACATTTGGTGTAATTTTATGTGCCATATCGGATGTCTATTTGTGTGGAGGAGAGAGGAGATGATTACGTGGGCGTCACATCGACGAAAAATCAAGAAACTGACTGTCCTAGATAAAGAGGGCATCGGGTGAAATGTACTCTAACTTTAAAATTTGCTCACCAAATGCACATAAAAATACACCAATTTGGGCAAAGACAGTACCAACAAATGCAAAAAGTGAACGATGAAGGAGGCGAATGACGAAGGAGAGCGAACGACGAAGGAGTGCGAACGACGAAAGATGTTTCATGCGAACGACAGTAAAAGGGAAATAAGAAAATAATTTAACAGTGAGTGGGTCAACTTACGGTAAGTAAGATAGTTTAATATGTTGTGCCACGTCGAAGCATGCTACGTCAGATGGCTATTTGCATGGAGAAGAAATGAGATGATCACATGGACGTCACGTCGATAAAAAATTAAAAAATCGATTGTCCCATGTAAAAAGGGCATCAGGTGAAATGTATTAAAAGATGAAGGGCATTTGTGTTACAAAATGAAGTTGGAGGATATCTTTGAGCAAATATTAAAGTTGGAGGGCATGGGTGCAATTTTATGTGCCACGTCGGAGCATGCCACGTCGGATGACTATTTACGTAGAGAAGAGAGGAGATGGCCACGTGGACGCCACGTCGACGAAAGATCAGAAAACTGGCTATTCCATGTAAAGAGGGCATCGGGTGAAACGCGTTAAAAGATGAAGAGCATTTGTGTTACAAAGTGAAGTTTGAAGATAGCACTGAGCAAACCTTAAAGTTGGAGGGCATTTGGTGTAATTTACCCAAGTTTTGAAAAAATAACTTCCATGTGTTAGTGTTTGATGGTACAAGTAGTGATTCAATATAATAGAAAGATAAATTAATTATATCATGTATGCTGAATATATTATCCTTTTTATGAAACTAAAAAAATTACCGGAACTTTCTATACAACAGTTTTTGTCAGTTGTAAAATATTATTCGTAAATTAAGATTATTTTCTTCTTATTTCCATATAAAAAAATATTATTTCCGTTGACGAATTGGTTTATATGTAATTAAACTACAGTGTAGAACTGGATTCCTTTAAAAAAAACTAGTCTTATAAGATTAATTTCTTTGAAAAATTGAATATTGATTAAAAAAATAGGTTGATTTTGCTAACTATATAATATCACCATTTTAAGTTATAACTCATAATTAAAGAAATCGGAAGAGCTTAATCTGAATCAAATATTTTTAAACAACATATTATAATTAAATTATGAGATTAATGAGTATGTAGATCATCCGCTTTACACCTCGGTATAGAACGTCTATTCGTTATCATTTATTTAATTTAATAATTATAATTTATGATTAAATTGGTTGTATACTTTTTAAATGAAATAATATATAGATGTAATTTGATAATAAAAATGTACCATTTAAGACTAAATAAGTTACGATCTTTGAATTAATCATATTTGTGAATATGATTTGATCATGACTATCGGATAATTCGTTCTTGATCTTAATCACGTTTACTATTTAAAATATATAATTATTTTATAAATTTAATGAGTAAAATTAGTGTTCTACATTTGTTCTATATCAAATGTTCCACGTATATATTTTTTTCTTAAATTATTACTTTAGCTTTCAAATAACATTTTCATAGTTCTATTTTTTCTTTTTACCCTTACTCATTAGACTAAATATATTATTGTCTTAAAATATTATGCTGCAGTTGAATTCTAAAATGATCAAGTTATTAGGAAGTTGAACATGAAATGATAAGGGGTTAATGTGATACTATAGAAAAGTCAAATTCATAGTTTATTTTTTAAAATATTTGTATGATCAATTTGATATTTATATTAGGGGTGTTGACCGGGTCGGACTTGACCCAACTTGACTTCAACTTGGCCATAATTTTTCGACCCGACCTAAATCATCCGAACTTTTTAATTTTTTTATTTAATTTTCAACTCATATCTTATATAAAAATTTAAAAAATATTTAAATAAAATATTTAAAGACTTAACAAATCATTTTATGCTTCTAAATAAATATAATATTTTTACATTAAATAATAAAAAGTAAAAAACATTTTAAAAAATGATGATCGCATAATCCGACCATTCGAACCGAATCGAGTTGGATCAGATCCAACCCTTCAAAGCGGATGACCTGATCCAATCAAAATCGAATGAGTTGGATTGGGTCTGGAGGTCGTGTTTATCGACTCATGAACATCCATAATTTATATTTTATTTTAACATTATTATTTCAACTTAAAAAAATCACCAGAGAAATAGAGATCATGTGATCAAGTTTTATCTTTAAAAACTATTTCAGGACATACTTTAAAAAAAATCTGAAATTTATAGGTCAATTGTATTAGACTTGATCCACTTTCTCTCTTACTAGAACAATAACCGTCAAGATAAAATGCAATATTTAACTCACAAAAAGAACTAATAGTAATTTGTACATATATGCCAGCATATCATATTAATTTCATAATGTATTTACATAACTTTGTTTAGAAAATAAAACATATAAAAAAATAAGTTATGTTTTGTACTGTAAAAAATAAATAATAATGAAATTAAATTTCAGTTAGTTACTTTTAAAATTTATAGGCATATGGATAACTTCATATTTGATGCATCAATTATCATAATGATTCTACTATGATCCTTCATTTGGTTACAAAATAGTCATACAACTCTTCTTTTTATCTCACTTCTTCATCTTTATTCTAAAATAAAATAATATCTTAGCTTGTTAATTGTAACAAAAAATAAAATGAATTGAGATGGGCAAAGGTCAAAGAGCTTCAAATTGGTATCTAACATTTTACTGTAATTTTATATTAATATATACTAAAATATAAATAATATTATAAAAACCATCCACGACCGTTGACGAGAGAGGTTGAAAGTGTTATAAAGTAAGATTATCAATCAGAATGAAATTGCTGACTAAAAGTGGAAGATATGACATCGGGAGGAGGAAGAGTAAAATATTAGTTTGCAATACCTCAATATATCATTTATTGGAAGCTAAATATATTTATAGTTTCAACAATTAACTTCTCTCTAAAATTGCAAAATAGTTCCAACAATTGGCAACATAATAGAGTTATCAGTTTTAACAATGTTTGTCTCTAGGATTAATTAAATTGCAATGGTAATCTCTATTTTAGCTAAACATGTATGTCTTTAGTTTTCATGTGTTTGAATTCTATTTTTCCTTTGCTTTGTAAGTTCTATATATAAACATGACTAACATAATGAAATAAGTTTAAACTTTTGTTTCCTAAAGGAAAAATCTTCTAAGAGGAAGCCTACAAATGTATACCTTAACCACTTCAAATTCTCTAGGCAATTCCTTATTTCTTATCATTTGAATGTCACGAACTATTGATATGAACATGAGTCATGCAAAATGCCCTCCAGGCTGAGCACAAAATTGGCTTTATAGATAACTAACTAAGCAACCATTAGATGAATATGCAAATATTGATGAATTAATCGTCTACAACTTTATGCTCATTGCACGGATCTTCACGTCATTAGACAAAGATCTTTAGTCTAGTGTATCCTATACAAAATTGCCAATATAACGCTCCCAAATCGATCAACGTCACGTGGCGAGGATCTCTCCGAAAATGCTACGAAAATACAATAACTATGACCAATAATTGACTAAAACTCCATAAAAGTGATAACAAATCAGCAATAGAGATAACAAGGAAGCATATGACATCAAAATGGCGGAAGTCTCCAAGTATTATAAAATCTCCATAATAGTCATAATATTTGAATTACATCAAAGCTCATAATGCGGAAAATAAAGAAAAAGATAACTAGATCCTCTATCAGTTCATGTGCTTTAATATCGCTCGAGCTGGTCGCGACACACGATCTCAACACCATCACTGACATGGCCCTATGGAAATCAAACACAGGGGAGGAGGTTCTCCCGTAAGCTATACAGTCTAGTGGGGATCCATAAGATACTCAATGCATAATAATAAATAGCAATAGTCAGAACCAATAATCATTGATAACAAAATCAAATAGTGAGCATAAGATCATTCGACTAGAGATATCAATGGATAAAAGAGATAATGGATCATATAATCATGAGAGGTTACCATAATCACGCCAGATTAATAATCATGCTTCACTTATCATCATCATACTCATATCACTTGTACATACTCTTTGTGCTTGTATCTTTGTCTTAGTTTAGGTGACTTTGGGTGCCTTTAACTTGTGGGGGTTTTACGCTGAGCAAATAATATAGCCTTATGCAGTCAATGAGTGATCAAACCATGGCTAAGGGAGTGACCCTTCACTTATAAGCACTTAGCATGGACTGGCCACCCTCCCTTTATCTCTTTACCTTTTTTGCTTTAATCTCTTTATCAATTCATAACTCTTTCATTCGATAAGGGGATTGGATCAATGAACAGATCAATAACAAGACAATTGATGCGGTCACACAATAATTCAATCAGTAGGAAAAGACATAACACAATCATAGAATGAATCTTACTCAATCAGTAATAAAAAAAGAATTCTGAATAAAGGTCGATCGATCGGTTCTCCCTGATCGGTCGACCGATTTCTTAGCACCGGTCGATCGATATATTTGGATCTGTCGTCCGATGGTGTTGAGACCATTCGATGGTCTCGGTCGCCTGACTATTGTGCATCGGTCGACCGATATCTCTGTATCGGTCGACCGATATCTCTGTATCGATCGACCGATAATGCTTGGTATGTAAAATGTGCTTCGGTCGGCCAATCGGCCGACTCGGAAAGAACGATTGGTCAATCGATTTTCATATCATCGGTTGACCGATATTCTGGATCGGTCGACCGGTCGTCGTGAAAACAGAATCGGACAGAATCCACGATTTTCAATCCAGAAATACAATCAATGCATATAATCAATCATCTAAGCATGAAGAACTAATACAGAACACATCCATAATAATAAGGAATCACAAAACATGAATCAAACACAAGAACACAACCAATCATTCTTTTTCCATATCCTTTCAATAATTAAGAACACATTTCAAGATAAGAACCATAATTCTACCATATTGCTAATTAAGTTATGCAGGGAGATTTCGGATTCACCCACCTCTTCTAGTGGTTGATCCTTGCTCGAACTCCTTTCAATCACCGTTGGTCTTCCCCTTCTCGTTCTCCACCTACGAAGCATTCCGATTGGAGAAGAGAGTGAGGGAATGACATTGGAAATCAAAGTTAATTCAGAAGAGAGAGAACCTATGATCCTTGATGCACATGGGGAAGCTCCTACAACAACATTCTTGGTGGTAAAGAGGGCAAATGGAGAGGAAAGTGGCTGGCCAAAGTGAATGTCTCTTTTTATAGAGGTTTTGATGGTAGGAAGTGTCCAAGTTGCCTTTTTTGATTTTATCCACAACTTTATCCATTCATATGCATAATTATCCATTCTTGATCTTATCCATTTGGTTCTCTATTTACTTATTTATTATAATATTTTTTTTATGGGATGATTTCAAGGAGAGACTCTCTCAAGCCAATGAAATCATAAACTATCAAGTCAAGTATGAAATTTGATTATTGAAACAAGATGGAAGAACGGGAGACTCTAGGTGAGCTTGATTGTCAAGCATGGATCTATTCATTGGATATCCTTATAACAAGCATGATTGGCATCTTTATGATTTTTAGTCTCATATCTTGTTTTTTTAATGTTCGATTTTGTATGTCCACTTAGTAGTCATTTTATAGTTACCATGATCAAACAAGAGCGTGCTACAAGAAGTAAATAATGTATGATGTTGCTCCATAACATAAGTAGATGGTTTAGAATCAATTATATAATTTTTATTCGATATGTCCATCATCTACTTATGCAAAGACAATAATAAACTAGAATTATGTTTGGCTACTTTGACGCCAATAAAGTAGCAAAGTGAACTGAATTCTTTAATACAAAAATGAGTTTGCAAATATGCTATGAATATTTGAGAAGCATCAATCATTGCTAGATATAATTAGATCAACATAGATCAAAATTATCATGAAGATGTTCTATTCGATCAAGAATGTTCCAAAACAAGACCACTTAGATGGTGCTCGTTGGGTTTTATGCTATTTAAAATAGTCTCCAATACAATGCATAATTCTAAATTCCTTTTTTTTTTCTCCACGCATGTACTGATCTTGATTGGGATAGTTGCTATATGACTCGACTTTTTATTATTTACTTTGTGACACTTAGATGATGCCTTATTAGTTGTAAGTAAAATAATAATCTATTGTGATTTAGTTTTGGTGGAAGTCTAGAGCCCTTACTTTCACAACATGTAAACTACTATGGCTGAAAGGTCATTTGCCATCACTTGTCATTGTTCATCCTATTACTATGTGATTGTATTGCTTTATACATTCTCAAGAATCTTATATATTATAAGTGAACAAAACATATAAATGCCCCATTGTCATTTTGTTCGACGGTATTTCAAAAGAAAAAAAATTTGCATCATATGTATCATCCAAAATATGTTTTGGGCAAAATCTTTGCTCTCCAACTTGCGATATTTTTTTAAGACCTCGTCAAATCATGACATATTTAAAATTGGATGGAGAAATAGTTGCAGCATTTGGCAACATAACAATACTTGTCTTGAAAATTGATCGGATTGTAACCATAGTATTTATTTTAGCTAATCACATATATTTCAAGTGTAATACAAATAAAAAATTAAAAAAATAAGAAAAATAAAATTATAATTTAAATTAATCTCTATGTCATCAATATTAAAGGATAATAACGAACAAAAGTGGTAAATTTCAAATTCACACGTGCATCTTTAATTTTAAATTTGTCTTTTCATGTACTGTGCGCTTGATATCCCTTTATAACAAAACAATAAAATTATCTTCGTTATATAATTAATGCTATCAATTTTATTTTATACATCATGATTTCAGGTAATATATTTTTTGAAATTACCCAAAGAGGTAAATAAAATAAAATGTATTTTAAAACGCTAAGATTGATACTTTTTCAAAAAAAAAATATCGCCAATTTCTACAAAGTCATGATGAAAAGATAAAATCGGGCTATACCTTACATATAATATTTATTTTTATATTCTAATAAAACTTAAATGGCAATTATAATTACAATTTGTTTTATTGGAGCACGAATGTTACATATAAAAAGTTGAATTATCAAACAACATAAGAGAATCACAAAAGAATAACTGTAGTTCAAATATTGAACCTGGAAATAAAAAAGATATATTTTAGATCGCTCTCTCATGAGTAATATTTATTTTTTTTAAAATATTAAATGATACGATTTTATACATTTTATGAAAAAAAAAACTAAACATGAGTGGTGCATAAGTAATGGCAAAACAAGTACAAGGGCGCCGCGCACAGGCATGAGCCCCCCTCTCGTACTCCACCACTTCCTCCCGGCCGTCGCCAAGTTACAGCATCCTGCCGCCTTCCTTCTTGCCTGCCGTAGGATCTCGTCTAAACGGCAAATCTCCTACGTCCATCCCGTCGCCGACACCATCATTCGCCCGTTCCCGGACTACACCCCGAGGAAGCCCGGCGTCCGCGACGCCGATCTCGTCCGCGACGTGACCACCGCCCTGCGGCAGCGACGCGCCGCCCCCCTCCCCCGCGTTCTCGCCCCTTTCGCCGCCCGCCTCCGCCTCGACCACCTCCTCTGGTCGCTTCCCGAACTGCGCCACGACCTCTCTCTCGTCCTGCCTTTCCTGCTCTGGTTCCGCTCCCGGTGTCGCGGCAGCGATAAACCCGTCCTCTGCGAGGCTCTTGCCATTGTCGCTCACATCGCCGTCGCCTCCAAGGACCCTTCGGTCGCCTACAAGCTCCTCCGCCAAGGACTCGACTCTGCGTTTTCCTATTATTCCTCTGATCGGCATTTCATCGAGCGAGTCATCTACACCTACAAGCACTGGTGCGGCGATCCCTCCGTTTTCGACCTCCTCTTTCGGGCCGTCGTCGAGGCCGGCCGGCTCGACGAGGCCAGGGCGCTCGCCAACCATCTCATCGCGTTTGGCGTCGTCCTCTCTTCCGAAGCCTGCAGTGCGCTGCTTGCCCGTCTAACTATCGAACATATGGTTGTTGTCTTCCTCGAGCTTCAAGAATTTGGTGTCCGATGGGATACCAAGTCATACAACATAGTAATTCATGGTCTTTGCAGTTCAAAGAGGGTTGGAGAAGCTCATAGGACACTTATTCATATGGATGCGATGGACGGGGTTTCACCTGATGTGGTGAGTTATAGCACGCTTATTCACGGGTACTGTGGCATCAACCAGCTCTTGAAGGCAATGAAGTTGTTCAACGAAATGAGTATCAAGGGGTTGAAACCGAATGCCTTCACTTATAACAGCTTAGTTCATCTCTTGTGCAATTGTGGGAATCTAGCCGAGGCAGAGAGGTTGATGATGGAAATGGTGCATTATGGTGTAGCTCCGGATAATGTTGTATATACTACTTTGATAAATGGGTTCTTCATGAATGGTAAAATTTCTGCTGTTTACGGTTTTGTAGAGGAGATGAAGAGAAGAAAATTGGTCCCTGATGCAGTGACATATACGGCTTTGATATCCGGACTCTGTAGGGGTGGAAACATGATTGAAGCAAACAAGCTGCTACAGGAAATGATCCGTAAAGGACTAAACCCAGATGAGATTACATATACTGCTATAGTCAATGGTTACTGCAAGGAAGGAAAGATGAAAGATGCTTTCATTCTTCACAACGAGATGCTTGGTATGGGCTTAGTACCGAATGTCGTGACATACACTGCATTGTCTGACGGCCTAAGTAAACATGGTGACGTGGAGTCTGCAAATGAGCTTTTACATGAGATGTCACAAAAAGGATTAGAACTGAATGTAGTTTCCTACAACTCATTGATTAATGGCCTTTGTAAGTCTGGAAATATAGATCAGGCAATGAAAATCATGGTGGACATGGAATTAGCAGGGCTTAAGCCTGATACTTATACATATACTACTCTAATGGATGCTTACTGCAAGCTAGGGCAGATTGAGCAAGCTCACAACCTTCTAAGGCAAATGATTAATAAAGGTATTCAACCGAGCATTGTAACTTTTAATGTTTTAATAAATGGTTTTTGTGCAGCTGGAATGATAGAGGATGGAAAAAGGCTCTTGGAATGGATGGTTGAGAAGAGTATAATGCCAAATAGTATAACGTATAATACTCTAATGAACCAATATAGCATCCGAAATAACATGAAAGCCACAACTGAAATCTACAAAGGAATGTCTGCTAATGGGGTCATGCCTGATGAGAACACGTACAACATCTTGATCACCGGACATTCAAGGGCAAGAAACATGAAAGAAGCATGCTATTTCCATAATGAAATGATTGGTAAGGGATTTAGTCTAAAGGAGGTTTCATATACCGCACTTATCAAACTTCTTGTTAGGAAGAAGAGGTTAATTGAAGCTAGGAAATTGTTTGAAGAGATGAGAATGAGGGGCTTAAAGCCTAGCAGTGAAATAGATGAAATGTTTATTGGTCTGAACAATGTTGAGCACAACTTAGGCTGACAGTTGGGATTGTATGATGAAGCAATATCAGAACATCTTTTGCAATCTGAAAGCAATTGATTCCAAGTGAAACATTGATTATAAAGCTATGTTGAACGACATAGAAGGATGCGTTGCATAAAGTTTATCATTGGACCATTAAAGGTATGCTTGTTTATGAGTTGGATTCTGATTATTTTACTTTCTTCTGTATTGTATTCAAAATTTCAGCAGTTCTATGATTCCATAGGTTTTTACTTGCTATTTTTCTTAAAAAGAAAATACTCAACTTCATATGTTAATAATAGCAGAAGACATGATATGAAAAACGCCAGAGGCCTTGAGAAATCAGCTCCCCGTACCAACTATCAAAATGCGACATTCGACCTAGATGTGCAAAATAATCTGTAGCCATGTTGGTTTCCCTAAATGCATGTTTTGCAACAAAATTGTCTAAAGTATTCATGATAATAAAGAAAGAACATTTGATTAACTACCTCCATGAACATTATGATTGTTATATTTTTGTTAGTTCAAGACTGCAATAAATTTTAGACATTCTCGAACCCTCTTTTTAATTTCCCAAGGGAAACCTAGCACCTGACAAGTTCAAAGGTGTTTAGTATTGCAGGTTAGTCACTCTCTCAAGGTGTCTTTGGGGTTTGAACTGAGGTTACTAGCCCCAATGACTCAATCCACTTACCAACCGAGTCAACTCTCAAGAATACCTCTCCTAAAAAAAAAATCTCAAGAATACCCTTTTATATGTTTATTAGTGGAAACTTTTTGTGTACCAAAAGCAAATAGTTAATGTTGTTTAGACTTTATGTAACATATGGTCGTGTGAGTAATGATGAAGGGAGAAATTCAACATACAATTACTTTTGTTGCAATTATGATGTAACCTCTTTTTATCGTTAACAAATCTGGATGTCTACCAAAATGGTAATCCTTTCTGCTCTAAAAAAATTGACATATATACTCCAAAAATGAAGATAGGTAAATATGAGATACTGATTATCTGTTTAGTGATTCCAGAACCTGGTACAAAAATGAGGTACTTACAGCTCTGTGCCTTTTGTATTGTCGCAGGGAACACTGACACAAGGATTAAGTTGCTGGTGTCATGGCCATGAAGCTCAAAATTTTGACGAACAGAAACAGACATCAAAAAAGGAAGAAGGTAGGGAATATATGCACGTATCCTCTCCAACACCAGCTAGCCTGGTTCTCAGGTTATGTGCATTTAGAAGAAACACATTACTTTGCATATTTAATTAAAGTAGTTTTGAGGCCATGAAGAAGCACATGAATGTGTGTGCAAGCATCCCTTTGATTCTTTGGGCCAAATGATTTGTACTGAAGATATTTGTGTTTAATTTTTAGCATTTTTTTGGGTAGTCGAATAACCCATTGTCTTGTTTCCATGCTCAAAGCAGTTACGTAAGAATGATCGCTTTTCTTTGCAATAAGAACATTTTTTCTTACAATTGGAGCTATACTAGTGACATAAGACTCTTTTTCCCGTTCAATTTTAATCATGAGATGCACAAATAGGGTTTGACTTATTCAGTTCAAGAGGTAATCATTAAAAGTAAATCTCTCTTTCCTCACGTATGCTCATGAATTAAATTTGAACTTTGAATTGGAGATTTCCGATATTTCATGAATAACTGGTAGGCTTTGTTTGCCATGTGCAGACGCTTTGCAATATAAACTGGGTAGATTCTTAGATTATTTATGGGCATTTTTGACTGGAGTCTACAGGTAAACTTGAAAGAAACATAACAAGACCAGCAGCCCTCCTCAACATTTTTTTATATACAAGTTTTGAATTCACTACCATGGCTGTCTGATGCGTCCAAGAAAGCAATGGTAACGTAACAATAATCTTGCTATTTGTGTACGTGTGAAAGATCTATCCGTTAGGACATGTTGCTTGATTGCCAATATCTTTGGTCTGAAAATTAGGGATTTGGTTGTGCCTTGTTTACTTTCTCTTTTAGGAACTGTAAATTATTATCTGCTTTACGCTTTCTTCTTTGACATTAAAGAACACATTTAAATTTTATTTTATTTTATAAAACAGTCAAATACAAGAAAAGTACGGGTTGAATTTTATTTTATTCTTCAGAAGAAAAAAGTGAAATTTCAAAAACAGTATTTAACTGGCAGCTTCGGGTGCTTCTTTCCACATATAATGAACTGAGCCATTCATCAGGATTGATTTCAGATAACCTGTTCCTGATCGATGTTTGACAATTTCTTTTTCTCTTCTGTAGTAGCCTATGCAGGACACGGGCTATGTTCTTGATCAGGCATGTTGCACTCTTCCTCTTCCACGTCGTACTGTCGTAGTTGCATACTGCCTATGGAGTGCATGGGCGTCGCCTACAAGAAAGCTTGGGATCAGGGAAAAAAAGGAAACACATTGCTTACTGCTTATAGAGTTGCATATTCGATCAAATTGTACTAACAGGAAAAGGATAATTATTAGGCTATGAAGAAGCATACATTTGTTGTATTAGTAGTCGTGTGTGTGAGCATTACCTCCTATTCTTTGGGCAAAATGATTTGTACTGAAGGTGCTGTTTTGAGTCGAGTTTGAGCATCCTTGTGGGAATTCTGGTTTTCTAATTAATTGGTTCGTATTCATGTTCAAAAGCAGGTGAAGGTGTAGAAACAACTTTTATTGGCACTAAGACATCTTTTTCTTACAGTTCGAGTTTTACTGCTGAGTGCTGACATAAGCTACAGAGGTTAATGGAGGTGTAGCTTACATGTGTAAGTCACTTAATCGGATGGATGACATGAAATCTTGTAAAAGTCTGCAAAGGTATATAACTTTTATCAAACCAGGTGATTTTGCCTAGCTGTTTGGGAGGGAAAACATAAATCGTAGGAGGGAAAAAATTAATTATTAAAGAGAAAAAACTTTCTTTCGCGCTCGTTTACTCAAATTTCTTTCTTCATTCAAAGTGCTACATGGGCAACAAAATCAGATTCAAATTTTAATACTCTGGATTACACATTGTACAATTTATGAATATTCGGTAGATTTTAAGCAGATTCGAAATTAGATTCAATTTCTACATATATATATTGTTTATGAACATTGTACAAAATCAGATTCAAATTCTACATATATATATTCGATTTTAAGCACAAGTTTGCTTTGACCAACTCAGATCCAACAGGAATCACTCTTTTCATCACAAGTGATCTCATGAATTAAATTTGAATCTTCAACGGGAAAAAACCTAACATTTCATGATCCAATTTGTTTGCCATGTATAGATGCTTTGCAATATCAATCGGTAGATTTTTATGTTTATAGGGCATATTTTACTGATTGTAAATTTGAGAGAACATAACAAGACCAACCAGCACCCCTCCTCAACATTATTTATTGAGGTGTTGCATTTCATTTTTTTTTATTAAATGAACATTACTGACATTTCAAGAAATAAAAATAATAAGTTTGAAAACCTATAGTTGTGTTATAAATGTTGTAAAACCAATGTAACTATTTTCTTGAGTTATGTTACCTTTGGAGTAAATTTCAGCAATAGTCATTTAACTTAGAGGGTATAATAATATGGTCACCATTATCGAAGAGGAAGACACAACATATCTGATAACGAGAATAATCACTGAAGTTGAAAGCGTAATCGGCAAGGGAGAAGAGCTGCATGTTGGCCATGATGATGCCGACGTACCTCGGGAGGGGCTCGAGCCGCTTTTCGAAGGGTAGTCCGACACCAGAGAGGTAGAAAACCCTGCTCGCGACTTGCCGGCCTTGCACAGAGAATGAGGGAGAGAGGGAGAAGAACAGAAGGAGATTAAACAGATAAAAAAAGTGATAGAGGGAGATCGAGAGAGAACCTGACAACCTAGCAGCGCTGTAGTGGCAACAAAGCGGCGGGCCGGCGGCGATGGCAACACAACGGCGGCGGCGTGTAACTTAGCAGCGGCGACTAGCGTCCGCGGTCGACTTGTCGATCATCAAGTTTTCCACCTAGGAATTTAGGATTTAGGAATAAGTTTGCTCATGGATTAATGGGCCACGGGTTTCAGGTTAACATTAATAGTCTAAAATGATATATTACTTGGGTTGGGTCCCGGGTCAGGTCCCAGGTTGGGTTTCCAAGCTATGAACTCACCCGGTCTTCACTCGGTCGGTACCCATCGAGTATTCAGATTATCGGCCCAGAACCGGATCTTTTCTTGATTTCCCGGGTCGGTGTCCGGGTCAACTCGGGTCATGCTCCACCCTAGCCAAAATTACTGAGTTTTCTAATGGAGTGTGAGGCCCATCATCCAACGGGGGTACTGAAGCCAAATCGTAACAATGAAGTTTTTTTATTTTTTTATATATTTAAATCTTTAATCATACATTAGAACTGTATTATTTATTAAATAATTTTATTATATATCTAAAATCATAATCTCATATATTATAATATTTATTATTATTTTTTATTAATCCAAATTTTAGGGAAAAGATGTGATCAACTTTTTTCATATACTGTAATATTCTTTATTAGTTAAAAATTTAAGATAAAAATAATTAATTATTTATATTACTTATTTCACACACATAAAAAATGGATGGTTCGACCCGATTGGGTCATGCTCAAACAGTGTTGAGTTAGTCCAAGTGCCTTTGTTTTTTTAAATGTTGTATTACTCATTATTTTAAGTTTTTAATAATAATTATGATTGAAATTTTTAAAAGTTGAATAACTGTCTGAAAATTTTGAAAAGTTGACTGACCATACAAATATAAAATTAAGTTTGAGTAGAAGAAAGAAAAATGGTGATATAATATTTTTGTTTTTTTTCAAATATGGTATGAAGGAGAGAAAAAAATGTTGATGTTGTGCCATATAAGCATTCACGTGAGTGATCCATCGTAAATGGATGATAAATGATTGTGATGTTCATGGCCGAAACATTTATGAAGTTCGACAATCATGACATTACATAGTAAAGTTAGTGAGTAAATGTGAGTAATCCAACTTAAGGGGATATTTCCAGTCACCCACTTCATTTTGTAACACTAAGGTCATCGAACTTCAAAAATATTTCGGTCGCCATCGTCATGACCTATTATCATCCATTAACTGATGGATTTGCTGACATGGCACCGACCAGGGGTGTTCAGCGGGTCGGGTCGACCCGCGAACTCGATGATTGGGTCGGGTGGGATCGGTGGTCGGGTCGGACCCGACCCGACCCGAACTCGACCCGACCATGGGCCGGGTCGGGTACATGTTGGAATTTTCCAACCCGAGGTGACCCGACCCTACCCGATCCGACTCGAATGACTCAATTTTTTATTTTTTTAAATTTTTTTTCTTTTTTTATTTAAACTCAAGCTTATATTTGATTTAAAAAAAAATAAAAAAATAAAATAAAATATTCTAAGTACAGAAATAACATTCAATGGTTAAAACTTTATTTTATGATTTAAAATAGATATAGAATAATATTTTTAATATTAAAAAAATATAAAAATGGTAAGAAAAAATTAAAAAAAAAAATTGGGTGGTCGGATAACCCGATCCGATCCGGGTCGGGTCGGATTTGGCCCCCCAAAGACCTCTGACCCGACCCGACCCGACCAAACGGGTCGGATTTGTTCACGGGTCGGGTCCAACCCGACCCGTGAACACCCCTAGCACCGACATGAATGGCACGTCAATATTTTTTCTCTCTCCTCCATTTCAGATTTTAAAAATAAAAATAAAAATAAAAATTTCACGTCATCCATTCAAACTTAATTTTGTATTTAATGGTCATTCAACTTTTCAAAAATTTCAAACGTAATCGTTCAACTTTTAAAAAATTCAATCATATCATCATTAAACTATTAACATAGTAAGAAATAAAATAAAAATAAAAAAAATAAAAATTGAAGGCACTTGGACTCACCCGACATAGTTTGGGTGCGACCTAGGCAGGTTGGGCCACCCATTTTTTCAATGTGTATTAGATATATAATATTATAATAATTATTAATTATTAAATTAGGAAAATAAAATAAATATAAAGTAAATACAGATTATATTTTTCCTATAACTTGGATTAATAAAAACATTATAATAAATTATATTATGCTTATTAGATATATAATAAAAATATATTTATATATAATATAATTATAATGCATGATTAAAGATTTAAATATATAAAAAATAAAAAAAACTTGATGCGACACTTGGCTGAGTCGGTCCCATGACTAGGCCATGCTTGTGATCGGATCATGCCTAGCACCCTACTAGATAGTCGGAGTCGGATGACCCATACGAAAGTCCAAAAAATAACAAATTTTATAAGGTTGATGCCTTTTTTCACTATTTATTTATTTATTATTTTAAATTTTAAATGAAGATATAGAAAATACTTAAATTGAATTATCATATTGAAAATAGAATTTAATGTGCGAAAACCCTGCTTTTCTTTATTTTTTAAATATCTTTCATAATTATAATAAAGACAAGTTAATAAGAACTACTACATACATCTGGATAAATCCAGAACAAAAATTTCTAAATTCAATTTAGGGAGTAGGAAATAATTCCATTGTACTTCTCTGAAATGCACTAATTAAAATATTCTCTGTCTGGATTTATTTCGTGTTTGCCTACGTACTTTCATGCATTTTATTTCCGACAACATTGTTTATAATTAGTGTTTATATAATCTCTGAAATGTGAATTGACACAGGTAATTAACAACTCATGCGCGTTATTCAAATTATAATCTCATAGTTTTCTTCCGACTCGCAATGCAAGACTCTTATCCTGGGCGGCACCGATACGACGTCCGTGTCCCTCGTGTCGACTCTCGCCGCGCTGGTGAACCACCGTGATGCCATGAAGAAGGTGCAAAGCGAGCTCGACGCCCACGTCGGCAGGCGTCGGTGGGTCGACGAGTCCGACGTAAAGTACTTGCCGTACTTTTAGGCCGTCGTCAAGAATATAAAATATATGTTACTATTCTTTTTAACGATTTAAGTTTTTAAAAAATTTGGTTATGATATAAATTTTAAACTTCGTTAAACTCTTATTATAAAAAATATTTTTCTTTCATTATTGTTCACGAATGACGTTGGCACATCAAATTTAACAACCTACTGACTGCACCCAGCAGCGCGGCTTCTGGTGCCCCACGAAGCGATCTCCGACTGCCAGGTCGGCGGCTTCCATGTCCCCGCCGGCACTCAACTTCTGGTCAACGCGTGGAAGATACAGAGAGACCCAGCCGTCTGGCCGGACCCTGAAGAGTTCAAACCCGAGAAGTTCCTGGCGTCGACGTGCGAAGCAAACACTTCGAGCTCCTTCCGTTTGGGTCCGGCCGGAGGGCGTGCCCTGGGGTTTCCTTCGTCCTGCAGGTGAGGCATCTCACCCTGGCGCGTCTAGTTCAGGGGTTCGACATCTGGACTGCGGATGGACAGCCGGTGGCGATTGGAAGCCTCGGCGACCCATCTACTCCGCTGGAGCTCGTGCTGTCTCCACGCCTTCCTCATGAACTCTACGAATCAGCTTGAAGCTTCCTCATGTACACGACTAAGGCTGCGTTTGGGACACCAATTTAGAAAAACAATTGTGGAAAAAGGCTGCTGTGGCCCAAAGGAGGATGATCTATCTGTGACAAAAAGCAAAAAAATTATTGTGGCACATAAAAAATTTTGACAAAAAGTAAGAATAGTATTTTTACCAAACGTAAAAAAGCAAGTCATCTTTCTTGAAAAGCAAGTTTTCTACTGCTCTCCCAAACGCACCCTAAGACTGTAAAGAAAGGCGCGTCTCCTCCTATTGAATAAGGCCATGCGCAGGGAAAGAAATAACGAAATCATTCAAAACAAAGTAATTAAACATTGTAATATAATAAATAGTAGTGTTTGGATGTTGTAATTAAAAGACTAATTTACTACGTTTAGAACTCGATACAACTGAAAAGTATTATTAGTTTCTATTTCCATTTTTTATGCATTTTCTTTGCACAACTCGATGCAACTAGTTAATTTACTACTTTAAGAACTCGGCCCCCCTCACGCGTTGCACACAAATGGCAGACGGGTGACAAACGATCGCCTCCTCCGACCGTCTGAATAGCTGCTGGACCTGCTGACAGATCGTAGCCTCTTCGTCTTCCTCGTGAGGAGTCGTTGCCGGCACCTCAACAGGGAGAAGGTTGAGGAGGCTGTAATTTGCCGGCAGGTTCAATAGCTATTCGGCGAGGATGGGAAGACGGTCAGAGTAGGCAATCGTTTCCCACTTATGCGTCATGCGCGAGGGGGGCCAGACACCCCCATTGCTGGCGCCGCCCGCTCCCCTCTCCTTCCAACGCCCCCCATCGCTGGCGCCACCGCGCTCCCTCTCTCCCTCAAGCGCCTGACCCTTTTATGCTTGTTATATTAGGATGTTAGAAGGTAAATGTTTTGCACGGGTTTTTTTCCTCTAACCTCCTCGACCTATGAATTTTTTTCGCGTCTATTTACGTTTTTTCGAATATTTCACCTTCTTTGAACTATATCACTTTTTTCACTTAAGTTCATCCGGGAACCTCTGTCAACTTTTTTGTTAATTTTTTTATTTATGAAATGACCAATCTACCCTTTCCTCATATCATTTAATATTATAAAATAATATATTATAAAAATTAAAAAATGAGATTGCAGAGGGGACCCATCCCCCGCGACCTGCGTTCCTATTCTTGGAGTACACCCCCGGGGGGCTCCCTCGCCGGCGAGGCGAAGCGGCATGACCAATGTTGTCTGAACCGGACCGGACAATGACCCGGACAAGTATCCATTTTAGGTTGGACCGGTCAGATCGGATAAGAATAAAATAATATATTTAATATGATATATTAAATTATGTTATCATATTAATGATGTTAAAAATTAATTGTATAAAAATAACAATAATAAATCATTAAAAACTAATGTTAAAATCATTACACATTTAATAAATTAAAATCTTATGAAATTAAATTTTTATATATAAATTTTCTTCTTCTTTTTCTTTTACTTTAGAAGTAATATTATGATTATATGTAACTAGATATATAATATAATTGGTGGTCAATTATCTAATGTGAACTTATTAATTATTAGATACTAAATAAAAGAAAATTAAAATTTGTGTATTTATACACCGTGCAATCACAAGATTATAGCCGTTGGATCGAGTGTGGATTGGTTAGATGGTTGAGATTGCATCAACTTAAGTCAAGGAACCAGTGACAGTCACATCATGCAGAATCCGGTTCGTCCTAAAAAAAGTTTGACTGGTTCACCTAGGGGATCACATTCCCCATTCTGCCATTCCAATCCTTTTTATCTCTGCATTGCGCCGCTCCGCTCTGACACCGGGAAGGAGGTCGTCCAGCCTCCAAGCACGTCCATCTCTTTGTTTCTCCATGCCTTCTTGCTCTGCTACAATGCCAGAAGGCTGCCAGGTCGCTCCAACCTCTGCACTTCGCCTTCATCTCCCCCTCCCTCTCTCTGGTTGCAAAACTCTGATGATGTAATAAGACGACAGCATTGATGTGTGTTATGTGCTTCGTCTCCTCACGAAACTAAGATGATGAGATAAGATGATAATATTGATATGTGTTATGTGCGTTTGACTTATTTTGTACCTTCTCATTTTAATTTATTCCAACTCTTAATAATGGTTCTTGCATTCGGTGATCAGTGTTTATGACCTTTTATGTGGCTACATGTCCCTCTATCTTGGAGAACCTTTCATGTCGTTCTCTAATATTCCAACGTTGAATGCTCAAAAGACATACATTATGATTATGTACAAACTGATTTATGTGACACAGGAGGAGTACCATTGAAATATTATGAATTATAAACAATGCACTATAAATAATGCTAAGAAAATTAGCTCCGTTGACACCATGGACAACACGAGGAATTAGGTGTCATTGTATGAATCATGTTGAGCGATTGGGAATAACCAAAAAGAGAAATAATAAATAAAAATGAAGGAGCTGAGGGCAAAATCAAGTCCTTCCTCTCTGTTCATGAAGACAGAAAAATGATAAAATTCAAAAAATAATTAGAAAAAAAATTAGGACAAAATCAACAGGAAGGAGAAAGAGAGAGATTGTGTAGAGACTAAATAAGGGTGAATGGACAATGCAGAGACCTATAGCGGAAAACGATCGCGCGATCGCTTTTTGGACTGCAGAGAGAGGCTTCTTGAGAGGGACCGAAGAAGACAGAATTTGCTTGCCATGGGCTTTTCCCTGACGGCGGCAACTGGAGCGGAGGAGGGACCGAGTCTCTAGGGAAAGGGGGAAAAGAACTTGCACATTTTTTACGAACCGGAGAGGCTAAGGTGGACCGCGAGAATGAAAAGATGGACCGTGGTTTGTTTTTTGAACCAATGACTAATGATCTCATCCCTTGTCCTAAATCTGACGTCCCAAAAAATGAGATCGCAGGGTGCATACATTTTTTCGTGTATGCACTCTAATACACCTCATATAACTATATTATTCTAACTATTATAATATTATTGTATGCTATACATATGACAAAGAAGTTTGTATCATTCATTCATTAAAAATTTACTTAATATGATAAATATTATATATAATTAGGGATGACACCCGCCGCTGTTCGGGGCGGGAGACACCACCCCCGCCCCGACCCCGACGACCCGTCCCCGTCCCCGACCCAGCCCCGAATCCCCGGTCATGGGGAAATTTTATCCCCCGCCCCGATCCCCGTGGGGCCCCGAATCCCCGCGGGGCCCCGAATCCCCGCGGGGTCCCGAATCTCCGCGGGGATCCGATTCCCCGAATTTTTTATTAAAAAAATTTGAAAAATTACAAAAAAATACAATTAAAAAAAGGCGCAGAGGTGTCACCTCTGCGCACGATCACCTCTGCGCACTGTGCGCAGAGGCGAATCGTGCGCAGAGGTGATTTCGCCTCTGCACACCCGACGAAATCGCGATTTCGCCGCCACCCCTCCACAATGCCCAGAGGCGCCGCTGCCCTTTCGGCCGATTTTTCTCTACGCAGGTGAATCAGCCGCCGCCCCTTTCGCCGCCGCCGACGATGGTGGCCCTCGACGACCCACGATGACGCCACCGCCGCCGATCGGATCGAACGGATCAACGATCCCTAGACGATGATGCCCTCGCCGATGATGACGTCCTCGCCGATGAAGACACCCTCGATGACGACGATGACGACGCCGCCCTCGACAACGATCCACGATGACGCCACCGCCGATGATGCCGCCCTGGATCCCCGATGCCCTTGACGATGATGATGGCCCTCGACATCGATGACGATCGACGATGGCGGCCCTCGACATCGATGACGATCCACGATGACATCGCCCGGATCCCCGATGCCCTTGACGATGATGGAGGCCCTCGACATCGACGACGACCGACGATGGCGGCCCTCGACATCGACGACGATCCACGATGACGCCGCCCGGATCCCCGATGCCCTTGACGACGATGGCGGCCCCATCGTCTCTCGACATATCGTCAGCCCCACCGTCCCTCGACATCGACGACAACCGACGATGGCGGCCCTCGACGGCTCGACATCGATGGTAGCCCTCCACGGCTCGACATCGGCGGTGATTGTGATTTGTGAGATTGTGATTTGTGAGGTTGGAGTTTAGGGTTTTATGTTATATATATGTAAAAAAATGAACGATTGAGATGAAATTTAATAAATATAATTATAATAAATTATTAATTAAAAATATTATCCGGAATTCGGGGATCCGACGCCGCCCCGATCCCCAAAAGGGGGGGGGGGGGGGGGGCGGGGGCAGGTTGGCCCCCATCCCCGCCCCTGCCGGGGAAAAAATCCCCGAATGCGGGGCCCCGAACGAGGAATCCCCGCGGGGCCCCGCGGGGGGCGGGGAATATTGCCATTCCTATATATAATACAATAATATAAAATTAATTTATATTACAATATACATGTATGATATTAAAATTATTGAATAAGATCATAATATATAAGATATAGTTAAAAGTATAACAAATACTAACTAAATGAAAGAAGAAAAGAATAAGTATGAATAGAAACATAGTCCCACATTTATTATAGTAGTAGGATGTGAGTAAAGGGATAAATATTAATAGAGGAGGAGACTAATGGACCAATATAGAGTCTTATGAAGACGGTCCATTTTGAATTTTTTTTCAAATTTAAAATAATAATTTTATCAGATTATTTTATAACAATTTTTTTAAAATTCGGCCAATTGAAACGTGGTCCAATCCGATTTTGGCCGGTTTTATTTAGTTTTGACCGGTCTGAACTGGTTCAATCCAGTCCAATTACAAGCCTGGTTTTAGGGCTTGCAATAGATTGTTGTGAGGGCCGGTTGATGGTCGGACCAGTTGAACCGGCCTGTCAGATCCGGCCCTCACAACATTGGGCATGACAGTCGGCTCGACGACGTTGCCGTTTAATTCCTCCTCTGCAACGTCGTCAGGGGATTGGCGGACCTGCATTCGAGGGGTGTCGTGCACTGTGACATTGTCCTGATCTTCGCCAATGGACACACGAAGGTCACAAAATTCGACTACGTGCGAGTCGCCGAGGAGGAGGGGCAGTTCGGGGCATGCCGATGTTCGTGGCGCCAAAAGTGGCCAGTGGAGAGGAGCAGGGGCGCCCGCCGACGTCGACGCTGGGGTGCATGGCGGTCGAGATGACCACTGGAAGAACAACCATCAATTTTTATTTCATCAATCCATCACAGCTACCACCGTCGCTGTGGACCAAAGGAGGAAAAGGAGGAAGCGTCGAGCTCGGGATGCGACAATAGAGGTCGCATGGTCTCCAGGAGTTCGCCGTAAATGCATCATAAGAAGTTTGAGGATGCGGTGCCGATCGGAACGTACAATAGCAGCAGGGGCGGCTGTAACAAATCTAATCGCCACTTCCCCCCTCTATTCTGCCCTCCTCCCATCAAAATCCCTAACCCTGATTCCCACAGCCATGCCATCTCCACCCCCATAAGCGTCCCCTCATGACCACCGCGGTCGCCCCCTCGGCGGCCGAAGTTGCCTCCTCATTCTCCCTGTATGTCGCCTCCCGCCGCCTTCGCCTCCCCTTTGCCTCCTCCGCCGCAGCCCGATCCACCCTCCACCACCTCCTTCGACTCCAACTCCGCCTCCTTTCCCTCCTCTCATTTTCGTCCCTCTACCTCCTCTCGTTCAGTTGAGCGCCCGCGGGGACTCCTCCGGCAGCTCCTTCCTCTTAGATTTCTTATCCGCTGCTACCTTCTCTTCATTTTTTATTTTGAAAATATATTATTTATATTTTACAATATTAAATGATACGAGAGAATGGTAGATTGGTCATTTCATAAATAAAAAAATAAAAATTAACGGAAAAATTAACAGATGTTGACGGATAGACTTAAGTGAAAAAGACAGTATAATTCACGGTCAGACAGCGGAATATTCGAAAAACGTGGGTAGACGCGAAAAAAGTTCATAGTTGAGGGAGGGTTAGCGGAAAAAATCCGATAAGTTAATAATTAGACGACGGCCTGCTTACAAAATAAAATTGAGAAATAAGTTGGGAAGGATGGTGAACTTGGATGGCAAGAGGTAGCCTGAAAGCTATTTTTCAATTTTTAGGATCACAATATCTTTTGAGTGTTCCCATTCTATGAGAACGTGGTAACTATTTCAAGCCAAAATTGACTTTTCTTTGAGCAATTCACGAGCTGGCTGCTGGGTACTTGGGTGCAAGGAACAAATCTACAAGGTATCAGGAGAAAAATTGTCATGGCTCAATATGGCATTTTATCGGTAGAACAAAAATGCCACAACTTCAGAAAGATCCAGATTATCAATTTGAAAGTGGGAAAGATCATTGAAGCATGAGTATATAAGCACTTGAAGTAGAACAGGATCCATGCTTAGATGGAACCTCCAGACTCGATCTCTTTCTCCTGTCCTTAAAAGAGACGGGAGGTGTACCAATGAGAGTTGAGATTGAATGTAAACAGCTCCTTATTACCTAAGTAAATGTAGTGAGTTCGATTCTTTGTAAACATAAAAATTTTTATTGGAAGTTTTATCTTAGTGTCACTTTCCGACATAGCAATAGAAAAAAAAGAAATGAGAGTGTAACGCCTGCGATTTTAAAATCATGAAATTAATTCAAAATCAAATTAATGAGCAATTAAGGCAAGAATTCGAAACGGATTAAACAAAAAGAAGTCGAACGGTAAGACAGCCGACCAGGGGCGAGAGTCTCGCCCCTGATCGCGGCCGTTTCCAAATTCGGCCGACCAAGGGTTGGCCGGGACTATAAAGGGGCGAGAAGGGGCGCCCTCGCACTTTCTTGGAACCCCTGACGGCCGCCACTCCCTCTTCATCTTGTCCGGCGAACAGCGTGCGCATGAAGGACGAGCAGAGCCTGACGACGACCGCAATGACCGACAACTTTTCGACGCATGATGACTCTCCCTCAACGTACACAGGAGCCAGTCGAACTCACTCGTTGACCGGAGGCGGCTGACGATCGATCGTACGATGACAACAATCCGACGAACCCAAAAAGCCGACGAAAGAAGGTACCTTAGAATTTAATCTCCTAGACGAAGAAATATAGATCTAATGATGCACATAAAGATGTCATAGTGATCATAAATGCAATAGATTTATTTTTCATATTGTGATCTACTCGATTCGATGGCCGGAGGATCGCCGGAGATGGAGAAGACGACCGGCGTTGTTTCTACGTGATAGAACTCGGCCCGGGTCATACCTAAATGTAGTCCGAGTCTACATAGACCGGACCGAGCCATCTCATCGACGATGTCACAAGAGCGCAGTCATAAACTCGACTGGGTCGGATATCAACCCGGCCCGGGTCTTACCGAGTCGGATCGAGCGCGAATCTGACAGGCAGAATTGGCTCATCCCTACAACTCGGCCCGAGTCGAACTTCAACTCGGTCCGGGCCACATGCACAGATTCCGCGGCTGTGACCCGGCCCGAGCTCTCCTCAACTCGGCCCTAGTTCTGTCAAACAGAATAACGACCTTTTTTCGTTGAGTCCCATCTATCGAAAGTTAGGTCATTTTTCATCAGAATCATTTGAAGTCTTATCTAAGATCCTAAAGACCACAATAAACCTTACCTTGTCCTAAGGAAGATTTAACCCTTTAGAGAAAAGGAATTTCTTCCTCTTCTGATTTTGAACTTCATCAAAGATAATTAAAGACAAGTAAAGTAAAAATAAAGATGTGAGATTGCTATGTGCCGCCCTAATGTATAGAACAAAGATCATGATATTATATAGAGAGGAGCATATAGTTAGCTGAGGAAACAACGAACCTACTGGTCTTCGATGATCACTGTTCCTGTGATTTCAGGTCCTCTCCCACCTGTATCTCGAAGAAGGGTGATGCAATAGTCACACTCCTTTCCCCAGAGAACACAATATTGAGCCAGAGAGATAGGTAGCTAACTGAGGAGACAGTGAACCTACAAGTTCTTAAATGACCACTGTTCCTGGGGTGTAGGTTCTCTCCCATCTACATTTCGAATTGGGTGATGCATTGTCACATCCCTTTCTTTTTTGGGCTTACTGGCTTTACAGATTCAGAGAGGCACCTATGGCATCCCAAAGTTAATAAAGTCGAGCTCGCGTATGACAACTAACTTTAATGATATCATAGTAATGTAAAAATCGTAGTGCAACTCACAACAAAGCAAATGTAAAGTGAAGTATTGTATAATATGGCATAGAACATGGTATAAAAAAGTATGGAACATGGTATGGTAAAGATAATACAAAGTATTGTAAAGACATAGTATAGTTATAGTAAAGAACAGAGTACAAATATTGATAATGTTAAAGTATGATGTGTGACTCTTTATAATCAATGTATAGAAGCCAAGGTATACAATGGTTCATCATTGATATATTGCTTCAAGGATCTTCATTGATTATTATTTCATCGTCTATGTTTCTATTGTACTGAGCATCTTTGCTCATGGGTATTCAGTTCCCTTGCATTGGGATTTTGCAAGTGAGAACCCAAATTGATGAGGTGATGAAAGACGCAGAGTTTGGAGAACGCTGCACATGACACCAACTATTGCGACAAGCTCTTGAAACATGCATTTACGTTTCAGCATGTTCTCTTCTATTGATAAACATCATGTTCTTCCGCATATTGAACCTTTCTTTTTGATGAACTTGTTAAGTTGTGATTTGCTCCACTTTGTTATAGACCACATTAACTATCGATATTTCTTGACATTTCAACATTTAAACTTCCGCATTAAAGTCTTTGCTTATATTTGGTATTATATTGATGCCACGTAAGCCATTTTGTTGAATGATCATGGTCAATAGTATAGTAGGCAGTGTAACGCTCACGTGATCAACCTGACTGTCTACGTGACAAGAGGGATGATTTTCGGGGCGTTGCAGAGAGGGGAATGATTTATATCTAGAAACTTTAATAATTGCCCTCAAAGGATACTATACAGTTGCAGACTGCACAGCCTTTTTAGCAAAATTTGGTTATGTAATAGTTAGGCCAATTTATCATGAAAGAAACCGAGATGCCACGCATTCTAGTCCGGCTAGACAAACACCTTTTTGGAGAGAACTTATGTGGTTCTTGATATTTTGTACTTCGATAATTAAAACTTTCAGTATTAGAAATGCATGTCTAGCTGGATACATGATGCTGCCATTTTTCCAGTCGGGAACAGTGTTTGAAGATCCAGAAGGATGGGCCCTTTGTACTATTTAGCAGGAACAAGAAGTAGCCTATTTAAAGATTCATCATTCATGCCAATTTTTCGGCTGCAAACAGGAGACGCAACACAGGCAAGTGGGGAGGGAAAAAACAGAGGTTTTTTTTAACCCAGACATCATTTATAACTTTCAAGTTTCAACATATTTTTCTGACATTTTTTTACCTAACTCATGTCAGTTTATAAGTTGGCTAAAAAATTTTCATTTTTGCTCTTACAGTCTGAATTTTTTTTCTATTTCTTCAGTGTGAACCTCATATACAAAACGCTTAACTTTAACTAATTCAATTCAGGAAGTCTGAATGTTTTAAGATATAACTCCCTCTTATAACAAATTTTCAAACAAAAAAGGTATCTTGTTCTTTATTTCCTTCTTTTTGGTTGTTAACCCAGTTATCTAGAAATTGAATAAATTTTGACTAATACATTTTGAGAAGCTAGTCTTTTTTTACCCTAATAGTGACGCTTCTGGGTTTGTTCTTGTAAGTTCAACCTCTCTAGTTCTTTGGTTTATAATTTATTCTTTGCCCGCCTCATTTTTTCTTCTACAAGATGAATGAAAACCATTTGTTAATTAATTAACACCTTTCTATCCTCCCACCAATTTACGAAATTTGTAATAGATTTACTGTAAAATAGCACCGCAATCACTTCCAAATAGAACTGCCAGGTTATGGGAGCCACAACTCACGAGGGCAAGTTGGAGAAGAGCCACTGCCCCTGAAGTTGAGAAGTAGAAAAGAACTGCTGGAGAGTCGAGATCACAAAAATGGTCCTGTACTTCATGCTTATCCTCTTGTGAATAGCATGTCTCATTTATGATCTCAGCATCAACAGCTAGATTCCAATCTTTACTTAACAATTATGCAGAGGAGCATAACTTGTAGTTTTCTCAGAGATCATGCCAGCTAAGGGCATATCTGCTGCAAAGATGTAACATCATTTTGGTTTGATTGGCCTATATATAATACAGTATTCTTGCCCTTGAGATGCATTATATCTAGAAGAAAAACATACGCCATACAAATTATGTCTGATCAGATGTCCAAATTTGAGCTCTTCATATTCTAAACATACTTCTTACTTGCTACAAGTAGAGTTCTCTTGACTATATAAAGAAGCAGAAAGACCTGACATGCAACATTTTTTTATGATTTTACAGATTAACTCTCAATATCGTCTCACAATTATAAAATCGCAAACAAATATATGATGTGCAAGTAATCGGGATAAGTTCCTATCGAACTATTTCAGAGTTATTTCCACCAATTTTAGTTAGGCTTGAAGAATTTAAGCTTGATCCCGCTGTTCACCATACTCCAAACTCCACCTGCAGAGAAGGCTAAGCTGAAAGCTACACCCAGGATTCCGAGTGTCCAGTTCAGGTACCAACTGAAACTGTACCTTGGAGGCTTCTTTACGAGAATCCACATGAAGCAGGGGTATGCAAAGGTGACAGGAAGAGTGAGTCCACCCATCAGGCCGGCAATGCTCGAGAGGAAAGGAAGTGCCACTCCAATGAAGAATGAGATGAAACCGTAGAACACTCGAAAGCCAGAGCGGACCCAAATGGAGCAGGGTCGATTCGTGCGGCTTGTATAGCCTGCTTCAAAGCTGTCAAACACAGGCATTGAGTATATCTGAAAGCTGCTGAGGCAATTGAACACAACCAGAAGAAATGTTGTTGCTAGCAGTCCTCTCGAGATATCACGACTGTGAAATGCATAAATTGCATTCAGCACTCCTCCAGAAGGCATCTACACGATTTCAAATGAAGTAAATCAATGTGAGATTACACAGAAATAACTACTTCTTATGAAGTACATGAATACACTTAAAGGGCCAGAAGACTTGGTAATTATAACAGCATCGAATCTTACTAGGTTTCCATAGGACCAGAAACCTCCAATGGCAACAGGAAATAAGCACATTGCAACTAGAAGATAAGCAACTTTGGCTCCCCTCCACATTGGAACATGAGCGGGATGCTTAAAGGTCGATGGCATAGTTGACTGGAGATCAAATAGCAAGAAGTTTACCAGCACGAGGTCTCAAAGATTAACACAAAGTGAAGTAGTAAGACTGAAATGTAGCTGCATGGAGTTTGGAGCGATTGATTTTACCTGGATTTCTAATGCTAGATTATGCCCTCTGAATGCGAAAGCAATTATTCCAAGAGCATTCAAGATGGAGAAAACTGATGATGCCGTGAATGAAGAGGCCACCAGAGGCTCGTAAGAGATGGAACGTGGCCTTGTTTGGCTAACGGAGAGTACCCACGACATGGACGTATAAGTAATTGCTGTTATAGCTCCAATGAGTGAAAGCCCAGCAATGGAGTTGAGGTTTGGCAGCTGGGATAGCACAACGCAGAGGGACGTAAACACCAAGTACCACTCAACAGTCGAGAGCGGATTCGATGAACAAAGTGGTCCGCAGACTATCTGGAAGAAGAGCTTCATTGTCTCGCCTCCCAGAAGAATCAGTGCTGTTGCAGTTCCTGCTGATAGGTAAACAGTTGGGAACACAGCCAGCCAACTACCCAGTCTTTCACCTAGAAGAAAACATTAAAAGTTCAATTGTTTGCAGCATTAAGATGATAGTTTTATCATGCATGATCCAGATGTCAACAGAGCTTTGTGCTTTACTTCGTAAAGAGGTGTTACCACATCAGGTATTACTGTAAACAAATTTGGAAATTAAGAAATAACCATCAATTATAACCCAAAAAGAACCAGATTTCGTAAACTAACATAGAGAAAGAATGAAGGGAATATCTCGACGAGGCAATCAAAGACATTGAATAGTCTCACCAAATGCAGCTTGTGCAAGCTCCACATATCTGTTGTATCTCTTGCCAGGCACAGCTTCATGTAGCTTAACCAGTATCCAAAGTGTGTAAAGCTGCCAAAAGTAGGCAATGGTGAGAGAAATTATACCCCAACTCCTGCAGTGAAAAAAAAAGAAGGTTTCAGATGATATATTTATAGAAAACGCAGAAAAATAAAAAAACTCATTGATACAAGATTCATACATTCTGGTGAACTAATCTATGTTCGTATATTTCAGCTGACATAGTAATTACCAACTAAAGAAGTAGATAATATACTCGATAACTCGAACAATCACAAACCTTTTTAATATCAGATTTGGCAAAGTTAACTACATATGTTATGCTAAAAGTTTAAAACTTCCTCTATGCGCCAAAAGCTTTTAAGCTGTTCAGAGTACTAAAGAAGCAAGTTTGCATTAGGCGTCTCTGACGCGAATTAAATCCCCCAAAATTCATGAACGCACCAGTATGATTCAGGACATTCTTCTGACACTACAACACGGACTTGGAGAAGGAAAAGAGAAAAAGAAAGAAACCTGACACGTACACGCGAACGCACTTCTGGGAACATCACATCCATCATATCGAAGTCTCTACCCACAGTAACTACGCATTCAGACTTTCGAGTCCCCCAAACAACAACACATCCTCGGAATTTTTTACATGATTGTTCCATCACATCACTGCAGCTGATCAGCGAGGATTGGAACACGTTTTATGTAGACTCCACTGTTATTTACATCTTGTTAAGCTCGTATAAGCTTCTAAGTCGGACTCAAATCTAAATCCACTCAAAGGGAAGGAAGCAGAGACGAAGAGGAAAGGGGAGAGAGGAGAATGACCATCCGAGGAAGACGAAGGCGACGGGGAGGAGGAGGGCCTGGAAGCCGATGCCGGCGGTGAGGTTGTGGAACGCGGCGTAGTGGGCATTCCCGTTGCGAGACTCGGTGATGGGCAGCCATGCGTCCTGGGGGTTGAGCTTGGTCAGGTGGCCGACCTCCTCCAGGTAACCCCGCAGGTTCACCAGCACCCTCTTCACGGGCGTCCCCACCGTCGATATCGACCGGGGGCTCAGGAACCGTGGCGACGCCATCGTCGGCGTCCACGGCTTCGACCCCGTCCCCACCCCGGTGCCGAACCTCGGCGACCTCTGGGCGCTAGGCGTGGCCCCCTCCGGCGTCGACACCACTCTCGGGGTCGCCGGGATAGAGACCAGCTCCGGCTCCATGGCCGCGAACGTCGTCGGCGCGGCCGCCGTGGCCATTCCCCTCTCCTCCATTGTCATCTGAGAAGGACCAAGTCGGAGCACTGTGATGAGCAGTAGAAAGAGGAAGTGGGCAGGGAGTAGTAGCAGCAGTAGGAGACCGGTGCCTGCGTCGTGAGAGGGGTTAACAGCAAACTTGTATACAGAAGTGACTCATATACCCCTCGGCCATTTGCTTTCTTTTGTCGTTTTATTATTATTTTTCCTCTTTTCCATCTTTCTGCGATGCAGAGTGGTCAATCTTTGGATTCCTATATGTACGGATGACATGTAAACTTTTTTACTTTTATGTTTCACTTATAATAATAGATATAAAATTTGAATGTCCAAGTGCATGTTTAATGATAAAAGTGTTTCGATTAAAGTTAATTGGCTGGCAATTAACTGTTTCTAATTGAATTAGTGTTTTCTGATAAGAAATTTGATAAACACAGTATTTGAAGTAAGTTATAAATATAAATAGGTTAATGGACATAAGATATTTATTTATAATTCACAAGCCTACATTATCTACCTATGAGCTTTCTCTGTTTCCACTTAACGTGACATTTCTATGTTATTAATTATTTATTAAAATGATAGTAAGAAAAGATGAGAAGCAAATGATAAGAGCGACTTTTTAATTAAAAGAATATTAGTAAAATCAAAAGAAAATGCATATAAGTTTTCTTTTTTGCCGAAGGGGCGGATCGTAATTTGGAGGGGCAAAGTTCGCGGGACCCAATTGCAATTCACAGCTCCACACAGCACGTTTCTCAAAGATGCGAAACGTACTGTTGCATGCGTGAAATGACCAGAAGAGCCCCCGGAAACCTTATCGATGGGCCAATATCTCGACATTTTGATCATCCTTTTAAGGCTAGTCAGGTCATTTGAATGGGTGGGGGAACCAGCCCGCTTTCCGAAAAGCGTGTAAGTCGTGGAGGGGACAGACGATAAAAGGGAAGAGAAAACAAAGCCGAGGTGGCGTCGAAAGCAGCACCTGACGCTCATCTTTTCACTCTCTCTCCCCCTCTTCACCTCCTCGTTAATCTAGAATATTTTCATGAGTTCAAATTAAAAATGTTAATTTTTTTTAGTTTCAATTGTTATCCCCAGTCTTCGTCATAATAGATTTGTTTTGGATTGCTAGGACCGATGTTAACTGGTATTCACCATTGAATTTGTGCATTATACACATTATTCATATGTTGTAAGTTAATAATTTAGTAAAGCTGTCGTACTTGACAATGAAATGAGACTCTCACAAAAAAATTTATATTTATAAAAATTTGAAAATACTTTGTTTAAATAAGAAATAGTATATTACCATTCAACCCCAATATTGTTGATCTTGTCACAATAGGTATATGGGTAGCATTAGGATTATGTGTACCAAAGTTAAAGATTTAATTGGATAATAACTTGAATAAAATATAATAATTTAATTAGAGGATAATGGTAATTATTAGTGGATAATAGATTAAGAATATAAATTTTGCTCATTATTATAAGCATATTATGATATTTTATTTTGAATAAAAATATTTTATAAAATATCACCTTAAGATGGAAATATTGGTTACCTTAAAATTAAAAATCACATTCAGGTTTCAAATAAAATTAAATAAAAAATGCTATATGTTGTTTAAAATTAAATAAATTTTCTATTAAAAATAATGAGACTATAATAAGAATAAAATATGAAATAAATATACTCTATATTCTATAAGCTACTCTCACTAGCTTATAACATTTTATGTTCAAATTTTAAGACGCCATTTAAAAATATATATATTAACTAAATATTTTTATCCGTTACTTCGTACTCCAATTTTTAAATGTGAAAAATAATGCCTATATACATTCTGCTTTGAATGATAGTATTTCTTGAAAACCTAAATTCAAAGCATGCTTATTTTATCATTTCTTAACTCAAAATTCAACTTATAACCAACATTTTCTTAATGATTTTTTTTTGAAAAAAAATTAATGTGCACTTAAAAGAAAATGTGATGTGCAATATTATATTTATGTAACATGAGCAATGGGCACTTAAGTATATTATGCATTTTAAAATAGATTGATTCACTTATTGTAAAATTTTTATAACAAAAATTTATTTATGCATTAGGTTGACTGATCTGTTGTAGAATATAAGGTGTAGTATACTTATTTTGTATACTCATTTTACATATGGGAGAGGAGAGAGAGGAAATAGGGTAGTACTTAGGGGTGTTTACGGGTCAAGTTAAACCCTGTGAACAAACTCGACCCGACCAAGTTTGGTCGGGTCGGATATTTCAAATTTTTTTGTTATGATCGACCCAACCCGACTCGGCCTGGGCCGGGTTGGGTAAAATTTTCTCTTAAATTTTTAATATAAAAATATATTTAATATATTGTTTTATATATAAAAAACTATTATTTTAAATATTTAGATATTATTCCACATGTAGAATACTTGATTTCATATCTTTTAAATTTTAAATGATATTACCTAGATAAACTAAAAAATCATTAAAATTTTTAAAAATAATAAAAAAATTGAGTCATCGGGTCGAGTCGGGTCAAGCCGAGTTAAAAATTTTCAACCCGCACCCGACTCGCGGGTCGGGTCATATCAGCAAGAGAATCAGAAAACCGTTTATCAATTTTTAGTAATTAGAGGATCAATAGTTCCACACCAAGCAAAATTGAGAAAGAGAATAAATTTTGATAATTGTAATTGAAAATTTATCTACAACCCTACTCTTCCATTGAGCTATTACACTATTTTAAAGCTCTGATATCTTAGAAACTTCTCTTATTTGAGATTTCAATCTACTAACAGCTATATTTACAGGAAGGCCCTACTCATATATATATTTCGAACTCTAAAGTAGTGGTATCTGCTAAAGTTTTAGATCGTTATTATTAGAGATAAGATTCGGGGGGCAACACCATATGCTAGAAATTGGATGGATATGTTAAGGGGGGCACGGGCCTGCGATAAAGCAAGCTCCCACCATTCTCTTGTTGTTTTATGATGAATAATAATACAAGGGGGGACATGCAACTTCAATGGCAGTAGATAAATTAATTTTTTTTTTGGGAAAAAGGAAAAGCAGAGATGAAACATGCCATCAAACTATCATTACATGATATGTGCACCGTTTCTTACATAGTAATCTTCACTGTCAAAGAAATGGATGAATTTGGCGGGATTATCACTGTGGATCCTTGGGTTGTCCACATATTTGATTTATAGAGTATCTATTATTGTTCGAATATTAAATTAATCGGATGTTAATAATGAGTAGTGATAAAAAAATGAACGAATGGGTTGTTTAGTTGCTGTAAGTTTTATATGTAAATAAAATTTAATTATCACAAAATACTACGGAATGCGTTCATTAGAAGTGCGGAGAATATATCATAGCATTTGTCACATTTTACGGTTCATAGACAAATTTTGGAAATATGGCATAACATAGTAAAAAATGAATAAATCTATTTCAATAGTTTTAATGCAACTCCAGGCGGCCGGATCCGAACGCCCGGCGGCTGATCCGACCGCTGGAGGCCGATCCGGCCACTAGTTGGCCGATCGGCCGCCAGGGGGCCGAATCCGGTCGACAGCAGCCTTTGGCCGGAGAGAGAAAGAGAGAGAGACGCCGGCGCGGAGCCAAAGAGAGAGAGAGACGAAGGCGCGGGAGAGGGTCGCCAGTGCGAAAGAGGGTCGCCGGCGCGGGAGGGTCACCGGCGTCTGGCGCGGGAGAGAGTCGCCGGTGCGGGAGAGAGTCGTCGACGTCCGGCGCGGGAGAGGGTGCTCGCGGCCGGGAGAGAGAGAGGAGAGGAGGGAGAGAGAGAAGAGGGAGGAGGAGGAATATATATAAAGGGAAAACGTGGAAAGAAAGCGGAAAAAAGGAAAAAAAAACGGGATAACGAAATTGAAATTACCGACGATTTCGGTCGTAAAAAATGTAAATATTAAATATTTTCATAATTACTGACGATTGTGACCGTCAAAAATATGTTTAGTTATATATAATGTTTATTTTTTATTTTACCGACAGTCAAAACCGTCGGTAATTGCGACGGTTTGGACCGTCGCTAGTTATATTAATAAAATACTATTTATATGATATTATTATACATTTACCGACGGTTACGACCTTCGAAAATTGCGACGGATTTTGCGATGGATGGACATCCGTCGAAAATATCGACGTTCCTAATCGTCAAAAAATTAAATAATAATATAATAAATTACATAATTTATGTTTTTATTTTCGACGGTCGTGATCGTCGGAAAATCCGTCAGAAAAATTTAATAATAATATAAAAAATACATAATTTAATTTTTTATTTCCGACGGTCGTAACCGTCGAAAAAGTCGTCGAAAATTGCGACGGTCCGTCGGAAATATCGACGTTCCTAATCGTCGAAAAATTAAATAATAATATAAATAATTTCTGACGGTCATAATCGTCGAAAAATCCGTCGGAAACGGAATTGTCGAAAAATCCATCGCAAATTGCGAAGGATTTAGAACCGTCGGAAATTATTCGTCGGAAAATCGCGATTTTGATAATTCCTAGTGTGAAAAGAAATAATAAATCTGGCTTGCACACCTTTTAACACAACTTATTTTTTTATGTTCGATTATTTTAAGATGAATAATATTTTATTCAAGTGTTTATTCATGAGTCAAATATTATGTACGTAGTTCCCCTGGCATATCTAAAAAATATTCATTATGTAGTTCTCATGGCATATCTACCATCATTCTATGCCAAATATCAAATACATATAATAGTTCCAGCCATATGGATGCATCAGGGAGAGAGAAACCAACTGTTGACACAGAAAGTCGAGTGACTGCCTTAATCATATGTAGCTGCGATATCTTTCAAGTGTTCGCACAACTCCTGGGGCACTGAGAGCATGGCCATGTGGTCAGCACCCTTCAACTCCTTGACCTCATTCACCCGCGGGTAGTTCTCCAGCATCCAGTGTTGGGACTCAACTGAGATCGCCAGATCTTGACAGCACACGACGAAGACCGTAGCAACTGATCCATAGCTGGACTTGGAAAATGGTTGCAAGCTCGACAAATCATCTAGGTACATCGATCCAGGCCTCACCAGTGTGTTGGCCAGCGTAAGATCCTGAAATATTAAGCAGTTCTTTGATTTAGATTACAAGATAAATTAGAAAATAATAAAATACATAAACTTGGAATCAATTTATACATCTCTAAGCTTATTTTTTCTCCAATATTTTCCACAAGTTTGTGCCACATATATAAGACACTTTGCAAAAGAGAGAATTAAGTGCTTGATCAGTTCTATAATAATGAAGGATCAGAATATGAAATTTCTTGAATTGCTTTGTCCAAAGAAATAAGTTATACATAATCTAACCGCTATGATAGAAAAATGATGTCATGAACTTTCCTTACAAATTTTCCTCTTTTTTTATGATCCATTTTTATTAAAATATAACTTCAAACATCATGACATAGAAAAGTATTATTTTCAAATATATCCATTAGGAAGATAATCAAATATTCAAAAGTTAGTAATATTGTAAACGATTTTAATTTTCGAACAATACAATGGTATTTCAAGATTTAACAACTAATAGATGATGCTGAGTTCAACAAAATCATGCACATGACTTCATTTTTTGTGGGAGAGGTGGCGATTTGTCAATGCAAGACCCTAATTTGATGTTCATATAAACCAGTTAAGCTCTCATTGGATTATGTACCTCAGATGGAGAGAGCTGGTATAAATTGTTGGCGAGGAACTGGGGACCTAACAATACAGATGGAGGCTGCTTCACTCTGCCGAAATCCGTGTCTAGCCAATATGACATAGGAACATCTTTTGTAACCTTTGACAGTGTAGGATAAACAAATGTTGAAGAAGCTTTAGGAGAGAATAAAATAAAAAATAATAATTTTCTAGGCAAAAGTAAAAAAAATGGAAAAAACTGATAGTAGAGCATCTTACTATATTACATATGTTTTGGCAATATGTTAGCATTTGAGTTTAGACTCATGAAAAAAGTAAGAAAAAAAGGAACAATCATAATTTTAAATACTCTTGAAAAACTCTCCTATTTTATTTATCTTGAATTATCATAGAAGAAGTATTTAATTATATTGGATATCTGTAACTTTTATTATGTATAATTATATGAATACATAATCGATCACATTGTTGATCATATTTTCATTTGTGCCTATATTTATATCTATCCTAGGAAAAATTGTACAAAAAGATTTCAACTTTTATGCTTTTTATATAGAAACTTACAAACTTACATTTTTTTTATTAAATTAAGTTAAACTTTTTTTATTGAACGTAAAAGCATCAACTTTCATTTCTATCTCATATTTAACCTCATTATATATGTTTCAAAAGATATTTAAGTATTATATGATAAATTCATTAGAAAAAGTGAATGCTATACATATAATCATATTGTGCATACTAAAATATGAAATAAATAGAAAAGTACAACATTGTATTTTTATGAGTCGTCAATAATTATTATTTTCAAGTATATATAAAATTATTCTAAATAATGGATAATAGAGATGATTGATATAAATTTGTCAACAATCAAACTAGCAATTATTTATTTCACAAATATGCAGTTATTATTTTGTATAAAAAAATATAGCATATATAGTATCCATTTATCACTATGATGTCACCACGTCGAATTTAATATTTTTTAAAAGAAATTGCACTTATCCAATTTTGAACTTATAATAGTTTTGGAAAGATAATGTGAGACTAAATATGAGGGAAAATTTGAAATTTGTCTAATAGAAAAAAATTTAGAGTAGATTTAATGGAAATATAAAAAAATATTTTTTATTCAATAAACTAAATACCATCTTGCAAAAAAACTAACCGCTCAAATCTTACTGTGCAAATTTACGTCACATTGTAAGTTCATATATATATATATATATATATATATATATATATATATATATATATATATATACACGTTCATATTTGTAGTCATAATGAAGCAATACGTTTTTACTTCTAAAGTCTAATTGCATATTGATGAAGTTTTCTTATACGTACGTTCCCTTAAAATTTCTTGATAATAACGTAGTGTTTATAACTTATAAAAGGGTTTGTCGTCTAAAATTATAAATATGAAGCTTTGATAAGTTTTTTTTACATTAATTTTTTAATATAACTAGTTACAAAAATTCATAAAGACATCATTGTATACATGAAGAATATGTTTATTTACGTTGTAGTGGGACAAATATTTGACTAAAACATGTTCCTACTGTTCTTTAAAATGTTAAAATAAAAAAAATATAATTTTTTTCTATTACTATCTTCGAGTAGTTAATATAAGAAAAGGTCATAAATCCTTAAAAAAAAAGAAAAGGTCATAAATTGATTGTGCAGAATTGATTGCAAAAGTTATAATCTAATTGGTTGTGTACGATTATATATCAATATTATTGTTACACAAGAAATAATTTAATTGATTGTGTACAATTATCATTTTTTTTTCGGTGGATGTGTACAATTATCATTATTGATGTAGAAGTCATAATCTAATTGTCTCTGTACAATTATCAACAACGAATGACATGACATGCTCTCCAGGCATCCTCTTTGGCTCCAACGATTTCATTTTAGAGTTAAGCTTAGCTGACCCAATTATGTTTTAAAAATGGAAGTCCAATTACGAGAAGAATCATGTTCTTAGATTGAACATAAATGTTTTTATTTTTTTTCTCATAGGGACCCACAACTTCAAAATCTACTTTGAATGCAAAAGTGAAAATAAGATCGTTTCATAAGAGTTATTATGGAATGTATGGCACGACATTTTATTTGGATATCACGAAAAAAATTGGTCTCATCACTCGATGTTTTAATTTATCTGCCACCAACATTGTCGACATTCTCCATTAATGTTGTCTTATCTACTTTGCATTGGCGAAAATAGTTAAAATTATGCGTAATTGATTTTAGCTCATTCTCTTGTTATGTAACGGATCCACGGACCCCGGAATATTTTAAGAGGGGCCAAGTTATATTATAAAATAATATTAATAAATAATTAAATGATATGTTATCTAAAATTGAACAATCTTAACTAAACTTATGGGAGGCCAAATTTTAAACTAACCTTAAATTATATAACATATATGTATATAATTTATACTATGTTGGTAAAAACGTTTTTTTAGCAAGTTTTTATCTTATTTCATACATAAAAATAGAAAAATATATCCGAATGGCTCGCCTACTCGATCTTATTCCATCAGGACAATTGCACTCCATGTGCATGCAAGCGAGATTTTACGCTATCGGTGTGCAGTTGCTCTATGCATGTGAGATAAATATATGCATGGAAAGAGATTTGGTGGCCACGTATGCATACCTTATTAATAACATAGGCAGGATTGTTGGAAGAATCCGGCAAGAAGGCAGTAAGGAAGACGGCGACGGCTATCTTCTCCGGGAACTGGTCCATGGCCATGGCGATGTTGATTCCGCCGAGGCTGTGCCCCACCAGGATGACCCTTTCCCCCGGCGGAAGGGAGCGCAGCACGTCCAGCAGCGGCTGCGTGTACTCAGCGAAGGTGGGCACCTGTTCGAGCAGCCTCCGGTCGACGCCCGACGCGGCGAGGTCCGGCGTCGTGACCCGATGGCCCGCCGACCTCAGCAGCGTCGCCACCTTGTACCAGCACCACGCTCCGTGGCACAAGCCATGGACGAGAACAATGTGCTTCTTGTCGCTCTGTTCCTCCATCAGCCAATAGATAGATTATTAATTAAACCGCTGCAGAGTTGCCATGCCATCGTGTATATATATATACATACATATATATATATATATCATACAATGATACAATCGTAATTGAATCCAAGGGTTAACTTTTCGTTAAAAGAAACGTGTGGAATGCGCATTGCCGGTAGAAATATCTTATTTTCAATTAATTCGCACACTGCGTCACATTCAGGTAATATGTGCCTATAATCATATTTACGTTTATTTTCCACTTTATATACTTTAATATATGTATGTTCATATTCATTGTTTGGTAATATCAGATTTATAAATTATTTAGTTGTCCTGGTTGACATACACATAATCCGCATGTGTTTTTAAAATGAGACTGAACCAGTCGATTCGCTCACGAAATTAAAATTGCCCAATTAAAATCGGGATCCATTTATTTGGATAAGGATGAATATGAAGGAGAGTGACGATCGGCAATAACTTAAAATATAATAAGCACAGAAAAGAATGAGAGAACGAAAATGAATAATACAAAACTGACAAAGATAGATCGAAGAGACGTCTTTCAATGGCCCTGCAATCATCTTGGCGTTTGGACGTGTAAATTAATTACGCAATTGACAGCTTAACTATGAGGTGACGTGAAACTCATGCAACTCCGATCGCCGTGGGGAAAAGTCATGAGAGCACCAATCCAAATTGCGCACACGGGACCAAAAAAATTGATGGACGTCGTCTTGTTTAATTTATATGAGAAACGTGGCAATATTTCCATGACCGCTTTGGAGTTTGGATTCACTTTTCCTCCTCCATTTCCTTTTCCATAGATCTGTGTCGGCAATTTGTCAATGGATCACTTTTCTCCGTCTGCCTGCCTGCCTTGAATTTAATGCATGCATCTTGTACTGTTCTTAAAACTTTTGGCTCTAACTCCATTGGCCTACGTTGAGATAATTCTTGTTCAATGTGCTAGGCATAATTTTGATGCACTCTCTCAATGACAATGATTCCTAGACTTTCGAAGGTGAACCATTTGTGTACGTAAAAAATTTTAAAAATTTTTCGTAAGGCTCCAAAGATCTTGCGTAATGTTTGAGACGCTAAGAAAATATCATTTTAGCCTCACTCAAATCGGTTGCAAATAAAGGTCAATCTGATCACATAAATCTTTGACCGACTTGTGTCCAACAAAAAGTAGGCGCAAAATATTGGAAGAGTTCTTGTGCCACATATTTTTAGTGCAAATCCTTAAGCCATGAAACTCCTCGTGGCATAGTTAAACTTAATATTTAAATACAATCTGATGCAAAGTTGGACACAAATTCCTGTCATAAATTGCGACACCCGTTACGTTCCTTTTGACATAAATTCAATCATATTCCAACACCAATTTCATCACGAAAGATAAAATAAAGAATATCTAAAATTTGTATGCAAACTCAAATTTGTAAGAATTTGTAAGCCTCGAGAGATTCAAAGTGTAAAATTCATGTCAACTAAAATCTATCAAAATGAAATACACATGAACCTTACAAACTACAATTGTCCATCCTCCATATAAAATTATAAAAAAAAATAAAGAATTAACATGCCACCTATTCGAACAAAATTTCAGCAAAAAGTCTACTATTCTCCATATGCAGTTACACAAACATTACATATAGTTGCACTATAGAACTTAACATATCATCTGGTAAAGGTTAAATGAGTCAAAATTAAACACAAGGGTAAGCTATTCAAAAATTCTATTAGAGCCCATTTATCATTACGAAGTCATAGGGCTAATGATAACTACGCTAAAACAAAAAAGAAAACTAATAGCCATTCAGAGCAATTTATGTTTTCCAAATCTAAGAATATCAAAATGCATACAACCGTGGGTAAATTACACCAAATGCTCTCCAACTTTAAGGTTTGCTCAGCGATACTCTCCAACTTCACCTTGTAACACAAATATCCTTCATCTTTTAACGTGTTTCATCTGATGCCCTCTTTACTTGGGATAGCCAGTTTTTTTGTTTTTCGTCGACGTGGCATCCACGTGGCTATTTCCTCTCTCCTCCATGCAAATAGTCGTCCGACGTGACATGCTCTGACGTGGCACATAAAATTACACCAATGCCTTCCAACTTTAAGGTTTGCTCAGCGATACCCTCTAACTTCACTTTGTAATACAAATGCCCTTCATCTTTTAATACATTTCACCCGATGCCCTCTTTACCTAGGACAGTCAATTTTTCGATTTTTATCAATTTTCCTTCATCGTTCGCTCCCTTCGTCATTCACCTCCTTCATCGTTCACTTTTTGCGTTCGTCGACGTCATCTTTGCCCAAATTGGTGTAATTTTATGTGCATTTGGTGAGCAAACTTAAAAGTTGGAGGACATTTGATATAATTTTATGTGCTACGTCGGAGCATGCCACGTCGGACAACTATTTGTGTGAAGGAGAGAGGAGATGACCACGTGAACGTCACGTTAATAAAAAATCGAAAAACCAAATGTCCTAGATAAAGAGGGCATCAGGTGAAATGTACTCTAACTTTAAAGTTTGCTCACCAAATGCACATAAAATTACACCAATTTGAGCAAAGACAATGCCGACGAATGCGAAAAGTGAACGATGAAGGAGGTGAACGACGAAGGAAAGCGAACAACGAAGGAGGTTTCATGCAAATGACAGCAAAAAGGGAAATAAGAAAATAATTTAACAATGAGTGGGTCAACTTACGGTAAGTAAGATGATTTAATATGTGGTGCCACGTCGGAGCATGCTATGTCAGACGATTATTTGCATGGAGGAGAGATGAGATGACCACATGGACGCTACATCAATAAAAAATCAGAAAATCGACTGTCTCAGGTAAAGAGGGCATCGGGTAAAATGTATTAAAAGATGAAGGGTATTTGTGTTACAAAATGAAGTTAGAGGATATCGCTGAGCAAACCTTAAAGTTGGAGGGCATTAGTGTAATTTTATGTGCTACGTCGGATGACTATTTGCGTGGAGGAGAGAGGAAATGACCACGTGGATGCCACGTCGACGAAAAACCGGCTATCCCAGGTAAAGATGGCATCAAGTGAAACGCGTTAAAAGATGAAGGACATTTGTGTTACAAAGTGAAATTGGAGGGTATCGCTGAGCAAATCTTAAAGTTGGAAGACATTTTGTGTAATTTATCCATTCAACCGTAGGCTATTGCTTGTCCCCCAAGGGTAAAGATACCAACACCAAAACTAGTCTTATCATGAAAAAAATAGGGCTAAGAACAAACATGTGTCTATGGTGTGCACTGGTCTCTCAACTCTAATATGTATTGTAGGTTTTCAAGAAAAAGATCATAGAAGTCATTAAAGCATTTCATCTAAAATGGACTTTTTTTATCTTGTAAGATTTTATGTCATCTGCACTAAAATAAGACAAAATTAACCTTTTAAGTTTTCCTAAAATCAATTATGAAATAAATAAATAAATACTAACAAATTATTGATTCCACTCAATATTAATCATAATAATACTATTATTAATGTTATTATTAAAGGATATTTTCATTTTTTATTAATCATATTGCTAGTATATGAATTGGTTATTAGTTGTTGTATTACAATAAAAATATAATTGTTAATATAGTATTATCACATTTTCATTAGAAAAACATACGGATTAGTTTATAAATTTAGATTTTATGGGCATAAAATTTGTTTTTGTAATTTAAGTTTATGAAATTAAGAATAAATTATATAAAACTTTAAATTTAATTATTGTGATGAATTATTTTGGTAAAATACGCAATTAATTAATGAATTTTTTTATATTGTAAACTTGTAATATGAATTTGTAGATAAATTATTTATTCACAAAATAAAAGAATTCACATTACTATTAATTTAATAAATGACAATCTGTCTTTTTATTTTAAATAATAATAAATATTAAAAATATAATTTAATAAATAAAAGATGTTAAAATTAAAACAGAGGTTAGTATTGAGTTAAAGTGAAAATTTTTGAATAGTTGAGAGGCAGCCGGATGAAACACCCTAATCCTTTTTTATTTTAACTCATAATAAAATATTAAAACTATAATTTAATAAATAAAAATGTTGAAGTTAAAAAAGAGGTTAGTATTGAGTTAAAATGAAAAAGGTTTGAATAGTTGAGACGAGGTATTTTGAATAGTGTGGTGTTTGGTTTATGAATTATTATTCAAGGATTAAAAAACATGAATAAGTTGACTTTATGATTCGCAATTATTTCTGTTGGATTAAAAAGTAAACATCATTCATCTAGTCGAGAATAAAATAGAGAGAAATAATGTAGATTAGTAATTCTTGATGTCAAAACAAATAATAAATCTGGGTAAATATATACACCTTTTCATGCATTGATCAAATTTGTTAACCCAACTAATTATGTTTTTTTGTTTCATTATTTTATGATTAATATTACTTTTATTTTATCCATGAATCAAACACCCCAACGAGTTAGTACTGAAATTAAATAGGTCTATGAAAAAAGTTATACCTTATTGTTTGAGAAACGGAATAAAATGATTCATTATGTATAGTTCCCATGGCATATCTATGTATGCCAAATATCAAACACATATAATAGTTATCACAGAGGCCATATGGATGCAATCAGGGAGAGAGAAACAAATTGCTGATATAGAAATATGTTTGAGTGATTGCGCATAATTCCTTAATCATATGTAGCTGCGATATCTTTCAAGTGTTCGCACAACTCCTGGGGCACTGAGAGCATGGCCATGTGGTCAGCGCCCTTTAACTCCTTGACCTCATTCACCTGCGGGTAGTTCTCCATCATCCAGCGTTGGGACTCAATTGTGATCGCCAGATCTTGACAGCACACGACGAAGACCGTAGCAACTGATCCATAGCCGGACTTGGAAAATGCTGGCAAGCTCGACAAATCATCCAGGTACAACGATCCAGGCCTCACCAACGTGTTGGCCAATGTAAGATCCTGAAATATTACGCAGTTCTTTCATTTGGATTACAAGATAAATTGGGAAATAATAAAATATATAATGTTGGAAATCAATTTCTACATCTCCAAGCTTCTTTTTTTTCTCCAATACTGTTAGCAAGTTTCTGCCAAATATATAGAATACTTTGCAAAATATAGAAATGCCTGAGTTCTAACAATAAAGGATCAAAATATGAAATTTCAAGAATTGCTTTGTCCAAAGAAATATGTTATATGCAATCTCTCCACTATGACAAAAAAAAAAAACGATGTCATGCACTTTCCTTTTTTTCTCAAATCTTTAGAAATCCCTTTTGAAACCATAACTTCCAGCATCATGACATAAAAAAATATTATTTTATATATCCGTTATGCAGATCCATAATATTCAAAAAGTTATCAAAATTTTAAAAGTAATATTATAAATGATTTTTTATTACTTTTGGAGCAATACAATGTCATCTTAAGGTATAACGACTAATAGAAGATGATGTGTTCAATAAAATCATGCACATTTCTTCATTTCTTAAGGGAGAGGTTGGGACTTATCAATGCAAGATCTGAATTTGATGTGCATATGATAAACCAGTTAAGCTTAGAGTGGATTATGTACCTTTGGTGGACAGAGTTGGTAGAAACCATTGGCAAGGCACCGAGGACCAAACGATACGGACGGAGGCCGCTTCTCTATGCCAAACTCCGTGTCAAGCCAAATTGACATAGGAATATCTTTTACAACCTTTGACAATGAAGAGCAAAGAAATGTCAAAGGAGCTTTAAGAGAGAATAAAGCTAAAAAAAATTTATTTTTCTAGGCAAAACTTTAAAAAATGAAAAACTGATAGTATATCTTACTATATTAAATATGTTAGCATTTTGAGTTTAGATTCATGAAAATGTAAAAAAAAAGGAACAGTTATAATTTTAAATACTTTTGGAAAGCTCTCCTCTTTTTTATAATCTTGAATTTTCATACAAGAAGTATGCAATATTGGATATCCATAACTTTTGTGATGTATAACTATATGAATTCATAATCAATCACATTGCTGATCGAATTTTGATTCGTGTCTATATTCATATTTATGCTAGGAAAATTTGTACAAAAAAACATCTCAACCTTTATATTGTTGCATAAAACAGTACTACTTTGAATTTTTATTAAATTAACTTGGACATAAAAGCATCAAGTTTTATTGTTATGTCATATTTATTGTAATCAATTTTGTGCGTACTAAAATATAAAATAAATAGAAAAATACGAGTGTGTACCTTTATTTGAGTCATTAATAATTATTATTTTCATGTATATACAGAATTGTTTTACTAAATAATGCATGATAGAGACCACTGATATAAATTAGCAACAATTAGACTAACAATGATTCGTTTCACAAATATGCATTTATTATTTTTATATAAAAATAATATAGCATATATGGTATCCATTTATCACTATGATGTCACCACGTCAAATTTAATATTTTTGAGAAAATTGCATCTATCTAATGAACTTATAATATTTTTTGGAAAGATAATTTGAGATTAAATATGGGAAAATGAAAATGGTCTAATAATAAAAATTTGGACTAGATTAAATAGAATTATGAAGTTGGTGATTTTTTATTTAATAAACTAACTTTTAGACCATCTTGCAACAAAAATAACAGCACAAATCTTCATGTGCAAAATTGACTTCAGATTGTAAGTTCATATTTACATACACGTTCATATTTATAGTCATAACGAAGCAATACATATTTACTTATAAAGTCTAAATGAATATTATTATTTTAACGTGCCCTTAACATTTCTTGATAACGTGTGTTTATAATTTGTAAATGGTTTTGCACGCGAAAATTATAAAGATAAAGCTTTAATAAAATTTACATTATTTTTTAATATAACTAGTTGAAAAATTCATAAAGACGTTATTGTATGTAATAGTATTATAGTTATTTACATTGTAGAGGGATAAGTATTTAACTAAAAAATTATCTTATTGTTCTTTAAAATCTTAATATTTATTTTTTCAATTACTACTTTCGAGTACTTATTATAAGAAAAGCTCATAAATTGATGGTATAGAATTGGTTGCAGAAGTTATGATCGGATTGGTTGCGTACATTTATATATCATTATTGTTGCAGAAGTCATAATCTAATTGGTTGTGTGCAATGGTCATTGTTGCAGAAGTCATAATCTAATTGGCTTTTTGACATGACATGCACTTCGTCCTCTTTGGCTCCACCAATTTTATTCCGAAGTTTGAGTTGACTCAGTTATGTTTCAACTTTCAAAGATGGGAGTCCAACAAGAACTTGTTACTAATTTCACAAGAAACATGAATGTTCTCATAATATGGTCGTTTGAATGAAAAGTTGAAAATAAGATTTAGTTCTGCCCTTGAACCAAATGATCTTACAATAGCAGTAATCATAAGAGTTATTATGGAATGTAAGGCATAACATTTTATTTGGATATCACAAAAAAAAAAGAGTTATTTTTATAAATTTCTCCTAAACTACGTAATTTTTCGTATCCAACATCAAACTACATATTTATTTTTTTGTAATCCTAAACTATCACGATTTTTTTACTTTGGTCCTTTCATCTACTTCTGTTACATTTTTCGTTACTTTTGATTTTTTCTATTTATGAAAAGACTAAATTACCTCTTCCTTCATAACAAATCAAATAATAAATAGAAAAAGAGAAAAGAAAAAAATGGGGGAAAGATAATTTAGTCTTTTTCATAAATGACATTTTTTTACCATTTTAATCTTTCAAATGATTTATTTTATATTTGTTATTTCATACTTTTTTTAAAGGAGGGATAATTTAGTTGTTTTATAAATAAAAAAAGTAAAAATAACGAAAAACGTAACAGAACTGGACAAGAGAACTAAAGTAAAAACATCACGATGGTTTAGGAATTCAAAAAAATAAATTTGTAATTTGAAGTTAGATATGAAAAATCGAATAGTTTATAAGAGCTTTATCAAAATAATTCAAAAAAAAACTGGTCCTATCATTGGATGTTGTAATTTAGCTGTCACCACCAAATTGTCGACATGCCCCATTGTTCTCTTATACATACAAACTTGTTTTAATACTGTTGATTCTAATTTTAATATTCTTCCTGATCACTCATTTATCAATTATTAATAGGTTTTTAAAGTATAAATATCAAGAAGATTTTCGAAAAGCATTTTTTCTTTATTTATAGTTCATAGTGAATCTATTGTAAGGATTAAGTTTTATTCTCTTCCACTACTTTTAAATTTTAACCATACAGTGCAGGACGCATCTAGCTATCTGCTATCCATTTACTCACAATTGGGTTGGTTTCAATCTCTGATCGAGTTAGTCTCGACCTGATCATTATTTACATTTTTATGCTTAGTTTTTTTTTATTCTCGGAGAGGAATAGAGGAATTTTTAATGGAAGAGACCTTTGCATTTAGATAATTTGATCGACAAAATTAGTCAATGATGCGTACTTTATTTTAGACAATTGTCTTGTTAAGTAACGAATCCACGGACCGAGGAATATTTTAAGAGGGGCCAAGATATATTATAAAAGGAATAAATAGTAAAATAATATTAATATCTGTGTATAATATACGATGTTGGTAAATTTTCTTTAGCGAGTTTTTCTCTTATTCATGCATTGAAAAAATATCGGAATGACTCGTCAACTTGATCTTATTCCATCCCGTTAAATGCAATCCATGTTCATATGCATGCATATGACTTAGATAGATAGATAGATATGCATAGAGAGAGATTTGATGGCTACGTATACATACCTTATCAACAACATAGGCAGGACTGTTTGAACAATCCGGCAAGAAGGCAGTAAGGAAGACGGCGACGGCTATCTTCTCCGGGAACTGGTCCATGGCCATGGCGATGTTGATTCCGCCGAGGCTGTGCCCCACCAGGACGACCCTTTCCCCCGGCGGAAGGGAGCGCAGAACGTCCAGCAGCGGCTGCGTGTACTCGGCGAAGGTGGGCACCTCTTCCCGCAGCCTCCGGTCGACGCCCGACGCGGCGAGGTCCGGCATCGTGACCCGATGGCCCGCCGACCTCAGCAGCGTCGCCACCTTGTACCAGCACCACGCCCCGTGGCACATGCCATGGACGAGAACTATGTGCTTCTTGCCGCTCTGCTCCTCCATGGGCCGACTGATAGATACCTAACAGGATGTCGTCAAGATGGATCTGATAAGAAGGTTTATTAGTTAAACCTCTGGCGAGCTGTCCTCGTTGCCATCCCATCATATATATATATTGGATCCAGGGTGCGTTCACAACATAAATATAAATAAGTTTGGTTTTGGTTTAAATTCGGAACCTATATTAGGAAAAGTGCGTGGGAATATGAGAAGAAATTCGAAATGTGAGATTACTCCTCAATTTTAGAGAAAGTGTATTAAAATATGAGATGAAATTTGGAACGTGAGATTATTCATAAGATTGACTTATTTGACAAGAATTTGATGGTCTCCCGAATGTAATATTATCAAATGTATTTTAATATAATACACTTTCAAATATCTACGCATTGCCGATAGAATTTTTTTTCTTCAAGTAATTCACACACTGTGTTTAAGGTTCACATTTATATATGGTATGTGTCTATAATCATATTTATGTTTATATATACAATTCGTTGTTGGAGAATCTATAATTGTTATGTTATTGTCGTATTATTGATTTATGCTCCCGTGATTTACACCTTCGCGAATATATCATCATTATTCTCCTGCTCAAGGTTCGTCAACATTTATATTTATATTGCAAGTTGCAGGTGAGATTTTGAATGGAAAAACTACATTTTTCTGAAGTAATTTTCACGATGCATCCTCAACTTATAATTTATAATAAAGTATTCTTTCAACTATCAACAAAAATTGTGGTAGATTGAGTAAGAGATTTCTTCTCGCTTGTCACTGTTAGGTGATATTTATAATTTGATTTTTTTATCTTTAATTTTCAAGCAAAGTATACTTGGTGACCTCATTTTTTATTTATATTTTTTTATTAAGCCGATATTTCAAATCCTGGATCATTAATTTATCTGTTTCGGGATAGGAGAAGATCGATCTATCCAGGTGATTTTATTCAACAACAAGAAAAGAACAAGGAGGAAAGCAAAACTTGAATATTCTTATTGTCAATCTTAAAATTTTAATGCAATTTTTTTTTACTATTTTGTCTTCTCATATACTTTTATTTACTTGTTATAAAAGCTATCAATTCATTTAGATCGTTACGTTTTTATATTATAAAAATTTATAACTTTATTCCACTTTCTCTCAAAATATAAATTGCCAACGATTTTATTTTGGAACTTTTATTCTTCATAATACATCTCCATTCCTTGGTATCTTTTATTATTTTTTATCATTTACTATGATTTTTTTCCTGGTAAAAGGTTTCATTAGTGTTTTTTATTACTAATGAATCCAAATGTGATTCAAACTAGATGTTACTATAAATAATCGTTTGTGCAGCTAAAATGATTAATAATTTAGTTGTCTTTTTAGTACTTATTTGTCTACCAACAAATTATTATGTAATTAAAAATTTCTACACACATAAAATGTTTGTAGATATAAAAGTAATTAAAATAAGCCAAACATAGGATTATGGTTTGATTAACTATTATTTAGAAATTAAGAAGAAGTCAATACATTTTTCTATTATATACTAACAATGCATCCTTTTTTTCTGCACAAAAAACACAAAATAAAACTCAACAAAGTCTATTTGAATTACACCATTGGACAGAGGAAAGGAGAAAAGATACTGTAAACAAAAAGAATACGCTGGAGACTCTTATTAGTGTGTGGCCTTTTGCATTTTTATTTTATTTCAGTAATATCTTTATTTTATTTTAGCTTAGGACTTTATTTTATTTTATTTCAGTAATATCTTTATTTTATTTTAGCTTAGGACTTTACCGGCAATAATTTAATCGGAGAACAAAGCAAATAATAAAAAAAATGACGGAGACAACCAAATTAGTTACGTGTCTTTCAATGGCCCTACGATCAACTTGGCGTATGGACGAGTGTAGAAATTAATGGTGCGAATTATGGCAGCTTATGAAGTGATGGGAAAACCCATGGAATTCTGCCATCATTTTATACGATTTTTTTTTTACTCCATGTTCATATTCATTGCTGGATAATTTATAACAGTTGTGTTGCTCGTATTACTGATTATTTTCATAATGTTTATTTATATTTATGTTTTCATCTGTGGCTTACATTTTCTCAAATATGTCATCTTTTTCTCAAAGTTTTGTGATCATCTGCATTTTATCCATATTGCAAGTGACAGGTGAGATTCTGAATGAAAAAAATACACATTTTGCGAAGTAATTTTCATGATTGATCCTTTAAATTTAAATTTATAATGAGGTATTCTTCCAACTCAGTAATAGTAAACTTAGTCAATCCGAACATCATTCAAGCGTTTGAAAATGGAATCGTAATTCCTATTAAGTACTCGGTGAATATATAGTTGAATTGGTAGATTATTTGGAGATGTGTTTGGATTAAATAAAATTTAATGATGAGGAATGAAGTAATTTATGTGATAAAAAAATAGATGCAATGAATTAATTTTTATTAGATGTTTGAATTAAAAATAGTTATTACAAATATAAAGTATAAAATTATTAAAAAAGTATAAATAAAAATTATGAAATTTTTTGTTAAGAACATATTATTTAAATATAAAAATCAAATTTTAATAAATTGATTTAACAAAATATTAAAATATTTTAATGAAATAATAAGCAATAAATAATAGTATATTAACCTTTTATTATAAATATTTTACATTTATTAAATAACTTTTTTATAAGAGAAATGTGTGAGAGAAAAGAATATGAAATATGAAATAACAAAAAAATAATCGCGTCAGACAAAAAAAAAGAATTTGAGCCGTAATGCTCTAGTTCCAACAAAAGGGTGGAACCAAAGGGCAAGAAATTTCGAAACCGGGTCATATTTTTTAGGTTGCATTTGGCAACGTAAATATTGAGTTCTCGATGAATAGTTGAATTGATAGATTAATTAGAAATATGTTTGAATGGTGTGGAAGTGATCGTGATAGAAAAAAGTATATATGATAGATTAATTTTAATGATGTGTTTGAATAAAAATAAATATTGTAAATATAAAATATAATTTTGTTTTAGAATAAAAGAAGTATAAATTATATTTTTATTAAAAATAATTAGTTAAAAATGTATCATTAAATATAAAAAATTAAATAATTTATATTAAATGCAATATTAATTTTTTAAAATGAAACAATAAATAATATGTTATATTATATTAATGCTTTATTATAAATATTTTATATACAATAACTAATGTCTTTTATATAAGAAATGTAAAAAAAAAACTATAAAAGAAAAAATATTGCAAAATGAAAAAAGGGAACGAACTAGTTCCATTGACGGAACCTGCTGAGTGGAATTTTCGCCCTCATCTAATGCGGTTCGGAAATTAGACCGTCACATTATTTGGAGAAATAGGTGGAACGAGCCAAATGCAGTATGAGAACAAGAGTGAACCAGTTCATTTCATTCCCCAAACAAACGCACCATAAGGTGAAACCTACATTTTAAATCAATAATAATAATAATAATAATAATAATAATAATAATAATAATAATAATAATAATAATAATAATAATAATAATAATAATAATAATAATATAATGAATACTTAATATTAGTAACGGAGGAAGAGCCAGAAACGAGTCAGTTATATATATGTCATTTTCTTCCTCGATTAGAATATTTTTAATAATATATTAATAATAAAAGTTTCGTGAATATATTCTCCTAATTCGAAAATGATAATAGTGGATATTTCTGATACTACAAAATGATTTTGCATGCATTGTCACATATTAAAAATATTGAAAGTAAAAATATAAAACTTATAATTGAATATTATTTATCTGGTGCACATTGCCAAGTTATAAAAGTGCGGAAAGAAAATTGAAAAAAAAATAATTATAGTTGAATTCTAATTATTTTTCTAAATAGTAATAGATATGAAGGAGTGCAAGCCAATTTCGTCCGACTCGAAAATTTACTTGATTCAAAACAATTAAAAAAAAAATTAAGGGATGAATACAATTTAGTGCTCCACTTGAAAATTTTGTAAGCATCCGTGGAATCATTTCCATTAATTTAATTTGTATTTATATAATTACTTCATAAGTAATTATTGTTTATTATTGATATAATAATTTCTAAAATAATTTAATATGATGCTATCATATTATGAAACTCTAATTTAATAGTTTTAGTACTATAGCCTATACTTATATAAAATAATATATATTTATATTAAGTTTAATGTATTGTATATTTGTTAAAAATATTATTATACTAAAATATGGCTAAAAAGCATAGAAGAAATAACTCTATAAGGTGTTTTTATTTTTTTTAAAAAAATAAAATCATTTTTTATAATTTCAAAAATAATGAATGTTTTTTTAATCTAAAAATATGTCGGTATGAAAAATAACTGAAATTCATCCAAAATTCATAATATTCACGAGCTCGGATTAATCCAATAAATTTGAAAAAATTGATCCAATCAGATTTGACATAGGGTTGAATTGACTTGGGTTGGATCGATTTAGGATTGAAAAAATTCAACCCAACTTAACCCAATTTAATCGGATGACTTAAATATTGTTTTACTTAATTTATGAGATTTATATTATTTAAAATTTAAAAATACAGAATAAAGTATTTAAAATATAGAAAAATGTATAGATATCTACAATAATATTATATATTTTTAAGTACTTCATATTGTATTTAAAATAAAATAGTAAATATTTTTTATATTAATTTTTTTTTTAAAAATAAAGAGTAATCCGATCTCACCAAACTCAATCGTGTTACGTCGGATATGTTGACGAGTCAAATCAAATTCGACTGGTGAACATGATGGGGGCTGCATTCTCACTCCCTCTTTGTTATTAACAAAAGAGAGGAGACTCATCCGACTCATCCAATAGCACTTTAATAGATATTTATTTTTGAAAAAGGTTCTGCTTCACGTGAGTCTCACAACTATATATGTCAGCACAATAATTTATAGATTGTTATTATTGGTTTGGAAAGTTATTTTGTTATAAATTATAGGGTTATTTTTTAAAATTTCCTTTCAGTTATAAAAATGTTTACGTTTAATTCTAAAGTATCAACTTATGATATGACGTCCCTATATTTTATCATGATTTTCTCTTCAATTCTTATGT